>OZ021727.1:57985318-59185318 GCA_963978545.1 Linyphia triangularis
AAAATAAAGTTTAATAAAACACAATCAAATGGCAGGTGCATCAGTATTATCACTTATAGGCAAAATGCAAATCTTTGTAATAGTTCTTCTAAATTGCCCAGTAGGCGTCTTTAGATCAACAACTCTAACATTGTTGTCAGCTCCTGGAATGACATTTAGGATTCTGGCCAATGGCCATTTTCCAACAGGTAGGTTTGAGTCCTTAAGAATCACCATCATTCCCTTTTTAACATTTTGGTTTTTGAACAACCATTTACTGCGTTGTTGCAAGTGACTTAAATAGCTGTTTCTCCAAAATTTCCAAACTGACTGTACCATTTTTTGAAGCCTTTCCCAATTATTCAATAAGTTTTCATTTTTATCAATCAAATTTGGCTCCGGAAGAGAATTGATTGGTCTACCTAATAAAAAATGTCCAGGAGTTAACACCTGAAAGTCGTCGGTATCAATGGATAAAGGAGTTAATGGGCGTGAGTTCAGGATACCCTCGATTTGTATCATTATGGTATTAAACTCCCCCAAAGTTAATTTTGAATCACCGACTGCTCTTTTAAGGTGGTACTTGAATGATTTAACCCTAGCCTCCCAGAGCCCACCGTGATTCGGACCTCTGGGAGGAATAAACTTCCAATCAATTCTCTCTGAATTCAAAAAATGTACAACTTCTTCACTATTAACAAACAATTTCTGTAACCTTTTTAATTCTGCACTAGCTCCTGTTAGTTTCGTCCCGTTATCACTAAATATTTTATAGCTTTTACCCCTACGAGAGAAGAACCTTTTTAAGGTTGCAATTAAGGCTTGAGATGTTAAGTCAAAAATAAATTCTAAATGCACAGCCTTAGTGGCCATACAAACAAATATTGCAACATAAATCTTTTGCAATGTGCCCTTTCTTTGGCCCTTATATTTAATTTGAAAGGGGCCGCACAAGTCGATTCCAACATTAAAAAACGGGGGGTTACTAACAACTCTTTCAGTGGGAAGATCTCCCATAAGCTGGCTTGCAGCAATTGGTTTCATTTTAAAACATGGTACACATTCATAAACAACTTTCCTAGCTGTATTTCTACAACCAAGTGGCCAATATTTCTGACGAATTGTGTTTAATAAGGCCTGTGGTCCTACATGAAAGTCGCGCTTATGATAGTATTGGAAAATTAGTTTTACTAATTTAGAACCCGAGGGCAAAACTATGGGATGTTTATGGTTAAAGCTTACATCTGAATTATCTAAACGTCCACCCACTCTGATTACTTCATGACTATCTAAATAAGGGTGTAAGAAACGTAGTTTGCTTTTTACTGGAACTGAATTTCCCTTCTTTAGAGAAGCAAACTCTGGTAGAAAAAGCTCCAACTGAAGGTTCTTAATTAAGACCATTACAGCATCTTCCAATTCCTCTCTTGTGAGAGGGCCAGTCTGGCGTTGAATATTATTTTTATGACAATTATTAAAAAATCTGAACATATATGCAAGTATTCTAATCAGTTTACAATAGTTATTAGATCTTTCAATTAAAGAATAAAAAAAGGATATACTGTAAGATGAGAGGGTCATCTTTGGGGGAACCTTAAGCTCCTCAAGGAATTGCTGCTCTGTAGGGTGATGGACAGCAGGTTCCGAACAGGGGGGCATCTCCGGTCCATTCCACCATAGCTCATTGGAGGACAGAGCTGGAGCATCCAGCCCTCTGGAAATAGAGTTTGCAGGATTAGATGAGGAGGTGATGTGCAGCCATTGGAAGTCTGAGGTTAGCTGCTGTATCTGAGCAACTCTGTTGCTCGTGAAGGTCTTCAGAAGATGTGGGGAGGTCCTAATCCATGCCAGGGCAATCGTGGAGTCGGAGAAGAGCTTCACAAAGTCAAATTTGTGCTTGAAGGCTTGTATAACCTTCTGCACGAGCCTGGAGAGCAGAAGGCAAGCGGACAATTCTGCACGAGGGATTGTCAATGGGGTCCGAAGGGAAGATACGCGACTTTTGCTGCATAGAAGGCGACTGGAGCTATTACCAGTATCCGTGATGGTGTGTATATACACGCAGCATCCATACGCTTTTGAAGATGCGTCCGCAAATCATACCAAGGAAATTGATGTGAAATAAAGGGGCAGGATGCAACGGGGCACCTTAATATGTTGTATTTGTGGTAAAGTCTCCACGAAATTCTGCCACTGTACTGCAAGTTCTGAAGGGAGTGGTTGATCCCAGTCTAACTTGTGAAGCCACAGCTGTTGCATAAAAATTTTTGCCCTTGTAATAACTGGGCCGTGGAGGCCAAGGGGATCAAAAATTCTGGAAATTCGGGACAGAACTTCTCTTTTCGTTATGGTAGAATTTGAATTAAAGGATACCTTATAGGTAAATAAGTCATTTAAACTGTTCCATAATAAACCTAAAGTTTTAATGGTAATTTCATCCGAGTTCCTGTCGAAAGGAAAAATAGGGTCACTTGTGTGTCTTTTGTTGGATTGCCATTTGTGAAGGGTCATACCTCCTCTTTGAAGGAGATGTGTCAGTTCTGTTTTAAGTGTTTCGAACTCGTGTGGGTCGGAAGAGCCCGACAGACAGTCATCCATGTAAAAGTCCTGTAGGACAACACTTGAAGCGAGAGGAAAATCATCCTTCTCATCTAATGCAATTTGTTTCAAGACTCTTGTGGCAAGAAAAGGTGCGCTGGCAGTGCCATATGTCACGGTTTTAAGCTGGTAAGTCTTAATAGGAGCGGACTTAGTCTCTTTCCAAAGAATCTTTTGGAACTTAGTTTGGGAGGGAGCTACTTCAACTTGTCTGAACATTTGTTTCACATCTGAAGTGAAGGCGTAGGTGTGTTTTCTAAATCGTATGAGTATAGAAAACAAATCATCTTGTATAACTCCACCCTTAGAAAGTAGATCATTCAAAGAATATTTACTTGTAGTTTTGGCACTTGCGTCAAATACTACCCTCAACTTTGTGGTTTGACTTGTTGGTTTTAAGATACCATGATGGGGTAAATAATAACCTTCTTCGGAGTAAGCATCTTCTGGTACCTGTACCATATGACCCAAAGCTTCGTATTCATTTAAAAATTCAGAATAGAGTGCCTTCATGATGGGGTCAGTTTCTAGCCTATTCCATAAGCGATCTAACCTTTTAGATGCCATCTGTTTTGAGCCGCCTAGCAAGTCTTCCTACATACCTGGTTTAAATGGCAACTGGACTACATATCTCCCATCAGGTTTACGGGAATGAGTGTTTTGGAAATGATCGTTACAGTATTTCAGTTCGTCGCTGTCGCAAATGTTATTGTCATCAAGGGGGTTCTCAGTTTCCCAAAAAGAAGTCAAGGTTTTATTGAGAGATTCCAGGGTAGTAGCAAGAAAACAGCGATTAAAGGAGAAAGGGCTATCATGTTGAACACTTCCTGATACTAAGTAACCAAAACAACTTGGCTGCAGGAACAGGTTTTCAGTCAATTTAATTTTGCCTTCCCTTAATAAATCGTAGGAAAGTTCGGCACCTAATAATAAATCAACCTTTTGAGCCAAAAAGAACTTAGGATCAGCCAAAACAATATTCTTAGGGATGTTTAAGTTTGAAATATTTAAGTTTCTGAACGGCATAGCATTTGCTATTTTGGGTACAATGAGAAGTTTTAAGTTCCAGTGACAGTTATTATCCTGATTCAAAATATTGGCAGAAACTTGAGAAACTACACGAAATGGTTTATCGTTTAAACCACAAATGGGGACGTCAGTTTTTTCTTTTTTCAAACCCAGAAATTGGGCAGCATCAGCTGAAAGAAAGCTGGATTCACTAGTTGAATCAAGGATCGCGCGGACGGCAATATGTTGACCTTTAGAATTCTTAATGTAACAGACAGCTGTATTGATAAGGACGTTTTTCTCACCCTTTGTAAAAAAGGATAATTGAGTGTCTGACACTAAATGATCATTCATATTTTGTTGATCTGAAATTGGTGTTTGAAATTCAGCTTGTGTAGTGGGTGAATAAGTTTCTGTTAAATTATTGCTTTCAGCTTGTGCTGAGAACTTGTGTAGCAAAGTGTGGTGAGTGGCACGAGAACAAGCTTTACATGTGCCTTTTGACTGGCAAGATATATTTTTGTCATATTTGTGGGACAAACATTTCATGCACACTTTATGCTGTTTGCAGAAATCAAAACGATCCTCTAATTTCATTTCCTTGAATTTTGTGCATAAATAAAGTGGATGAGACAGGTGACATAAAGGGCAGTCTTTAGAATTTTTGTTAGATTTTACAAAACATGTTTTAGACCTTTCAAGCGTGTTTGGTTTGGAATTTCTGGCAATGCTACCAAGTATTGAAATTCTTCTTTCAATAAACAAAATAAAGTCATCAAAATTGGGGACATCGTTAGTGGTTAATGAAGCTTCGTAATTTTTTCTAGTGTCTCTATCCAATTTGCTTAACAACACATTCAAAAGTAATGCATTCGACAGTTTATCCCTCTCAAATTTCAAAACTGAAAGTGCTCCAAGATTTCGTTTGACGCAATCAACCAAGTTTCTGAGCTCCCTTTCTGACTCATGTTTCATCGGTTCAAGATTTAATATGCATCGAATATGCGTATCTATAACTATACGTTTGTTGTCATATCTTTTATCCAGTGCTTCTAATAACGACCCATAAGAATCATCCATAGTTTCGATACATTTAGAGTCGCCACGTAGCGCACCGCGCAAATAATATAGCTTATCCATGTCCGAGAGGGACGGATTTTGGTCAATTAAATTGACAAACTGCGCTTTGAAAAACGTGTATTCTTCAATTTTCCCGCTAAAAATGGGAAGAGGAATTTCCGGTAGTTTCAGTTTCGAAACCACATTGGCTGACTGCGAATGGTCGTCAACCAAAGTTTTCGAACAGTCAGTTTTGTTTTGAGAAGTTTTATCAATATTTGTTTTTCTTAATTTATTTAAAGAGGTAGAGATTCTTACCTCCAAATCCCGGATTTCATCGTCTATATCCGTCAATGATTTCTCAGTAGTATCGAATTCACCTTCGGGTGTTGATGCGTAGTAATCCATCTTTAAATCTTCAAATTTCTTCTCAAGTTTGTTGAGCTGGTCTTGATGAGCCAATAACCTTTCATTGTCGACAGACTCGACATCCTCCATAGCCTTGGACAGCTTAGTCAGCTGACCCTTGACATTGCCGCGCCGGCGATGTAGAACGACCAAATTCGTCATATTAAAAAAAAATGGTTTCGGTTGTTAAAGTTAAAAATAAATAAATTCAGAATTATTCGATTCAAAAACTCCGGTTCGCTAGGACCAAAATGTTTGAGCGAGTAAAGTTAAAATAATTGTGGACTGTATTCATTGGTTAATTTTTTAATTACTAAATGACGAGCCATAGTTTGGCTAGTGTCAATACAAAGCGCTTCTAAAAATAGAATACTGCAGTTTCAAAATCAACCACGCAGGGTTGCCGGAGCAAAAAGTTCGCCAAGGCGCCAAGTGCAGTGGAGATTCAGCCAAGGGAAAAGAAACTGCAGAACAGGCGGAGTGAAGACATAATTCTCGCCAAACCTTATAGCCTTTTGTTCTCTATAGGGTTCTGGTTTGGCGAACATTATGCTTTCATGCCACCAAAATGGATTAAATACCTATGAGCACTGTCACGATCTACCGTCTAAGTGATGTCTAGTTAAGTTGAAGTTTAGTATATAACTGTGCCCAACAATTAAGAACTTGGTACAACATATTTTCATGATGATATTTTAAAATAGAAGCTGGAGCTGCATTATAGACACCTGACATATTTTGTGGAGTATGTTTACCGGCGTTCTGTACATGTTAAAAAATATATGCAAAATTCTTTTAAACAATAGCGGTAATATTATTTCGATGTTTACAAAATTTTAAATGGTCAAATTTTTCTGACTGAATTAATTTAAATTATGGATGTAACTTCATTTGATGAGAGTGAGTCAAAATATACATAGAATTTACCTTAGCAACGAATTATTTAGACTCAATTGACTTCATCACTTGCAGCCTCAAACGTAGATTCGCGAAGATTATTGAAATTCACTGAAAACTTTCGAATCATTTCGACATTTGTTAATATGTTTAAATGCAAAGTATATATCATCTGCCGCTAAGAGAGCTAGGGAATCACCGCTGCAAAGACATCGTCGACTGGGGAATGACAGTGCCCCCATTACAATGAGCCCAACCATGCATATGTTATAGTAGATTGGAAGCTGATCACCAACAACAATTATTCCGGAGAAATTCCGAGTCTATGTAACACGTAACTGATATATGTCCTTCAACTGGTCCCCAGCAGCGCTGGGCCACGCAGCTAGTATACTATAAAATTGGGAAGTATTTGGTAATAGGTAATATTATACTTAAGGATATTTATAGATACATTGTGGCCATAATTAAACATACACTGTTTAGAGTATGAAGCCTGTAGATTAAACTAGAAACTGGAGTAAATCATGTTTTGTATCCAAGGTGAAACCGAAAAGTACGGTGACTGATGTCATAATAATCACTGTATATTTGCAGATAAATACATCCCTGTCCTTCAAAGTAGTTCCCGCCATTTACAATACACTTTTGACGACGTTCATACAAGTTCTTGAAACTTCTGAAAAAGTCTTCCTTTGAGATTGCCTTAAGTTCCTTGGTAACAGCAGCTTGAATGTCTGAGATGCTTGAAAATCGATTTCCCTTCAGAAGGTTGCGGGTTCGAGTCCCGTATTAGGCATGGATGTTTGTAAATGTATGTTGGCTTGTCTAATGACGAATGTTTCGGCGCATTATAGCCCTCGTGATGCTGACGGCGCCAGATAATCTGAAAACAACCAACCAACCAACCAACCAACCAACCAACCAACCAACCAACCAACCAACCAACGATTTCCCTTCAGTGCCAATTTCAGACGTGGAATTCAAGCTGTTGTTACCAAAGAACTTAAGGCAGTCTCAAAGGAGGAGTTTTTCAGAAGTTTCAAGAACTTGTATGAACGTTGTCAGAAGTGTATTGTAGACGGTGGGAACTTCTTTGAATGACAGTGATGTATTTATTTGCAATTATATAATACAGTGATTATTATGACATCAGTCACCTTACTTTTCGGTCTCACCTTGTATGTACTACTGAGGACATGGGGAAATTATTGCTAAAAGTTTTTAAAAATTAAAATTTTCCAATTGAGTTTCAATAACAACAATTATTTGACATATGTTCAGAACTTAAATGTGCTATTTTCTTTTTTGGTAGTATAAATGCATTCCCAACTTTATCAATTGGATTCATAGTGTATAAATATTAGTATGTACCAAGTTTTTTGTTTATATGTTTATTAGTAGTATTAGGGCAGACTCTAAACAGGTGCAGTTTGTGTCCAGCTTTTACTTGAAAATCGAGTTTTCAGAATCTTGAAAAAACGAAAAAAACATTAGCTAAATCCAAATTTCTAACTTTATTTCATATTTATTTTGAGTCGGAAGCTAGAGGTTAGCATTTCTTCAATTACCTCCATTAACTAAATGTTGGAAGAGTTGTTAGCTAACACGACTATAAGGCGCGTAGTCAGGGGGAGGGATATGGGGATGTATCCCCTCCCGAAATGTTTCTTTTCGTCATCAGAGCGCCAAAATTAAAGGATTTTATTGTTTAAAATAGTAAATTTATTGGTGGGGAACTTCCGACTGTATTTTTGCCACTTGTAAAGTGCTTAACATAGCCATATAAGTCCCGTAATTTTGAGCATCTAGAAGAATACTCAACGAAATTTTCTAATGTAAACCCCTCTCTCTCCAACCCATTATATCAACGAGAAGACATCGAGGCCACAAAAGATTTAATGTACACCAGTCTTCATTAGGTACACACCAATATTTGGCGGACCGAGGACCGAACCCGCAATCATCCGATCATGAGTCTGATACTATACCGCTAAGCTATTGGAGCCCCGTAATTTTATTTAAAATGTTTTTAAATTTTGAAGCATGCACAGAAAAAATATCTGCTATCTTGGTTACTAAATACAGGCGGCTAGAGGGAAAAATTATGCATTTCGTGAAACAAGTCAGTAATTGTGCGCACGCTGATAAAATATGTCATTTTGATCGTTTTAACAAGTGGAGACACTCTGATTTCACTTCCGGTCGAGTTTTTTAATTCTAGTTCAAAGTTAGGCATAAAATGTTTTTATCAATAAAAATAATTATAAGTGGAATCTCAGCCAAAATCATGAACTCTATAGATACATGTAATATGTTAAATTTTTAGATTTGAATGAATACTTTTTTTTTTTTAATTTCACCATCAATATACAAAATTGTTCAGAACTGCTAAGATTCTGAGGGTAGACTTGCGTGGTGATGCAAGAGAGTGGACTTACACTCCCTGGAATTTGAAAATTAAATGTGAAGTAAAGAAAGGTGGTATTAAACTCTGGAAAACGGATGTTTGAAAGAGATTTTGTATTTAATTGTGTGTGTGAACAGAAATTCGTTGTATAACTATTTTTTAACATTTCATTAGGAAATTCCCTTAAAAATCTGGGTGCCTAACTTTGAACTATTTTAAAAACTCGATTGGAAGTGAAATCTGAGTGGCTCCACTTCTTAAAATGATCAGAATGACATATTCTATCAGTGTGCAAAATTACAGACTTGTTTCACGAAGTGCTGTTTCCGGCTATAATTTTACGTCTAGCCTCTCTACTATCTAATAATAATGATAATCAAGATTTGCTGACTTATAATTTAATATCCCCCCCCCCCCCCGAAAAAAATTCTGGCTACGCTCTTGACGACTATTGTTTACATTTTTATCTGCAGATAAATAGTTAGCACTTTCATAAAAGACAATATGCCCAAATGAAACAAAGAGAAGACATTAGATAAACCCGCTTATTGTCAAATAACAAGGAATTACAGTTGAAAGACATGAATTTAATATTTTGAATAATGGGCAGCGATTTTCTAACTTCTGTATTTAGACCGAGAGGTTGCGGATTCGAGTCCCGTGTAAGGCATGGGTGTTTGTAAATGTATGTTGGCTTGTTAAATGACGAATGTTTCGGCGCATTATAGCCCTCGTGTTGCTGACGGCGCTAGAAAATCTGAAAACAATCAACCAACTAACTTCTGTATTCTTAGCTTAGAATACCCTAAGGTGGATGTTGTGGAGTTGGAATACTCTTGGTGGATGTGTGGGAAGTTGGAATTAAATACTGTTTGTCATGCACAACTGGCAGTTTTATGCAAATTATCTATGACGTCTCACTGTTGTTAGATCGGGGTGGTCATGATGCGAGTATCAGCGAAACCCCCGAATTCCGTAAATGTTTCAAGAGAAGATATTATTTTATAAAGTGTTTAAAAATTGGTGTCAGATAAAATTCTGTGTTTAAATTAACATATTGGGATTTTCATCAACTACTAAAAACTTATTTTAATCACGAACAATTGCAAGTTCATTTCGAGAAGTCCATGTCAAAAGTAACCGGCGCAGTATTAAATGTTGTAGGTGGTGGTCCAAAGAAGTACTTTGAAAGTGTGTATAATAAATTGTATAAGGGTAACGGTGAGTAAAAAAATAACAAGAAAAGATCATAACTAGGGGACAAGGAAAAGTTACTTACAGAATTTTCCCAAAGTCTCCAAAAAATCGAAACTAAAAAAGGTTAACAAAAAAAATGAAGAAATTAATTAAATTTCATCCACCTCCAAGCTACCCAAACCTCTTCCACCAAATCCGAACTCGTCCATTCCGAAGGAGGATCGGAAAAGAAAATTCCAGCAGCGGTTGAAATTGTATAGGGCCCATCAATTGCGCTCGGGCTTAATAGAAAATCTCCGTGTTTGGTCAAGGGGGCAAGGAGGGGGGACTTATCTGGACACTGCAGGGCCCCCTGCTCGATTCCTGAAAATCAATTTAGAACGTAGTCCCCCTACCCTAGGGGGAGAGTCCACTGATCGATATATACGGAGTTGGAGACTTTAAATGACCGCTTGATATCGCCTCTTTTTAAGAGGGGGAAAAAAAGCAGATAGGGCTTGGGGATGGTTCAGGAATGTTGGGGGAAGGGGTGTTGTAATTGCTTCCCGCTGGTGGCGCGATATTAAATGGGTTAAAATGGTTATCTTGGATGGGTATGGGTCTGTGGTAGGGTTGAGATATTTATTTTGTTTCCTTGGGAATGTGTTGGGTAAATTGGTTTGGGGGGGAGTTGTGGCTTGATCAATTGATCTTCTAAGTTGCTGGGATTTATGTTTAGTTAGGTGGATGGTGTATAGTTTGAGGTGAACTGCTTCTTTGGGGAGTGGCAGAGGTGAGGTATTTCAAAACGGGGTCAAATGTGGTGAATTCGACAATTTTGAAGATTTTGTTATTCATCTTATTTTCTATTCAGAAACGTTTCATAAATTGTAAAACTTATAATACTATTTTCAATAACTATCTGTGTGTTCGCACTTTTGAGAGTTACCCTAGGAGAACAAGCAAACTTAACTGGTATGAGATATTTTGTCTTATTTTGGCCTATATATGCTGTTAGAGTTGCTAAACTAATAATTTAGTATAATCTTCTTCCTCCACCCTTTGAAATGGAAGGGTTAAACCAAACCATAGACCAAATTTTTAATCACATGCTAAATTATGGATAGACGGTAACATTGCACGACATTGCACTTTATTACTAAATTTAACAACCAACTACTATAAATTTACAAAATAAAATGTAATTTAAATTGCACGAGTACATATCTGGTTTTTTTTTTTTTTTTTAATAACTAAGCCATGAAATAAAAACTATGAATAAGCATATTTTTGTATAAAATTGTACTAATTTTCATAAGTTGGATTCCTATATAGGATTTCATAGTCAAAATTTTTCCGTTTAAAAATAAAGATTATTCCATTATATGTAGTCTGTTCTAATTAAGATAAACTTAAACAAATTTTGTAAAATATTATTGAAATCAAGGGAAAATGATAACTGAATAATAATAATAATAATAATAATAATAATAATAAAAATAAAAAAAAAAACATCAGTTCGAATTTCGTCAACAGATGATTGGCTGGTTCGATTAACAATTTTTTACCTAATGGTTATTCATTCCGATTGAAGGGTGGAATGTATTCCTGAAGTTCTTTCAATTGGAAAAATCCCCTCATTTGCATCTCGAGTAGGAGCAAACGCGGCAAACACTTATCTGGCAGCTAGAGAACCGACACTAGATTTTTTAGATTATTTTCTTGTTTCTTCGTTACTCAAAATTTAATTATCTTTTACAGTCTTAAATAGGAGTTCAAACCGGAAAATTTTAATTATGAACATCCTATACAAAACCTATCTACAAATCTATTTAATTAAAATCTAGAAAAATTGTAGTAATAGAGAACTGTTTTAGCATGAAAGCTTTTACGCGATGACTAATTTGTAAAATCAATAATAACTACATCAATTTCTTACAGGAACTTGATATGAATTAAGACAAGATTAGATATTTGACTTTCAGTCTAAAGGGGAGTAATATTATTATCATTTTAATTGCTTTCACAAAACTTCTAATTTAATTAATTTTCATTGCTTATGTTTCATAACGGATGAAATTTAATTTAAACAAACATGATTGGCTTTTGAACAAAGCACGCTTTCCTACATAAATAATGACCTTAATCTTATATTTTCTGTTATTGAAATAAAAAAAATTAATTGCTAGCTGATATTTAAAATAAAGTTATATTTACACAACATTAGTTTTTAATTTAGACATTTTAAAACTGGTAGTCTATAGGTTATTTGGATTCAGGTGTGTTTATTAGGGATTATTTTACACAGAAACCATTAAATAATGTTTTAGAGATAAGAATATTATTTTTCAAATATATTTTAAAATTTTAAATGTTGACTGGAAAATTAAAAGATATTTTAAGTCTGGATTATATTATCATCCAAATTTGAAATGTCACTTTTGATCCCAAAAGTTTAAAATTATTGGTTTTATAGGTTAATATATGAAATTTAACTAAGAGTTTAACAACGTTCAATACTTTACGCAATTATATATTATTTTTGAAAGTGTAATACTAAGTACACGACTATCGTACATTATCATATTGGTTTCCTTAAAATTAAAGCTGTAGCTAATGTTTTTCTTTTAGGATTTCGGCCCTTGTTACAATACATTTAATTGTACTTGTACAGTTCTTACGTTGTAGTCTCATACTTCGATTCGATGGGGGTGACTGAAAACGAATAATCAACTGATAATGATTCAGAGATTTATCAAAGGGCTGTACTTTTTACACCAGACTTTAATAAGAGCACATTTTTGATGGAAAAATATTATAATCCTAATTCTTTTGCATATATTTACAAAATTAAAATCTTCCGATTTTCTAAGTGCAAGGTGTTTATAATTGAAATTCAACTTTCAAAAAGCTGCGCAAAAACCACTGGACTGAATTTGAAATTTGAGCTGTATACACTTGAAAAACAAAAAAGGGGAAAATGGATGGGCATAAAAAAAAAACTATTTCGAAGAATATTTGCTATAATCCCATAAAATTGTCCCTTTTGTGTACGTTTAGGTCAAATTTTAGGTCATTCTGACGAGGGTTTCTTTTTTTGTAGCATCTTGAAAGTTGACCATCAATTAGAGAAACCCTGAATAAATTTCTTAAATAAATATAGAAACTGTTCTTTGAAAAAAAAAATTGGTAGCTCTCACATTTCAGTATTAGAGTGTTTTGACTTACTTCCCACCAGAATTCCTGAACACAAAACTTTCCACACACATGGAAAACGGTATACACATTTTTCTAGTTTGCTCAACTTCAAACTTATTTTAAATTCTGAGAAATTTACTCTAAAACTACGTACTATTTAGCGAAATAGTGCTTTATAAAACATGGAATATCTTTCGGAATTATTTTCTATCTTATACTGTTGAAAAACTTGGAAATATCGTAACCGAAAAGATCAGAATTTTGAATTAGTTAATAATTCTGTCTGTAGATGGCGCTTGTACACCATCTAAAAGTTGTTACAACTTGGAAGGAGAAACCTGTTTTGTTTTGGGAAATTAGGAAAGTATTTCAACACAACTGATTGGTCGATTAATGACATTTTTCAAACAACTTACTCGAACTTTCGATTTTTGTGTGGATATAAGGAATGTTGTAAAATCTATCGATTTCAAATAGGCCTTAAAATTTTGTTGGCATTTTTGGATTTAGCTCTTCCACAAGTTTACGATATTTATAATTAGTTGTCATTGAAGCTAATAAAAAACTCACTAATTATAATTGTGAAACTATCAAACAACTATCTTCAGGGTTTAATAGCACTTAGATACCAAAAACTACAAAACTTGCTAAAAATATTAAAATAGTAAATAACGTATTAAATTTAATAAAAATATGTAGTGCTACAAAAATGGTTTTATTCTACGTTTCAGAAAGGAAATGTTTTGCTAGCTCTGCTTTAAAAAAGAAGCAGACGCGACGGATTGTGATGAAAGAAATTTTCGAACCGTGGATTGTCGACAGCTTGCTAGGAGATTTCTGGGTTTTCTCTCATTCTCGACGCAAATGCGGAGTATTTTTTTTTAAAAAGACCTTTCAGAAGGCGGGACATTGATATTATCCCTTTGATACGATCCCCTTGTTTTTCTTGTCTTTCTCCGGTTTCATTTTTTTCATGAGAATTTTTTTACTTTGTGGCTTAAAATGGGCATGTTGTCAGTAAATACGTTTAATGAATTTTTATGTTTTTAAGATACGTTTTCACATTTAATTTTTTTTTACTTTGAACGTTTTTTACAACTGAACCAAATTTCATACCTGGAGCCAACCCCAAATAGAAATTTTACAAACCATGCCAGTTAGGATTTCGACAAAAGGTTTTCTCTCTCCATTTTAATGAACTGAATAAGTGTATCTAATGTATATTGGAACTTATTATTATAATTTTTTAATTTTAAATCATTGCGATGCCTATTTGTGCCATTTCTGTTGTAAAGATAAATTTATTAATTGAAATTGAAAGTAAACTATGATAAGTAGTATTTTTTTTTTTATTTAATTTATTTAATCTATTTACCCTAAACCATTAAGAAAGAATCGCTATGTTTTCCATTGCATTCTTTATTCTTCTATATGGTTCAGTACCCTTCCACGCCAAATAAACCGTGTTTTTTAAGTATAAAAAGAGAAAGAAATATAAAAATAACATACTTTTCCCTAATTCTAGTATTGTCCTGGGCACTTCTACTTAACAGGGGCACTAACACTTTTATGTTTTTTTTTTTCTTTTCTAAATTTTTTTTTCCCTAGCACAGTTTTTTATTTTGTTTTATTTTAGAAAAGTACAAAGTAAAATTATGAATGTTAACTTATTGGTAATTTAGGGTAAGTTAAATTATTAATTAACTTTACATAAGCTACATTAATTAACTATAAATACATCAATTTAAATAAAAATAGCATTTTTATAATAACTTTTAAGAAATGGTTGAATTATTCTCGTTTCTCTTATAGCTAAGCGATAGTGAGTTAATAAAATTATCTGTCACATGTATAAATAAATAACGTAAACAAATTATTATAGATTTATAGGCAGAAAAAGATTATAAGGCAAAATCTATTGCATTATTAAAAAAAAAGTACTTTAAGATACAACAATCTTGTGTTGTTTTTTGCATGGTTTTAATTTCTAGTTTTTCCGTCCTTTCCATTCTTGTATTTTCAATAGAAATGTTACGAGTGTTATTTGATATTTAAATTTGAAATACTTATTTAGCTACACTTACGTGAATAAGTTAGAATGTAATTTTTCACAAAAGGACACATTTACGTTTTATCCCTTCGACCATTGTTGAAAAATAAAATTTGCCAAACAGATTCCCTTAGTCCATCGAAATGGTTCGTCAGGATGGATTCTCGGCTCACCGTGGAGTTAGTAAGGCATTCCTCCGGAAAGCCCCAACAATGGTCCTAGCCGAACCGGATGTGTCCGAGTATGCCAGACGGTTTGACCAACAAAAAGTTCACCAACGGTAGACGGGAAAATACATAATCACCGGATCCTCAAATTGTATAAATTTTATCTAAAATTTACTTAGAAATATTCATTTCTATAAATAAATATAGCTCCTTTCGAATTTTACCGTAGAATTAAATAATACAGGCGTAATGCGTACATTTTGTCGGTGTCTTAAATAAAAGACAATAAAAAAGGCCACCTCCAAAACTGCTTACCACTACATTAAAACTCTTCAACCAGTTTACCACCTGCCTGTACAGAAAGTTAATAACACAACTCCTTGAATGACAGTCGGAGAAAATAACCTATTGACACCACGCTCAGAAACTTGATAGGTCATTTCCATTTTTCAAGAGGGAAAAACTACTCCGAACAATTACAAGAACAGACACATTGGATTACAGATTAGAAATTACTTTGGCCACCTTAATAGACTTCGGAGACCAATTTATTTAATCCCGTATGTTTTCTTTTGTAAATGCTATAATTCACTCGAAGCTCACGACTCTCAGAAGAATAAACAGAATGGTGTGACTTAATTAAAAATGTGAATTATTTTATGGTAAACGCATTTCTAAATTTCGCCGCTGGTAATGTCGTTTGTTTCTGAGATTATTGGTTTTTCGGAATATTCGTTGGAGGAAATAGGCAATTTTTATCGAACTCGCTGGAGGTAATTTAATTATTTGAGGATTTTAATTAACTTTCTTCTTTGTTAATGGTGTCATGAAGTTTAATGAGTTTTATGAATTTTCCTGTCGGTCAGATGATTATCCGGTTTTGAATTGAGCGCAGGCCTTTTGTCGCATATGTTTGAAAATGAATATGGAGTAGCAAAAATTATTTACCGCTAAAAATAAAGATTTTAAACAACTTTGATTAATTTTGCTTACTTATTATATGAATTAGAATACATACTTTTTTTTTAAAGAAAAAAATGTTGTTTTTTAGTAATCTTGATTAAATTAATTTATTCTATTCCATATATTAATAGGAAATACGTTTTTACTTTCAATACCCTTTGTACACATGTGGGTAATTGAAAGTATTAGAGGTCGGAAATCTCGATCAAAATAAATATCGATACTATATCCTTGCATAGAAAAAATATCTATAAAATATCGATATATTGATACATGATATTTTTTTTTTATTTGATTTTCAATTTAACCAGAAACGAAGTTTTTCGGAGCAAATTTTTTCTTTTCATGATTGCTTTTTGCAAGGTGACTAATTTTCCAACTGAAATAGATCTATTATAAAAATAAAAAAAATTATATTCTCGCTTCATTGGTGCAGTGATTTTAGAAAAAATTAGATAATTTTCAATAGCTTTTAAGTGTATGGCAAAATATTGAATATTGGTGTCATTTTAACTGTTTCTCAGCCAAGTCCAAACTTTAGATTTGAAAAGGGAATAAAGAAAATCCAAAAGGCACACGGAACTACAAAACAATCATCAGAAAAACTAATAATGTTTGAAAATATCGATATATCCGTGACTTTTATCGATATTTTTTATATCGATATTTTTTTTTAAATATCGATAAAAATATCGTCGTATCGATATATCTCAGACCTCTAGAAAGTATAGTATTCGGTCAAAAAAATGTCTCGATATTTTTGCATTTTTCCATATTTTGGAACATCCTGATCTCAAAGAAGTGTTCTAGAAAAAAGGAATGTCTGTGAATGTGTGTTTGTGTGTACGTGGTCAGCATAACTCCCAAACAAATTGTCCTACGATGTTTAAATTTGGTGTGAGGGTTGGTGATGGCACAAGGACCTACATTTAGGTTTTTGTCAAAATCGAGCATGAGCATAAGGTAGTTGCCATTGAAAAAATCACGTTTTTCAGTAATTGCTGAAAAAACGGCTCAAACGATTTTGTTAAAAATCGCTGTGGTAATGCCTCTTAAGGTGTTCTAAACATCTCCACCACCTAAATTCCCGCAAAAACGCTTTAGTGGCGTAAAAAGTTGAAAAACAAATACCTTTCACATAGTTCTTTTTCCTTGAGCTCCTCATCAACAATCGTTTTTCTTTCTCTGCTCAGTTGCACTTACAAGAAAGGATAATATAAGAATTATCGATAAGTATATCGCCGAAATCATCATTTAAGCGGAGGTGGGTGTTTTTTTTTTTTTTTTTTTTTTTGTTTTTTTTTAAGACCCACTCTAGAATTATCGTAAAAAAATTTCGCCAAACTGTCAATTTTTACTAAATGAATGATACAAATATAAATACGGTAGATGACTCAAATATAAGTCAGTATTATAGTGTAATTGAAAGTTGTGCGATGTTCCACACCCCTAGTTTTTTTGGTAGTCACTCCACCCCTAAACTATTTAACCAGTCTTCATGATTAAGGTGTCATTTGAAAGATATGGAATGTTTTGACAAATCTTACAGTTCGAAAACTTAAAAAAATAACTGATTAATTAGTTTAAATTATTACGGCAATGATTTTTGATAATCTGAATGGTAACAGTGTCTCGTTTACATTTGTGGCTTTTAGTAAGCTGCATTTTTAGATAAGATTAATAACTCATTTATTTAAGATGGAATAGTTTCAAATTTTGCTTTTAAAAATAATTGTTCTTTTTGAGATATTGACTGTCGTTTGGTTTCACATTCGAATGCAGGATTTATATTCAGGCGATTCATTAATATATATATATATTTTTTAATTATTTTCCTCAGCCTCATGTTACTCGAGAATTTTATTTGGATTTCAAAGGTTTGTTAAAGAAGCGATTTTTGGCTTTGTAAATGTTCATTAAATAACAGCAGCACATTTTAGTAATTTTGTTTGGAGATGAAATAAGTATATTTCCACTTACTATTTTTTGAATAAAAAAAAAAAACTTTGCCATTGGGTGAGAGCGACACATTTTTGGCGATATTTTAAACAAAAGCATCACCAATAAAATAAATGTCAAGGAAAGTAAATAATAATTTATTTCATTAATATATTGTTATATTGTCATTTAATAAACATTCAACACGTTAATGTTATTGTACACGAAAGACGTTGTGATTTTGGGGAAATTTCAGACGATATTTTTTTTAACAAAAGTATTACAAAATGAGTGTTAATGAAAAACGTCAACATTCACTTTTCTTAACATATTATCAGTTAATCATTCCAGCAAAAGAAAATTTTTAAGTTTCCATTATAACAGCTTTGTCGGCTTGACAAACTAAAACGAAGAAACCAGAAAGTTTCTTTACGGATTAAAATTAAGCCTACCTAGGTAAAGAATCTCAATTCAGGTTTTAATTATTAAATACGCATCCCTATGTAACTCCTATATTCATTATTTATTAAAAAATATATACACTTTCATTAGGCACAAGGTTTTTTTTTTTTTTAATTTCTTGTCCTCCTTATTAATGAGCTTCCAATGTCATCCAACACAATTTTTTCCACATTTAAAATGTTATTAATTAAACTTCCTAACAACATCTTATCTTAAAAAGCGTGACAACTTGATAATTCTTCAGTTTTTTTTCACAGTTAAAAAGCATCATCTCGTATGACAACCAACGATATTTCCGAGAAATTATTATTGACCAAACTGTCGAGGTAGTATACTAAGACACTGTAACAGCAACAACAAAAAAAATCTAATTTAACTTTAATGAACGTCATAATATCTGGCGCTAAATGGCTAAGAAAATATTCAATTATGCATTTTTTATCTATCGTTGTAAGTGGTTTTTTGCTTTTATCCCGGCCTGCTTAATTGTGTAAACAAGAGCCTATTTCATTAGAACCTATGTCATTAAATCTGTAATTACATTATTCATTGAAGGAATTAAAGAGTTGCGTTAAACAATCGTTTTATGGCTAGAGGCTTGAAAGAAATTTAAAAAAAAAAATGTATTTTAAGGACTAAGAAATTTAACCGTTTTACATTTTCATGCGTAAAATAAAACTTTTTTTTAAAGTTTCATCTAGGGAATTTTAGTGGAAATCTTTTTAATCGCATTTTTTTCATCAATTTGGTTTATTTACTTCAATTAAAAATTCAGAGTTTGGAACAAATCTTTTTGGGTAGTTTTTGATGTTAGGCTTGATATATGCGGTTACGGTTTTGGGCATTAAAATTTTTAATAAAACGGAGAAAGATAATAATAAAAAAAAAAAAAAAAAAAAAAAAAAAAAAAAAAAAAAAACGTTCAGAGTAATCATTTTGAAATTAATTTTGCCATTAATTAGAAGCGTTGGAGCATTCATTTTGAACAGTTTTAAGAAGATAACGAATTCGTTGTAGTTGCCGGGAAGCGCTATATTAATTCTTTAAAATTCGTTAATTAATAACTCGAGGCAATATTTTCGTGTTTTTTCCGACCGCCAAATTATTCGCTTTATTTAGTTTAGAATAAGTTTGTTTACGACGTTATATATATATTTATTGCTTACATTTTGAAAGGTTCCATCTCAAATTTAATTACTACTCATCGAACAACAAATCAGCTGACTTTATAATTAAACGTATCAAATTAATTTAATTAAGATACGTTGAAATTAATTTAATTAATATTTTATAGATCGTTGAATTTTAACATGCGCGCATATTGTTATAAAGTTCAAATAATGCATTTAAATGTACTCTTAATTTACACGCAGAGCACAAATTCTTAATAAACACTTAATTAACTTTTATATGTAGAGTTTCGAATTATTTTTTTTACTAACATTAAAATAAGTACACATTATTATCATATTTTAGAGCAGAACTTCTACTGGTGATTTACGGAAGTAATCAGTTCTACCTCAAAACTCATGAGCGATACTGAAAAAAAGACAACTAGAAAAGTTTTAAGCACCCATGATAGTATCAATTGATATTTTTCAAGTAAAACACTAGAAACCTTGATATATAAATAAGCAATTCTCAAACGTCCGTGTCTCGTGCGTTAGTAGGCTACTAATGTTTATTTGTCCTAGTAAAAATATTTATCTTTGCTATATAACTTTGTCACCAACTAATATTAAACTAGGAGTGTGGAACATCGGACAACTTTCAATTACATTGTATAAAATTGGTCAATGCAGTAAAATTTAACATGGTGTTAACCATTTTCTTATTTTCACTCATTTAAATAAAAATGGCCAGTTTGGCGATATTTTTAGCGCTAATTTTCACATAAAAAAAAGAGGGGAAAAAAACGCCAAAATGGCAAAATTGGTGGTTGTATTCGTTAGACATTACATTGTCTTTACTTGTGCTTGAAACGCAAAAATATGAATCGTTGATGGACGATGCTCAAGGGCAGAGTCACTCGTTTTCCAACTTTTTACGCTTTTATCGCATTTTTATGAGAATTTTGGAGGTGAGGATGTTTAAAACACCTTCAGAAGCCTTACCACAGCGATTTTTAAATAAAGTCTTGGAGCCGTTTTTTAACTGAAAAACATGATTTTTTTCAATGGCAGCTACCTTATGCGCATGCGCAATTTTGGCGAAAACTTTAATGGTAGGTCTCATGGTCATCACTAACCTGCACCTCTAATTGAGAACAGTTTATTTCGAGAGAATCTATAGTTAAGGCAACTCACGTCCGGTTACAACAAGTATTAAATGATTTTTTTCCCCTTTGATTGGGAAAAATAATCACGATAAAAAAAAAAAAAAAACTAATATTCAGGAAAAGACATTCCATTATGCATCTTTTTAGCTTTCAAACTCTGCTTAAATATGCTTTAAATGTTTTAAATTAAATTATGATACTCTCACACAAAACTGTAAATGATTTCAATCATTTTTTTAAAGCTAAAATTAAGAATTAAAGCAGCCTTCCTCCAAACGTGTGATAAAATAAAGAAATCAGAGACTTTTTAAAGAAAAATTAGGGACACATCACACATGGATTCAAAGAAATATATTTCAACTATTCAGTTTAAAATACTTCTTTGAATCTAAGAGATTTGGATGAATAAAAAAAGTATTGCCATTGAAAATATTCATAATCAATGTTTTTTTCCACAGTTAGTCAAAAAATTTTTTCAAACTGTAGAAATCTACAACTGCTGCTTATTGTTGAAATCTACTCATCTGTAGCTAATTGAAGGGAAAAGTTTTCTGTAAAAGAAAACACACGAAGAATTAAAAGCAATTAACAAACAGCTCTTGCGTTATCCACCTTATGACGTTTCGGACGGACACAGTCATTTTAGTCATTTTATAATTGTTCTGTTTTTGACCAGTGTTGCACGCAAAACTAAAATAAATAATATGAATTACATATTTCTGTTACTGTTTAAAGTTTAAAAAATAGTAGTTCTAGTCTAATAAAAATTCATTTATCTATATTGGAATAACTTTTTTTTTTTTATATTTGCCCTTCTTAACATTTAAACAGAATATCTGAGTTGTGACTACATTGGAAGTGGGACATTCGAATATCTATAGTTTGGAACATTTAACCCCTTTTCGATCCAGTAAAGTAGGTTAATCGAGATCGGAATAGCTTACTTTTTCTAGGTTTGCCTTTATTGACATTTGAAACAAATATCAGAGTTGTGACTACATTTTAAGTGGGATATTCGAATATCCCTCGTTCAGAACGTTTAACTCTTCTTCCACACCTTAAAATAGGTTAATCGAGATCGGAATAGCTTACTTTTTCTATGCTTGCCTTTATTGACATTTGAAACAAATATCAGAGTTGTGACTACATTTTAAGTGGGATATTCGAATATCCCTCGTTCAGAACGTTTAACTCTTCTTCCACACTTTAAAATAGGTTAATCGAGATCGGAATAGCTTACTTTTTCTATGTTTGCCTTTATTGACATTTGAAACAAATATCAGAGTTGTGACTACATTTTAAGTGGGATATTCGAATATCCCTCGTTCAGAACGTTTAACTCTTCTTCCACACCTTAAAGTTGGTTAATCGAGATCGGAATAGCTTACTTTTTCTATGCTTGCCTTTATTGACATTTGAAACAAATATCAGAGTTGTGACTACATTTTAAGTGGGACATTCGAATATCTCTCGTTCAGAACGTTTAGCTCTCCTTCCACACCTTAAAGTTGGTTAATCGAGATCGGAATAGCTTAATTTTTCTATGTTTGTCTTTATTGACATTTGTACTAATTTTCAGAGTTTTAATCAAATGGGAAGTGGGACATTCGAATATCTCTCGTTTGAAACGTTTAACCTCTTTTTGACCCCTTAAAGTGGGTTAACCGAGATTGAAATAGCTTACTTTTTCTATGTTTGTCTTTATTGACATTTGAA
Source organism: Linyphia triangularis (assembly GCA_963978545.1). NCBI lineage: Eukaryota > Metazoa > Arthropoda > Arachnida > Araneae > Linyphiidae > Linyphia > Linyphia triangularis. The sequence goes on from OZ021727.1 coordinate 58,007,626, forward strand.
ACAAATATCAGAGTTGTGACTACATTGGAAGTGGGGCATTCGAATATCCCTCGTTTGGAACATTTAACCCTTCTTCCACACCTTAAAGTCGGTTAATCGAGATCGAAATAGCTTACTTTTTCTATATTTATCTTTGTTGATATTTGTACCAATTTTTAGAGTTGTGAACAAATGGAAAGTGAGACATTCGAATATCCCTCATTCTGAACGTGTAACCCCTTTTTCACTTTTTTAAGTGAGTTAATCGAGATCGAAATATCTTACTTTTTCTATGTTTGTCTTTGTTGACATTTTTACCAATTTTCAGAGTTGTAACCAAATAAGAAATGGGAGAATTAGTGATGAGTGAGTCAGTGAGTGAGGGCTTTGCCTTATATAAGAGAGAGAGAGAGAGAGAGAGATAAACCTCAAATGGATACGCTGGAACTTAACAGAAATTGCGTTAAATGCCTTTACACCAAGTCAATATTATCGTTTTAGTCCGTATCAAAACTAACATGCTTTAGACATTTTAACTTCTTTTCTAACATAAATGATCTAGCAACTAATAGTAACCACAATGATTTTCCAATGCAAAAAGAAAGAGATCAAATAGTCCAATATATTGGCTTAAACTATGGGAGAGGTGAGAAGATTAGCGACGCCTCAAATCATTAATGTATATCAAAGGATCGTTATCCTTCTATCTCGATTCTTACTTTCAGTTAGCAATATGTTAACATAGGGTAATGTAAGTAATGCGTTCGGTCAAGAAAAAGCAATTTTTTTCGCATTTTTACACATTTTGGAACATATTGAGTTATAAAAAGTGGTTTAAAATATTGTCTGTGTGTCTATCTGTGATCACAACAGTCAGTCTACTCCCGAATGGCTTGACTTACCATGGTCAATTTTACTTACAATTACTCATATGTAATAACACAGGGTAATGAAAGTATAGAATTCGATAAAAAAAAAAAATTACAATTTTTTTTTTTTTTTAACATTTCTCCGCGTTTTGGAACATTCTTATCTCAAAAAAGTGATTTAGAAAAAATGTGTATGTGTCTGTGTGTGTGTACGTGGTCAGCATAACTCCCGAACAAATTAACCTACGATGTTCAAATTTGGTGAGCAGCTTGGAGATGGCCTAAGGACCTACCATTAAGGTTTTTGTCAAAATCGCGCATGCGCATAAGGTATCTGCCATTGAAAAAATCATGTTTTTCAATGATTGCTAAAAAACGGCTCTAGCGATTTTGATAAAAATCGCTGTGGTAATGCCTCTTAAGGTGTTCTAAACATCTCCATCTCCGAAATTCCCGTAAAAATGCTTTAATAGCGTACAAAGTTGAAAAACGAATGCCTTCAACACAGAGTCCTCTTTGCTTGAACATAGCTCATCAGCGATCGTTTTTTCTCCTCTTTTCAGTATCACTTATAACAAAGGATAATATAGGAATTTTAGAAAAGTATATCGCCAAAACACCATTTTTTCAAAAATATTTTTTTTTCAAGTTCCATATTACAATTATCGCAAAAAATTTCACCAAATTGCCAATTTTTCTAAACGAATGATGGAAATATAAAAACAGTAAATGACACAAATCCACATCAGTAATATAGTGTAATTGAAAGTTGTGCGATGTTCCACTCCCCTAGTTTATATATGGATTAGTGGTGGACATAGGACATCCCATCTAAATGTTTCGTAAAAATTGCACATGCACATAAGGTAACTGCCACTAAAAAATTTTAGTTTTTCAGCAATTTAAAAAAAAAAAAAAAAAAAAAAAAACTTTGGTTCGAACGAATTTTATGAAAATCCCTGTAGTTGTGCCTTTTAAGGTGTTATAAACATGCCCACTTCCGAAATTCCAGTAGGACTGAGATAAAGGGGGAAAAAAAAAAAAAAAAAAAAAATACGTAACACAGAGTTGTCTTTCTATCACCCACAACGAGTGTTTCTACTCTGTTCACAAGAAATGGTAATGTAATATTTATCAAAAAGTATATCGCCAATTTCGTCATTTTGGCGTGATTTTTTGTGCCAACGTAATACTTACTACCAAAAATATCGCCAAACACCAATTTTTTTAATTAATGAAAAGATGAAAACGATAAATTACAGCAATCCATGGCAAATTTAAATACCGTAATCAGTATTACGTGTAATTGAGAGTTGCGCGATTTTCCACACCCCTAGTTTCAAAACATTTTTGTAAATCATCAAAAATAAGATTCCTCAATTTATGTATGCAATAGCAATCCAGTTGTTTGTGCCATGTGAACAAAAGTTTTTTGTAGTATCTATTAGTTTATCAACACTACTAAGTTTCATACAACATGTGTATCGAAAAGCTCTCCTGTAAATAATGGCTCAGTAAGTGACAGACTATGAATTTATAGATGTTATTAACACACCTCATTATCAAATTAATCATACTAATTATGGTGCAAATCAATAGTAGCACCGCAATCAGTATGTCAGTTACGATGACAATTTCAATACCAGAAGATGTTACTCAATCATTGACCCGCTAGTGAACTTTTTTCTACATTTAGATGCAATTTAACATGAACACAAATTAAACGTTCGTATCTCATAATTAAAATATATTCTTTGACTGGAATGATTATGGAAGAGGTAAGGAACGTCTAAAAGATGAATAAGCGAGGGAAAATCTTTTCAATTTGTTTCTTACATCTCCGCCACTGAAAGAAGGTACACCGTAAGGTTAGAAATGAGATCTTTTTATGGTAAATACATATATAGTAACTAGCTGTGAAGACCCGGGTTGTGCTGGATACACATTGAGGCATATATCTTTGAATTTCCCAAAAATTGATTAATCTGTCCATTACCAATTGGAGACTTTTGCTAAGGGCTTTCTTATAGTCGTCAAGCAAAAAAAAAAAAAAAAAAAAAAAAAAAAAACCTCGCAAATGCGGTCAAATAATGCTTCTGTATCCAAAATACAATACTTGTGAGGTCTACAGTAAATTAATTGTGAATCGACAATTAATACTTTTTATAAAGAATTTAAATAAACAATCTTTCTTGAAAAACATATCTAAAAATTGAACAAAGAACTTCTGGATAATCTGTAAAAAATACAATTTTAGTTATCCCATCAGGAGCCAAAACAAGGTTGCATGCTATTACCTGTCATATACATATATATGACGTCACAGTAAAATGCCTATTTAATTCCCCATAGTTTACATACTCTTGTTAACGCACCAAGCCCGTGACCTGTATATAATAGCTCGTGTTGTTATGTATATAATAGCTCGTGTTGTTATGAATTTTGAATAAAGACTTGTTCTGTTCCTTGGCCGTGTCGTTACATGGTGCCGAATAATATAAGTATTTTTTTAATTAATTTAGCGGCCGGCATACGTTTAACTTCGTATTAGAAAGTTTTCAAAAGTATTTTAGCTCAAAACAATGGCTGTCGCAAACGCTCGGTTACCGCCCCCGTTAATGCTTGGTGCAACAGCGACGAACTGTTCTAGGCAGTGGAAAGACTGGTTACAACATTTCGAGTGGTATGCAGTAGTTTCGGAGCTGGAGAAAAAGGCTGCTAATGTTTAAGTAGCTGTATTTATGTCTGCTATAGGGCAAGGCGCCCTGAATATTTTCAATACCTTTCCTAAGTGTAAGCAGGAAGACTTGAATTTGCTGAAAGAGGAGTTCAACAACTATTTTACTCCCAAGGTCAACGTCACCTATGAAAGATTTTTATTCAACCAAGTCGTCCAAGATGCTAACCAGAAATTTGATAATTTTTATACAGATTTGCTGAGCAAAAGCCAATCTTGTGACTTTAATACCTTTGCGTGACAGTTTAGTCATGGACAGGATTGTTATTGGTGTTTTTCATGACAGTGACCGAGCTCATCTGCTATCTGTTACTGATTTGACATTGGATAAAGCTGTTCAGTTTTGTCGTGCTGCCGAGCAAGCTAGAGCTCAGCTTACAGCTTTGAAATCAGATCCGGTGCAGGTTGATGCGGTGAAGAAGAAAATTCATAATACTTCTTCTAATAAACCGTGTTACCGTTGTGGTACTAAACATGCCTGGAAAAAGTGCCCAGCATTTCAGAAGGTATGTCACACTTGTAAAAAAACAGGACATTTTTCAAGATTTTGTAAGGTGAAGCAGGTGTCGACATTAGATTCTGTTCGTAATGTTGGAAGAGCTGGTGATTTCGTTGTGCATGAAATGTCAAATAGTAGATCGGCTGAATTGTCTTGGTTTGAAGACTTGCGTTTTGACAACGGCTGTGTTGTGAAGGCAAAATTGGACACTGGAGCCCAGTGTAATGTGTTGTCACTGTATCATGCAAAGCAGGCGGGTTTGAAAGTTAGACCGCCTACTGTTAGAAACATTATCACTTATAGCAATAGTTCATTGAAGGTTGCTGGTGAGTGTTCTGGTCAAGTGCATGTAAAAAGTGGAAGCTATGTGTTGAAATTTTTGGTTGTAAATGGAGACTTTCAGACAATAATCAGTAAAGATGCCTGTGTGACATTGAAACTTATTAAGAGAATTGAAAGTTTGGGTTTAACAGATAATTTGATGAAGCAGGAAGATGAGTTAGGATGTATAAAATTTTTTATTTATGACATAGACCTTATTGAGAACCCTGTACTGGAAATTTTCCCTGCTCGTAGAATTCCTCATTCTCTAAGAGATGTGAAAATTGAGTTAGATAGAATGCAGGAACTAGGTATTATTGTACCGGTTAGAGAGTCTACTCCTGCAGTGTCACCTACGGTGGTAGTACGTCAAAAGGGTAAAATTAGAGTATGCATTGACCCATCTAGTATTAATAAAAATTTAAAAAGGCGTCATCACCCATTGAATACATTGGAGGAAATAGCTGCTCGGATTGGTAATTCCAAGTGGTTTTCTTTGCTTGACTGTAAGAAAGGCTTCTGGCAGTTACCAGTAACAAAAAGATCAAGTGAGTACCTCACAATGGCTACTCCCTGGGGTCGTTACTCTTACCTGAGGATGCCAATGGGTCTAGCCTCGGCTCCTGAGGTGTTTCAACAAGTGATGGAACAGCTTTTAGCTGGCATTCAAGGTGTCGAGGTGGCCATGGATGATATTCTTATTCACGCTCCAACTAAAGTGGCTGTTGATGAACTGACAAGTAAAGTCATGGCTATTTTTAAAGAAGCCGGATTGACCCTTAATGCTGAAAAGTGTGTGTTTTCGGTTAATACTGTCAAGTTCCTTGGTCATTTGGTTACATCTGAAGGACTAAAAGCTGACCCAGCAAAAGTTGAAGCCATTAGAGATCTAAAAGAGCCTACTGATGTCAAAAGTTTGCAAAGATTCTTGGGTATGATTACTTATTTAGCTAAATTTCTACCAAATTTATCAAATAGCACTACTATTTTAAGAGAATTAGGTAAAAAAGATGTTTCTTGGAGTTGGCAACCAGAGCACAAAGATGCATTTGATTACTTAAAATCACAATTGATGAATTTACCTGTTTTGAAATATTTTGATATAAATGCACCCATTGTTTTATCAGTAGATGCTAGCAGATATGCTGTTGGTGCTGTGTTCATGCAAGAAGGTAGACCAGTGGTTTATGCTACTAAGGCTTTAGATAAAACCCAGCAAAATTATGCACAAATTGAAAAGGAGGCATTTGCTATTAAGTTTGGATGTGTAAGATTTCATCAGTATGTCTATGGAGGCAAAAGTCTAACTGTAGAGACAGACCATAAACCTTTGGTCTCAATTGCCAAAAAACCTCTACATTGTGCTCCACCTAGACTACAAAGAATCATGTTTGACCTGATGCCTTACAGACCTTTGATAGTTTATAAAAAGGGTTCTGAACTTTTTATTGCTGATACTCTAAGCCGAGATTGTCACCTACAGGAAACGCAGACATCTGATGTGGAACGAATGGAAATTCACATTTGTGCACCTATGACCGCTGTTAAGGTAGAAGAATTGAAAACTGCAACTGTTGAAGACGTTGAATTGTCTCAGTTAAAATCTCAAATTTTAGAAGGTTGGCCTTCCACTGTAGAGAAAGTGCCCGAGTGTTTAAAGAAGTATTGGACTTTCCGTGATGAGTTTGCAGTTTATGAAGATATAATTTTCAGAAGTGATAGGATCGTTATTCCATCAAAATTGAAGGATTCAACTTTAAAGGAAATTCACAGAGGACATTTGGGGATACAACGTTCCTTGAGTAGAGCTCGAGAGAATGTATATTGGCATAAAATGAATGTTGATATTGTTCAATATGTTCAAGCTTGCAGGTCTTGCCAGTATCACCAAAAAGACAAGCCGGAGGAGCCTGTTTTGACACATAAGATTCCTGAGAGACCCTGGCAAATTGTCGGTGCTGATATTTATCAGTTAGAAGGAGTTGTTATACAGTGCCTGAAAAAATGGTTTGCTGTCCACGGAGTTCCGGAGACCTTGAGATGTGATGAGGGTACTCAGCTAGTGTCCAGAGAGATGCAGAAATTTGCAGAAGAATGGAATTTTTCTGTTGAGACCTCAAGTCCCTATCACAAACGCTCAAATGGATTAGCTGAAAGATATGTTCAGGAAGCGAAACTTCTTCTTGTGAAGTGTGCGGCTGATAAATCTGACATGTATCTTGCCCTTCTCAATCAAGGGAATACACCTAATGGTAACTTGGGATCACCAGTGCAAAGGCTAATGGGCCGAAGAACTAGAGGAACTCTGTTGATCAATGAAAAATTGCTGAAACCTCAACTAATTCAAAATGTTAGTCGTAAACTTCAGGAAAAAAGAAGCAAGTATAAAGAATATTATGACAGAGGAACCAGAACTCAACAACCTCTTTCGGTGGGACAAAAAGTTTTGTTACGCCTAAAACGGAGAAATTGGAAGCCAGCGGTGATAGTATCTCCAGGACCTACTTCTCGATCTTATATGGTTAAGACATGTGATGGCCGAGTATTTCGAAGAAATTCTTGGTTCTTACGAGCTCTGCATGGTCAAGATTCTACTCAACCGACTTCTACACAACCTACAACGTCCGTTACTCCTACTGATACTAATGATTTGCCTCGAGATCAGAATGATGTACCGAATTCTACTGCCCAGTCTATTCCCCGTGTTTCATCTCCTGCTGCGGATACTGAAAGCTGTGTTATGACAAGATCGGGTAGAGTAGTAAGAAAGCCGGAAAGATATGGATGTTGTTAACATTGGATTTAGAATTTTGGAATTAAATTTTAAAGTCTTTTTTAAATTTAACTTTTCAAAGAGGGGGATGTCATATACATATATATGACGTCACAGTAAAATGCCTATTTAATTCCCCATAGTTTACATACTCTTGTTAACGCACCAAGCCCGTGACCTGTATATAATAGCTCGTGTTGTTATGTATATAATAGCTCGTGTTGTTATGAGTTTTGAATAAAGACTTGTTCTGTTCCTTGGCCTTGTCGTTACACAAATCCGCTTACAAATCCGTCGTTACAAAGCTTTTTCACCAGGAACACAAATCCGCTGGCCAATATCGGCTTGACACTGGCCAATCCTGATATGGACCGTTGTAGACGTTGTTTCGGATCTTGGCCAATTCTGCCCAGTGTTGGGTAAAATATACTAGAAGTTTTTAAATGTTGACGCAGAGTTTTATAATTCAAATACAGTATTATAAGAAATGGCGGAGAAGGGGGGGGGGATATGTTTTGTGATGTTTTTGACATGTTTATTTTTTAAAAAATCGTGTATTTTGGAACAATGGTCCAATTTTACTGGTTAGTCTTCCTAGAAACCCTGTTTCTGACATTGGCCAATACCTTTGTGCTACCTGAGTTAGGAAGGACTGTATTTCGTTTTAATGAAGACTTTTTTTTTAGAGGTTTTATAATCAAGTTAAAAGTTTGAATTACAAATGTTCGTTTGTTTACATTTAAATAGTTATCAACAATGTTTCATTTCCGAAGAAATTGTCAACACTACACATAAATAAAAGCATGACGAATATATATAAATTTTTTTCCATTTGTAATTACTACTTTTTTTATATATTTAAAGTGTGTTAAAAGTGTATTTAAAACCATTTGCAGTAATTAAACTATCAATAAACACAAGCTTGAGGTCCAAATTGTTTCAGTAAGTTTTGAGTTATAGGAATACATACAGACAAATGCTGGATTTTATGTGTAGATATAAAATACTAAATTTATAATAGCCTCACTAACTGATTCATCATTAATTCTCCCACTTCCTATATAGCCGACCAAACGATATAGTGGTTAGCGTGCTAATTCTAGACCGCGAGGTTGCGGGTTCGAGTCCCGTGTAAGACATGGGTGATTGTAAATGTATGTTGTCTTGTCAAATGACGAATGTTTCGGTGCATTATAGCCCTCGTGTTTTGCTGACGGCGCTAGATAACCTGAAAACAACCAACCCACTTTCTATATAGCTACAAATGACGAATGTTTCGGGGCATTATAGCCCTAGTGTTGCTGACGGCGCCAGATAATCTGAAAACAACCAATCTATATAGCTACAACTCTGAAATTTGGTACAAAAGTTAACGAGGTCAAACATGGAAAAAGTAAGCTATTTAGATCTCGATCGATAAGAGGTTAAACGTTACAAAAAAGAAATTTCAAACTCTAAAAAATTCTTTTTACTCTAAAATATAGTACTTGTCAATAAGGTCAATCATAAAAAAATAAAACTTTTCCATTTTTTTAACTTTTAAGGAATCAAAATGGGATCAAACATTCTAATAGTGTATTATCTCAATTTTCCATAAGGCCAGGACGTTCGGAAATTGGTACAAGCTATCACGAAGCTAAACAGAGTAAAATAAAGACCTATAGGGTAGAAAAGGGTCAAATATGAAATATCTTAATGTTTTCTATTGAGTCAGGTTGCTTAAAATGTAATGTTCTAAATGCATCGTAGATCAAGTTATTACAATGATTAATTCCCGCATTTTTTTTTTTTTTTATTATTATTTTTTATTCGATTCTAAATGTCTCGAAATGACCATTAACACAAAAATTTCTATTCTCCACGCTTTTTTTTTCTCAAAAAATTTGCATTTTAAGTTTGCCTGTCAGATTTTTGCGGGAAAACGGACCTTTTTTTTTTGCTTTTGCGACTCTATTGTGACGTCATCGTTTCCTAAATATCTCCATAGGTCACGTGGCGGTTGCGGCTGTTAAAACGTTGTTATCATGGAAATTTCAAATACTTGTCTTCTCGTCATTTTGTTTTCATATTATTTTATTGATTTTTTCTTAAAATGTCGGAACATTTTCTACAAATATTGTATCGTGCCAATGTGCAAAAGCACAACCATAACAACTCATGATAAAATTTTCATTTACGTACCACGGAATAAAAATACTCGAAAAAAGTGGTGCCAAGTGATAAAGAGGGACATTGAAAAGTATATGCCACTGTCGACAAAGACTGTACGTTATGTTTGTGAAGATCATTTTGAAATAAGTTACATTTATGATAATTTTTATATTAGGAAAATTAAAGAATGTTTGCCTTTTAAGTTTAAAACAAGCTATTTGTTAGGAAAGCTATTCTAAATTTTTGTAAACATCAAGTGCAAAGTAATGGGTCAAAATTGAAAGTCCGGTACTGATTCTGCGCCAAGAATTGTTTACATAAAACCACGCCAAATTATGTTCTCTTTTCATTAAAAAAAATGGTGGGGCAGCCATTTTTTGGCAAAAATTATCTTGGCGCAGAATCCGTACCGGACTTGGATGTTGACAACGGCAACCTTTAATGAAAAAATGCCGATATTTTCCCACCATTTTTCCATTCCATTTTTGCAATTAATTAAAAAACAAATACCTACAAAAAAGGCGATCAAAAATATTTGAGAAACGGCAACTACTAAGTAGAAACTACAGAGTATATAGCTGACACTTTGTGGTAGAAACCTCACCATAACAAACGGAGCGAAGGGATTACGTCACCGAACCTTTCGAGACTCTTGACGTCTTACTCAAAATCGGCCCGTTCTGAGAGGATCGCAATTTGAAGGTTTTTTGCGCATTTCCTTTTCTTAATATTTAAATAACTAATTTTTTTAACGAACTTTTATTGGAATATTTAGAATCAGAAAGAAATTCTTTATAAATATAAATCAACTTCATTTGTTTTTAAAAAGTGCGGGAATCGTCCATTGCTAAAGTGCACATGGTTAAATTTTTGACAGTGATGCACAAGTATTCATGTAGTTTAGATACATAAACCACTAAAAAGGACATGAGCATTTTTAACAATACATGAGTAAATTATGATAGGAACTAAGAATGAGCACAAATGTTCGCACTTCATAATTAACATGCATTTTTCGATTGGAATGATTATTAAAGTGGTAAGTACGAATTGATTTCTATATAATTTAATATTTTTGTTTTGTTTTAAGAATGTAACTATTATTGGGAATTAGGGACTTCTTTTTCCTTTCAATCAGATAATTGATTACCTAAAAACGCTACATCGGCACTATTTTCGCGAACGATTAATAAATTGATTAACTTAATGACGCAATTTTATTTTCATTTCGGCTATGATTCCTCCTAAAAGAACTATAAATTCGATAATTGAGTGTTCAATTTTTCAAATACCGCTCAAAATATAAGATTTTAAAGAATACAAATTATTTAATGAGTTGCCCATCAATACTCATCCAATTCTTCGTAATTAAATTTACATTCCGCATTAACTAATTCTACTAATTTTAAATTTTCTTTTTGATTCGTAATGAAATATCAGGTCCCAAGTTAATTTTTTCTCCTTTCGACTATGCCATACGCAATTAGCTGCGCCACTTCTGTTTATTGAGACTGCAATTTAATTATCTTGCCTGCACGCGTAATTGATTTTCGTCATTAACTTCCACAATTATAAATCTTTTGACTATGGAAGAAACTCATCTAATTCATCACTTCCCAAAAGCATTTCATTATTTTTAATTTGTTAGTCATTAAAGGAGGGAGTTAATTAATAAATTTTTAATGCCTTTCGCGGAAACTGCCTTTTTGTTTGCGTTTACTTTTGCAGCCCCCTTCGACATTTATTATCAACTGTTGCAAATAGCAATTTCGCACAAAGCGGACTGAATTTAATTTATAGTCTTTTTAAAAAAGTAATGTTCGGCAGTTTAAAGGTAGGTAAAAACTGTTAAATGGCTTCGTTTGAATTCGTCTATTTATACATCAGTTGGAAATAATATAATCCAATTATCTCTTCGAAATGGCAAATTCGTTAGTTTTAATAAATTTCAGAAGCCAATTAATCAAAATTATTTATTTTGTGTTTTATTTCTTGATAATAGATAACTTATTTTAAATTGAGTTTATTATATATGCTACCAATCGATCAAAAATAGCTTTACAGAACTGTTAAAGCAGTTAATTTTAAAATGGTTTTAATTGTATACACCGCCGTATACCGTTTTTGATGTTTTTTAGGAGAATGGAATTGATTTCAAATTTTAAGTTTACAAAAGGGGACATTTCTGAATAAGAAGCATAACATTGATTTAATGACATAATAAATTTAATTTTTACTGTTAAAATTTTTAGAAAAAGTATTATCAACATTAATAGAAATATTTTGAACAAATAGTAAATCAAGCGCATTTACGTTAATGTTTAAAAGTAGGTAACAATGTTTCTTAGAATTGACTGAAGTGTGCATATTTAAGTCAATGTTTTCCTAAACAAAATTTATTCTTTGTGAAATCAGACATGCAATTGAGACAATTTAAATACTGTTAAAGTATTTTCAAATTATAGTTAAACTTTTTATATTTTTATTAAGTATACAATATGTAAATGTATAAAATATAAAAAATAATAAATTTGATGCCAATGACCTACATAATAATGAAAAATATACTTTAATATCCCTATTCTAAATTCAGCAATGATTTGGTCAAAACAAAATTTCGATTATTTTTTTTTGCATTTCTTCTCGTTTTGGAACATCCTAATTACAAAAAAGTGGTTTAGAAAAGTGTCTGTCTGTGTATCTGTGTGTTAGTGGTCAGCATAACTCTCTAACGAATTTCCCTACGTTGTTCAAATTTGGTGTATGGGTTAGTGGTGGCCATGGGACCTACCATTAAGGTTTTCATCAAAATTGCGCATGCACATAAGATAACTTCCATCGAAAACATCATGTTTTTCAGTAATTGCTAAACACGGCTCTAAAGATTTTGATCAAAATCGCTGTGGTTATGCCTCTTAAGATGTTCAAAACATCTCCACCTGCAAAATTCTCGTAAAAATGCTATAAAGCGTGAAGAGTCAAAAAACGAATGTCTTCAACAAAGAGTTCTATTCCCTTGAGTATCGCTCATCAACGTCGTTTTTCTTCTCTACTCTGTTTCACTTACAAGAAAGGATAATGTAAGAATTATCGAAAAGTATGTCACCAAATTCACCATTTTCTTGGTATTTTTTTAAAGTTCATTTAAGAATTATTACCAAACCAGACATTTATTCTAAATGAATGATGAAAATATAATAAAAATGGTGAATAACATCAATCCTCGTCAATATGATAGTGTAATTGAAAGTTGTACCTTGTTCCACACCCCTAGTATTATGAGTGGTTTTATACTCGACCAATACAGTTCCATTTGAACTCTATTGTACAGCTAATTTGTCTTCATCCTGTACACATTTACATTGAATGGATCAAACACTTATGAAAAACGAAGTATACGGAATCAACACGCTTTGGATAAGGTTATTAAAAACTTTGCACATTTTATCATACAAAGTCAACTCTGTACTTCTTAATCAAAATATCCAAAGACAAATGCAAAATGTTTATTTTTTTTCTCATTTTTATTCATTGTCACATTTATTTTTCGTTTATTTGAAAAATAAAATGTTTTTGATTTGGTCAGCAGCATCCCCTCACAAGTTCTACATTTATTTCCATATTATGTATTCTTCAGAATTAGAATTCCATCCACACGATTGGACGGTTATCATTCTACATGTGTGAAAAGATTTTTGAATATTTGAATGTATAAGGATTTCATTATAAATGTGTATTTTTGCATAAATCACATGTCTATTCTCATTACCGAATCTACAATGTTGAAAAAGTTTTCATATCTCCTCGCAAGCACAGATCACGAAACAGGCAATGGGGGAAATCTTTCTCTTAAGCAGCTTTAAAAATTAAAAGAAAAGGGGGAAAAAATGAAAATTAAATAAATTGAGGTGGAAGAGAAGTGAGGACAAAACTGAGTTTTGAAGAACTGAAAAACTAAACAAAAAATCATTTTGTTTGGAGCAATAAAAACTTTGAATCACAAAATGTAGAATAACAAAGTAATGAGAGCACAGTAAAAAACTGCAGAAAATATCAAATTTTAATAAAAAAAATTCATAATCTAAAAATGTAAAAAAGTACAATTTGAAAAACTATTTATATAGAACTCGGTGCAGTTTGTTTTCCAAAAAGAGACAATTAACACTTATCCAAATTTACCTTGAACCCGATTAAATAGCTGGAATAATTGTATTAATAGTCTTAATTGTAGTAACTGTGGAGATACTTCATTCAATGCAAGCTTATGTGCAATATTAGAGAGTGTCTTGTCATTTATACAAGTGTCAACCCTTTTCTGCAAATGTTATATTGAGTTATAGGATATATCTTTTGTACACAAATGCCATTCTATATTGATGTGAAATGTCCCGTAATACATCTCCATGGATCCACGCCTGTCTCTTCGTTTATTTTACAAGTACATATCACTTTACGTAGATAATCCCTGACTTATATCACTTTATCAATTCTTTTTTCGCGAATAATTTTTGTTTCTATAATTCTAACTTTAATCTTTAATGTTTATACTTCTCACCAGACCTGGTAGTGTAATAAAAGATTACTATTTCATGCATAAAAAGTAGATAATAAAGAAGAAATACCATCTCCATACTCTTCTTTTCTGTGTCTCATCATTTAGCAATTTCCTTTGGGGAAACCAGAAGAGTAGGAGTTTTCTTCCTCATCCAATTTCCCTCCTCCGAGTTTCGCAAAGGGAAATATTTGCCTAATCTTCGATTGCAGACGACAAAAGTGAAATTCCCTCAGAGATTTGACAGACAGCTCAACTCGGATGATATTTATTGGAGCTGCTCTTTGCCAAATATAACTGCGGATTTTCGAAGCTTGCTTGTTTCGTTTTTATCGCCAGTTTAATTCTTTTTCCTCCCTTGTTAGTAAGTTAGATAAGTGGAAACGTAGCGCAAGTGGTAGTTTTAAAAGTAAACTTGTTCATTTGCGATTAATTTAATTAGATATAATGAAAAAATACCTAAATTTGTTTTAAAAGTTTTAAAATATATATCAGCATAAACAGCAATACTTTGATCAGTGTTAAAAATAAATATTGATTGATTTTGTTCTAACATTATATTTTCATTAGCAAATGCCTAAAATATTTTTAAGTAAATTTTTAAGGAATGTCTTTAAAAACAAATTAAAATTTTAATAGTGTTTGCCACCAAAAGCTTAATTCTACAGACAATTTTATTAGATACTTTATGTTCCGATGGCAAGCATAGTGGCAATGACTGACATCTTACCCTTTTAAGACCTTTTAAAGCTCTTTTGGATTTTTCAAACACGTCTCCAATTTAGCGAGTTTGCCAAAAAATTTAGCAAGAAAAAATTCTCATCAAATACCCAACTTCTAAGCCGATTAGTCTATTTGGAGTCTTTGTGAACTTCCTATTGGATTGGTTTGCAATTCGTTCGACTTGGCCTGCGTGTGTTGCAGAGTTGTGTGGTGTCTTGTTGGGGGTCACGGTGAGATTTAGGTACAAGAAATTGATGCTGGATCACCTTTCGTTATGAGGACAGGGATGTTTTCTGCAACCCGAAATTAACTTGTTTAATTTTTCGTCTTTGATTTTGTTCAACGGAAAGTGATTTTCTACTTTCTTCTCCGCTTTTTGACTTCGGCTAACTAAAACCAACTGGTTAGTTGGCAGAGGAGTCCATAACAATAAAGATGACGTGAAGTAACTTCCTAGCTTTTTAACGTCTTTAGGCTAGGTTTCAGTCGGCTAAAAACCAACTAGTTAGTTGACTAGAGGGTCTATAAAGATAAAAAATTATGTAGATTGACTTCCTAACTGCTTAACGTCTTTTGGGTTGGGTTTCAGCCGGCTAGAAAATAACTGGTTTGTCGACTGAAGGGGTCTATGAAGATAAAGATGACGTAGATTGAAATCTTCCTGCTTAACGTCTTTTGGACTGAGTTTCAACTAGGCTTGGCCGATGTATCGATACATCGAACAAAACCGGCGTGAAATCAACATCATCAAACCGGTGTCTCTATTTTCGCAAAACCGATACACCACGGTGTTTTTCTACTAAAGCGTGTGCTCTTCATGAAAGAAGAATCTTGATGCCACGATCCAACCTACATTCAAGCGCGATGTTTCTTAAACTGTATAGAAAAGTAGCTCAACAGACAACATCGCACCGTTTAAGAAAAAGTTTCATTTGCTTTTGAGCAGGCGTGATTCTTCATCAGCAAAAATCGCATCGTGTTAAACCTATCCTCCCTGCTTATATATGTGCGATGTTTCCAAGACTGTATAGAAACGTAGTGCAACAGTCAACATCCCGCCGTTTGAGACGAGTTACACTTGCTTTTGCGCATGCCCGATACTTCATTAGAAAACCCTATATTGTGGTAATCCTATCCACCCCACATATGTGCGATATTTCTAAGATTGTATAGAAATGAAGCATCAATGACAACATCGGACATAACCGTCATCGTGACCTTCACTTACGTTTTACGATCTCTTTCTCGGCATTCTAGATTTTAGTACATCGTCGTTTTCTGCACAAGGTTCATTTTTCTAATGCTGTTTGCTACGGTAGAATTAGAAAAATGGACCTTAGTAGCAATGCTACCACGTTTTACGTTAACTATAAAGATTGAATGAGTTTAATAATTTGTACTTTTAATTGCTGACTTCAATTGGTAAGTTAAAAATTTTCCATTACTTTCGGATTTCATTACTTTCGGTTTACCGCTAGGAAGTGCACTTGACCTCACCCCTCCCCTGGATAGTAAAAAACAAAAAATTCATTAAGCTAGTCAATTGAAAAATCCAGATTAAATAAAAAAATAACCGGCATGTACCCCCTTGAGTGCCATGTGTATCCCCCTGAAAGTAATTCTGTCACTATACATGTTATTTAAAATAAACTTGCATACATGAATTCAGTAAAATTTTACAAAGTTAAGTAACCATAACTTTTTTACTAAACAGCGTGTTATGAAAACGTTGTTTCGTAGTATTTTGTAAAAAATATATAGTCAACACCGCGATGTATCGTAGCATCGTGATGTTTGCTTCCCGATATATCGGGATGCAGAAATGTTGACATAGCCCAGGTCTAGTTTCAAATGGCTAAAAAACAACTAATTGGTCTTCAAAAGAGTCTACAAAGAGTTACTATAGAATTACAATTTCTGAAAACTTTAATTTTGGTTTATCAACTCGCTTTTACGAAACCTTTCACTCGACATACTGTATGTGTATGTAGCCTTAGTTTGTCGGAGAAAGTTAACCTCAAATAGACGAGACGACAGTTCCTTTGTATAAGCCTCTCACTGTATTAGTGTAATGTGGAGGCTTAAAAAAGAAATCTTAAAAAGTCATTCATTAAAAGAGATAACAGAGAATAATGTATTCTATTTTTCTGAATGGCAGGAGTAATGTCCATGTCCAAGTATGATAAATGGATTATCGATCGAGTGTAAGTACGATAACGTAATCGTTATCGACATCGCTCAGCCAGTTGCGCCTACGTCAATGATCTTGATGATTTATTGGAGACAAAATCATGCGAAATGAGCATTATTATTAATCAATTCCACACACGAAGTGAGATAATTTTGATTCAAGATTCCGACACAATTCTGGGCACACAAATGTGGTGCAGTTCCCTTAAAGAGAATTGAAGTATGATACAAGTGGTGTATATAATAATGAGAACTTTGTAAAATGAAGATGTAGTTCATAATTCTTATCATCCCATTATAAATTTTTGTTTGACATACATTCTTGGAGGTGATAATTAATTTCGGGCGTTATCTTGGACACCGATGCCTTTTTTAATTTGAGCAATTACCTACCTCAAAACAACCCGAACGACGAGCATTGGTTTATCGCTAAAATGTTCATTTCTACACAAACCATTTGACATTCTGACAGTGCTAATCAAAATTCGAAGGCAAAGATTACTTATGTTTAATATTTCGGAGTTCTTTGAGCTTGTAAGAATGGATTTTATGGACGACGGAGGAATAAGTACTTTTAAAAATTTCGTTAAAAACTAATTAAGCTTTTAACTTTTGGTTGTCAGATTGTGAATTAGAGGCCAAACCCCACATGTGTTTAAAATTTCAAAGTTCTACGAGCACTGGAAGTTGCTTTTTTTAACACTCACATGTCAGTTGCTAAGAGACTATTTTATTATCATAAGATATTGTTATTTCTGCGTCAACCAGAAACGTCGTCCCGCACATATAAGTTCTACTGTTTCCTTTACCTATGCTGTCTGGTGGAATAGAGCGTTCTAGATTTAGTTTACGGTTAACCTAATATTAGCCGAATAAAAGACAATTTCCTAATTTAATTTAAAAAAAAAGAAGTTTGTATTAACTTTGTAAAAGGATTAATCCCCTTATTACAAATTATCACAAAACTATGTCGTCCAATTTTGATGCAAAATTAGATATGTCCATATAGAGTGATTTTGCCAGCAAGACAAAAAATACTTTCATTTCGTATTTTGTTTTTAAATAACCTGTATACTAAGAGTTCATAAACACAATCTTACAAATTTTCATGAAAGTCTATGTATTTCTGGTTTGTGAAAGAGACAATTTTGAACAAAATGGCCGTTGTTATTCAGTTTTAATAACTTGTGCATATGCTTCCCTCTTCAACCGGACGTTTCATACACACTATAATAAATGTTTTAGTGATGTGTTATTTTAGTAATATTATCAACTGATTGATAATAGCATCTACAAGCATTTTTCAAAATCAGAAACCAACAATTACAGATCAAGTAGTTTAATATGGGGTAATACAGAGATGCCAACTTTTTTTTACCGATTTTCTGTAATTTTTCCTAGTTTTTATAGATTTTCTGTAGTAACGAATTTTTACGGTTTTACAGACATTCTTTGAAACCCACAAAAAGGCTTACGCGGAATATCATTTTTCAGTCTAGTACCAATACTCTTACAATTCATCAATAATTTCGCTAGTGCTGAGATTTACGATGTTTTCGCCGAGAGTTACGCTGATGTAATAATCGCTATTGTATCTTGATTTGATTAATCGTAATATAAGAGTATTGACTATGGATAGACCGTAAAAAGAAGTAAAAATCCGTAAAAACTATGGAAAATCCATAGGAAAGTTGGCATTTCTAGTAATATATTACTAGTGCGTCCGAGGTGTTCCTCTATGAGGTACTTTATTGAAACTATTTTATTCAATCTCTAACAAAAACAAAACTCTACAAAATCCCACATTAATCTTACTCAAAGCACCCACCATGACCTCAAAACAACCCTTTGGACACTGTGTCCTCACCCCCTTATAAACTAACCGAATGAGAGACAAAATTAGGCTCTCTCCCACCAAAAAAACACCCACTCTTCGACTTCGCCAAACGCCTTTCCCCAGCAACAAAAAACAAGAAAGAAGGGGGTAAATTGGCGACTGACGAGGAGTTGCTTCCACCACCACCAAGAGAAGCTGCAGTTCGTTTGCCACGAATGGTTTATCATGAGCAGCTGATGTAATTACAGGAAACGTGATTACAGTAAAAATACCATGTGTATCCGGGGGGTCGGTATTTGGTAATTTGGTAGGGAGAAGCGAGCTATTGTCGTAATTAGGGTCAGACAGACGGATGGAAAATTTTTCTTTATCATCGCCTTCGATGTAATTACTAATCAGAGGGCTGTGCTTCATCTACAGGTTTGATGAGAGTCGGTTGGCAGCACGCGATGGATCGGTTGCTGGGAGATGATTGGTGGACCGGGGTGGTTGTTGGTTTTGATTTGAAGGGTTGGTTTGTTAGTTAAGTTAACGTGTTTTTCTTTTATTTTTTGAAAAATGTTTGGAAGTGGTGATTGGAGCTGTTGAATCATTGATGAAGGAAGGGCGAGTTTAATCGTAATATGGTGCTGCATTTTATAAGAGTTCAAGAGGGAATCCCAGTCTGTTTGTATCTTAATATAGATTTAATGCTATATTTTTTCAGCCACAATTTTTGCAAGAGTGTTGCTTTGAAGCCTATAAAATTTTATAACAGGCATAACTTCAGTAATAAAAGTTAATTAAAAAAATTGAAGGCAAAATAATTACTGTTTTTTGTTATTATTAATTTTTTAAGTAATTATAAGCTAGATTATAAAATCTTCGTAAGTGTAATACTAAAATAAAGTACTGGTTATTTTGCCTTCAGTGTTTTCTAATGAGCTTTTATTTTTGAAGTTATGCCTTATGTTAAATTTCATGTGCAACAAAGTCATACTACGACAGAAATTGTGGCTGAAAAAATATAGCATTAGGTCTCTAAGTAAGGAATAGACTGACAGATACTGGGATGCAATATCGGTCCGGTGATTTTAGCTTTATGCCGACCAAAATTTTCAATATAATCATTGATAAAATAGTAGTAATTATAGTTAACTAGGGGGCACAGCCCCCTGCTCGCTGACGCTCGCCAACCCCCTGGATTGCTATGCAATCCCCTTGGCTCGCTTTGCTCGCCTTAAAGAGAAGCATTTAAAATATGCCCTAGCAAAAAGCTATTTCATCTGCATAATGCCATGAAACTGAACCTTTTATTATTTATGAAGAGTCAGAATACTTGCCACGTCATTATTCTGTTGCTGTCGAGACGCGTTAAGCAGGGACAGTGTGGCAACGTAGTAGAAAGTTCTTGGAAAACAACAAAAATAAACAGTTTTGTAGATATATTTAAAAAAGATAGGTTATTTCATTGAACAATTAAAATTTACGGGCTGGTTTTGTATGAAGCGCCAAAATAATTAAAGTTGCTTATCGAAATTTCTTAATGAAGCAATCATATGTTCACTTAACCTTTTTTGCGATACTTAGAAAATAAAATAAAACAGTGAAAGGTCAATTATCCAGCATTTAATCAACCGGAATTTTTTGAAAATCAAATTTGGCGAGAAAATTAGCCATATTTCGCCAATAGTTTTTTTTTTTAAATTTTCATATGAGATTTTGAAGTTGAGTGGGTGGTTTTATTCGTTATTTTGATAGTTTTTAATTCGTAATAGCTGAATTTGCACTGATTAAAGATGAGTATAGGTTCAGATTTACTGCACAACGCCTCTTAGAGATTTTTTTTAAAATTTGTGATTTAGCGCTGAATGCAATCCGGCGACCTCCGGAACATGTTCCAGCAGATAACTTTTCCGAAAAGTCTGATTTATCCGGAATTCTAATCTAAAAGAAATGTACACATCTTGGATCTATTTATTCTTGCATCATCGTAACTATTAAATCAATACGTTTTAAATAGGCAATAATTTATATCTGTAGATGGTAATAAGAAAAACAAAATATAGCGAATCCAAGTTGTAGCTATTGCCAGATGTATTAGTCAAATTTCAAAAGATATATTGTGATTGGCTGGAAATTCGTGCATAAAGTGCATTTAGAAGATTGGTGATTGAAGTCGTTGCCATTCTGCTCACAGAAATACAGCCAAATTTGGACGTTACGCAAGAGAATTATATATATAGATAATAAAATAATTCCACCAATTAATTGTAATAATCAGTATATTTTATTATTTAAATATTTATATTTAATAATTTTTTTTTAATAATTAGTTTTATTATACTTTTCAATAATTTTAAAGTTTTATTAATTTTAATAATTGAATTGTGTTTAATAATTAAATTGCTGCAAATTTTCTCTACTATTTTTAACTTCTTTGAGTGAACTTGGCTTCTACAAACAATTTATTGTTTGTTGCAAAAACTAAATAAAAGAAATCTAAATTGCAAAATAAAGAATGTCCATCTTATTAGAAAATTACATCCGAAATTATAATATATATATTACCTTAAAAGTTATAAAATAAGTAAAAACTCGTAATACTATAACATATAAATCTTAGTTCATCTATTTTCTAAATTAAAAATTGAAAACATTGTGCTTTTTTCAAGAAAGTTCAGGAAAGCAACTACTTATATTGAAAAAAAAAAAAAAAAAAAAAACTTTCATATTGGACCGGCCCATTTATTTACAGACACTGACTGGTACGGTAATTGCACCGAACAACCCTATGGCCAGTACGCCCCTGTAGACTGACATTCTCTCTTAAAGCTGAAAAAATGAGAGATGTGTGAATTTTGTACTTGTGAGAAAATACGATGGGATTAGAATTGTAATAACTATTTTGAATAAAAACTGAAATAGTTAAGCTAAAAATGCTTTTGCTACTATATTGTTTTAATACATATGAATTCTTACACCAAGTTCAGTAACAGTAATAAAAAATCGTTGACAAAATTTGAAGGAAACATAATTTTAAAAGTTTGATTATAAGAAGTTATAAAAGTATTATCTTTTTTTCGTTACAACATTTGGTAAAAATCTTCATATTATTTATAACTTAAACTTCGGTAGATATTGTTTCCCTAAAGTATTGAGCATTATGTATTTGAGACAGAGATAGGCGGAAAATTTCTTTTATCTATCTTGGTAATAAACTAAAAAGTATATTGCTAAGGCATTTGAATTTACTTTTTATTTAATTGAAGTATACAATATACAATTCTGTAACTATAATTAAGATTTTGCACTCAAAATTTATATATTTAGTTTTTTTCCGGTTTCTGCGGTCTTTCAATGACTGTGCACAATATGTTGTAAATACTGCTCAGAATTGCTGAGTCGGTCAAAAGAGGGCTGTAACAGCTGAGCTCGGCCTTCTTGATCGGCATATACTTCACATTAAAATGCAGTCTTCGTATTAATTTCCTGTAGGAGAAAAAAATAATCAAATGAAATTAAAAAAAAAAAAAAAATCAAAATAAAATTGAACTTTCATCTACTAATATTGTTTACAATTTTTAAACGGAAGTCCCAGTAAGAATCATTTCTTCTACTCGCATGTTACAATCTTCTAGCCCAGTGCATTTAGAAACTACATTGAAATTTGGTGAGTAGGTACGAAAATTATAAATTAAAAACTCAAAAATAGCGTCTAATATATTTAAGTTTATATTTGAAAACCTTACGTCAATACAAATGCAGTGGTGCCACCTGGTTTGGTCTTTTGCTGTTTTAATTTTCATTTATAATATATAGATATTAAATGAGAACAATTATGGTCATTTTATTAGGTGATCCTTTTCGTATCTACTCTCCAAATTTCATGGTTTTATAGAAAGTAGTTTGTAAATGCACTGGGCTTGAAGATTGTAACATAGCGTGTATCTTCTTATGATCTTTATTATGACTTCCTTTTAATCAATATATTATTTCTATAAATTTATGATTTTAATATTAAAATGGGAAAGTTTTCCATGTTTGTAGTACTTCTTCAGAGTCAGACAAAAAATAAGTGTGTCAGTGTTTTAATTAGCATATCGGATGATGCATATGTTTATTCTTGAAGAAAAATTAGAATATGTGTAATTTTTAATTTGTTTGTTCGATTAGACTTTCACTTTCATTAGCATAGATTTCTTTTTAAAATATTAGCTGAAAAAGACAGTACTCAATGTATTTTTAAAATTACTTTATGCCGAAAAACTATGTGTAAAAAGTGGGCTATTTCTTTTTGAATAAGATTATGACGGTTTTAAACAACAAAAAGCTTCATAGTTTAAAATTTTTCTTAAAATGTTTTAACTAGATTGTAGTGTTGATTTAACTGGTTCAGTGACCTATTGAATTTTTAATCAGACTATTCTAAAACAAACTTTTAGTTTATTTGAAGATTCTAGAAATCATATTGCGGATACGAAATTTGTAGGATATTTCATTCCATTCAATCACTGAGAAATAGTAATTTGTTTAGCTTTCGAAACTAATTTAGTTTATACAACAGGAAGGTTAGTTCCACTCTCAACAGCGACTTGACATGAACGAGTTTTAAAATTCACGGCCAATCTCCATCAACAATTCTGTTTACCTTTTGCCCTTGCCAAATGTCTGGACCTTTAACCTCAGTCCTCCCTTTCCCAGAAAAGACACCCAAACTAAATTACTCGCAAATAACACAGATTACAAGGATTTCCTTGTTTAGTTACTCGCCATACTTTTTTTTTTGTCTTGAGCAGCAGCGTCGTCATCTCTTTTCACTTCCCTTCTTCCTCGCAATATCGTTTGGCGTCCCTCGCGTGATTCGATAATTTTAATTAAGTTTTGTGTCACGAATCTCATTACATTTCGGTGAGGCAGGGCGTAATTAATTTCAATCCGCGTTATTAAGCGATATCAATCAATCCCCTGAGGGGGAGAATGGACACAGATTGCCTAGCACCCAAGGCTCCAGCGACAGGGAAGAAGCCACCGGACAACTCAACTCTCATCGGACAGACCGATGATGATTAAAAAGCGATGTGGAACTCGTTGTATCAGATTTTAAAGAGGATTCTGTAATTGCTTTCCATTTGACTCGACGGGGAATTAAACGCGTGAGTGTACGGGTGGCAATGAACTGTAGACTAACGCCCTCTGGTGTTTGAAGTTGGTGTTATCCATTTGGAATAACACACCTGTCAATATTAAAAGAACAAAACTGATAACTTCCGAAAACAAATAAATCGGCTTGAAGTTGCATGAACTTCAAAGAAAGTGTTTTTTTTTTTTTTTTATAAAAATAATGTGCTCTGATCTCGGTCATACTTTTTGATTGATATTGCGAAACTTTACAAGGGGAATATAACAACTAAATAATCGGCAACTTTTAAAATAAATTATCCATGGCATTTAACTACATTTTTATGTTGCCTATACCTTTATTTTTTTTAATCATTTTTCCAGCTGTCTCTATTAATAAAAGAAATATTTCGTTGCAACTATCTTCATTAATAAAAGAAATATTTCGTTTCAGCTCTCTCCATAAATAAAAGATATAAATTCCGTTACCATCTGCTTAGGACACTTTGTAGACATATGAATATGATAAATAAATTTTTTCAATGTAAAACTGAATTAAAAGCACCTGCAAATCTATACAAATAAAAAAATTGTGTGAAATTAACAATAAAATGCATTCAATGCATCAATTTTACCATCAGTAAACTGACATCAGAACAAAAATATCTGCGAAAAATCTTCAAAAGATAATCTTTTGCTTATTTCAAGGTATCCCCTTTAATTCTTTCGGAAGTTTTCAAATATTTTTTCATCTATACTTATTCATTAGATCTAGTTTTGAAACTTATTATATCATCAGAGCAATCTCCCAACTTCTCTTCAAAATGGGATAAAACTTCTTAAAAAGGACTCTTGAGAATTCCAAAGTGATTCAAAGCTCAAACGTACAGGATATGATAAAACATCGCCATTTTGATCAGGATTCCAATTTTTGCGTTATAAAGAAAAATTCTATGTAATTCTCGTTAAACATCCCTTTCGGTTTGAACCGTCAATTCCAGTTATTTCTCATATTTATCTTTAGAATTTTGATGTCTAAAGTGTCTGATCAAATGAAATCTATTTCTGGCAGTGTCAGGGGAAGGAGCATCAGAGTTTTGGATTTTTTTCTTTCTTTTTCTCACTAAGTTCTAGGATAAGAAACGTTTTTTTTTTTTAAAGAATCCATTTCAAAATTCCAATGCCTTACGAGTTTTTCATAAAGTACATTTTATCAGATTTCAATCTTTTTCATACAAGTGGATATCTGATATAAAGATTTTCTCCTTCGAAGAATTTAAACTCTTTATTAAAAAAATATTTGTGTATTTTTTTCCAAGAAAAATTGAGATTAAGATGATTCTAAATGTGTGACAGGGGGAGAAAATAATTCAAACTAAATGGTCAATTTTGAAAAATTGTTAAAATTGTTTAAATATGATATTGATAAGTTCGCATAAACTAGAGAGTTGTGGAGAGTGTAAGGGAATAACGAAAGATTAACTTATTCAATATTTTTTTACTATACGTAAATTTTAACAATTATACAATAATGTATGACATTGTTCATATCATTTGACAAAAGTTACCAATATGAGGTGAGTCAGGAAAAAATCCTTTAAGTTGCAGTTATCGAAATTATTACTTTCAATTAACCCTATGTTATCATAGGGCAATAAAAATATTGTTTTCAATAATTTTTTTTTTTTTTTTTTTTTTTTTTTTTTTGCATTTACCCACGTTTGGGAATATCCTGGCTTCAAAAAGTGATCTAGAAAAAAATGTCCGTCTGTGAGTAAGTGGTCAGCATAACCGAACGAACTGACCTACGATGTTCCAATCTGGTAGACAGGTTAGCGGTGGCCATGGGACTTGTCATTAAGGTTTTCGTCAATACTATTCATGCGCTAAGCATGAAGAAGTCATGTCTTTCAGCAATTGCTAAAAAACGACTCTAACAATTTTGATAAAGATATCTATGGAATTAAAGTGTTTTAAATATTCCCATCTCCAAAATTCGCGTAAAATGCTACAAAGGTATAAAAAGTTGAAAAATGAGAGCGTTTTACACATTCTCTTCCCGTGAACATTATTCATCAACGACCGTTCTTTCCTCTCCTCTGTTTCACTTACAATAAAGTATAATGCAAGAATTATCGAAAGTATATCGCCAAATTCGCCTTCTTGGCAATAGCTTTTTTTTTTTTTTTTGCTCATATAAGAATTATCACCAAAACTGGCAATTTTTTCCTATAAATGAAAATATGAAAATGGTAATAACACTGTTCCAGGTCAAAATTACAGTGTAGTGACCAGTATTATAGTGTAATTGAAAGTTTTATGATGTGCCACACCCTTAGTTTATTTAGTTGCATGGGGAAGAGAGAGGTCTCAATCGAACAGGAGATTGCAAGAGATTGAGTAAAACGTGTCACGAAAACTCTGGAAAAACAATCATTGTATAAAACCGTGGGAATGTTGGCGCAGCAGAAATGATAATACCAATGGTGTGGTAAACTAAATCAGTCGGACACAATAACGAGCAATAATGCGAGTTCTCAATACGCAGTTCAGATTCTTGAGTATTAACCCTCAAGATTGTCGAAATGTGAGAAAGTTATTGAATGAAAGTAAAGATCGGAAAAGTAGAAGAGCTTTGAATGGGAAAATGAAATTAAATGGCGATACTTAAATAGGTTTGTCATTACATATATCATCACTTATTATTTCAACTTTTTTCAAATTTCCTAAGTATTCAAATAATCAAATATTTTCAAATAAAAATTTAGTATTTAATGATGTACATATATTTTTATGAATTTCAGAAGTAGCGGTTGTTGAGTTTGTTAAAATTAGCTTAGTTAACATTATATATTCTCATCTTTCCATCTATATAGAGAAACGACTGCTTACACAGTTGTTATACACCAGAGAACTACCATTGACAATATCAGATTTCCCAAGTGATTCTTATCAACTAATGGATACCAAAGTCATCTATAGATCCAAAATATGTGAATTGTATATAACCTAGTATTAACATCGTTATATTACGTTTTGCATTGCTAAAAAGTTATAATGAATTTGTACATTGCTTAGCAAAATCATTTTAGACATTATTTTTACACAAATTATTTTAATAAAACTTGCATGTAACTCAACCTAAAATAATAACTGTGTTTTAAAACACGTTATTAGAATTGTATATCTATATATATTTAGGTAAAATTGGTATAAATTCAGTAATAAAGTATAGAAATGGTGTTGGAACATTATAGATTGAGTTACCAAATTTTACTAACTTGAAATCTTATTAACACCGAATGTGAATAGAAAAAACAATTCTTAAGAAAAACAATAGAATAAGCAAAATAATATTCTAGTTTTTAATTTCAATTTAAAATACTTTTGGAATTTTTTTTTAAACAGTACTGTTTTACAGATTTTGTTGCCTTATAAACAACTCATACCTCAGCAACATGTAAACTTTCAACTATATAATGGAAAGCAACTTTAACCTATCTTTAAGTATTACTCACTTTAATTGCAGACACATAAAATAACGTAATAATACATAATTAAAAATACAATGTAAACGTTATATTTTAAATGGATTTTTGTGAAAAAAATATTCCTTTTGTATAAATTTCATATGATAGATAAGCATTTAAAAATTATTAAATTATGCATTTGCAAATAGCTTACAATGTAGCTTCCTCCATTTACCTGATAACCGTTTACACTTTTGTTGGGTAGCAGTAGTTAGCCCTGCAAAACGCGTGTCCTGAGAGGTCTCCATATTTACCACTTTGCCGCCCATATTCGCCTGACTTAGAAATAAAGAAATGTTTGATACTTTTTCTTCAAGTGTTTTGGAATTCCTTAACCAAAAACAAATACAAATTATTACGTTTCCGCTGTAAAATACATGAAAGACCAAAGCGATTTTTTTATTGCGCGTACCCTACGGTTAATTTAGTATGACAGTTAAGGGGATCCAGGGCCCAAATATTAAAAAAATGGTTAAAAAAAAAAAAAAACTTTATAAAATAACATGTTCAATTACAATTTATTTTGATACCTCATTTATAATACTACCCATTTCCGTTGGCTTGCAGTTGTCAAATTAATATCTGACAGCTGACGCTGAATTAGTTTCTGCATGAACTTAAGACTGCTTTTTCTCACTGATGATTTTTTTTTTTTTTTTTTTACATAGTAAATGGAAATAACTCCATTTGTAATTAAGTAACATACACCAAATTTCCCATGCATATTGTAGTAACTCTTTAGAAGATATTTACCAAACAACATTTAAAAATTTTTTTTTTTCTCTAGATATGATTTTTTTTTTTTAATTATAAAAGAAAAAATATGAACTTTTATAGTTAAAATTTTTTATTTTAATATCCGCACTAAATATTAAAATTGCGTTCGGTAAATTTTCTTGTTATATATTTGTGAATACATACATATAATTTTTAAGTTTATTAAGATATTTTTATTAAGTTATATCAAAATATTTAATGCGTTGTTTTATAGTAATTATAAAATTTTAATATTTTTTTTTTTACAGATTTAATAGACCAGTACACTGTTATATAATTACATAAAAAAAATTGTGTTGATCCAACAAATATTACTCCCGCTTGTGACTGTTATATTTATCACAAGGGGGGGGGGGGGGGGCTTAGCGGGGGAAATGTTATTCGCGGGTGGTGCTGCGAGATAATTTATTAAGGAAATTTCTTAAGTTTCTTGAGTCCTTAGGTTCTGTCATAATGTTCTGCCATGGTTTTTACTCGGATCAACTTGTTAGTTTGTATTAAAGAAGGTCAAATTTAAATTACTTGATTTAGTGGTAACTTCAATTTTAATTGAGTTTGCGTTGAGACGATATTTTTTTTGGCTTAAACATATTAAAAAATTAATAATTATATCATTTTGATTTGTATCTATTTTCGAATATAGAATGGAGTAAAATGGTAAACGGAATTCTAAATTTAAAAAAAAAAAAAAATTAGAAAGATACTTAATTTCAATTATATCGAATCTTGGGCAATAAGTTGTTTCTAATAATTTAATACATACAGCCATGTAATCTCAAACGGAGTAAACACTGACCAAGCCGGGTCATGACGCTGGTATATAATAAATAAGTACCTCAATAAAAAATAGTTAACAACACAGATGTCTGAGATGTCTTGGGTTCCCTAATTACTTAAAAATAATGAGTTATATTAGGAAATGGTCAAATGTCCTTTGATTTAGAAGGACATTGATCTTTTTTTCTAATTATAACTCATTGCTTTGACGAAATTAATTGGCTTTATCAACTAATATAGGTTTGTTATTACAAAATATGAATAGGCTTTCATCAAATTTGTAGTTTCGGACACGTCATTTTCTATCGTTGTATAAATGTTGGGGCAGTACAACGTGACTTTCACAGAATTAATGGTTTGTTTTTTCCTTTAAGGTTCGTATTTACCATGAAAAAGTTCATCAAATTATGAAGGAAATAGCAAACAAACGTTTATAAATGAGAATTGCTGGTTAGGACAAATGAAATATTCCTTAAGCATATTTTCAATTATTATTTTATGGTAATTTTAAAGCTACAAAATGTTTCCTTGTCATTTATTTCCTACATTCATTAGCGAGTAAATAGCTTTTATTTTCAAAAAACAAAAAGTTAAATATTTTCCTTGATTTTTTCAATTTAAGTACAGCTTACTGTACCTTAAAATGCAATTGTAAAGCTTATAAGAAATTAGAATTGAAAAACGCGGCAGGGTTTCCCCGCCAAGTCCGGTGTCAAAGTGGCAAATATGCAAGTGTATATTATGTTGATCAAGCTTAGGACAGTTTTCTATCTCTGAAAGGCCAGCTTCAAAAACAGCTAAAACCCTTATTTTGTGCTGTCGTATTGTCCCGGTTGAGTATGAATAGACGAAAAATAAACATTACAGGTCATAACTTTTTCTGGCTGACCATTTTACCTGGCTTTTTTTTAGATAACGTCTAGTTGTTTTTAAGTAGTTAAATTTTTTTTTGAAAGATTGTTATTTAAATATGCTTATAAGCTAAGCAGAATAACACATAGCAGAACTTGGCTTTTAAAATAAATAGCAAAACTAATCAGAAACCCTCAGAATCCAAGTTCTTAATTTGAGATATAATCTTTACGTATATTTCAAAATAATAAAATTTCAAAGACAATTACCTAAATAACATTATCCTTTCACCAAATTTAAACATATCCCACATTAGTATTGACTATATTAATCTTCCTACTTATACACAACATTTGTTTATCCAATACAATTTTCAACCATCCAATAACTGACCCTTCACTAAAAAACTCACCGAATATATATTATTCGATCAAAGCCTTGCGCATTCCTCACAATCATACCCTACCCAAAACAAAGATTATTCCATACTTCCATCCGCAATATATCCCCCTGGAAACAACCTGGCTGCTTTAGAAGGGGGGCAAGTTAAAATTCATGAGACGCCTGGAAGAAAGGCTGGGGGAAAGTAATAACCCGAAGGAATCCATTAAAGTTGAACAGAAGGGCACACACGTGGTCAGTAGGCTCTAAAAATAGCCCCCTGCATAAGAAAGACGTTCGTCTCAATAATTTAAGAAAGCAATCGCGAGTTTAATTTGGGAGAACGGTTTAAAACACCCTCGGGAATGCGAGTCCACCCTCCGGCATATATTACTGGGATGGTAAGAGTACTTGAGGAAGGATGGTGCAAGGTGGAGGATTTGTGAAAATTGCTTCAAAGAATTTTATGTCTTGTAAGTTATATTTGATAGGTATAAAGTATGCCTTTTTGTTTAATCTTAGTTGTCTTATTAAATTAGGGGAGTGGAACCTCGCATAACTTTCAATTACACTAAAATATTGATAAAATTTGACATGGATTGATGTAATTTACCATTTTTATATTTTCAGTGATATTTATTGCATTATCATTTCGGATAAGTAAAACAGAGGAAGAACAGTCGCTGATGGGCAATGCTCAAGGGCGGAAAAGTCTTATGTTAACGACGTTCGTTTTACAACTTTTATACTGTGGGGATTTTTAGTAGGAGGAGTTGTTAGAACACCATAAAAGACTTTATTACACTGATTTTGGATCAAAATTGTTTGACTTTTTTTGGCACAATTGATGAATAACATAAATTTCTCACCTCCCAACAAATCAACTTTCACAAAGTAATTCAATTGGTAAGGATCAAAGCTGTGACACTTGGATACGAATCTGGCATAACTTCACAAGAAACGAATGCTTATCCTCTCAGCCTCAATCTTGACAATGAGAATAAATTGAATTGTGTATTGTATCTCTACATTGTTCATTGGTATCACGTCTGTTCATCTAAATGGATAAAAGTTGAGTGACGTGAGAACTGGTTGAGCGATTTAAATAAACGCCGAAAAGTTCACTTCTAAATATACCTTAAAAAAGAGACCAAAAAAGTAAAAGAAAGAAATTGTTGAAATTATACTTTTTATCTGTCGAAAAAAAAATTGATTTTCTTTTATTAACTGTATTCAAATGTAATTTGGAGTATCAAATGATAGCTACTGATAATTTTATTACTTAACCAGCCTAATTCATATTCAAAGATTACGTAATTAAAAGCCGATCTAGAGCATGTATTCGCTTATGCATGTGTGAGTACTCACACTTGACTAGTTTTTTAATAATTAAGATTTCAACTTTAGACCATAGACAAAATATTTTCCTCTGACTGTCATTTTTGTATTTTAAATTAGAAATTTCATTAAAGAGCAACTTACTTAATAGTATTGGAAAATGCTATTTTTAAAAACGGCAGAAAATTGTGCTCTGTATACGAAAAAACTCAAAGTCCGAAACTCGTGTCAACAAGTCATGTTTCGATATATTTAAAAAAAAAGTTATTTGTCGCATTCTTTTCAAAGAACTTAGCTTTATTTTGCTTTTTTTTTTATAATCACCCAATCAAACTCTGCGTGTGGCTGGTTTAATTACGTTGTAACACTACACGTTCGCTATCACAACCTTCAGAATGTCGCCGTCCAGACCTCATTATCAAGCCAATTAAATTTAAAAGGCCGACATCTTAACCGCGTGACTCATCCAGCAACAAACGGGAAGGGAACCAGACGGATATTCGAATCCAGAATTCTTTTTAGAAGCACGAAGCCGAAACGCAAACAGTCGTTAAGATAGAACAAATTAATTTGTTCTTCCTCTCTGGCAACAGCTATTAACGGTATTCCAAAGCAGTCCTGGAAAATCCACAACTACTATCATCCCCCGATTCTTTCTTCCTTTTTTTTTTTTTTTTTTCGTTGATGAGTCTCTCCTTTCCTCAACCATCCACACAAACTAGAAAAACGAAATAAAAGGAGATAGTTGAAAGTCATAGTGGTACAACTTTCTGTATTTGAATTCTCCTAGTTGTTTTTATATTTGCCAGTTCATACATATAGCAAGAATTAGAACGTTGTAAATGAATCATATACAAGGAGTTGTTTTCAGTGGGGTTCCATTGTATGGTAACAGTTGTGACATGCTTGGGACCAATAACTTTGCACATTTAAAACGAAATTCGTGTTTTCACAATCCATTTGTCAATTACAATGCACTTTTCATTTTCCCACCAACTTAGCAGTTAACAGTGTCGACAGTAACAAGTACAAGCTCTATACCGTAGTGGGTTCCATACAATTTTATTTACAAGAGATGAACGAGAAACAGGATATATAATGTATAAAAGAGTGTTTCAAGTAAAATAACACACAATGAACCATCCTTTGGTGAACGCGAGAAATACCAGATGCCTATACGAATGGTTTATCAATGACTTTGACCGCTTATTTTCCTTTTCATTGCTGGTGTCTAATGGCAATTGACTACAGAATCACGTCACGATACATATCTGTGATACTTTCAATGAATTGAGATTCCTTTCCATTAACAATGAAGGGACAAAATCCAAATGCCAAGTGCCAATTGACCCCAACTTGGACTGTGTTTTTCATTTATATTTATTCATATTCCTTTTTGCTTTCTTGATAGTTGTTTTGGTATGCTTTTGAATACCAAACCAACAAGATCAAAAGCTCCAATCCGTCGAAATCAGCTTTACAATATAGTGCCATATTTAAATCGCTTATATCAAGGCAACGATGAACAAAAAAGTAACGATGTTTTTGCAAACTGTTTTTGTTAAAACAGTGTATCTCTTTTTCACTGAATGGGCTTGATAGAATAGAGATATTTTTTCTTAATTAAATGAAAGATTATATATAAGGTTGAAATAATTGTTTTCAGCGTTCATAGTTGAATACTTTAAATTACGATTCCTTACCCTCTCCCAAAAGTGATAAATTGGCTCAATTTCAACCCCACTTCCGATTTCCTACCAACTTCAAACTAGACATACGTAACTCCAATAAAAATGCAATATTTAATGTTATAATAAGTATTAAGATTTAAAAAAAAATATAATAGAGATTTCATCACTAATTATTGTTCCCACGCTATGTAAAGAATTGGTGATTTAGTTGTGCATTATTCCTTGCTTCTCAAGGAGCCTTGGTTTCATATCTGGTCGATGAAAACTTAATAATTTTGATAAATAAAATAATTATTGCTAAATAAATTTAGAAAGCTAAAGCATTATATTAGTAAGTTTCCTACCATTGTTTTCTGTTTTAACTTTCCCCTTTTGTCTTGGATCTACCTAATTCCATTTTATAATAAAAACATGCATAAAATTATACAAGAAAAAGGCGTTACCATCTTTTGGTGGTATCTGGTTTTATAGCTTTTGGTTCGTTCGTCCTCCGACGTACCAGCTTTTAAAAAAATCACACTCTTGTCAGTAGTTTTGATTTGTTTTATGCTACATTTTTCAATTAAATTTCGTGAAAAATAGGATTTTTTTACTCTTAAATACTTCATATGAAAGTGGAGATGTGCAATAAACGATAGGTTTTGGAGTAGCTTCCTGATAAAAATCACATCATCGCTTTACACTTTAAAATCATGGTTTTTTACTAAGATATTCCCGTATTCATCTAAAAAAATTATAATAAATTGTATTTTAAAACTAGCTGTTGCAGTTTGTTTAATTTCTACTGTTGCTAATTAAAGAAACATAACTAATTAAAGAAATATAATAATTTTTAATTTCAACCATACATAGATTTTTTATTTTTTAAACACAGGACAGGTACGGAAGTCAAACAAAATTTCAGATTATTTTAGTATACAGAACTTGGACACACGGTTTAATTTAAAAAACATGACGGCTTTTCATACAGAATCATTCAAATGTGACACATACCACTTTATACTTCAACGTCTCCAATAAAAATGTGGGAGAGTGGATAAAGAAAAAAATGTGAACGAAGGACAAGTAATTTCCTTAATGTTGACCAAACCGAACAACTGAACCTCACTGTGATCCCTGTAAGGCTACGATTTTATTACACGAGGCCGTGTCGATTTTAATCAGTCTTCGACGCCACAGTACCCTCCCTCCCCCATCGAATTTCTTTCAGATCTCTCCCCCCTTCCATTACTCCAGAAAGGAGCTGGAAGTCCTAATCGTAATCCATTGGTATCCCTTGCTATTCATTTGCTCTTAGAAGGTTTTACGTTTTAAGTTGTGTAGCGTACACTATCACAAACTTTCAACAAGAGATGGGGAGGGGAGGGTTACACTATAGGGGAAAGGTTTTCGCGAGGAATTCTTGCTTTAGTTTGTTGGGGTTTCTTTTCACTGCGTTTTAAAACTCATTTTAAAATTGCTCTAAGGTTTTCTGAAATAGAGAAGAATTTCTAACTTTTTTTTTATTTAGTCTTTGGAATGTTTTGAGAAGTGACCGCTTCCTTCAAATTATACGTATGTGTCCTTTGGTTAGTTGTATTGAAAGAGGGGGATTACACTAAACATGAGACTGTAGACGTGGTTCTGGGGGAATGTTTGAAAGACATGGGAATTCGATGGTCAGATCGCGGTAAATTATTTCGTAAAATCTTTGACAGTTTGAAATGCGGAGTTGTTTCTTTTAACAGTTCGAGTTGAAAGTTTTAATGAGAGAGGAACCTTGAAGAAAACCAGTGAAATGTCTCTGGAATTTTGTGCAATAAAACGCTACTGGAGTTTTCTGTTATTGAGGCATTTCCTATTCAATCATTCATTTTCTAATGGAACTGATTCAATCTTTTATATACATTTGTATTGCAACATTTATTTATTAATTTGCTTGTTTTATAGTCATTGATAGTGGGAACTTTTTCAATAAGGAAGTACCATACTTTATTATATTTATTGCAAAACTTAAGTTGAAATCGTTAAAAAATGTAACATGAAAAAAGATGGAAAAAAATGTGCAAGAAATATATATTTTTGATTTTTTCCATATTAACTAAATTTTTCAAAAGGTAAGCCATTTTTTACCAATCCCTATTGTAAAAATTGTGCTAACTTCACAACAGGACGATAATATATACATAAAAAAGCGAAGATTAAACAATTAACAAAAAAGTCAGCAAAAAACTTCCTTTTAATGTATCTTTCAGTGAATATCTCTTATTTAGTTTGCATTATTTCAATTTTAATTATAGTAGATTAAGCTAATTAAATTTCAATGTAGTGCTTGGTGAGTATAATACAACCCAACACATAACTTAATTTTTTTTAAATAATTTTGTCTGGTTTTTGCACATTGCACTTGAAATGAAAGATTGATTAAATATTTTAAATGAAGATTAAATATGCTTTTGGCCTGATAGCCTTATTTTAATTTAGTTGTTTTGTTTATCAAGCTTTTGTATTCCATCACACATATTGAAAAAATATTTAAATCAGCTATTAAACCTCTAATAATAAAAAGATTTTTTTTATTTTTATTTTTTTAGTCAATTATTATTTTGGATATGTTTGAATATTATACCCATTTTAAAAAAAAATTATATTTCGTATAAAAGTTCTGAAATAATTGATTTCAACGATGAGTAAGCACGATATAGGGTTGTCTAATGGTAGGGTTTTTTTCGGAAAGTTTTTCATTGATAACTCGGATGGTGAATTGTTTCCTTCCGTAACGTATTCCGCCCTACTGTGGTTCATATCTTGCCATAGCAATGTTCCGACTTAGCATAACATTCTTTTAGCTCCTGTGCAAGAAAATATCCAATCCCAGCAACCATTCTTTGGAATTTATACATCATGTCGTATAGATAAGGGAATTCTTAATTCCCTGTAAAGCGAATGAAATTTAAACGAAGTTTGAGAAAACGTAACTTAAAATGAAATTAAATGGAATTCTGACACCGAGTGTATTCATTACACACTTAAAAGCGAAAAGTTTGTCCAATTTGCTGAAGACAGTTAAATTTGCATGTTAAACGCAAATTCGATTTGACTGTTTTGTTAGCTTATTCATGAACAGTGGTAGTTTGCTGCTTATATCAAAGGGTAGTGTAAATTAAATTGAGAAATTTTACCTTAGGAGAAGTATGTGGATAAATGCGTAATTAGTCATATATAAGTTCGAAAGGGAAATATTTGTTTTAAACTAGAAAGCAATCGATGGTACTTGGAAAAGTTCTTGGTTAAAATTCGTTGTACCTGAAATTATTTTCATTCAAAACTGTTGAACAATAAGGTCAAAAAGCCAATTAAAGATCAAAATTGACTTGTGGTCACTTTATGTAGAGTGCTCCATTGAATTGGAGCAGCCCACATAAAGACAAGACACCAAAGATGAGAAGTCATTATAATACATGGTGTTATTCTCACACATCAGGTTCTTTGACAAATCAGATATCTGTTTTTGCAGTCAATTTGAATGGACTGTATAACACGTTATTAAAGACTTTGTGATTTTTAAGTTAAAGAACAAAAAAACAAAAAATAGTTTGTCATATATTTAAAAGTTATGGACTAAAAATCCCTATGGCTAAAGTTTATGAATTAATATAATAGATTTTGATTTTGCATAACAATTATAAATTTTTTATATAATTTCATAAATTCATACTATCACTTAGTTCAACTCATTCAGTTATTTTAGCTGTAACTTGATTGTTTCCATTATTTGATACCTTTATAAAATTAAAATAAATTTCTTATTATTTTATCTATAAAGGTTTTATATCGTAAATTTTTTCATAAATTTTCAAATGTATATCTTAATTTCGATGTTATGCATTTCTTTTAATTTTTCTTTTTGTATATATGGTTTTGTGATTTCACAGCCAAAGAAAAGACTGACAAATGATCTAAAAAAATCGTTAATGTCTCATTTAGTTGCATTCAAATTTAGCTGGACATTCAAGTAAAATAAACAAATAAACATCATAATCAAATAAAGTTTATGGATAGAACTAGATTTCTAATATACTAAAAATTATATTTTATGCTGAATACGGATAAAAGAAGTCGGAGGTAAGTTGGCTAAAAAGGTAAAACACCTACCTTACCTATAACAAGAATTTCTATAATCTCGGGTTCCAATGTATAAATTCTTTTCCCATTTTTAAACTCTTTGTTACATACATAAAGACATATCATCCATAAATTGTCTACAGCATACGCCAGTGATTGTAGGTCATAGGCAAATTTTAAACAGTATTAAGTATACATTCGATTTATTACTTTCAATTACCCATATGTTTACATAGGGTAAGGAAAGTATAGCATTCGGTCAAAAAAAAGTTTCGATTTTTTTGCATTCTTTCATATTTTGGAACGTCCTGATTTCAAAATAGTGGTATAGAAAAATGTCTGTATGTCTGTGTATAAGTGGTCAGCGAAATTCCCACATACATTGATCTACGATGTTCAAATTTGGTGTGCGGGTTGGTGGTAGCCATGGGACCTCCCATTAAGGTTTTTGTTAAAATCGCGCATGAGCCAAAGATATAAATCATCAAAAATCATGTTTTACAGCAATATCTAAAAAACGGCTCTGACGAGTTTGATTAAAATCTCTCTGCTAATGCCTCTTAAGATGTTCTAAACTTCCCCACCACCGATATTCCCATACAAATGCGGCCGACCAAACGGTATAGTGGTTAGCGTGCTAGCTTCTGGACCGCGAGGTTGCGGGTTCGAGTCCCGTGTTGGCATGGGTGTTTGTAAATGTATGTTGGCTTGTCTAATGACGAAATGTTTCGGCGCATTATAGCCCTCGTGTTGCTGACGGCGCCAGATACTCTGAATACAACCAACCCATACAAATGCGATAAAAGCGTAAGCGTAAAAAGTTGAAAAACAAATGCCTTTAACACTGAGTTCTCTGCCCTTGAGCATCAGCCATCAACGATTGATTTTTATCTGCTTTAAGCCCAAGAAAAGACAATGTAATATTTATCGAATAACATCCTTAATTTCTCGGAGTGTTTTTTTTTTTTTTTTTTTTTTTTTTTTTTGCCTATGTAAAAATTATTGCCAAAAATATCCCAATCAGTTTATTCTTATTTAAATAAGTGAAAATATGAAAATATTAAATAACATCCAGTATCAAATTTTAATGCAGTGACCAATATTATAGTGTAATTGAAAGTTGCGCATTGTTCCGTACCCCTAGTTTTTGATCAATTTCCATTTGATAGTTAATTTAAATAGTTTCTCAATTATTTTATTTATTTGACATTCATTTTTATGTACTACTAATATCAGTTGTTTATATTGCTGTTAGCTAATTAAACAGAATTTTAAAACAAATTATTCTTCATTGAGGATAAAACAAAAGGGGATACTGCAAACAATTAATCTTCTCTGAATGGAAATTGTCTGACCGGACTATAAGCAAAATCTCACTTCATTTCTGTTCGGTAAATTAAAAGAACTGTGAAGGTATTAATAGGGGGGGGGGGGAGAGGGGGAGTGATAAGCTTTATGTTGACCAATTGCCACAGCTGACTAGAAAACTAACGGAACAGAAATAAAAAAAAATTCGGAACTTTGATTATCTCTACTTTTATCCCTCCCATTTTGCTTTCCCTTTTAAATCTGTTTGTTGTAAAATGTCCGACAGGCAAGTATAGGTGTACAGGTTAGAGGTCGGAAATATTGATCAAAATAAATATCGATACTATATCGTTGCATAGAAAAAATACTATATCGTTGCATAGAAATAATATCGATATATCGATACATGCACTTTTTATTTTATTTTATTTTCAATTTTTCGCGGAAAATTTTTACTTTTCATAAATTTCTGCCAAAATTGCTTTAGTAAATAAATTATAAAAATTGTTTTAATAAATAAATTACATTATCAATCAGAATAAATAAAATACACTTGGATGTTAAAGGATAAATTCACATTTATTTTTAGAGAAGAAATTTTTAAATTTAGTTTACCGCATATTTTGCTGATAGAGATGTTTTTAATAATTAAAAATAGATGCCAATTTCAGGCACACGTTGGCGACAGAAACGGCGCTATGTTAATGGCTACTAATAAATTATCTTATTTTTCCATTACATTATGTTTTCCTTTTGGTTAGGGTGTAATTTTAACTCTCTCTCAGCTAAGTCCAAACTTTAATTTTGAAGTTTTTGGAAAGGGAATAAAGAAAATCGAAAAAAAAAACAAAAAAAAAAACACTTGGAACTACAAAACCATCATTAAAAAACTAAAAATGGTTGAAAATATCGATATATCGGTGACTTATATCGATATTTTTACTGTCGATATATTTTTTTAAATATCGATAAAAATATCGTCGTATCGATTAAAATCGCCGACCTCTAGTACAGGTTCTTGAGTAATGACATTTGAGTAAAATTCCTTCATTGGATTTCTTATTTCAAAAGGGATGGGTAAGAGTCATGTGCAAATGTAAGTTTTAAACAGGTAAAGGTATTACAATTAAACAAACCGCAGATTAGTTAGATTGAGATAAGTGAGGAAAAATGGTGTACCAATAAACCAACAAGCTGCTTTTTTGAGCCTTTTAAATAAAGAGACAAAAAAAAAAAAAAAAAAAAAAAAAAAACACCTCTAAATATTAGATATTGTCTACGAATAGTCCTCCACCTTATCAATATTGTTGCGCAACTTCAATGTATTGTTCAGGAAAGTTTTCACGTCAGGATATAAAAGCCATCAATATGGGGAATTTTGAGAGCTGTTTTGAAAATAGCTCAGCGTTGGCTTTTGTGGAGTCTGAATTATATCTGTATCCGAAATTGTACGCAGTGAACTTTTTTTAAAGAGTTTACTGTTATTTAGAGAAGTTTTACGAATCTTTGAAGCGAAGAATAAATTATAGTTTTCATTTTGTAAAAGTTGTGTCATCATTTTCTCTGAGGAAATTCGCAACAATATGTACAGATATACACTTAGATGAGCGAGATTAGTTTCCGACAACTTTAATTGAATAAAATGGAAAGAAAATAATTCCTCTTTTTCTTTTGCATTAAAAAAAGTTATGTTTTAGAAAAAACACAATGAATATCTAAACGGAAATTTTATTTACATTCATTTAGAAATAAATTTAATTTTGTTAACTACTTGTCCATCAACTTTGTGGTAATATGTGCGAAGATTTTGTATGGTTCATCTGGTGATCCGTGATTTCTAACACTTAACGCTTGCTCATTTTCTTAGCATAGGTAAGAATATTTAGTTAAGAAATATTATATCGATGGTTGGACTAGAGTAATGCAAATAAATAATCAAAGAACAATAAATAATTCAAAATAAAATTAGCATATCTTCTCCTCTCCTTCCTCTTCCATTTCTTAATATTTCCCCGATAGAAAGCTTTGGAAAATAGAACATATGAAGGTTGATTGTCAAGATTGAAGTATGTAAAACTAAATACCTATTTTTATAAATATCGCAATAATCTTAATAGTACGGTTACTTAATTTAATTGAACAGAGTTTAACAGAATTTTATTATAATGTCCAGCGTTGCTTCTGGATATCATCTTTGAAGTTTAGCTAATTCCAAATTGATTTATTATTTCATTGAAGTATTAAACGTAGATATGCAATTAATTAACATGAAGTGGCTCTAGAAAGTCTTCGTACAGCTTAAAAATTTGTAGAAAAAGTGCTGTAGTCTGGAAATGAATTCGAATATTAACTTCAATATTTTTTTATAGAATCTATATAAATCTGAATGAAACCTGATATTTTTAAAAGAAGTATTGAATCGTTTTATTTTTACAAAAATATAAATTCACAGAACAAGGGGGGAAAAAATACCACGAAAGTGTTTGTACACAGCAACAATATCTGATAAATTCATTAATAAAATTATTTTCTGACACTTTTTAATTTTTGCACTGTGGTGACTTTTATAAAAAAAAAAATCTATTGCCTGTAATATTTGGTTTCTCTATTCATTATAATCTATTTTCTATTTAAAATGGCTCGTAGCAGTAAAGAAATAACTAACAGAAATCTAAAATTGATTGATCATATTTCGTTATAATAATAGTAGTAAATCGCTTTGACTCTCCCCCCCCCCCCCCGTATCGCAAATATAATAAATTCATTCCGTTTAACAGTTTAGTACGTAATAAAACGTTTTAAACAAAAATAAATAGAATCCAAAACCAACCAAGAAAAGTTGCTTTACAGTGTTATTTGAACGTGAAAAAGACTTATTGTAAGAAAATTTGATAAAAATACACGTTTGTGTACAATAAAAGTTTCTTTAGATTGTACAGAAAAATTTCTGACTTCAATTTTACCTGAAACTGTTTGAAAAATAGTCATACCAGTCGGAGCTGAAGTGTTCTGGATGAAGAAAATTTTTGGTGAATGCTAAAAATAAAAACTTTATGCTATCCTTTGCAAAAAAAAAAATGATAAACAAGCTAGAAACGTATTGGAAGAGTGTCTTTTTAGTGGGAGAAAACAATTTTAAAATTTTTGGTTTCGATGATCACATGATTGTGTGGAGAAGAAAAATTGATGAACTTAACCAAGGCCGAACTGGATTGAACCAGGCCGTGACAACTAATAGTAAAGAGTGGAAACAGCCGCAGTGGACTAGTGGCGCTGCATTCCAACCAAAACAATAGCATGTGTTTTCTTTGCTTGGTCAAATACGGAAACCAATACTTTACTCAGAGGACAAAATTACTTTATTTTTAAAATGCAAAGAGAACACGGCGAATATTGCCAAACGATAATATTAACGAATGAAATAAATTTATACACTCGCGACAATTTAATATTCATATTTCATGCAAATATGATGTCAGAAGCCACACTACACTATCATTTATTTTAAAATTCTTTGCTTTTTGTTGATTATTACGCATCAAATATGTGACTTTGATATCTATTTTTAGAATTGAATTGTCGATTTAAAATAAGGCCTATTTTTGAGTTTTATTTTCATTACTCTGTATGGAAACAGAGTTTGGAATCTTTGTCGTATTTTTAAAAAAATATTAGAAATTATAAAAATTAAATTAAAAAGTCGTCGTTGGCAATTCTCGTGATTTCAGAGTTGGCAGCCATGGATATTTTTATTTTAGCTGGCGTTCTAAAAAAATTTCATCGCAGTTTTTGATTTAATTTTTTTAATTTCTAATATTTTTTACAAATAGAATTGGTGTCATCCTCATAGATTTACATTTATTAATTAATTTCATTATCATTTAAAACCAAACATGTTGAATTGTTGCGTACCACACTCTACTTCATATTCTGGAAAGAGAGCCTATGTTAAATTTCACGAATTCCCCTTGGATCCGGATCTACGACAACGAATCTGCCTGTCAAATTTCAGCGCGATTGGATGACTGCAAGTTGATTTTTTAGTATTCTGAAGATAGAAGCGTGTGTAAAAGCTACCTTTTAGTGGCAGTGACACCTCCCGAAACATGATATAATGCAACTTTATTGACAACGAATCTACCTGTTAAATTTCAGGGCGATTGGATGACGGCAAGATGTTTTTTTGAGTATCTGAAGATAGAAGCGTGTGTAAAAGCTACCTTTTAGTGGCAGTGACACCTCCCGAAACATGATATAATGCAACTTTATTGACAACGAATCTACCTGTTAAATTTCAGGGCAATTGGATGACGGCAAGATGTTTTTTTGAGTATCTGAAGATACAAGCTTAAGTAAAAGCGACCTTTTAGTGACAGTGAAATTTGATAGAATGCCCCCAAAATTTGATAGAATGCATTGTCATTGACATCAAATCTATCTGCCAAATTTCAGCCCGATTGATTTACGGCAAGTGTGTTAATATCACTATATTGCAGTTTCAAATCTGGTTGGATTGCAGCGCCCCCTTGTTTTGTGGGAGAAAATGGAACTAACAACTTGTTTCCTTCGCACCCATAGACTTTTGAAAATTGTCACGGCCTGGAGAGTGCCTTAGCGCTCGTTTTAATCCAGTTCGGCCTTGACTTAACCCCAAGAAATTTGTTGGAACAGTAAGGCTCTGCAGTGGAAGTTTCCTTGTGTATGGGTACTTAACAGCATCAGAACTTGGTAGTGTTTAATGAGGAAATAATGAAATATAAACTCTGTTTGAATATTTTAAATGATAAATTAAATTTGTCAGCTCAAAATTTGGACATTACAAATAATTTAATTTTTTATCAAAATAATAATCCGAGGATACATCATTCTCCTTCGTTGACTCTATAATTT
Organism: Linyphia triangularis; assembly: GCA_963978545.1. Lineage (NCBI taxonomy): Eukaryota > Metazoa > Arthropoda > Arachnida > Araneae > Linyphiidae > Linyphia > Linyphia triangularis. The sequence goes on from OZ021727.1 coordinate 58,051,005, forward strand.
CCCACAAAATCTTGAAACTCCACCGAAGTCGACAGATTTGAACCCAAAATAATAGATATGGAGAGAATGGCAGACCAAAGTAAGAAGACACTATATTTAAACGAAATGCCAACTAGAAACAGTAATGATGGCAAAATGAAGGAAAATTGATGCAGAAATTACAAAAATTGTGTGAAATTTATAACCATGCTCTTAAAAGTTGTTATGAATGCTAAAAGATATCCTACGAAATACTAAATATTACAATAAATACATATGTAAAGAAAGAAAAATTAAGGGTACGAAGACTTTGGGGGATATTTTATGTGTTACTTTTAGGTTAATGATTTTTCTAAAGAAAAGTTTCACTATGCATTAAAACTATTTTACGTAGTTTTATTAAAATGAAATTAGAGATATTATTAAATAATCCCATTCTGAAGTATTAATTTTTGATGTGTATAATGTAGTATTTAATAGAAATTTGTAAGTGTGCAAACACTTTTGGGAGCCATTGTATATTACTATAATAGAATTTTCAACATAGTAATTTTTTGTTTTATTATTATCAGCTCACTTTGAAACTGACACTATTATTTTTAAAACTAGAAATAATATCCATTCAAAATAAGGGCATTTAAATTTCAATAGCAATGAAACACTATTTCACAAAAAATATAAATAAATATTTCAAATACATTTAAGTGTATATTTATGCGTCTTTAAAGAAGTATATTTCTATGTCTGTACAAAAATAAATGCGTGACAGCATAAGCTTTCACAGATACGATATGAGAGTTATTTGATATTTTGCATTTACATCGACTTTCAATCTATTTCATACTTCCAAAATGACTAGCCTGGAATTTCTAATAAATTTTAAAATAATCCTCAGACCACTATACAACAACAAAAAATGCTTGAATGATATTACAAGGAAATGGTGCATTTTCGTAAAGAAAAATATCTAATAATCGGTTTGAAATTTTTGATACACCCTATAGAAAAGGATGCAATGCTGTTTACACAAGAACAATTTTATTTTCTTTGAAAAAAATGTTTTCATATATTCAAAATATGAATTTTGGAAAGGGAATGTGGTATCTGAAATGCCTTATTTTACTGCTATCTTTTTTAAGAATCGAATCGAGAAATCGAATTCTTCGAATATTTCTAATCTTAAAAGAGCTTTAACATTCACTGTTTACCATTAGATACTACTAATTAAGTGATAATTATTATATATTTCCCTTATTAACTGATAATTTTTAGATAATTCACTGATTAACTGATCACTGTTAGATTTTTCATTGACTGAAAAATTTTAGGTAATTCACTTATTAATTGATAACTGTTAGTTACTTACTGATTAATAGATAGCTGTTAGAAAGTTAACTGATTAACAGATAACTGTTAAGTAATTCACTCATCAAATGATAAATGTTAAAAAATTGACTGATTAACTGATAACGTTTGGATAGTTTAAGGATTGATAACTGTTAGTTACCTTATTAATTGATAACTGTTCGATAGTATACTGATAAACTAATAAATGTTAGATAATTCCCTTATTAACTGATAATTGTTAATAAGTGAATTATCTAACTGATAACTGTTAAAGAATTCACTTATCAATTGATAAATTTTACGAAATCCATCGATTAACTTGTAAGTAGTTCTCTGATTGATAAATGTTAGATAATTCACTAATTATTTCAGTATTAAGTTTATTGTTTAACTGATAGCATTTAGATAATTCACTGATAACTATAATATAAAACATCGTATTTTAAATTTCATTGAAATTCAGAAACTCAGATCTATGGTGGTATATTGTATAAATAGATGTAATATTTATGTGACAATAACTGTCTCAATCCTCATATGAAGCATATATGTAATGTCCCTACATTTGATTCTCGAAAAGTTTAGCTTTCAAGTATTGAGAGTAAAATATCGGTATTCACTACTTCACTCTGTTTTTGGGGAGTTAATACGTAATGGAAAAGAACAATATCATTTCTCACTTCCCCACCAGTATTCTAATATATTCCACAGCTAATTAAGTTCTCCTGCACAGCTGTTCGATTGAGAGCGGGTTATAATTATGCGAGGGTACTTTTAATGTAGCGCCCGGGCAGATTAAAATATTAATATATCCGACTTCAAAATGAATCCATTTTATGCGGGGGCTGGCAACAGCATAAAGAGTCGTCTTCTAGGCTGAGAACAAAATAAAATTCATATTCATGCAAATTTTCGTTATTGCGTACTGAGCTTGCAATTAAAGCGATGCAGAAACACAGAAGGGTTCGGAACTAATTATTAAGGCATGCCCCCCCCCCCCCCTTCTCCCTAACAAGGCGAACACAATAATTATTAACCAGCGCGATTCGACCTTTAACACTAATTGAAGGACATCCCGTTTGTTACCCACCAATTTAGGTGTGCGAGTCATTAGGAGAAGGAAAGAAACAACTCACCTCGTCTCAAACATCGGGCGGGAAATTTAATGAGGAAACTGCAAAGGGAGAGAAGGAGGGATTTCTTTTTCTAAAAATAAGCAATTAAGCCTTTTAAAATTTTTGAGATTTAATTGAGGCGCATAGAAAACAGCTCACGTGTAAGGGAATTTTCAGTTCGCGGACTGTGAAGCAATTAAAAGGCTCTTTTAATTTGGGCGAGAGTTTCTCTTTGCATCATTATGTTGGAGGTGTAGGGGTGGAGTAGATTTGATTTGGCCAACCCCACTGCACATGACCTCGGAAAGAGGTTTTTAATTTATTTTAAAAGGTTTTTTTATCCACCTACTTTCTTGTATATGTATTAAAGAAATAGAAATGGGAAGAGTGGGATTTTTAATGTTACAGGCTATTATTTCTGGCATTTTAAATGCGTAATTTAAGGTTCTATGATGTTGGTTTGTAATTTAAGATGTGGGAAAGAATCATTAAGAAACATATGTAAGCGCATTATCTATGGACGTTTTTGCATATAAGGTTAAATTCCAGAGTGTAATTTCTTGTTCAATTGTAACTTTCTTTGATAGCATTATGGAATATGAAGTCACAAAAGCAGTATGTTTGGTTTCTATGATCGAATATCATGCATTATGTGGAAAATCATTGATAACAGTTTTTTTTTTTTTGCTAAATTGTTTTATTCTGTAATTTGACACAGGAATAACTAATGTCAAAATATCCAGTTTTGATATACAAGTCAGAAAAAATTTCAAAACTTATTCGCGACTAGGCTAAATAATTTGTAATATTTTAAAATTTTTATTTCTAACTGCTCATCTTAACTTTAATTAACTCTTTACCAACCATGTATAATGACCTATTTTGATAGATTTGTGACATGAGTTGTTCTTGTGTCATGGAAAAGTATACATGATTTTGCCTACAGGTTTAAAAGGAGTCTTCAGTCTATCACTGTCGCAAACACATTATTCTTCATTTTTCTATTGCAATATGCCGGGGCATTGCTTTAAAACATATGAATTTTTCTATCAGATATAATAAAGTAATGTTAGCTCATCAACAAAATTTAAATGGAGAATAAGCTGGTGTTTTATTTTTATTGGTAGTATTTTTAAAAGATTAATAATCGCAGTAGAACAACAACTCTGACCAATATCGCTTGACATTGACCAATTTCCGATGTAGTGGTACGTTGTAAACCAGTCATTGTTACCGATATTGGTTAATATCAACTAGTGCTGGATAAAATATACCGGAAGCTTTGAAATGTTGAGGCACAGTTTTAAAATTGCAATATTTTATTTATAAGGAAAGACTGAGGACAAAATATATATATATATATATATATATATATATATATATATATATATATATATATATATATATATATATATATATATATATATATATATATATTTTCAGATGTTTTTGAAACAGATATTTTGAAACAATGTTCAAGTTTCTGTCAGAATTGGTCAATCTTCCACAACTCCTGTTTCCGACATTTTTCAGTTACTCTAATTATAACTGGTATAAATATTCATATGTCTTAAGACATTACTCCGGCAAATATTGAGTCAAAAAAGTGAGGTATTAGATGTAATGGGTAGGAACAGACTAACGATTCCACTGAAGTTGGTTAATTTTCATTTTTAGAGAATAATTACAAGAAATCTCAAGCCATGATTATAAAGAGCTTCCGTTCAACAAATGCGAAAACGAAAAAAATGGTAAGTTCATTTTGAGATTTTTTCCCCGTTTTTTTTCTTTCTCTCAAGGTTTGCAGAATAACACATAATCCAGTATTTTTCTTTCGTTTTTATGTCTTGTAGCACAAATACAAAAAAAATATAGCTGACTTCAGTATATCTCCATCCTAAATGTTAGATGTTGAATAAATCGAAAACTTATTAAATGATGCCAATTTCACTACAGTCCATAAATACCTAAATATAGGAAAGTAATTCTTTTTAATTAATTTTTTGAAAATCTTTTACTTTATTCCCCCCCCCCCTAATTATATTGAGGTCACACTAAATTAAAGCTTCAGATGATGTAATTTCATAACTGTATCAATTGTGAGATTAGATAGAATTTTTGTAAACACAAATTTTAATGCAAAATACCAATTCACCTCCTCGTCGATGTTGTGATACCGAAATTAACAGTTTGGTACATAAGCAAAAATAAAGTAAATGCCGATGAATAGTTTTCTGCTAAATTAGTTCATCTCTTTAAAACATCTTTTAGATTCAAAAAAATAAATTGTAATTTAATTCATAAATCAATTCAACAATGAAAGGATTAAAAGTTAGACCATTCTTCCCATTCATATTCACTCACCATTTTACACAATTCAAAATACCACGACTTATAATCCCATCTTACCATCAAACCGTCCCAAACCTTCATTTCACCAAGACCAATGAAAGCCTGTCAGTCATCTAGACCAACAAAGCGTCTTCAGATACATCCCAATCCCATCACCAATCCAACTGGCAGGTGGCATGATTAGCGACGCATACTTTTCCTAAAATTGATTTTGCAAGCGCTACTTTTAACACAACACCACCACGTCTGTAGACATCTACCGTTTTTCTACCTTTTTTTTATTATGTATATTTTTTCCTTCACACCCCATCTGGTCGGAAACTTTAACCTGTTTACTCAAGCAGTCCTTCTTTATTGGAGATGCCTGCTTCACTATGTTGACTCGACCACCAACGCCTTAAATGGCACTTCGATTTTATCCAACTCTCTGCGGGACCTGCACTGGTCCCCTTTTCCCCTCCCTCTAGAAAAACACAAGGCACCCCACGCATGGGCCAATTTCAGAAGGGTGTTAATAAGATTTGAACTTTTCTGGAGGAATGATGGCTCGATTGATTAGGGTTTGGAGGGTTGGTGGGTGTAATTTGAATTCGTGTGTATTGGTATTGAAAAAGCTGTTCAGACTTATATGTTTCGCTAGTGTATAATGCATACGTAGGATTTCTTATGATGTTTGTTTTAAAGAATGCGTAGTTTTAAAATGTTCGATTCTAATTTAAATTAGCTCAAGGGGTGTAAAAAAGCAGTAAAATTCACAGGAAAGAAGAAGGTTATGCTTTTTGAATTATTCATTTAAACCAAAAATTAATGCATAACTATTAGTTAATGTTTAAGTATAAATTCCAATTATTGTTGTTGGAAAATCAAGCCTTAACACCCCCCCCCCTCACCCCATCTCCCTGTAAATAATCCTGAGTACACCCATGGTTAGTAGAATTATATATGTTTTTTCCAGAATCGATGGCAACAATGAAATTATAAATTTTAAAATGAATTTCAAGTTTATGTAAAGAATTTTAAACATGCATTTGAATTAAAAATACCATACTAAATTTTAAGAGAATTTTTCAGTATACACCTGATATTTTTCAGTCGATATTTCACTTCATATTTTATAGGAGGGGAAAAAACGACCAAACAAAAACATCTCTGTAAAAAGGCGCCAAGTCACACAAACATTTTTGTAGCTAGAAATTTAGGCCTATGCAGGGGAATTATGGCTTTGAGAAGAACTTTTCAAGGCTATAATCATTGCATAAAGAACATGGTGCCTTTTTACAGAGATGTTTTGTTGGGATTTCACTTTTTTTAAGGTACTAATTTAAAGTTTATTACTTATCTGCGCAAAAATAATTAGTTTTAAAATGTTTTCATAGTTTTTAAGCTTACAAGAAACTTCCTGGGATTGAAAGGATTAAGCATACATGTTTATTTTTTTTCTTGTTTTTTGTACTTATTATACAGTCGACCGTTGACAAACTTTTTGTTGAAGGCCAACTACTAGAGCTATATAATTAGCCGATTCCTTTATTCTTTTAATTATTATTTGGTTGTAAGGAAGTTTTAAAAAACGTTCTTAACAACATCCAATTAGCAGAGAATTACATGAAATTTTTCTAAGAAAGTTAAATTTACCGGACCTCAATTCATGACATACTTTTGTATTCAATATGAATGATGACAATAAAAAACTACTAGGGGGCTCCGCCCCCTGCTCGCTGATGCTCGCCAACCCCCTGGATTGCTATGCAATCCCCTTGGCTCGCTTTGCTCGCCTCAAAGTGAAGCATTAAAATATGCCCTAGCAAAAAGCTATCTCAGCTGCATAATGCCATGAAATTGAAAACATTTTGTTAATTATGAAGAGCCAGAATACTTGCCACGTCATTATACTACTGCTGTCGAGACGCGTTAAGCAGGGACAGTGTGACAACGTAGTAGAAAGTTCTTGCAAAACAACAAAAATAAACAGTATCGTACATATATTTAAAAAAGATGGTTATTTCATTGAACAATTAAAATTTACGGGCTGGTATCGTATGAAGCGCTAAAATAATTAAAGTTGTTTATAGAAATTTCTTAACGAAGCAATCATACGTTCGCATAATCTTTTTGCGATACTTAGAAAATAAAATAAACAGCCAATTATCCGGCATTCAATCAACAGGCATTTTTTGAAAATCAAATTTGGCGAGAAAATTAACCCTATTCCGCCAAAAGTTTTTTTTAATATCATATGAGATTTTGAAGTTGAGTGGATGGTTTTGTTCATTAATTTGATAGTTTTCAATTCGATAGCTGAATTTGCACTGATTAGAAATGAATATAGGTTCAGATTTACTGCACAATGTCTCTCAGCGACTTTTTGAAAGTTGGCGATTTAGCGCTGAATGCAACCCGGCGACCTCCGGAACATGTTCAGCAGATAACTTTTCCGAAAAGTCTGGTTTATCCGAAATTCTAATCCAAAAGAAATGTACACACCTAGGATCCATTTATTCTTACATCATCGTAACTATTAAATCAATACGTTTTAAATAGGCAATAATTTCTATCTGTAGACTGTAATTAGAAAAACAAAATATAGCGAATCCAAGTTGTTGCTGTTGCCAGTTGTATTAGTCAAATTTCAAAAGATATATTGTGATTGGCTGGATTGCTGAATTTGGAAATTCGTGCATAAAGTACATTTAGAAGATCATTGCCATTCTGCTCACAGAAATACAGCCGAATTTGGACGTTACGCAAGAGAATTATATATATAGATTTTAAATAAATAGTTTATCCAGATCTGCAAAAAAAAAAAAGCTGACAAAGGGGGAATAATAATAGTTGGCGATCATTTCATAGGCGATAAGATATCGCCAATGGTCAAATTTTATAATGCGAAGTACACTTTTTATTATTTCTTGATTTTAGAGGCTTTATGGTGTGAGGTGAGTTGTTCCTCTATTTATATATGTTAAGAGCTACTAGTATTCTAAGTTTTATAATTCTAACCCCAATAAAAATGTATTAGAATTGAGATTCAAATTTTTCAAACATTGTCCTCTAGGGGATTTGGAGTGGAAAATCTCGATTTTTAGATTTTTTCCTTTGTATGCATGTTAAATCTTACAAGCATACTAAATTTTATAGTTCTAGCTCTGCTATAAGTACCTTAGTAATTTGATGATCAGTGAGTGAGGTTTGAGTGGATTTCAAAATATGTCGTTTTCTACCGTTTTCGAATTTTATTAACTCGACAATCAATATAATTGAAGACTTGAAATTTAGGGGTCTTACTAAAGTGGTAAAAAGAAACAGTAAAAAATATTTCATCTCTCAGGCGTACTGTAATAAACGGATATGAGAGGTCAAAATACTGCTGAGTGGCTTCCGGTAAAAGATGAATGACAGTGAACTTGGCGCTAGATTGGGCTATAAAAAACATCCAAATTAGGATCGAATGTACAGCCAGTATATTTTACAACAAAAAATATACTTATAGATTTGTGCTATTTTTTTTAAAGTTATTTATTTTGGCAAGTAATCAATTTTAAAATTGATAGAGGTCCCTTTTCAACATCAAACAATATAAATCCATAAATCCTGGCAGAGCTTCAGAAACAAATAAAAATGTCAAGAATTTTTATAAAACTTAAATAAAACCAAAAACTATTAAAACTCTAGTAAATTCCAATTTAAAAACCCAAAATCAAATTTAAAAGTTATAATATTCTAATACAACTAACCCCCACCCCTTAAGAAAGTGTTATGCAAATCAAAGTTCGGTCTATATTTCCAGTTGCTATATTGAAGTAATTGGGATGTATCTTTCCCTTAATGTTAAATATATTTATAGGATATTATTCCACGTAATTTTTTTTATTTGATACTAAAAAAATTACAATGCGAACAATATGTTTGTTAAGTTACTTCGAAAAGAACATAGTCTTCCATACTAACTAGCAAGATTTAACTTACCATTAAGTATACGAAATGTTAAATACCCATCTCCTACGAAGACAGCGATTGCGGGTTCGAGTCCCGTGTTAGGCATGGGTGTTTGTAAATGTATGTTGGCTTGTCTAATGACGAATGTTTCGTCGCATTATAGCCCTCGTGTTGCTGACGGCGCCAGATAATCTAAAAACAACCAACCCATCTCCTACGCAAACGTTCAGGATTTCATACACAAGCAAAGGAACTTTTAAACTGCTTTTACAACCGATAACACTAGTTTCTATGACATTGCTCAAATATCCTTTAAGTACTTGTTAATACTCTAAACATTATTCGATAAACCAAAAACAAGAGCTTAAACGATTGACCCTTTTACAGTTTTTGCAAAGAACACATAGTATTAAAAAAAATCTTCAATTTCTAATCATACCCTCATTTAAATCCATGTTTTATCCTTCATATTTAAATTTGTGAAGGGCCCCTTCAATCTTCCCACAAATTGCATTCCAATCTCCCAAAGTTGCTTTTTGTACGATGTAGATAACCCCTCTCGGTAGAGAAATAGGTGAATCCTCTTTCCTCTGATGAAGGGAAGTCCGCTTGCACATATCCCTTATCTCTCTCTCTACCCTCGTTAGAGAGGATTATGGTACACTAAAGTGATGAAAAGGAGCTCCAAGTGGACTCATCATTTTCATCCCTCTTCTCTTCCGTCTCTCCATCCTCCTTTTTTTTCCAAGAGAGAGAAGAGTTGCGTTCTTATATCTGTATGCGTGGTGGTGTGGCCCGAGATATGTCTATATCTATGTATGTAAGCCCTGTGTATTTTCCGCTTTGTTCAATTCGATTGGAATATAGATTGTTATGGGAGGATTGGACCAGCTGGGCATCTCTTTTTTTAAGGGAGGTTTTCTGTTTCTGGAAAGAGTTTTGGACGATAGCCACGGGAGTGGATGAGTAGAAGCTTTTGGAGATAGAGTGGGATTTTGGATTAAAATATTTATTTTTTAGTTTTTTTAAACTATACATTGTAGTCTCTAGTAAAATCAACCTTAAAGTGCTCTATTTTTTAAAACTAATCGAAATATTCTTTTAATAAAAGTTTTAATCGTACAAAACTTTTCAATCATATTTTCTTAAATAGGTATACTTTCTGGCATTGTGTAGTTATATCAACTAACATTTATTTCGACACTACTATCCTTGAAACCGTTTAGCACGATATTATATTGCGTTTTCAGTAATATCCAAGGATTGTTGAAAATATATATATTTTTTTTTTAAATAGAAATTCAGAGAAGATTAAGTGTCAACACTCTGGAACTATAAACATGGCAAGAGACATTTTATTTACTTCATAATACAGTTATTTTCTATTAGTTAATATTTTTATATTTGTGAAATGACTGCCAATACTTGAACAAATCTACTAAACAAATATTGGATCCTACATTTTTATACCACCATAAAGATGTCTAACAACATTGTTAGACATTTTTATGGTACTTTTCATTTAATATTGACTAAACAACATTAAATGAAAAGTTTGTTTGTTAAAATTTGGTCATGAAATCGATATTTGTGATTTATTAGATTAAAATTATTTTAGTTAATTTAGTTCTTTACAACTCGTTCTTGAACAATTTTAGTCCATAAAGTAGCAAAACTTAAGATTTTTTAAACGATATCAGAACTTATCCTAATACGCAGACACTTAAGTGTCGGTTTCTTATAAACTATACAGTAGCAGAATACCATGTTACGAAATTTTAGTATTTTTATCTTTGAACAAAGACTATTTATCCAGTCATTTTAAGTCAAACATAAGACCAATTGCAATAAACGCTTTCAAAGACTTGTAAACTCAGAAAAATGTCCTGAACAACATATCAGCATCAAGATAAATTAACAATATCTAGTTACATAAAAATGGTGAAAAGCCTTTATATTGGTCGTTGTCTTTAATTTATATTGTAATCAATTTAATTCTTATAATTAATTCCATATGGCTGCAAATTAATACAAAGTTAATTCTTTTAAAACAAAGTTTTACTAATTGCAAATGTGTAGTACTTAAACAATAACCTCATTACAATAGCATTGAAATATTTTTAGAAATATATTTTATTTCATTCCTGTTCATAATCATATAACTTTTAAAAACAATCTGTATGAAATCACAATATATATTCCATTTCCTAAAAATTGAAAATGTGTACCAAAAACAATTCATACTAACTTTGATGTTAAAAAATGAAAGCATTCTGATGCAAACAATAAAAAAAGTATCCATCTAGTGAAAAGAATTATACACTGTTATTACATTCGGTGGTGGAAGGGTTTCACAATTATTTCAAATAAACCTCAAGGAATCATTTTAAATGAATGAGTCCGTCTTTTTGGTGGTTTACATACCAAGATGAACTTTCTTGGATGCATTAATCATCTTATGAAAAATTTGGTTTAAAATATTATTGATCAGGTGTATGTCATAAATACAGAGGCCAATATTCATAAAGGGAAGACGAAATATTATTGAAAATTCTAGCTTTAAAAAACAAAATGTTACAGATTTTCTTCTCAGTGGAATAATGACACTGGATTACAAAATAAATACTTTTATTCTTCACTATGATTCTTCACAAAGACTTACACAATACTTTAAACAGCAGTAGCAAATTACATTGAAGTTCAAACCAGAGCTTCCAATCATCACGACTCAACAGCAGCAAAAACACGACATCGGTAGCTTGAAATAATTATTTTGCCTGGCTATACGAGATGCCGTTTTAAATTTAAAGGACTTAAAAGAATATAAGGAATCACCTGATATATTTTTAAGAAGAACCTCCAAGTAGAAGCATTTGGAAACTGTAATCTTTATTAACTTTCTCTGAAATAAATGCCACCACAGCTGCAAGACACAATTTATGTACAAAAAGACAATGTATGAGTACTTCCAAGATATAAAAAACATTAAGTTGTCTGGTCCAGTAGTTTCTACAGCATGTTTCAAAAAGGTCTACATGTTGTACTTTGAAAAATATAATTTTTAAGAGCTGCTGATAAACTTTTGAAATAACCTTCTCTAACTTTTTTTAAAATAAGTTTTTTTTTATTTTGATAAACTATTGAATAAACTTTTTAAAACTGTAAATGTAAACTTACTCATTTCAAAATCGAAAAGCAATTTACTTTTACGTTTTATTACGCGTTTGAATAGTGTTCTATCTATTTCATAGTTCGTTTTCCGAGACCCTTCAAATAATAATAATAATAATAATAAAAATTGTTTTAATCAGAATAAATCAAAGATATTTGGATGAGGATGTGAGTGTGACTTTCATTTTTAATAAATAAATTTTGAAACGTAGTTCGCGGTACATTTTATTGATAGAAATATTTTGGATATTTAAAATGAATATAAAGGATTTATATCAAAAACTTTTTTTGTATAGGTTATATTATTTTCTGTGAATTTTTCTTAAAAACTAATAAAAAATATCAACATTCCTTACACTTGTATACCTAACATCATGAGTCTCAGCACAACTCAGTTTGTATCGCAATCGATTGTTTCAGTTTATAAAGTTTTTAATGCATTTTCTATGGTCAATTGTTTCTTGCTCTTGGAAGCATTCATTTTAAATTTTTTTTGCCAATTTAGTGTCCACAAACACTAACAATCATTAGTTTAAACATTAGATGTGACTCCATATAAGTGAAGCTGTGTGGTTGTGGTGGGGGGGGGGGGGGGTCCTGATACATGTGTTGGATTGCTAGTGGATTTGGTGCGGCCGTGCCCATTTTAAGAATGTTGCAAATACTTGAACATGCCTGCTTAAGTTTGAAGTCATGGATTGAGAATGAAAGCATGGCTTTCCCGAAAGAACTTTTCGTTTTCTCACTTGACTTTAGATTTAGTTTTAAATAAAGATTTTTTTTTTTAATTATACATTAAAAAACTTATTAGAGAGGGAACACCGTTTTCCTAAATAAAAAGATAATGGGACACCGTTCCCCAAGCGTTCGCCCTCCAATACCCTCCTGACTTCTCAAATCTATAGAGGGTCAAAATATGTGACTCTATTTATTCAAGAAAAGTGCACAGGCTAGAACAATGAAAAAGAAAAACTAACAGTTGGTCAAGATTTCATATTTATTGATCCGCCATTAATTTTCCAGACACGTACCGTCGCTTTTGAAACGCAAGTGAATCATTGTATGATATATATTCAAATACGAACTTTATAATTACCTATCTATCATTATTATTTGACAAATTACTGTTCTTAGAAAATCTAACAAACCAGGTCAGTGAAATGTGGTTTAAGCAGGAAAATGAAACAGTGGCATAGCAAGCATTTTATAATCCATTGGAGATACTTTAATGCATCTTCATGGACCACTTGTGGCTACACCTTGTGACCACCAAGGGGCCATGACCAAGATCACTTGAAATACAGTTCTTGAAAAATAAGCGTTGGTTTGAAGCGTTAGTCACTAGACGGCGGCTGATTTTTCTGCCACCCGGCGGCAGTACAGAAAAACAAAAATCAAGCATCACCGTATGCCCCCCCCCCCCTTTTTTTTTACATAATTTTAATTTGTTTATAATAGTATGTGTTTACGGGCCTCTTAGTGGAGAACACAGTTAGTTCTCTACTAAGTGGTTCGAAGAAACTGTATGAAGAAACTTTCAGAAAGATTGTTTTCATCAAGAATAAATATATGAATAAGTTAACTGAATCTCATTTTGATGATTTATTAAGATTGACTATAACAAATACCGTGACTCTATCATAAAATAAATTGAACAATTCCGACTGCCGAAGTCGCACAGTTGATATTGATTAAAACCGGGGAATCTGGAGGCAAGATTTAAATATATTTATTAAAATTTAGGTCAAGTCACAGTATCATGTTGGAACTTCTTTTTTAGACCTTGATTTATGAAATAATAAAAATTATTATTTCTCAATTATATAAAAAAATCAAATATCAATTGTAGTTTTATAAAGATAAAAAGAATTTCAATATTTGTATTCAGTTTTCTAAAACGCTCTATATTGTAAAATTGATAATAATTAAAAATACATATATTAGTGCATTTGGTATAAATATGCGGTCGTATAAGTTTCGATTTTTCTGAATTCCACAAAATTGATACCTTATAGTCAAGATACCTTATACCCATAACAATAATGTTAGAAATATATCACATAGTAATTTACAAGATGATCAATTTATACTCATATCGACACCTCCAGCTTTATTAGTTCCCTTGGATAATTATAAGATTCTAAGGTTTACGAGGTTTTACTTATATTTATAGCTATAGTAATACATCTCCATAAACACTCATTGAATATAGTAATATTCAAAGTTTTAATTCCATCAGATAATTAAATAATTACCAGTTTTCTTCAACAGGCATCATCATAATTGTGACTAAACAATAAAGAAATAAATATTACTAGCCTCACTTTCTTTTAAATTCGGTTGGTTAAAATTCCTTCATCTATAAGCAACAAAACTGCAAAAGTTTCGAAACAATTTTTAGTCAATGTCCTAGAAAGTTTTCATTAGGTCCATGGGTCGAGTGAGTGACTAGCTATCAATCTAAATAAAACCAGTTAATAAGCCTAAAAGGAACAAAATGAGTAAACAGAAATAAAGTTACCAAAATTAATTTTCAAAATCACTGATATTTTTCATATCGCGATAACGCTATGTTACCAACTGACATTTTAAATTCCTTTTCACATTTCAACAACCATTTTCGAAAATTAACACTAAAAATGAAACAAGAGGCAGAATAAATTTACATTCAATATCCCTTATGAAATGACAGTAAATATATTACGCTTTACACTCAAACTCTATTGAAATCTGTCCAATAGGAGTTTAAATGGGCGGAGTCCTCCACCAGGCGAAAACAAAGCCATTGGCGTGCCATGCAGACTTTGACCGTAACTCTTTCTTACGCAATGCGAGAAAAATCAATTTCGAACGAGAGAACATTTTAATTTAAATCTCTTCCAGACATTTCGCGCCAGTGGAAAATAGCTTTTAAGAGAAGATTGGGGGGGGGGGGGGGAGAGATCGAGTCTTTCTTATTCCAAACATCACAAATTCACTTCTCAAAAAGATGAGATGCCAGATTCTGTTTTTCTCCAAAAAGAAATAAAAGTGAAGGAATTCAATCAGGCACTTAAAGTATCAAAAGAATGCGAAGGTGGTGGGAGGCAGCGAGCCACCCAAAATAAATCCTAAGTGATTGATTAATGGATATATATATCTCGTACAACTCAGCCGCGTGCTTTTATCTTTTCAATTTGAGGAAACCTCGGCAGCCAGCGCCACCATTGTCGTCGAGCGGTACTAAAAAGATTCTCGTCTGACTGCTTCAATTTGAAAAACCTGGATGAGTGTAGAAAAAACTAAAGAGTGGGAGAGAGGATATGATAAAAGCAATGAAACCTAAAGTGTACCCGTGCCGGTACACACGTGGAATGAGGGAGGGGGAGGGCAAAGGGAATTGGTTTCAGGAGAAAAGGGTGCTAATGAAATTGGCTCGGTGATTCTTCTAATGGATTTCCAGCTAATAGCCAGGCTATCTCACTGATATCTGGGATTGCTTTTTCGCTTGACAGCCGGGGTTTCCTTTCCGTTGATTCGTTTCCTTTTTATTACTATTTATTATTATTACTATTATTATTATTATTATTATTCCGGCTTTGTTTATTTATTCCCTTCCCCGGAAACTGTCATTGATTGGCTCGACATCATCCAATCAGATGCAATTCTCTTTCCCGCCAAAGTTTCAGTGTTTCTTTGTTCCTTCAGCTTAATAAGAAATCCTTGGTAATAGAGTTTCTTTTTATGACTTTTATGCCTTCTTCAAAGAGATGAGATAGATGCATGCTGGTTCTATTATAAGTACTTTTTATATTTGTAATGAAAAATTTGTAGTCTTTTTTACACTGCTTGATTAGAAATTATTTTTTGTTAAGAGTTCAAATCTTATGATCCATGTTATAATTAGGGATGTGGAACATCACACAACTTTCAATTACGCTATAGTATTAGTCACCACATTTAAATTTGACCCGTGGAATAGTGTTATTACTATTTTCATATTTTTATTTATTTAAAATAAATAACCAGTTTGGCAATATTTTTGGCGATAATTCTTACATGGGCAAGGGGAGGGGGGGGGGGGGGAATGGCGAATTTGGCTACATACTTTTCGAAAATTCTTATATTATCCTTTCCTGTAAGTGAAACGGAGGCAATGAGAAAAATGGTCGTTGATGAGCAATGCTCAAGGGAAGAGGACTCTGTATTAAAGACCATCATTTTCAAATTCTTACACCTTTATAGCATTTTCACGGGAGTTTAGAAGGTGGGGATGTTTAAAATATCTTAAAAGGCATTACCATAGAGATTTTGATCAAAAGCGTTCGTTTTTGATTTTGATTCAAACTTGATTTTTTCATGTTTTGCGCATGCGGAATTTTGACGGAAACTTACTGCCAGGCCCCATAGCCTCCACCAACCAGGTCCCCAAATTTGAACATCTTAGGTTAATTTGTTCGGATATTATGCTGATCACTTACACACAGACATAAATTATTTTTAGACCACTTTTTTGAAGTCGGGATGTTGTTTTTTTTGAAAAGTGGAAAAATGCAAAATGCCCCCAAAAATTTTTTTTTGGGGGGGGGGGGACCGAATACAATAATTAATTGTAAATTCGTACGAGAGGACTTCCGGTCTGGAATTTCAGTCATTCAGTTGAAATTTACCCTTTTATACTCGGCAAAATCATCTTTCCTTTTCTGAAACATCAAATGAAATCTTCCGGCTATCTGAGGCGATATCACCGTGATATATACATATTCATTGGTAAATAGGCAGTATCAGTTACTTTTAAGCAGGCTTTCGGTCGGAATTTCATTCATTTCCGTTTGAAATTTGGCATTTTTTATTTAACAAATCCATCCCTATAATTAGATGTAACAACATGAAATATTAAGAGTTTTTAATAGTGAACCTTTATATGAAGGTGGTAAAATATAAAGAAGCGCATTTTTAAGTCTAACTTAAATAAATCTAAAACCTCGACCGGAAGTCGCTTTTTAAATTTAGCTCATCATAAAACATCACCAAAATTCCCTTTTTTTTTATAGCATATGTTTCATACAAGTGGTTTCAGCTCTTATAGATAGACTTCCAGTCGAAATGAACATCACTTCCATTTGAATTTTTTTTTTTATCATTTTTTCTTTTTTTTTTAATCTTTCATTCAAGCCAGCTTTCGCCACTAAATTTTAGAGGTGGGCCGTATGACCTATGTATAGGTGGGCGTATATACCAAAATATGTATCTTTAATTATTATCGATTAACAATATATAGCAAAATCATTTCCGAGAACTAGAAGAAACTATTATTCTTTTTTTGTCTTAGTAAAATTGCAATGGATATTCGATTATTATTTTTTCTTTTTTTCAAATAATTAAAAAAAAATAATAGTTTTCCTTATTATTAAATCAAACTCTTAAAAAGAAATGAATCTTTCGTTTCAACGTGACAATGCGACTTGACCTAACTTCTAAAAAAAATATTTAAACTGCACTTTCAGATTACACCGTTTTAGTCTATGTCAATTGGGTAACGATGGCGATCGCAATCGTTCAGTATATTTTATGATAGAGTCGATGTCTTTCGGAGTATTTATTGCATTCAGTTTTAATAAATTGTCCAAATGAGATTCATTTGAGCTATAACTGCATTTATTCTTGATGAAAAACACCTTGCTGAACACTTCTTCCTATAGTTTCTTCGGGCACGTAGTGGAGAACTCTGTTCCACATAGTTAACTCGTATTATAGTAAATAACAACTGTGTAAAAAAAAGACGATGCCCTGAATTTTTTATATTTTTTTTATCTTTGTGGTGCCGGCGGCAAAAAAATCTTTCGCTGGCCAAATCTGGCCCGCGTAGTGGCTAACGCTGATCTAAGCCTAATAATTTAACATATTACACATGTCTATAAAGTTCCTGATTTTGGTTATGACCCCATATTTGAACCAGTATAAAAACTTGACCGAAAGTGAAATCCGAGTGGCTCCACTTCGTAAAATGCTTAGAATGACATATTCTATCAAAGTACAAAATTTCAGACTTGTTTCACAAAATGCAGTTTTTTTTCCCTCTAGCCACTCTACTAAACATCATACCAGGTTGTCTTGTACTATTGATATAAATATGTTAGGTATACAGAAATTTTAAATTATGAGGATAAATTCTAGGTGATGCCATAAACGCCACTTGTTTGGAATTCTTTTAGAATCGCTCATCGACTACTGCTTATTTTCTGCTTCACTTACCAGAAAAAGTAATGTAATATTTATCGAAAAACACATCGCTAATTTCGCCATTTCAGTGCGGTTTTTTGCCAATGTGATACTTATCGCCAAAATATCACGACACTGGCAATTTTTTTCAAAGAACGTAAACGGTAAATTACATCAATTCATGGCAATTTTAAATGCAGCAAATTTTAATGCATCAAATTTTAATGCAGCATTTTGTATTCGGCAATTAACTCTTATACAGATTCCATGAAAATAAAATTTTCTAACTTTCAAAATGAATTACAATTAGTAATCACACTTTTGTATATTAGTTTCTTGCCTTATTTTAAACATTTTTACTGTTTTCACTAATGTCTTATCTCTAATAGTTAGAGAAATAAACTATTTGGGACACCCGCTATAATTGAAATAGATTTCTCTAAAAAAAAACATACTTCACATGACATTTCGGTATGGATACTTTATATCCTAGAAATGGACCACCTCCAAAACTGAATCTCAAGTAATGCCCCAAAAGCTATCAGGAACAGAACCCTATTCAATTACGTCCCTTGGCAGTTGGCGGAGTTGAATTATACTGTGGGTTATCAAAACATTGCCTACGTCCCACGCGCGCAGCCAACTAATGAAAGAAAGCATTGCTGCAGTTGGCGTCTTTTGGCGACGTCAGCCCTCCTAATTACGGGAAAAGATTGATCAATACGTCTCGAATCCCACTGTGACAAGTCTGGGAGTTAATTACGTTACAAAAAGGAAAAAGGGTTGTGACAATAAAAAGAAAGGGCTTTCTTCGTGGTCAAGCTCGTTAATTAAACTTCTCCTTGATGGTTTGTATCTGGTAGGGCGGGAATTTGCAGTTATCTAAAATTAGGAAACGTAGGAAGGAGGTTATTTCGATGGATGGCATTTTGATAAATTATCATTCAATTGACTGGAGGTGTGAAACATCGCGCAACTTTCAGTTGCACTGTATTACTGGTCACTGCATTTAAGTTTGATGTTAAATGGTGTTGTATAGCGTTTTTCATTCCTTAAAAAAACCTGCTCGTTTGGCGATAATTCTTACACTGGTCCATGAGGGCCGCTAAGAAAGTGCGAGGAAGTGTACTTCTACCCCCTGGATTTTGAAAATTAAAAATAATGTGGAGAAAAATGGTAAGATTCACAAAAATAAGTATGATATAGGTTTAAAAATACTCAATGAATAATAAATTTAATACATAACGATTAATTAAAATGTCATTAAGATAGTCAATTGAAAAATTAAAGTTTAAACAAAAGATTAACAAGATTAACCACCTTGTACTCCTTTGTATAACATTTGCACCCCTTGAAAATAATTTTGCCGGCGTCCATGCTCTGGTAAAAAGAGAGGGGGGAAAATGGCTAATTGAGCGATATACATTTCGATAATTCTTACTTTATCCTTTGTTGTGAGAGAGGTCTAAAAGTCGTTGGTGGGTGATGCTCTAGGGAAGAGAATTCTATGAACTATTTAAAAAGCCTTAATACGCATTGCCACAACGATTTCGATTAAAAAAAAAATGCCTTTAGCAATTGCTGAAAAACATAATTTTTTTTCTGTGGCAGCTACCTTATGCTTTTGACTGAATACAATACTTCCATTAACCTATGTTAACATATGAGTAATTACAAGTAAAAAACAATTGCATGTTTTGATGTTTTCTAAGATAGTTCTTGTGCAGATCAGTTTCATACCATGTGTATTATATAAATTCATTCCTTTTATTATAGACATGTTCCTTTTGTAGTAGACTTTAAACGAACTTAATAAAATTTGGTGCTCATTCCCTTGAGATAATAGGAAAATGATATTGCAGTACAAATTTTCAGCAGTACCAATTTTCAACCTCAGACAGAAATGTGCCACTTTAATGACTTTTGTTAATAAAATGAAAGCGATTCAAAGACATTTTGAATAGCTCTTATATTAATTGTTGATTTGAAATATCATTTGTAAGAATGTGAATAATTTTTTAAATTTCAGTTTTATTTTCAACTACCTATATGTTAACATAGGGTGATAAAAGTATTGCATTCGGGTTTTTTTGTGTGCATTTCTAGACGTTTTAGAACGTGCTGAGCTCAAACAAGTGGTCAAGAAAAATGTCTGTGTGTATATATATGGTCAGCATAAATCCCGAACGGTTTGACCTACAACGTTCAACTTTTGCATACGAGATAGTGGTTGCCATGGGACCTGTCATTAAGGATTCCGTCGTAATTGCACATGCGCATAAGGTAGTTAGCTGACTTTAAAATTTTATGTTCTCAAGCAATTGTCAAATAAAAATGGATATAACCAGGGCCGTAGACAGGGGCGGGGGTACTCTCGAAATTGTGTGAAATCTTGTTTTAACCCTTCCCTTCCTTTTTTATGTGTAACTTGTTATATGTATTTGATCAAATCTTCGACCATAACCCCCTCCTCCCCCCCCCCCCAAAAAAAAATCCTGGCTACCGGCTTGGATATTACTATTTTAATATAATCGCTGTATTGACTTGAGGTGCTCTAAATGTCCCCAACTCCGAAATTTCCGTAAAAATGCGATAAAGGCGGTATAAAGTTGAAAAACGAATGTCTGTAACACATAGTTTTTTTTCCCTTGATCATCCCCCATCAACGACTGCTTCTTCTCTGTTTCACTTACAAGAAAGGACAATGCAATATTTTTTGAAAAAAATACTGCCGATCTCGCCAATTATGGTAGCATTTATCGATAAAAATTGTCGCTAAACTAACCTTTTTTTTTTTTAATTAATGAAAATATGAATACGAAAAGGATAAATTACACCAATCCATGGAAAATTTAAATATAGTTACCAGTATTACGTGTAATTGAAAGTTTTGCGATACTCCATACTTCTAGTTAGAGACAATTTCCATGTGATCTTAAAAGTACGTACATAAAATTTTATGAATTTTTTTTTAAATTTCTACATTTTTCAGTTTGCTTTAAATAGCAACTATTTATACTTCCCTACATAGTCATTTTACAGAATTCTATTGGGATTTAGATTTAAAAAGGATAAAGAGTTGTGACGATCTAAAGAACGTAATGTTTACAATTTGTCAAGCTTCTAGATTAAATTATCTTGAAAATAGATTTTGGTGGCCGGAGTTAACAGAAAAAGTGTGTTTGAAATGTGTTGGACTTTTAAAATTTCTCTTTATTTTTAAAAGTTAGTGAACTATAATAAATATTTGCATGTTCCCAATAATATTGAATGTGATATATTTACCTGAACACCTTCACATACCGCCTTTATTTCCCAATCAACTCTTGAATTAAAGTTAATAATTTATTCTCGCATTAATTATTTCCATTATATCACCATCCTATGCTGATTTTCAAAGGTCTAGGTTATCCATATTTTACATCTAGATCTTATGATAAAATTTAGCAATTGTATTTAATTCGAATGAAATTAGATCTTGAACCATCACCCAAATAATACCACATATATATATGCCATCTTGTCATCAACTCGTAATAGCTTTTGAATACTTTCACATTACAGTGCTAGAAGTGTGGGTAGACGCGGGGTGACGCGTCCCATTACTTTTCAAGAAAACACTCACGTGTTCCCCACTTCCGCCCCCCCCCCCCTTCTAGAAACACTTAATCCGTCTAAAAACTACTCAAGAAAAATAACATTATTCTTTAAATGTAGTGACACTGAGAAAAAGTGGCTTAAAGTTTTCAAATGTAACCCCCTCCCCTCTATTTATCGTATATATCATACTATTAGAAAAATGTATTTTAGTACTTTGTATAAAGGTATATACGTATTTTTATTAACAAATACTATTAGGGTTGGTGAACTTTTAGCTTTGGAGGAACTTTTTTTAAGTTAAATTTTTATTCTTTTTCAGATAGAAAATTTTAAAATTTATCGTTGGGAAGAGGGGGGGGGGGGGTTACCCTTGTCAACAACTTTTGGGCATCCCCCCCACTTCTTTTTCACCACTTCTACCGCTGTTCACATAGCTTTCATTCTTAATAAAACAGTGACTTAATAAAACAGTCCACAAAGTAAAAATTAAGTTTCCATTTCCAGTAATCTATTGAAATAAAACTATTGAAAATACCTAATACTTGAATAACTAGTAGTTTTAAAATGCAAGTGTGAAATAAGTTACTTGATACATATTTAAAAAGAAAACACAAAGAAATGTAAAAAGGCTATTGTCTTATGTAATCAAAAGGTACTAAAGTAAATAAATATGTTTCCAAATTTTTAATACATACGATAAAAAAAGAAAATAATTAGAATTTTTTTTTTTTTTCCCTCGAGGTGTTTTTTTTTTTTTTTTTTTTTTTTTTTAAGTATCTAATTTAGTTTTCCAAGAATTAATTTTAGAAAAGTTCATAACCTTACTTTCTGATAACCATGGCTATTTATAATTTTTTTGCAAAATATTCTGGAATCTGTTTCCTTCTAAATACAAGTAAATAGCTCTAGAAATAGCTAACACAAATCCACTTATATCAAGACTAATTGGAAAACACTATATCAAATTACTTGCTGTAAAAATAAAAATGAAAAGTTTGGTCAAAGTACACTTAATTTCATTTTCTTATCTGTTCCAATTAACCGCTTTAGACAAAAACACGAAAGCCAACCAAGTGCCAAATCATCACTAGCTATCATTAAAATCAACTCTCATTGATACGAAATTTTATTCCATCAAATTATCCAATCGTCAAAGAGCAAACGATATTAAAAGATAAAATATAAACCCAACTCCTCGAATCTTCCAAGAATTCTATGGAATCAGATGACCCTTCTCGTATCCTCATATTCGAACTCGACCCTCAAATTAACACCAACACACCGGTTTCGAATTTTTCAATGGAGGGGGGGGGGGGGGCTTTACCTTAGAATAAGAATAGAGTGTTTCAGGTTATGAGCATTTCATACATCTTTCAGCGTGCTCCCCTCCCTTCTCCCCCTTAGTAAAGATACCTTCTCATCAGCTCACGTGATCATTGAGCATGAGTACCCGGATGCGAACGAAGGATAATCGTGACTATTATCCTGTGATAATCGCACCGCTTTCTCAGATGATGCAAGGACTGAGATGCGAGAATAGGGAAAAATTAAAATATAATATTACAAAGGGAACACATAACTTCAAGAGATAAATTGGAGTAGCGCTGCCTCAGGGCCGACTTAATCTCAATAGTTGGTTTGATGTAGAGTAAAAAAGGAATGCGTTCGGTTTTTTTGTGGTTTGAATTTTAATTTGGCTGATTGTCTATTTGTATTTCTATTTGATTTAGACGTCATAATATTATTTTTATTCTACAATATTTCTTTTACCTCGTTAAATTCGGTGTGTTGTATTATCAATTATTAAAAGTATGTTTTAAGCCAAATTTATAAATCCCTAATAGTGGTTTATAGTTACTCAGTAAAATTGGAGGTTACATACATGAAATGATATTTATACTTTAAAAGCCTTTCTAAACTTAACCCCTTTTTAACCCATTCTTTACTGATGATTTTAAACAGTAAAAGTCAAGTTTTTAAATAAATACTTACAAGCCAGTTGCCCAAATTATGCTTTTCATTACTCAATCCCGTTTGAAATAGACGCATTTGACCATGGAGGCTATTTTTATTATTATTATTATTATTATTTTAGTTTTGGTACAAATAAAATATAGCCCATTTTCAATGAGTAATCATTTTGTACATTTATTACGAAAATTATAGGCGTAGTAATTAAGTATAATACATTTGCGTATGAAAAATTCTGATTCGATCAAATAATAAGTCGCATTTCCGTCTGATCATGTAAGTGTTTTTAGATTTTATTTTCGATTCCTTGATGTACAGTTACATAACCACCCAGGACACTTCTTTATATATCTCATTAATTTATGTCAATAACAAGACAGCAAGCAACAGCTTTCAGGTACCCACCTCACTCTTACATCCTTATCCATAACATCCCGTTATCCAAACCTCCAACTCAGCAGGCCTGGCTTTTACCTATACCGATCCCTCAGGGTACCTCAAGTTACCGCCAAAACAACCTTTAAAAAAACCTCCACTTTCTACATCAATTAACGATACCTCAACGGCCATCCCGCTAAAACATCCCCCCCCCCCCTACTCCATTCTGTCTCCTTCAAATTAGAGCCCCCCACCCCCAATGAAAACCAAGGAGACAGGGCTCTTAGAGCTGCTGCAGTTTTCTTTTACTTAGAACATATAAGCCCCTTTAATATCGAAGCGGCTAATGCACTAAGTGCCTTGTCGCTGCTCGATGTGCGCCACGAAAATGACGCACCGACAACACACCCTAGTACATATATGTACCAATATGTTGGGATGTGTCTATATATATATGTATGGACGGAGAAAATCCATTAGGATAAATGGCTATGGGCCCGATATACAACGGCGGGGCACTCTCGTCACTTGGGGTTGAGAAGTTTTTGTGCTTCTTTTCTTCTTTGCCATTTTTTTTTTTATCTGTTGGCGCAATCGGGATGTGTGTTTTAGATGGAAATAGCCCCTGAAAGCTCCTTGACAATTCTTTTTCTGATCTCGGGATGCGATGGAAGTTTTCTGGTGTGGTTCTCTGAATGAGATATCTTAATTTTATAGGTGGCTTCCTTGGTAATAAATGTAGGTTGAATTGTGATAGATGTGTGAAGACAAATGTATGTGTTTCTACTTAACCCATATGAAGAACTTTGAAAATGTACCAAATCTTTTTTAAATTAACTCGCCAAATTAAAATAATATTCTGTTACGCATAATATAAACTGGTAGGTTTTTTTTTTTTTTTTTTTGTCTGAAAATGTGATATTCATTTTTAAATAAGTAGTAATAGTAGCAATAAGCAGCAAAATGCTTCAGTTCTTTAACTCTGATAAGCTCTCATAAAATTGGGGGGGGGGGGATGGAGACGGTATTCTTTACTTCTAAGGTATTGAATTGTGAGGTAAAGAACACCTTCTCTATTTTTTCCTCATTATATGAGAGCTTTTCAAAGCTACAGAACTGAAATATTTTCTTCCACCTTTTTCTACTCTTTTAAAAATGGATATCATTGTTATAAAACCTTGTATGAGATAGTGCTGCATGTCTCTAAAAACACGGCATTCATGTAATTTCTCTATCATAACTTGAAAATCATAAAAAATATTTAATATATCTTTGTTCTGTGGCTCCAAATTTACATTGGCTACATACAGTATAGTATTCAGACTTTGTTGGGGTGGGATCGCAAGTATTTTTTATAAATCCACCTATGTAGACCTCGGAAGGTTGGTATTATAAAAGTGTTTTTATGGTTTAAAACTTTAATGCTAGTTATATATTGAAGTGACATTAATTTTATTCGAGTAATAAATACTAAATATTACTAATAGAAATAATGCTAATTGCTGTGTACAAGTGCTGAGAACTTGCTATCAAAGAGTCATACAACAAATGAGCTTCACAGGTACTGTTTTACTAATAGAATATAGGCAAGGGATGTCTAGGCACTGTAAGTAGAAATCTGCCCCAACTTATATAGAATTTTAATAGCAGTTCCATCACTTTTCTAAACGCAGTGCAATAAGTCATTGCGTAAGATCTGTTATGAGCCTATAATTTGTGCGATTTAACCTGATAATCTGCATGCATCGCAAGACGTACAGATTATAATACATATGTACAGATTATATATACAAATGTATAACAAAACATCCTTAACTTTGACTTGGTTTTCTAAAATGAATCTTGACCATTTTCTACTTAACCACCTCTTACGTTTTTTCTTCTTCTGAATGTGACCAGAACTTGAATCATACTTAGAGGTCGGAAGAACTTTGGTCATTTTTAGTAAGCGATGTGACAGAAAATTTGAAAAACATATTTGAAGTTTTAGGAAAAAACTTTAAATATCGTAAAATTTGGGTTGAGTGAAAAATTATAACGTTTGACATAACAGGTTCCGAAAGAGTTAAAAAAAGATAAAAATATTCGAGCCCAATCCAACATTATACCATCTAAGCCAGTATGCCCACGAGCAGTATGATATTCCATATTGTTTTTTAGATCGTATTAATTTTCAGTTTCATGGGAAATTAAACATTTTTAAATTTATTCGATTAAATCCATGTTTATTTGATGAACTAAAGCAGCTTTTTTCTTAGCTCTACAGTAACTTTAAACAGTAAATGATATGTCATACATGTCGCATTTTTTTTTTCCTTCTATCCTTTTATATTGCTCTCATTTGGTAACAAAGAAAATAGAAAACAAAATCAAGCAAAAAATGTCTTACTTACAAAAATATAGATTTTCAAATTTACAATATACTTTTTTTTTTCGAGATTAAAACAATGGTTGGAAGTTTTCAATATTAAAGGTACTCCATGATATTTTATTCACTAAAAGTACTTGAAAATAAGAACCATTTACTTACTTTCAAGTATTTTGTTTCATTAGTGCAGAGAAGAAAAGACATTAACCACATTTTCTCTATCAATATCAACGTAATTTATATCTCTTTTATGTAGTTATGATAAAAAAAAAAATAAAAAAAAAAAAAAATCACGAATCAATTAAATTTTTCAAAAACCGAAAATAAATAATTAACACCAGATTCGATTGGTGAAAAATTTTATCTTTTACTCATAAAACGACAAAGTATGATTAGATAATAATTTTTAGAATTGAAATGTTACATAAGTTTCATGATTATTAAATTAATGTTACCTTCTAAAATTTTCTGTAATTGGGTTGTTAACGATTATATATTATAGCAGAAACTTCCAATTCGAAATTCTGGTTACGGAGGAAGTTATACATTATTCTTTACCTGCATTTTTTTTTTAAAAATAAAATTAGCAATTAGAAATATTCGACTTAAATTTCTTAATCACAATCTAATTACTTTGACTACACAAGTTTTGTATTTAAAAAAAACCCTAAAAGTGCAATATTGAGGATATGTGTTTCAAAGCAACTATAAGACATTAACAGCAAATATGTAGCTATCTTTTATGGCTATGTATTCTTTTTCTTTTCGTATTCCACCAATAGGCTTTATAGAATGCCATGAAAAAGAAATAGATATGATAGTATTGTGATATTAATTATTTTGTAACTATTTTTGAGAGACCCACTTGCTATACAGTTGATCTTTCTAAAAGTTTGACACAAAAAAAAAAACTTTCTTCTGGAAACTTGTATTTTGTTGTCATATTTCTGAAGGCCTCTTTTAGTCTGCGAACCTCTCAGGCCTGTAATCCAACTGTTATGAGAAATCAATGAGACCAGTTCTTATGCACAGAAGCCCAGTACCCATGAGACACTAAGTCTTACTTTTCCGCAGTTATCTTTCCTCCCTTCATCTACTGACCACTAGTGGACACCTTTCAATGAAATCGCGCATGGGTCCAAACATAGCCCACACCCACTAGTAATTGGATTGCCCGCGATTACACCCACCCACCCGATTCACCCATCCACTAATCAACTCCTCGTTTGCTCAGGACGATTCGCTCCAAGTTCTACTAATTGCTTTCCCCCTTCGACCCCCTTGGCGACTTGTGGAGAAGAAGCTTGTTACCTTTCGACCCAACAGAAAACCTAATGACGAGAAATTACTTGCCCACCCATTCGTCTCTGGAAACTCTCCTTAACATGGCTCTTCTTTTTCAAAGGTGGGCGGAATGTTTCTTATTTTCCTACGCTTCAACTTTTCCTTTGATTTTTAGAAACTTTTTTTCTGCTCTCTTATCACGGGATGATCCAAAGGTGACAGATGAATTGCTAAATGTGAAAAAGGGACTGGGTCCAATTGAAAACCTGTTATGTTTCTTTTGTCACATTTAACGATTTAATTGAAAAATCAGTAATTTTAGAGTATTTGAGAACGGGGTGGAAAATCGTTCAAACATCAAATTGGGGGTTTTCCACACAAAGTGAAAAGTAGTTAATTTTTTATCAATAGATTATACTTTACTTCACAAAAATATTATTAGTTAGCTTACCACTTAAATAATATCATGCAATTGCTCATAGATATGCACAGCATCATTTGTGGATAAGAAAATGACTATTTTGAAGAGGGGGGAATGAGACATTGGAAAACAGTTTCCTCCTACCTTTATAATGTCCGGGAATTATCGATAATTCAAATGTCAAGGTGATTTTGGATTGCCTGTTTACAGTGATTGACTGTTTACAGTATAGCAATGAAAGTTGATCGAGAGAGAAGAAGTGAAAGGGAGTTACTGATAGAGAGAGAAGAAATGAAAGGATGTTTGAATATTTACATAGATTATTGGCGAGGATTGTAATGATAGAATTTATTTCTGTAGAATGTGCTCCATAGATGCAACCCTGATACTAAATGAGACTCTGGTGGAAGTTTTCTGCCTTTTCTCATGTACAAAACAGCTTATACTACAATTTCTCCTGTATAAGACGCAAATGCGAGGTTGGCTCTGGAAGATATCAAGTAGAAGATTGTCACTGTGTGAATTGCAAATAGACCGGATTGCAAGTACCTGCAGATTTCAAATGAATACGTTTTGACGAGATCTTTCATTTCGCATATCCATTCACGTCTGGAAATCTAGACCAAATAGGCATAATATGAACAGTCAACTTGTATTAGCTCTTCAATTGTAGTATCATAAAATATAACAGTCTACTGGTCTCCGAGCCTTATTTTATCGTTCAATTTGAAGTCACAAAATGAATTCGATAAATAAAAACGTATTAAACATTTCATCGATTTTCTGGTTATGAATATATCGATGAACCAACAATAGGCGAAATAAATTGTTCCGAAAGAAAAAAATATCAATCTAGCTTCACCATCCCTATAAATAATTTGCGAACACTTGTTTCCGCTCCCGTTCTAATTAAAACAAAGAAACCGTTACTGGGGAGAAGCAAAAAAAGCATATAAAAACACCTTGGTTCAATTAGTCTCTTGTCATTGCTTTATCGCGGGGCATATAAATCAAACTTGGCGAGCCGTTGGCGTCCAGTCCCAAATTGGCGAGAACCACAATTCGATTGTGCTCTATAGCTTGAGACCTTGATGAATGAAAGGAAAACATGCGTTGAAAACGTAGAAATAAACACAATAGAAAAAAAAAAACTTTCATCTGGAAACAGATTGGAAGCCAAAACCAACAAAGCCAAACATACCTAAAGTACATGTACAAAAAAAGAATTCAATTATATTTGTGTCGGGAGTTCTCTAATGATCAGTCATTATATGGAAAGTCCGCTTTCATAGGCAACAGCGTTTACTTTGGCGAAGGGCGGCGTCTAATGAATTAATTTGGATGTGTATCTTTGGCGTCGGTGCGCGCCAATTAGGAGAGCCAGCAATCAGTGGCGTAGGGGAGGGATGTAATCAAGGCACTGCAGTGGCGCTGCTGCCTTTAATTAGCTTATTTTAATCAGGATTTGACGCTACACTAATTGGCTGTAGCTCTTCATTAAAAGGCGATCTTCCGTACCGAATCCTGTCAGAAGAGATTATTTTCATTCCATATTTTTTTTTAATATTTCTTTTCTTTTTATGGCAACACTCTGCTATGGAAATCATAATTTTATTCTCTTGTATTGTTATTTTCTGTCCTTTTAATGGTTTTGACTAATAACATATTCGATATTTAGGATAGGGGTCTGGGCTAAAACACAAATGAAAATTAATTAGTGGAAATTGGCATTTCGGTATTGGGTTAGAGTAGATTTAATTGAGGCGGCCTAGTAATTAATAAAGGTTTTGTAATTATTGTTAAGTTTCGAATCGGAGCAATCTAAGTAATTTGAAAGGAGGAAAAGATTGCTTTTCAAAATGAAATCACTTAATTTAGACATGTAGAATTCAAATTTAAATATAAATAATTGATTAAATTCTCTATGCTAACTGATTGAAGATACTTATTATAAAAATTGGTAATTTGTGTTAACGTATGAAATCATTTAATCATTTGTGAAAAACACACATCAAGATTTTCAAAGACTATGAAATTATTTAATAATGGACAATTCCCCCCCCCCCCCCCATTTTTTTTTTAATTTTTTTTTTTTTTATTCAAATCTAAATGTTTTGAAAAGGCCATAAACACAAAAATTTCTGCTCAATGCGTTTTTTTTTTTTTTTTTTTTTTTTTTTTTCCCAATCGAAGTTCCCCTGTTAGACTTTGGCGAGAAAACGATTCATTCGGCGGCTCGAATTGAGTGTGACGTCAAGAAATCCCAAACATCTTGGCTTGAATGCAGCAGCGGAAACCAGTTTTGCAAGTTTTTCGCAAATCACGCCAACCTGTACGGGATATTGCAATGGTCTACCAAATCAACGCCAACCATTTGGCAGAAACCTTACGATAACCATAGAAACGGAAGAAACTCTTGACGTCACAGATTTTGTTGAGTGTTTTGATCGAACTGGTTTTATTACGGTTTTGGGGCATTTTCTTTTCTTAATATTTAAATAACTGTTTTTTTTTTTTGTTTTTTTTTTTTTAAAGAACTTTTGTTTAAATATTTGGAATCAGAAAGAAATTCTTCATAAATATAAACTAATTTCATTCGTTTTTAAAAAATGCGGGAATTGTCCATTAAGACAGAGCACAGAAAATAATAAGATTGGAAGATTTTCTTTTAAATTCATCGGGTTATATGAAATAAATAATAAAATTTTCAAAAACTACCGAGTTCAACAATGTTAGACAAATTTTAAAAGTATAACTACAGATATTCGGATTTAGCTTATAACATGTTCAAAGTGCTTGCCCTCAATTTCTATGATGTGGCGCAGACGAATAGCAAAATTCTGTAAAACTCGCAAAGTGTACCAATTCTTTTCAACATTTGAATAAAATTTGTGATTGTTTTAATCCTTGGACCGGTTGTTTTCAGGTTATACTCGGACGCAAATTTCCTTTGAGCCGCAATGTGGCAGTTATGGTCACTGATCGTCATGACTCGAATCGAATGGAATGAACATGCTCTCAAAACAAATAGTAAAAGAAAATTATTTTAATGACTTAAGATACTGTTATTAATTTTTATTAATTTCATTAATTTTAGTATTCAAGATACATTTAGTAATTTTATCATTACAATTTGAATTTTGTTTTATGGTTAATGAAAAGTAGCGTTGAGAGCAATTCAAAACACTTATTTTTAAGGATGGGAAGGCTGTGTAATAGAAAAAGTGGCTCTCGGTTGATCAACATTCGAAAAATGTGGGTCTCGACCATTGAGATTTTAAGAACCTTCTACTAGAATGCATTATAATATATCGCATATTGCTAATATTCCTAATGTTCCACAAGATTCTTTTTTGTTATTTCAAGTAGGTATTTTATAAATTATTGGTAACATAAAATATTTCCTTCATTGTGTATCTAAATACGTCTTTATAAATGTGCCATATTTCCTAAAATTTCCAATAAAGTAAAATATCAAAGCATCAGTATTGTTCTTATATAGCTCGATCCTTATTTCACGGATATTTAAACTTTGAAAAACAAACAATGCAGCGTGGTTTGGTTACATTATATTGTCACTCCAACTGTATTTATTTACTTAAATAACACACGCTTGGAAAGATTGGAAACAAGCCAGTTGCTTTTATAAACTATGTTATTATATTCGCAACATTAATCAGAACTGCATTCACGGTTACAGTTTGAATCTAAATACATAGCTCTGAATCGCATAGACGCGATGGAGATTGCCAAGTTATTTAAAGAAGATTTATTTTTTGGCTTTTGTGCCCTACCACAAGTTGCACTACATTCATAACGATTTAAATCATGTAAGCGATGAACAAGCTCTTAAGTAAAATAGATCTGGACGTGTAGTTTTCAAGAAAATTTCATCTTTAATTACTTTACCCAATTATCACTGTAGGGTAGAGATGCACATTTTAACGATTTTTAGCGTGCAATTTTTTGGCGAAATGTATGTAATGCGCAGCCCTATAGTTTCTATCATTGCGCTCACTTAAATTCTTCCTCAATAATTACAGAGTTAAAAGTAATCCCAAATTTTCGAAGTCCCTTTTTTGATAAATTGCAACCCAAATATGGACACTTTTCAATGGGACATGGGGTAACTTTAATTAAATATGAATGTTTTTACTTTTAAATTAAATAAACTTAAAATTTATGAATTTATGGAAAATGTATGAAAATTATGGTACATTTTTAAATGCAGAAATATTGAAGGTATTTAAATCAAACGTTTGAAAGATCGAATGAATTTTAGACAAGTTGTTATTTAACATCACAAACATTTAAATAATGTTTGTTTAAATTTTTTCGTTTCACTCTGTTCACGAATTTTCATAGAATATCTAGCAGAAGAAGGTTCTCTTCACATATTTAGCTGAGGAAATTTCATTTTAGTATAACCCTATTCCTGCAATACATAACCACCATCATTTTCAGTAAATCAAAATTTCAAGGATATTTCGCCCATCAAGGGAATTTAAATTTTTATATTTTATATCATTTTAATTTAACCTATTAAACCTTCTTTGTTCTTATTTTGTAGAAATTTTACAAGTACAAAATAATTTGTTTTTTATTGAACCATGATTTTTAAAAAAATCTTTTTCTTCAAACTCTAGTGTCAGGGAAATCAAAAGTTGTTTTAGATCTGTTAATTTATCGTCCTCTTGTAAAAAAAAACATGTCCACAATCATTATGAAAAGTTTCATAAAATAAAACTATTTTTGAAGGCTAGGACTTACTTTTCTTTGCTTACTTTCACATTTCATATTTTAAGATTAACTTTTTTCTTATTTTCCAATCTTTTAAAGGTATCCTGTTCAACTTGTATGACTTATTAATATAAAATCCCAGTCATATTGAGATTTATATAAAGGTTAAGTAGTAAAAAACGGCTATTAAAGTACACAATTTATCAAGCCAATCAACTAGTAAGAAAAAGTTAATAGTAGGTATAAGATATCAATGTTTAAATTCAATTTTAAGCTCTATTTAGTGAAATAGGTCATATACTTTCTATCTATATTAAAGCCATAAGTTTACTGGATGTAAATTTTATAAAGCATTTAAAGTCTTAGGAAACGACTAGGAAAACTTTACAAATGTATGAAGTTGTCTTTCTAAACTTTAATAGAACGATTTTACTTCAACTGATTAGTAACAAAAAGTAATTGACATTAATGTGGTATCACATATATTGCTGAAGCGAAACAAATTATAATAATGAATTCCTATCTGCCTAAAAGTGGCGAACACCCTATTTTAGTATTTAGAACAAGTTATCGAATGCGCAATTGAATGGATGTCGTATCGTAAGATCTAAAAGTGAGTTAGTATCTGTAACTGAGGTAAATGTATAGGTCTGACACCTATAGTCTTTTATTTTTACGTCTCTTGATACGCTATGAAAAGGCACAGATTGAATTCTGGTTCGTCTGACAGACAGAGATGCAGTGAACTTCAGGCGTACACCCACGCCTTCTCATTCACTACTGTTTAATTTTCACAAGTCATCATCACGGCAACAGCATTTTCTTTAGCCTGTTTCAATAGTAGTGCAACGTCGAGATAAACACCGTTATTAGTCCTTCGGTCATTGATCCTTTGTATGTAAAAGAATACTTCAGACATTAATATAAAATATTTATGTTATGAAACAACACATTAGCTTATAGGGGCTCCTTCTTTTAACTTCTTAAGTTCAACAAATGATTCCGATTCAAAGCACGCCAACTAACCTCCCCTTCGAAGTTAAATTTCATTCGCTTTTAGAACGATCGCAACCAAAAAATCACGTTTTTCCAACGTCAAAAAAACCTCTCATAAACCACGATTGCCCGTTAGCAGGTTATTGACTTTGACACAGTTATTGGACAGGAGAAATACTATACCCTCGTTACTGGGGTATACCCATCGCCCCTTCGCTCATTTCAATTTTAAACAACAAATAAAAAAAGACAGACTGTCATTTTATATCTATATACTTCCAACCTCCTTTAACGCAGTCTATTCCACAACTACCCAATGCTGTAGCAAAATAATTTTTTTTTAGCTCTGGAGAATTTTTTTCTTCTTTTTTTTTCGGCTGTTGCTCATTAGTTCAACGATTCGGTCATTAGAAAGTATTTTTTTTTTTTTTTTAAGGAATGCCCGGAAGAGGATTTTTTCGGGAAAGTGCTGGACGTTTGAAGATAGGCTTGTTCATCAGTAAAAAATTTATTTAGCGTTGGAGATACAAAAAGCGTTTTAAGTTTTAAGTAGTTTGTAACTCTCAGGGAACTCTCATTAACTACTTACTGGGTGTTTACCCATGAAGGAGAAATATGTTTCGGTGAAGGTGAGGTTTTGTTGTAAAAAAAAATTCTAGGGAAAAGTTTTATTTACTAGTTAGGAAAAAATGCGAATTCATATGCTGGTTTGTTTTATTAGTCGGTTCTGTAGATTTTCGAAATTCAATTCAAAATTCAATTAGAAGAACAGGTATAAAAGTGAATTTTAATATTTTATTTAAATAACTTTTATCGTATCTATTGTTTCGATTAAATGTCTAGTGGTCATTCGTATTTCGCATTCATGTTCAGCTAAGTCTTAATACATTTTAATAGCTCCAAGTGTCTTTATTAAATTCATTTAGCGAATAATTTTGAATTAGTGAATTAGTTCTACCAATAATTGCCAGACTCTGCAAGATTCGTATCTGTAATTGACAATCCATATTCTTACGAATTTTCTTCTCGGAGGAAAGATGACACTGGATTACAAAAACGTAATCTTTTTTACAAAAATAAATCTTTCTATTGTTTGCAAAGAATTGTACAACAAAAACAGCAATTCACATTTCAGCTCAAACCAGAGCTTTCAGTCGACAAAAGCAGCGAAAATACTACCTTCTACACATTTTTTTTTTCCTATTTTTTTTTTTTTTTTTTTTTTTTTTTTTTTTTTTTAAGGGGAAAAAAAGAAGAAGAAGAAAAGAAAAAAAAAGACTCAGAGCTGCATCCACAGCAGCTCAATCCTAAAACATGAACAGACGGAAAGAAATTTACCCTGGTTAATTCTCGCTCGAGCCTTTTATAGACTGGCAACATTCTTCAAAATTCTAGAAATATACAGATAAACCGTAGACACTACTCAAAAGCTTTTATTTCTGATACTGTTTACAGTTTTTACATTAATAAAAAGCTATACTTAAAAGTGATTGCAAAACTAAAATAGAATAGGAATTTACCAAACATTTATCTAATGGAGTGATTACTTTAGAGAATTTCTTCAAGCTCAAAAAGACTGTGAAGTATAACCTGTCAACAAAATATTAATGAGGATAGTAAGTGCTTGTTATCTAACTTCTTCGAAGATTTAAAGCATTTTTTCTACATTTTCATAAAATAGAAGACACACTGACATCCTTTTAAGTGAAGTATAAAATAGTAAATACAAAAAATATCGGATTTTTTTTTTTTTTTTTTTTTTTTAATTTTTACAAAGCTACAATCACAAATTAATCGACTGTTGCGAAAAGCCAAAAAGAGGTGAATTCAAAAATTTGCAAAGCCAAATTGCTCAAAAGCATTCATAATTTTCTTAAATACTATTCGTTATATTGCTGAAGTAAAGTTGTTCGAGAGTCATGTTTTTTTCTATCTTCAAAATATTCACTTGTGTTTCAGAATTAAGTCCTATTCGCAAAAATCCATTTCCATGCCATTACAGTATACAAAACATGCACACTTCCTCAAACCCATTTCCCAAACGAAAATTAAACTCAAGGATTGCTGCTGATGAATGGGTTTAATTCCAAAGGTATCAGTTTTATATCTGTATCCCAGAGGTAAGGGTACTTTACGTTTCCTAATTTTACAAGTGATCTTTCCATAGTTATGAAATTGCTGTTTTTTAATGCTACAAGCTGGCCATAAAAGAAGCTCCGCGTTTCAGATTTCTAAACGTTATTCTGAATATCATTTCTAATCTTATGTTTTAGAAATAATCTGGGGCCTCTGTTGTGCTGGCCACCCTGTATTACTACACACATCAAAATTGTATATCTGACTTAGAAATCCTTCCATGAGATAGTGTTGTATACCAATTTGAAAGATCTCGAAGCACACATAACATCGTAATCTAAGTTTGAACTTCAAAAAGATTGGAGATAGTGTCATATACCTCTGGCGTTCAGATATGAATAGCAGATTTATATTCATTTTACGTTCATACGTTTCATTGAGCTACGAATAAAAGGTCCATATTAAAACAAAAGTACTTGTGGGTTCAAAAAATTTTAGAACAATAAAACTTTAAATATATTTGCTATAGGAGGCAAAACGCAATTTCAATAACTTGCCTATGAAATACTTTTATGTTAATAGCTACGTGGTCCTGCGTTGGAGATTCTTCATTGTGTATAGATAGGTACAGTACCTACCCCCCCCCCCCCAAAAAAAAAATGGTTTGCAATTTAAATGATAAAAAGAAAATGATAAATTAATGTTAAATAAAAAAGTTGGTTTTTTGGCCATAAATACTTAAATAATTAATACATTTCAGTGATTTTTTTTTTCAAAAGATAGTTTGTAAATTTCCAAATATAAATAGCAATCAACTTTTGCATCCATTTCGTTTTTAATAATTAATTATTAATTAATAAAACAATTTAAAATTTTTTTGGTTGGTTGGTTGGTTGTATTCAGATTATCTGGCGCCGTCAGCAACACGAGGGCTATAATGCGCCGAAACTTTCGTCATTAGACAAGCCAACATACATTTACAAACACCCATGCCAAATACGGGACTCGAACCCGCAACCTCACGGTCTAGAAGCCAGCACGCTAACCACTACACCGTTTGGTCAGCAAATTTTTTTTTGAATAGAAACATATATCTTTTTTTTGCTTTTCATTAGATTTACCATGGTCTAAAACCCCTACACAATTTTTTTCTTTCCATTTTACCTTTTAGTTCTCGATTTTTTAGCGAAAATGTAAAAAACACTCACTTTAAGGCACCGTATAGTAGATGACTTTTGAAAACCAAGATTAATTCAAGGTAAACTAGAGGTGTGGAAAATCGCACAGCGTTCAATTATCGTAAAATGGGGTGAATAGGAACAGCGAGATGAATCGGAACAGAATTTCTTGAAATTACAAAAAGAAATATTATTTTATACAAACAAAGCAGTTTTATTTTTTTTATATATTTTTTTAATCTGTATAACGTGTTTGGAATCGTGGATTTATGTTTTGTGCGGTTTTCAACAGTGTTCTTTAAAAAAAAAAAAAAGAAAAAAAAAAAAATACTTTCTTAAATTACATTTATTTAAAACAACAATTTTTAAGCAATTTCAATAAGTTATCCTTTAAAAATTTTACTGAATCATGTGATTTTTTTAATCTATAAATAATTTCAACGATCAAGTTGCATTTGTGTTTACAGTGACATGTTTCTGTAAAATAATCACGCTTTGCTGAATACTGTTTACTAATGCCTACATTTTATCTTTTTTAATTTTCTAATTATCAGTAGTATACGTTATACTTCTGCAATTGCAGTTTTCGATATTTTATTTATTTCGTGTGAAGAATGCACATCTTTAATATTGTAAATAAACTATGTTACTTTTGCGTTTTCTTGCTATTTTTGTATTAATCTTAAACATGACACTATAAATCCAAGAAGTTTCTATGCAGTTTTAGACTAATGTTTGTATTTTTTAACGTCGTGAAACGCTGCACTGACCGTTCGATTTCTCCCGCTGTGAAGTAGAACCTTAAAAATACCTTTCGTTTTATGGAAATTCTCCCTGAAGATCGGTCAAAAAATGGTCGAAACATTTTCGCTCATAAGTGACGTGTTTTTCAACATATTGCATTGAAATTTCGTATATAGAGTAAATGATGTATTCTAAATCGAATGAAATGATAAAAAATAGGGGTTCGTATTGAAATTTTCGAAGATAGCGTTAATTTTACTTAATAAATGGTCCCTTAAAAAAAAAAAAATGCATCAGATATATAGAAATAAAGCAAAACATTTTGATGCAAACTGTAAGATTTTACGATAATTAGAACCGAAGATATAGCTATCGTTCTGATTTTTTTTGGGGGGGTACTGTACCAGCTTTTGACTCTTCGCGAGCCAAAACAGTGACCAAGCTCGCCTCAGTCGCTGAAAGTTCATTGTTACTCAAACCCAAGCTCTCCAGCTCGTTAAAGTGTTTCATCGATACTCAAGCTTCGCTTTTTGAAAACTTCATTAGTATATAAGCAAAGACTCGCTTCGCTCACTAAAATGCTCATCGCTGCGCAAGCATAGGCTTGTTTCACTCGCTAAAAGGTTGATTGCTACCTAAATCCTAGTATTAGATCCTATCCCACACTTCTCATATCCAGAACAAAACGAACTTTCCACGTTAATACAATAATATAAACTCTCTCACCTTTCTAAGAATATTTGGATTGTGTTCGTGAAAAGCAAAATTAGAAATTCAGAACTACTTTTGTTTAAAATTTCCAATAAGTTATAAGTCGCATTGTAACGAAACTTAAAGAAATTAAAAAAATTAAAAAACTCATACAAATTTTAACATTCTGTTTGTCAAAAGTATAATTAGAATGCCAAAACTACTTATATTGGAAATTTCAGAACTCTACGCCTTGTGAAAGTCCCTTTATATATATACTAGCTAAATACCCGTGTGCAATATTTTAGCTAGCTGTGAGACCTCGCGTTGCGGAAATCTGTCATTCGTGTATAAGACCCAGTTTTTGGCGCTTCGCTCGCAGGAAGGTTCATCGTTACGCAAAATAGAGCTCCCTTCGTTCTCTGAAAAAATCATGGACACATAAACACAGGCTTATTTCACTCGTTAAAAGGTTCATTGCTATGCAAGCATAGGCTCGTTTAGCTCTCTGAAAGGTTCATTGCTGCGTAAGCATAAGCTCGCTTCACTCACTTAAACCTAATTGCTACGTAAAGACTTAATATTGGAAGCTTCTTCCTTGTCAAAAAAAAAAAAAATTCCCCGTTAATACAATAGTATAAAACACCCCCTCAATGTTATTTTCAAACGTATTTGTGGAAAGTAAAATTAGAGGCTAGAACTACTTATGTTGAAACTTTTAAAGATCTAGGCCTATTTGAAGGCGCTTTTTGTGAAATAATTAATTGAAAAACAAATTAAAATTTTAATATTCTTTTTGTCAGTCCAATTAGAAGGCAAAAACTACATGTGTGGAAAATTTCAGAAATGTAGCTCAATTACAAATCGTTTTGTAAAATATTTGTTAAATAATTAAAAAAAAAGAAGAAAAAAATTTAAATTGAGTTTTTTAAAAATCTAATTAGAAGGCCACAACTATATATGTTGAAAATTTCAAAGCTGTAGTCATTTTTTAAATCGTTTTGTAATATATATATTAATTAATTAAAAAAATTAATTAATAACGAACTAAACAAAAATTTAAAATTCTGTTTTTCTAAAGTCCAATTTGAAGCCCGAAACTACTTATGTTGAAAATTTTAGAGCTGTAGCCTTATTAGAAATCGTTTCGTAGAATATTAATTAATTCTAAAAATTAATTAAAAAGAAACTAAATAAAAATTAAAAATTTTGTTTTTCAAAAGTCTAATTAGAAGGCTAAAACTACTTGTGTGGAAAATTTCAGAGCTGTAGCCCAATTAGTAGTCGTTTTGTAAAATGTTTATTAATTAACTAAAAAAATTAATTAAAAAAGAACAAAATAAAAATTTAAAATTCTGTTTTTTAAAAGCTTAATTAAAAGGCCAAAACTACTTATATTGAAAATTTCAGAGCTGTAGCCCTATTAGATATCGTTTTGTAACATATTTATTAATTAATTAAAAAAATTAATTAAAAAAGAACTAATTATAATTTTAACATTCTATTTGTGATGTATACAATCAGAAGGCCAAAATTACTTATGTTGAAAATCTCAGAACTGTAGCCCTATTAGTAATCGTTTTATAAAATGTTTATTAATTAATTAAAAAAATTAATTAAAAAAGAACAAAATAAAATTTTTAAATTCTGTTTTTTAAAAGTCAGATTAAAAGGTCAAAACTACTTATGCTGAAAATTTCAGAGCTCTACTCTAATTTTAAGTAGGTTTCTATAGATCCACAGAGCCACAGACAGGCAGACACACAGCTTGTTTTATTATTATATATATATATATATCCATATATCCACCCTAATATATATATATATATATATATATATATATATATATATATATATATATATATATATATATATATATATATATATATATATATATATATATATATTAGGGTGGATTGAAAAAAAAAAATTTCAGAATTTCAAATCCGACCTATGGGGAAAAGATGTTCTATGGTATATATGTACATGGAAAAATAATGAAAAAAATTAAATTTTAAATTCAGTACTGCCACAAGGAGGATGAAGTTTAGGTATTTGAGCTTTTTTATAGCAAAAAGTCAAATTCAATTGAATTTTTTTTCTGAAGAATTTCAAAACCTATCTGTACGGAAAAGATGTTCTGAGGTACATTAAATAAGGGAAAAATAAAATAAAAATAATAATTTTTATGTTAAACTCTTTGCAAGGGGGATGAAGTTTTGGTATTTAAGCTTTTTAATGTTAAAATGTGAAAGTGATTTTTGTTTAAGTGAAACAGGCCTTTAGTACTTTTAAATGTTTATTGGAATGAGAGGACATATACAAAATGGTTACAGAAGAAAAAAAAAAATCTTTAGGAACATATTACAACTTCTTAAAAATTAAATCAAGAAAAATCAAAAAATCTTCGGAATTACAGTGAACGGTAATCACGTTTGGTGTTGAAAACTGGCTTGAGGTTTCGTGATTCCAGGCTATTTCTTTTTAACCCATCTCTTCTGTATTATCCGCTTACAGCAGAAAATGCTTCTGTTACTATTCGTTCTGTAGCTTGAGTACGATAGGGATACCTTTTGATAGTAGGTAATGCTATAGTATTGCCGTAGAAATGATTGCTGGGTTTACTATTGCTCCTTAAATCATGTCATCACTAAATCGTTCTGTCGCATTCTCCCACGTAATAAAGTTCACATAATCTGTCACACAAGGGTCAAAAGTTGGTACGTTTAAGATACGGATATTAATCGCTAATAGGGTTTGGGTTGCAGCAGACCGTTTGACTTTGTGCAAATTCAAAATTCTTTGGAGGACCGATTCCTTTGTGTTATTTTTGTCGTCAGCTAGCATTGATATCAGGATATTTTCAGGAAAGCCCAAACCCCCGTTTCAAAAAATACTGGATTTTTTGAACGGGGGTTTTTTGAACGGTTTCTTCAAATCAATTGAGAAATAACGCGATAGAAAGATTGATTAATGCAAATGCTCTGTACCATAGATTACCGATTGTTTGGTTTTGATCTTGAATCACATCTAGGTGCCTAGATTTTTACGATGAACGTAATTAATGTCAATAAATCTTTGGTTGAACTTCTTCTAAGCCAAATAGAACATGAGAATTCTGTTGGGGGTTGTAAACCACCTTGAGTGACGAATCCTTCCAGAGTTTCTCTTCAACAGCCCTTCGCTGCTTTGTCCGCAGTGATGGCTTCACAAATTTCCATTAAGCATAATTGATCAGTACTTAAGTCTTTCTTGTTAGTCAGTTCGCATAGGTTGGGTTTACTTGAATGAAACTACAGGTAGTATCTCGCATACGGTCAATCTTTGGCTTGTAACTGGCACACAAACCATTGTAGTGAAAGCTTCAGAATCAGTTCCATATTTCGTATAACACCTTCTTTGATAACTGTGTTGACAGACTACCTATTATCGCAACCAACATTGTAGTATCTATGTCATTGTCGATGCATGACCTAGCCGACCAAACTGTATAGTGGTTAGTGTGCTAGCTTCTAGACCGAGAAGTTGAGGGTACGAGTCCCGTGTAAGGCATGGGTGTTTGTAAATGTATGTTAGCTTGTCAAATGACGAATGTTTCTGCGCATTATAGCCCATGTGTTGCTGACGGCTCCAGATAATCTGAAAACAACCAAGTCGACGCATGAACAAAATTTACGATGTGCTTTCCTTGAGATAGCTATCCGTTAATTTTCTTGCTTTGAAAGCGCAATATTTGTCGTAGTATGAACTTATTTTTCTCAAAATGCTGTATAGTGATCATTTATTGGTATTAAAGCTCGTTTCCAGGTCTCTCCTAACTTACTTGCAACTTATTGACACGCGGAGAAAAGTGTATTTAAATAGACTGTTCTTTGCTTCTCTTTTTGAATGCCAATATACGCACCTTATTACGTTTTTTGTACGTATTAAGCATAATCGTGGGCATAATACAGCCTAACCCAAATATTGGACAAATCATGTATTTTCTTAACAACACCGCAGTACAGTATTAGTCCAAGTACACAAACAAGCAAATGTCACATAATAAAATTGTAATTTAATTTACTTTACAAGAACAGCTCTCATCGATTAGGCGTCGAATTCCGTAAGCCGCTGACAACTGCACTATAGGGTTGTAGGGCTGATTCAACGGTGATATGGGGGGGAGGGAGTTCGGTCAAAAAAGGTTGAAATGTACATTGTACTACTAATTATTCAGTAATCATCACTTTTTTAGGATTTATATTGTAAAAAACAATTATTTTTAGTGTAAAATCATTTAACGAAAATTAGGACTTTTTGCATTTTTTTCGAAAATTCAACCCCTTTGTGGCAGTGCAAAATTTTTAAATAATTTTTTTTTTTTTTATTTTTTCCCTAATCTCTATATCATAGAACATCTTTTCCCCATAGGTAGATTTTGATTAATAATATATATATATATATATATTATATATATTATATATATTAAACAAAATTAAGTAAAAGAATAATTAAAAGTTTAAAAAGTTTACATTCCCT
This sequence comes from Linyphia triangularis, assembly GCA_963978545.1. Classification (NCBI taxonomy): domain Eukaryota; kingdom Metazoa; phylum Arthropoda; class Arachnida; order Araneae; family Linyphiidae; genus Linyphia; species Linyphia triangularis. The sequence continues at coordinate 58,094,073 of OZ021727.1, forward strand.
TTATCAAAAGCAAAAACAAAGACTACTTATGTTTAAAGTTTTAAAGTTATATGCATATTGGAAGTCACTTTCTATAAAATCACAAGGATAGGGCTAAACACACATGCACGAATTCTTTGTTTTATCGTAATAGATACTCAGATTGAAACTTTAAGGTATTTTAAGGTATTGTTGAAACAATTTAAGTAATTTACTCTAATTCTATTTACTAACAACAATGGTCTTAATGTAATTATATTATTTAGACAAAAGTTATAGTAGGAGAATAGGGAAATATAGAATGAAATTTCATTTCATAACATGTTAATGATAAAGTAGAAATATTTCAAATTTAAAATATTTACTCAACAATTTCTATGACTTAATAAATCCTTCTAATACATTTATAAGTCCATTTCTTTAAGTTCTTGGTCGTCTACCACTCTTAAATATGTAGTTGATCGATCATAGTATTAGTCTACAATTTTTCAGACGGAATTTTATTTGAATTTAAGATTCTCTCAGAAAAACGTGTTGAATTGCGCTTAATTGATTCGATGTTTAAACATAAAAGTTATTAGTGTTCGATATGTTAATGTAACAATATGTTAATTGTAAATTAATAAAATAATAGCAAATATTTCGATTATCTCTGGGACTTTGAAATACATGCCGTCATATACGAGAATAACTTATAAAATGGTTATAGTTATGATTTATATTACAAATAAAATATAGAAAACGAATAAGGTAGAATGATCAAAATTCATTATTTCATGTATTTATATTGTACGAAACAAGTAAGATAAAAGCATCAAGACATTCCTGATTTATTCAAATATGTGCAAGTTGACGATGGTATACGAATAAAATTTCAAAGATATTCCAATTTCGTTTCATAATATTCTCAGTGCAAATTTATTCGTATGAAATATATTTACCTACTCATCATTCCTCTGCTGAAAAACGGCATTAGCTTTGTGCGAGTAGTAGGATTCCTACGAGGTCCACTCTCCTATATCTAGAGATTCATTGTCTTAATCAGATGTTCTCAAGAAGCAAGAAACATCTTCAAAGACATCTTTCTTCGCCGACAGCACATGTTATTTTTCAGCCCGATTCAATATGCATGAGCCTGTGTTTTATTTTTATGCCCTTTGTAGTTGAAATTGACAAACTTTTGATGCGACTTCACGTCTGAATTAATGCCAGAAATCGCATAACTTCGAAAAGGAAAATATTCCTCTTCGGATTTATATCTGTCAGGAAATGGCAACGATATTTGTTCTTTTTATGCTGATTCTGCTTTGAAATTATAAAATTTCATTTTGAGAAATCTTCGAAAAAGAACATTCGTTAATACGTGTTCTTGAATTCTCTAATACTTATAATATTTCTGAACATTTGAGACGACAAATTTTAGTATGCATTCAAACGAACGCAGTAAATATTAATACGCTGCTCTGACTACCTCCAGAACTAAAATTTGTGTTTTACACTTTTTTGTTGCTTCTTTATCGAACATTTCGAATCCCCCTTTTATTCGACAGCAAACAGGTTGACATCGCATAACAAATAAGGAATTCCCGTTGCCAGATTCCGAACGTAAGTGAGTAGTCTGAAATGAAAAATTCATGCCCTTAATGGCCATGGAGAGTTTCAAGCGATCGCAGTGACACCTATAAACGCATTTTGACTTCAGGCAGGCCCGTGCTAGCATCCGTTAAATACTCCTCTAGTTTTACCTGAACTTAAAAATTCGACTCCTCTTTGCAAATTTAGTTTGATATTTATTATTTAAACTTTAACGGCGAGGCAAGAACCACTTTCTTCCTCTCTTCCAAACAAGGTTGACAAATATTCGCTCGAGTTAGGCAACGGCATTTCCTTAAAGTGGAAAGGGGATAGTTTTAAGGGGAAAAGAAATGGCAGCGGTCTCTCGAGGGGCGATTGCAGCGCTACCTTCACTTTACTTTCTGAACCGAAACCACTCGGAAAGCTAACGTATAATCTGGTTTTGTAGATCGCTCTACGCCATTCCTTTACCTCGAGTGTCATGAGACATGAAAAGTAGTTGCTTAACTTTTCTTATTTTGCTATTAAAACCCGTCACTAAATATCTCGGGGGAAGAGGATTCCAAAACATTATTATTCGATCGTGAATACGAAATATAATTTTGTAAAACGTTTAATGCACTAATAGAGCGCTCAAGTCTCATTCTTAATTTTGAAGGAAAAGTTTGCGAGCGTGAGCAATTTTTTGCATACTTAATGCGTTATGGAATTCCTATGGGCTCAGTTTGCTGTGTTACAAAGTTCACAACTTGAGTTTAATATTTGAATTATATTAGGTCTATTAGTGAAGACGCAGTCGCCTTTTCCCCCACATCGCAGATTTATACATTGGCATCACACGCATAAAGACGGTTAGGAATTAAAGTCAAGAACTTTGAGACTGGAAGGGAAAAAAATTATAGCGTTTGCTATTTTAAATAGATTGGATTAACTATAAACCACCACCTAAATATCAAGTACCTCAGTCTTTCATCTCGTAACAATTTTATTCCCAAGTTTCGCTTTTTATTTTATTGAGAGATAATATTTACTTGACAAAATAAACATTATTTACTTGTACTTTTAGTCCAAACTATCTCTAATTTATCAAAAGTGTTTGTGCATATAACAGTATATTTACATCAGTAGGTCCATATTCTTATTTTAAGCCCATGACAGTTTTCAGAGTAATGTTAGGACTGATTCTTTAAAGATATCTACGTCTATAATGTGCAAAATAAAGGGAGATACAAATCATGCGTTTAACTGCAATATAAATTGCAACTTCTAGCTTCCCAATATCAAGCATTACCACCTTATCACTGATTCATAACAATCCCTGATATCAAAGTTAGTAAATAAGGCAGCAAAAAATGACAGATAGTTAGGTGACGATTACTGGAATTTCCAGATGGATTTTCCAGTCGAACGCAAATGCGGGACCTTTTCCCTTTCCCTTTAAAAGGCATCCTGGAACGCATATAGGAAAAACTGACATCTAGAAGAACTTCAAATCGAGAAGATCGAAATATATTAAAAATGGCGCCAACCTAAACTATGTCTTTAAGATGAGTTGCCTCAACTGTTGCAGTTTTAAAAGACAATATTAATAGAAGAATTAAAGCACCTGGAAATATTGTCTAAAAGAAAATTGCACGAGAGCCATTTTTGTAAGAGAAACATAAAACAGAACATGGAAGATAGTCCAAAAGCCAAATGTCTTATGGTGCGAAGTAATATATATATATATATAAATGAACTTTGATGGAGACGCGATAGATATGTAATATACATGTTATTGGCAAGACTTAACAAGGAACCGAGGAATTTTTTTTTTTCATTAGGCAACTAGGTGGAGGATCAGTAATGGTCTGGAAAGATTTTTGATTTAATTATAAACATCTAGAATTTTCATGGGAAAAAATAAAATCTAAAGCTAAAAACAAATACTCAGACAATTTAGTAGCATTTCTGAACTTAATGGAGGATTGGATTAGGTTTACCAGCAAGAAAAATGGGATGCACGACTTAATCCCAGTGGGAAATATGTGGGTCATGTTAACTCGGAAAAATTACAAATATGGAATAGATTATTTCTCTAAAAAGGACTCAAGAGTAGACATAGAGAAAGCATAATATGAAATACTTCCAGAATTCCTACACTTTTTTTTTTCATTCAAAATGGTGTACATAAAGTCATTTGTAAGAGAGAACGTCCCATTAAATATGAATCGTTTTTTTTATAAATTGTTGTGAACAGATAAAATGTCAAAACTACTTATGCGTCTATAATTATGAGACACTAAATTTTTCCTTATTACTTGACATTAAACTTAAACTTTAATTTTTTCTAATTTAAATACTGTAATTTGTAATTATTTGGTAATTTTTAAAATAGAACTTATGAAAATATAAATTTCCATAATACAGTCTTTTATTATCAAAGTTATTATATTGTTTTTACAATTGCAATTTGCCCCCCTGTGTCCATAGTTTTGGAACCGACAGTAGTTTTATATGTTTATGGATACCCATTTATAATTATCTAATAACAATAGGAACTATGATAATTAATTCTGTAAGAAATCTTAAAGGTAAAATACAATTGCAAACCTCAACATGAAACTTTTTAACAGTATAAATTTATATAATCTTTTATCATTTCTGGACGGTTTTTTTTTTAGGTGTTTTTTTTCTTCTTTTATAACAAAACAAAAAACCGTCACTAGTGTTTAAGCCATAAGCCAAGACCGCATCTGACGAATAGTTTACTTACAGTAGCGCATTGTGTTATTTGTTTGAAAATCGAATTTAAATTTATCAGACCTAGTCCAAAAATTTGGGGAAGTTGTGATAGTATATAGAAACACACAATTTAAGCAGACTAAGGAAGCCTAAGGAATCTCGTATCTCTCAGCAATAGAATGCAATATCTTACCATAAGAAGTAATCCCTTGAAGAAATCAAATGCATAGAAACCCCCTAGTTCTTTACAATTTCCACGAACATTATTCTTTGTATATCCGCCCCTGTTGGCTTAACTCATTTTCTTCAGAAACTCCCTCTTAAACTCTATTCCAAAATAATCGAGTCAAACTTTTGAGACAAATAACGTAAACCAGAAACCCATACAAGTAGAGGAAACTTGGAATCAAACAAATTCGCCTGAGTAATGACCGATTCAATGACGGAAAAAGACAAAACCGCTTTGACAAACTTAAGGGGGTGTGTTGTCGAATCGAGTACGGGGCTACATGCATCTGGGGGGGGGGGGGGGTAAGAAGAAAAAAAAACCTTAAGGACGAATTAACGAGGTAAACGATTTTCCGGGCCCAGAATTTAAGGGAGGAAAATCAAACAAAGCAAAAATAATCTTCTGTGGTATCGATAGAATTAAAGGTTCGGTAAATTAAGTTTCCCGGGGAATTCCAGGATTTTCCGGGATAAACGTATTTACTGGGGTCTTGTCGGGGGGGAAGGGGCTATAGTGCCTTGTTTTATTGGCCCCCCTGCAAGGTTCTAGACAAGAGCAGAAGATTAATTCAAATGCCGCTGTAGCAATTTTAAGAGGAGGGAATCAAGAGGGTAGCTATTGATGGAATTGTTTAAAGTAGAGGGTGTCTGGCGGAAAAAGCCACTCGCCATCTTGTTGGTTCGTTTAGCCGATAGAAGGACAATTGGCGTGACAAGAGAGATTTAAGATGCGTGTCCCTGAAGGGTTCTTTCTTTTTCAGGGATGAAATAACGTCGAAAAATAATGGCGGATTCTTCTGCATGTTTATGGTGGAATGAAATAAATCCGAAATGTTTGTGTCATTAGTTTATCGGTTTGGTTTTGTTTAAAAAGCATTGCAGGAAGTCGCCTTTGTAAAGGGAAGGGAGAGGGGGGGGGGGTCTTAGGTCAATGATTATGTGGTTAAAGTTGTTTTGAATTAAAGTTAGTTGTTCAACTTAGTTTATCAACTTAAATAACAATTGGAAATTAACTAATCACTGTACTTATATGTAAAAGTAAAGAAACTAGGGGTGTGGAACAAAGCGCAACTTTCAATTACACTTAATACTGGTCACTGCATTTATATTTGCTATGAATTGGTGTAAGGTACGGTATTCATTTTCATATGTTCCTTAATTTAAAAAAATTACGTTTGGCGATAATTATTACATTATTAAAAAAAAAAAAATATTTAAATTGCGATATTGTCTATTTTTTTCGATAGTACATATTACATAATTGCATTACTTTTTGCTGTAAAGTGAAACAGCAGTGATACCAGTCGTTGATGGGCGATGCTCAGAGGAAGAAAATTCTGTGTTAAAGGCACAGATTCAGTGTTCAACCTGATTTTATGGTGTTTTAAAAGTTTAGTTTTGCACATTTTGACTTGACCCCCTACTGGTTTAGAAATTATTTTTTATTTGCAAATTTGTGTGAGATCAATTATAGGCTGGCAATAGAGATAATACACGACGTTTCTTCGATCCAAATGGCAGTAGTAAAAATCCATCGCTTGGTGTGTTCATTGACGCGTTTATTAATGTTTTTACCCAGTAACTTCTATATAGTTTGCTTCCAAATGTAAACTCAATCGCCCTTTTGGAGGCCACGAGGGTAAAATATAAGAGGACTCAACTTAGCCCTAGGGTCGGCAGACTTTTCTGCGCTAAGAACCAAACATTCAGTAATCAAAATCGCAAATTTTTTAAAAAGCCGCAAAATAAATAAAATCAGTACCAGTGTGTGCCTCTAACTGGTACAAAAATGGCATAAAAATCATGTCACATATGACAAATCGGTAGTCCACTTTTATTTGGAATAAACGCATACAATTCAATCCATTTTCTTCCTCAAACTCTTCCTCAACAATTTTCTCTTCCTTTTGGACGAAATCGAGACCATGTTTTGTTAATATAGAATATCAAAATCAATAGCAAAAGACGTTTTAACAACGCGTGCAACTGGGAAAACTTTAGTGTGAAAGGGGCTATCTACCTCAGTTGGAGACGAAAGAACAACGAACTTAAACAAAATTTCGATGCAACTGAGATTGTAACACTGAGATTGTTTCGTATTTTGACTGACAAGATGTGTGCACGCTGATTTTAAGTTGGTATTTTAGAATAGTGTTACCGGTTCGCCATATCCATCTTTCTGTTTTTCGTCGTGCTTTTCTTATTTTTCGGATTTGAGACTTCACCGATGGGTATACCAAACAAAGCACAAATGAATCTCCATTTATTACTTTTACAGTTTATTCTTAGGTCGAGTCATTTAAAATTTAAAGAACTGCAAATATCCCCCCCCCCCCCAAAAAAAAATAGCTTTATGCTGCTGGAGCCGCGATCTACCAACTCCTGATTTAGCTACTTTTCTTAGAATATGCCTTCCGAATTTGAATATTCTATGTCACAAGATTTTAAACCATGAATAAAAATAAATAAATTATTTCTAAATTTCAATAAACACTGTTTTGTCGATTTTCTCTAAGAATAATAAATCGATTTTGAAAATAGTATAAGCAATAAAAGTCATGCCATTTTTAAAAAAATTTTTTTTTTTAATTTTTTATAGAATGGTAGGTGTTATAATTTAAATAAGTTTTTCTTATGCATATCAATTACTTTAGTTAAATTATTACTTCGCCTCCTTTGTAGCTCGAAGTAAATAAAACTGATATTTCGGCTACTCGTTTTTGTCAATTTTTTTTGCATACTTTACGAAGCTAGTGACACCTATAGTTGATTTGGTGAAACAAATCTATTGCCATTTCTTCATTGGGAATTTTTTCTAATGATTGTACATGTTCGTAGCTGGCTCTGATTTGACTCCATAAATCACTCTCGTGATCAATTAATTAAGGAACTTATCATATTTTAAATTCTAACATACTAAAAATTTGTGGTTTTAAGATGAACTAAATCATAGAATAAACCATTTTTGCTTGATTGATTAGAAAAGTCTCGAAATTTCTTGACCGTGCATCAATTATATTTAAAGTTAAATCACAGATTTAATTATAGGGTGGACTGCCAACAGTTACCATGTTCCATAATCCATAACTAAAAAAATATCCACCTAGGAACATGTCTTTCGATTCGAAGGTATTTCCCAATATCGAAACGGCCGTAAATTTCTTTTTCACTAATCGACAACAGGGATCGCTGAACATGTGAAGAATATAAAACACGTCTGTTATTGGCTGGTAATAACTAGGGATGGAACGGATGTGAGTTTTGCCGGATACCGGATTTCGGATATCCGGGGTACCATGTCTACCGGATACGGATATCCGAAACGGATTTCGCCGGATATCCGGCCGGATATTCGGTCTATATACTAAAAACAATAGTTATACGATATGCTATACGAAAAAAATGGTCATGATATGAAGTATTAAGTAAATTATAATTAGTGGTTAGCGCACCGCGCAGCATGCCACAGGTCCATTGTTTGATTCGCGGACTGGGCAAGGTTGACTTAGCTGTTTATACCTGAAAGAAATAAACTGAGGAGGACCATGCATGCTTGGGAACTAAACACTGGGGTTCGGCGTCAGAATGACCATCTGACTGAAACATCTGCTATGTGACACACAAATGCCACAGTCGAGAAAACTGAGCTGGGCCCAGCAGGCCTTAGTCCACACGGGCTGTCACGCTCTGAGTTTATTTTTTTATTTAAACTTTAGTTGATGAGTGAAAGAGATCTTTGTTGCTGATTTTATATCTTGTAATATTGATACTTTTAGTTTTTCATATAGTTCTGGCAGGGCTTTATCACGAAAATAATTTCTACTTGGAAGCGGATAACGAAGAGCTAGGTATTTTATTAACTGACCAAAGCCTTCTCTATTCACAATGGAGAATGGTTCAGCATCAAGAGCCATTAACTCACCTAAAATTATATTAAAATTTTTTTTTACAATGTTGAAGTGCAAAATATAGCTACTTTCAATTTACTTCATGCATTGTTTATAATTGATAAATGATTACAAAATTATACCGGAGGCATTTGTTAATAACAAAAGATTTATTTTAAATATTTTATGAAATTGAAGTATATATTTTTTTGCAATGCACCTAAAACATTACGGATTTAAAGAAATCTCGTAGAAAACTTAAATTGGATCTATCGGAATATTCCGTCTTTAAATATAAACTTAAAAAATTTCGAACCCAAAATTCATCAACATTATGTTATACCATATTTAAAATATATATTTAATATAAACAAACAAAATTAGTACTTACATATTTTTGCGGTTAAGGCTTTTGTTTTAGGATCATCTAAACTCCACAATTTTGGTACACATAATTTCGATTCCAATGTTGTCTGCGTGCATTTCTTGTTTTGATGAATTGTTTTTTCTTGTTCATCAATATTTGATGCATTTAGTGAGTCTTTTAAGTTTCGGTGAATTTCCTTATGCACACTCATTAAATGGTTCCATAAGGGTTTTGTGGAAAAGGATTTTGTGCTTTTGACGCGCACATTTTTTAAACGATTCTGTGGAGCAAGTAACACATAGGGCTTTGCTTTCGTCATTTCCATTAATTTTAAAATACTTCCAAATGGGTGATTTTAAATGAGCCATTATTAAAAATTATAAATTGGATTGTAATTGGAGAAAAATAAAATTCAATGCATTCTAGAGAGCTAAATTTAATTCCACATTGTGGCGCTGCTTTAAAGACCTAAAAATTACAATACTTCATTTTACGTCAGAAAAAATATACCAGCTTTCAACTTCTGCCAATGAAAAATCAGAAATTAGACCATACCATTCACAGCATAAAGGGGTAGGGTATTATCGTCGATAGAACAAAAAAAAGAACAATTAATCAGATCATAAACTTGGAATGAAAAGAACATATTGCAAAACACGTATGAAGGATGTGTATGAAAAAAGATTGGAGGAATGGTTTATGCTTATCAATTCGGCGTCAATAATACGGCGCCTCTTTCTGTTTTCGTTTTGTAACTTGACTGCAATTTATGTCCAAGAAAAAAAAAATTTAAAAAAAAAAAGTGTAGGATGCGGTGTTCCCTTTGTCCGAAAAAGATCATTATTTTTTTCAAAAAATTATTTCTTGTGGATACCTGGTGGTCGGATATACAGCCGGATATCCGAATGAAATTATCGGATGTCCGGTATTTCAAATCGGATATCCGACGGGGTTTCGGATATTAAAAAATCAGCCGGATATGCCGGATATCGGATATTTGCCGGATATCCGTTCCATCCCTAGTAATAACAGTAAATTACACAAACTCTCAAAACTGAAATTTTTTCAGCCTATAATAGAGCAAGTTCCTTTTGAAATTCGGAATCAATAGCTAAGTCCAATCTTAATCGTAAATAGAATTATATGAATTGAATAGATTCAAAATGTATAAATGATATGTATCTTTGAGTTAAATAAATATCCTGAAAATGATGAAAATATACTCATACGTTCTTTTAAATTCAAAGGAAATGAGTTGTTAAGTAATTTTATTAAGCAAAATGCAGTCGACAAAATAATAATAAAAACTGCCAAATGATGATGCATGTACATTCCAAGTGTTCCCTAGCCAAACATGATGTGAAAGTACTTCGGCTTGCCCAGCTTTAGAGGCACGCAACCTTCAGATTGGGTAATAGTTGATTGTCTTGTTTAGACAGTAGCTCCAGATAATCTTTGTCCATTTTAAAGGATAAGATACTCGGATTAAATTAATTTCTTGGAATCTAAGTTATTTTTATCAAACAAATTAATTTACCCATAATCTAAAATATTTTCTTATTCCTGATTTCTGTGTGTGGATATTCCTAATTTATTTTAATATTCCTGATTTTATTTAGTACAAATACTGTCTTAAGAATTAATACTTTATGTTAAGTTAAGAGATTTATTAATGTTGTTAGAGTTAAAAAGATTATTATTGAGAGAGTTAAGTTGAAAGAGAAAGAGAGTTTATGTTGAGGGTATAATTTATTTCTGTTAGTGCAATTTCCTTAACTGCCTAAATTAAAAATACATTATTCATTTCTACGAATTATTTCTTTGATAACTTGACAAAATATCAGAAGAGCAGATTATTAATGTAGCAGTTTTATTCAACTTTATTTGTATTTGTTGTCCTTCAACAGGATTCCGTTTTTCTCTCTACGAAAGAGGTAGCGTGGCCGAGCGGTCTAAGGCGCTGGTTTTAGGCACCAGTCTTTCGAGGCGTGGGTTCGAATCCCACCGCTGCCAAGATTTTATTTTATTCCAAAAGTAGTCAACAAGTTTGGATTGAAATTGCAAAAATGTATAAATTCGAAGGAGGACATTGCCATTTATAAGTTTCTAGACAAAATGGTTCGCGCAATGCAACAAATTAAATGTTTAAATAAGATAGAATTAAAAAAAAATGTGTTAAAAAAAAAAAAATTACTATTCAATATGTTTTCGTATGGCTTAAGCATACGGTATAATTTACAGTATGATTATGGTATAAGCAAATGAAATAACTTGTATTTAACAGTTAAAGAGAAAAATGCCTATCTATATTGTTGCGTGGACGGGTTCGAAAGATTTGAAGCCAAAACAGATCAAAACTTGCAAAAATTTGTTCCAATATAATTCTTCACAGATTCTCTTACAGCTCCAGAACTTCTCGTTCTAGTAGACACAATACAGCTCTTTTCACAACAATAGAGCACAAAACAGCAGTTAAAAACTTGACAACACAACTGCTAAATCGCCGCAAAAGACAATGCAATATAGTTCGCTTTGGAATATACTCGGAATGTTCACTGAGACTCAGTAACCAGTCAACTAACGGACTCAGCTAACAACTAACTCAGTGACTCAAAATCAACTAACTCATCACCCGCTCTCCTGAGCTTTTTATAGGGGAGGGGAACATACGTGAACCTTCTTGAAACTCCTAGAGGTAGATATTAGGAGAACTTTCCAGATCGTAGTCGAAAAGTCCTATACATGTACATGGGGACCGAAAATGTTGCCAAATGGTCGCCAAGTTTAGCGACATTTGGCGATTTCTCGCCAAGTTTGGCGACAAAAATTAGTCGCCAAAACCGTCACCAACTTGGCTCTATCTCGCCAATTTGGCGAGATTGCCATTACCATAATGTTAAATGCCCTGCTCCTTAAAACTCGCTTCCCAGCGTTACCTCTGTAAAACCCGTTATTAAGCATCAAGAGGCTCATTGCAGGGAAACAAACTTGTGACGAACTATTGCACTGCCGTATGCAAAATGTACATACATTTTCCTATTTACAAAATTAACACTACGAAATATTTACAAATATACAAAAATTTGTAACAATATAAACGTAAAATTAATTTTCTATCCAACTCTACTGTAATTTATTTAGCGTCTTCCGAAAATCAAGTTTTCGTTCATTTAGAGTCGGCGTTTTCTGATTGTACTGGTAAATATCCAATTCGGTAAGCATATTATGGTTTTATTGTTTGGCGATGTGTTTCTATTACCTAAATGATTTCGAATATTCTTAAATTTGAAATGATGCAGATTGTAATACCCCTGTACACCTCATGGTATGATTCATTCTTATTTTTAAATTTAAGGATTATACATTAACTTACATGAGGTGTTTTTTTATTATTATTAAGAAATCTTTATTTTAAATTGTATATTAAAATAAAGTAACTAACTTTTATAAATCAAAGAGTGATATGCGCAATTAAATGAAACCATATTTTAATAACGGCACAAATTTAAATAGTTGGCAGAGTAATTGTCAATTATTGAGCTAAGCATTACAGACAAAAGTTATTTAATTTCCATTGAACAATCTACTCAGAAACTAAATCCTATTATTTATAAAGCTAATAAATTGTTACTTATGTAAAAGCGTATACGCTATTACATAACGGTATCTAATTCTTTCGTCAAATGAATCATTTACTTCAATTTATAAGCTTTCAAATGAAATGTATCAAGCGTAAACTTTTTCTCATGATTGAATGACGACGAAGTATGGGAACACCCCAGACTGAAATTTTCAAAGTACCAAAGAAAAAAAAAATATCCAATATGCTGAACACATAAAATATGCATAGTTACTTTAAGAGTTTGTTAGATAATCGATATATGCAGATATATTTTCGACCCCCCCCCCCATTTGATGAGAAACAACTTTAATATGTTAATGACTAAAAGTTTAAAAACACTGAAACTATATGAGAAACTAAAAACTATATTGGTTAAATGATTGATTATTCTATTTCTCCATACTTAAGTATTTTCTTCTAATATTGCATAAATACTCTTTATAAACTTTTTATTTATTATTTTATAACAATATGGAGTAATGTACGTTTGTATTGCACCAAATGTACACGAGTCTTTTCCTATCTAAACTATAAGACAAAATGCGTCTGTCTGAAGAGATCGCAATGCATTTCCGAATTTCAAACTCAGCGCTACAATATTCCTAAATTATATTTTGTTTGGAATTCCTAATTCTGGACTCCTATTTTATGAGTCAACTAACAACAAATTAACTAAAAATATTATAGAATTTTAAAACTATCATTGATGAAACTCTTTTTTGTTCTAATTTTATTTCCAAATCTGAACAAACTCTTTTTGAAAATTTTAAAACTATGTGCAGTGAATGGGTAAATAAATCATGTAATGGAAATGGACTTAGTGTGTTTTTGAAGAGAGTCGTCACTACTTATTCGTACAGTATTACTTTTAATTGCATTATATGTAATACTAACTAAATACCCGTGCTTCGCCACGAAATGTTACCATGTTTTAGGCAGCTTTGAGGCCCCGCGTTGCGGAAATCCGTCATTGGCGCTTCGCTCGCAGGAAGGTTCATTGCAACGCAAAATCGAGCTCACTTCGCTCCCTGAAAAAGTCATTGACACATAAGTACAGACTTACTTAACTCGTTGAAAGGTTCATTGCTATGCAAACATGAACTAGCTTTGCTCGATGAAAGGTTCATTGCTGCGTAAGCAAGTTGCTTCGCACACTAAAAACTAATTGCTACGTAAAGCCTTAATATTAGTAGACCTTCCTTGTAGAAAAACAATAAAAGAATTCCCCGTTAATAACTATACTACACCACTTTAAGAGTATTTTAACACGTGATGTTTGTAAAAAAGCAAAATTAGAAGGTCCAAACTACTTATGTTGAAACTTCCAGAACTCTAGGCCTATTAGAAGTCGCTTTTTGTGAAAATATTAATTAAAAATCCATTAAAAAACAAATTAAAATGTTAATGTTCTTTTTGTCAAAAGTCCAATTAGAAGGCCAAAACTATTAGTGTTAAAAATCTCAGAAATGTAGCTCAGTTATAAATCGTTTTGTAAAATATTTGTTAATTAATTAAAAAACAAATGAAATTTCAAAATTTTGTTTTTCGAAAGTTCAATTTGAAGGTCAAAACTACTTATGTTGAAAATTTAAAGCTGTAGCTTTATTAGAAATCATTTTTTACAATATTTATTAATTAATTTAAAAAAAATTAATTAAAAAAGAACTAAATAAAAATTTAATATTCTGTTTTTCAAAAGTCCAATTAAAAGGCAAAAACTAGTTTTGTTGAAATTTACAGAGTTTTAGCCCTATTAAAAATTGTTTTGTAAAATATTTATTAATTAATTAAAAAAAATTAATTAAAAAAAAAAACTAAATAAAAATTTTAAATTCTGTTTTTCAAAAGTCCAATTAGACTAAAACTACTTATGTTGAAAATTTCAGAGCTGAAGCCCTATTAGAAATCGTTTTGTAAAATATTTATTAATTAATTAAAAAAGAACTAAATAAAAATTTAAAATTCTGTTTCTTTCAAAAGATCAATTAGAAGGCCAAAACTAATTATGTAGAAAATTTCAGAACTGTAGCCCTATTGGAAGTTGTTTTGTAAAAAAATGTGTTAATTAAGAAAAAAAATTTAAAAAAAAACTAATTGAAATTTTAACATTCCGTTTTCAAAAGTTCAAGTAGAAGGCAAAAACTACTTATGTTGAAAATTTCAGAGCTGTATCTCTATTTGAAGTCACTTTGTAAAAAATAAAATAATTAAAAAATTAATTAAAAAAGAACTAATTAAAATTTTAATATTCTGTTTCACATACATAAAATTAGAAAACCAAAGCTTCTTATGTTGAAAATTTCAGAGCTCTATTCCAATTTTAAGTAGGTTTCTATAGATCCACAGACAGACAGACACACAGCTTGTTTTATTATTATAGACTAGCTGCGTGGCTCCAAATTACTGAGGCCCATCGTTGTGTATAGATCAAAGCTGTTGACGCTTTGTGAACCAGCTTCGCTTAGTTCGCTAAATAGCTATTTGTTAGGCATACCCAAGCTCGTTTTGCTCACTGAAAGGTTCAATGTTACGCAAGCGTAGGCTCACTTCGCTCGCGGAAAAGTATTTCTAGAAAACAAAAAATATTCCCCGTTAATACAAAACCTTTTCGAGAAACAAATAAACCCAACAAATTTTTAGCACACGCTCGCTTTGCTCGTTAAAGATATTTCGGAAAAAATACACCTCTCCTCCTTTGAGATAAAATACAAATTTCACCTAACTTACGAAACCTTCCCCCCCCCCCTTAATCCTTTTCAAGAAAAAAAAATACATGTATATATACAATCTACTACATCCGCCCCCCTTCCCCCGTGGCCCAATGAGGAAATATACACCTACCCCCCCCCCAAAAAATGTCGTTTCATTAATAAATAGTAATAATAATAATAAAAAAATAAAAAAAAAATGCAACATATAAACAAGCACTCACAAAAATGAACTTTATAATATGAGCGGTCATGTTGTAAAAGTCTCTCAAAATTAAAATAGACAATGAATAATTCCCGAATTTTTTATTTTTCTATTCAATTCTAATGTTTCGAAAAGGCCATAAACACAAAAATTTCTGCTCTTTACACTTTTTTTTTTTAATTTGCAATCGAAAATCGCTGGTTTATTTAAGCGGGAAAAACGACTCATTCGGCTCGAAGCTAGTGTGACGTCACTTGTTCCGAACTTGGCTTGAAACGCAGCAGCGGAACCCAGTTTGCAAATCGCGGCCAACCTGCACGGGATATGACAATGAGGAACTTTCTCGTTTTTTTGGTTTTATCTTTAAATAAAAGTAGAGAAAAAATCATGTAAAACAATATAATTCTTTCAAAAATTTAAGCTGGGATAGATAGTTAAAAAAAATATTTAGTTTTTCACTTTGCAGTTTGACGGGAAAAAGCTACTTTTGCGTGTGACGTCAATGCGCAGGTGTTGAACCAGTCTAAAACCTGTTTTAGATGATGAGGGAGTGAAATTTCTCTTCTGATTTCGACGGAATCTATACGTAACTACGTCACGGTTTTTTATGCGTTTTTGGTCACGTGACATTTGCTTTGATTTAAAACTTGATTTTTGACTAATTGAAATCATAAAGATAAAAAATAATTGCACTACTCAAACATATTCGTTGGATAACTCTAGAAAATATAATAAAATATTCATTTTCCTCACTTGTGCAAGTTCCTGACGTCACAGTTAAAATGTAGTGTTTTTATCAGACTGCAATCAGATGAGATTTTCGAGCATTTTCTTTTCTTAATATTTAAATAACTAATTGTTTAAAGAACTTTTGTGTAAATATTTGGAATCAGAAAGAAATTCTTCATAAATATAAACTAATTTCACGCGTTTTTAAAAATGCTGGAATTGTCCATTCAGTGTTAAAATCATATCCCCTGTCTCCTTATCCCAGTATCCTCGATGTCATCCACCACCTTAACAACGGAATGAAATTGTGTTCTCGATTATATTGGATTAATCGAGATACCTATAGAGAAAAACAACCCGGTTCGAATTACTTCAGTAGATCTCAAGTCATTACCACACCCCATTAAATTTCAAAAGGAGGAATGAAGCTTGGTTTTTTAAAATCTCATATAGCCAGTTACATTCCACTTATGTCTAACATCAAGTGTACAAAATTTTATCAATATTGGAACCAAAGACTTCAAGTTATGATCATAGCTTAAGGGGTGTAAAGGAGGGGGGAGTGTGTTTTTAAGAATTTCAAGCAGCCATGAACCCTCCTGTTTCAAAGATAAAGCGAATAAAATTTCATTTAGATAGAATATAACTATAGCTTCCTATTAAAAAACATACATAAAGATCACTATTTTGTACATGCATTTTAAAATACACTTTTTGCCTATGTATCAAAATATTTTTATCGAAATTAGTAGGTATTCGAGTTGCTTAGGTTAAGAGTATAATGACGTCAAACATCAATTATTTAAATAATTAAAATTGTTAGGTTGATTATACAGGTAGTGTCAGGACAATGACACCTGTATAATCAACCTATCAAGTCCGAAGTTGAAGGAAAGATCACCTTCACTTAAAAAAATTTTTCTTTCTACGACTTTTCAAACGGGACAGGTGGCCACGCACTGATATAAAATAATCGCATCATTAATAATTAATCATAGCCACAGAGTCCATTGTCCTTTTAAAAAATACAAATATCTTTACGTTTGTATGTCCAGCTTCAGCACTGCCAAACTGAGCTAGAGATTTACCAACTACTTTTGACACCAAAAATTTCCCCAAGCTCGCCAACCATTTCACATATTTAAAGTGGGTGTTCCAGTACAATGAAAGTTTAATGAAAAACCGTGCGTTGTTCCATATTGCCATTTTAAAAAATAAACAGTCATCCTTTTTTAACTATTCGTATATCTACAACAACTGCTAGCGAAGGCATCAGAAAGATGCGGACATTACAGATCAGTTTGTTTTTATCGATAATTCTCTTCCATTGCAGTGGAGTTGTTTAGCAAAGGTAGGTTTCCCTTTGTTCGAACATCTGACGACTTTTTCATGCGGAGCTTCAATAGAAAGGATAATTGCCATTTACAGACCGTGATCATTCATTACAGGTCAATGGAATTGGATGAAGAGCTCCTGTTTGTTTGGGAACTACTGAACCCTGTAGACATATTAGCATTTTTTTTAATTTTTTTTTTTATTTATTTCAGTTGAAAAACATTTTCTGCAATTGATTACCCCTGTGTTGATGGTTGAATAGTATGGACTTATGCAAGGATTGATTTAACCCATTATTTGGTAAACAAAAATCTTTTTTCGGATAATCTTAATTGCCAAAATAAAAATGATTAAATTAAGTCGTAATAAAGATTAAATTTTTCTTCATACGAAATAGTTAGTTTTACCAATATTTTTAGAATAGATTCAGGAGAAAAAAATTAATACATTATTTTGCCTGTCAAAATTAACTGAATTGATTAAAAGTAATCCTCCAAACAAATTAAAGTCATATTTTTTTTCAGTTAAAAACTTTCAACTTAGAAAACGCTAAGATAAAAAATAAGCAAACCCCAAAACCACTATTTCTATGGCATAATGTTAAAAATAGAATAATGAATGATCCAAACTATTAATGCGAATTTTAATTGAACAGTTATAATCCTACTACTAGGTAAAAAAAAAATCTCCTTTATGTTTTTTAACTAAGCTCCAAAAGGATTAAATATTTAGAATTCTACAAAAATGTGTATTTAGTTTTTTACTGTGCAGAAAATTTTGGATGCAATCGAAGTCAAGCGCACATCTTTTTGCAACTAGTGCTCGTCAGTCTCAAACCTGCAAACACATCTTGCAACAAGTCCACCCACAGAGCACAACAAAAGAAACGATTTATGTCTCACTAAAACAGCCCATCCATCCTGAGACAGATTTACACTCACCCACCACGTGTTCCCTCACCAATCAGTGCCTCGTCATCGGCAAAGAGGGTTCCCAAGTGTAATCAATGCTCCATTACCCCAACCCACAGGAAAGGATAAAATTCACATCCAATCGGCCTCATCCGGGCGAGTCCATTCCCTTCCTGCCAGCCGCCACCAACCCAAGGGAAGAGGGGGGTGGCAGATCTCCACCCCCCATAGAATACTTAAAGACAGAACGATTGGGGCTGCAACAGCCTTCTGATGCCGGCTCATTAATATTTCATGTCTGCTGTATGGGCTAACGATAGATATTGATTCCTACAGGACGGCGTGATGTCCGGGGTTTGTCTGATTGCAGACCTATATCCGACTTCTATTGAGGTTTTTGGTCCTGGTGTTCTTGGATGTGCTTTCTTGATTAGAGCTTGAGGGGACTGTGTCCGAAATGTGGCTTTGAAGATGATCCGGAGAAGAGATGGACTATGAAGCATCTGAAATGGAAATTGAGCTATAAATGTATGGTCATTTATTAGCATTAGCTAAATGACTGTATAGGCATGGAAAAACAACGAAGTGTATATTTTTTTAGTGCAATTTTTTTCATAATAATTGCGCCGCATTTCTTCAAAAGTGTATGTTAAAAAAGATTTGGATGAAGAAATAGTTTAACTTTTGTCACGTACATTTTGAATATGCCCCCCCCCCCCCCACGTTTTAACTCTAACATTCCTTTTCCCGTATACTACTACCATGATAAGCACAGAAGTCGTATCTGCAACTGAGCTTAAAATAAGAATTTGCGATTTAAATTCTAACAATTTCATGTAATTGTTGCTAAACTTATTGATCAACTTATTAACTTTTTTAAAATTTCCCGTGAAGATGCGACCATTAAACTTCCCCATTATGATGACCAAATTACAGAGAACCATCTGGTAATAATAGCTCGGTAAGGCAAATTTTTTTTTAAAAAAATGCAGATACGACCTCTATGCTTAGCATGGCAATATACACTCGATTAGATAAGGCGTCGGTCCTTTGTTTGGATGGTTGTGGGATCGAGCCAGCGCACTTCTATAACATAGGCGGGTCGAATAATGATGGCTGCTGCAAATTAAATCTTTCAAGATCCCAATCTTCTCGTTGGTGTAGCGCATGTGTGGGGAAGGTGGTACTCTTGACACCTCGTCATGTGAAGAAGTTCGAAATTACCAGACGGAATGGTACAGGGGGTAATCAAAATAATGGAAACACCTGTGAATAAAAGTGACATTTAAGAATGTGCTTCGTAAGCATTTAAAATATAATTTTAGCTACCAGTTTTTTTTTTTTTTTAAATATAAAAAGGTGGTAAAAACCATGGTACGTATAAGGTAGATTTAGAGAAGTTATACGTTTTGGATTTTTTCGAAAGCCAAAAATGTCAGACCTCCCAGACTTTTAAAGAGGTCAAATTGTAGGAGCCCAACTAGCTGAAGCGACTGTGACCCAAACATCCCAGCTTTTAGGTGCTTCTAGAGGTACGGTGTCTAAAGTCATGACAGAGAGTACACACAGCGCTGTAAGACAAGCTCGGCAAAGCAAAATAGTGGATGGAAAGGGAAGATGAGTGAAAGAAACCAACAGGTTTGAAGCGGATTGCAATGTCTCAAAAGAAAACACTTGCAGCCAAAGCAACCACAGAGCTCAATCAACATCTGGATTGTTCAGTGTCAATAATTATAGTTTGAAGGCACCTTCATAAACAGAACATCTACGGCAGAGCAGCAATTCCCAAGTCACTTGTCTCACAGATGTTAATGCCAAACGTCATCTACAGTGGTTCCACAACCACAAAAACTGATCTATTGATTTATGGAAGACAGATATATGGTCTGACGAATCATCTTTCCCACTTTTCCCCACAACAGGACGGGGTGCACGTTTAGAGGACACCTGCACAAAATGTATGATCGTGATTGTCTCCTTCAAACTGTCAAGCATGGAGAAAGATCCATTATATTATGAGGGGTCGTGTCATGGTTTTCTGCTAGCCCAATTGCAACCTTAAAAGGAAGGATCACTGGGGAGAAGCATACAGAAATTTTAGCTGACCAGGTCTATCCTATGACGTAAACTTTGTTTCCTGCAGGAGATAGGATTTTCCAGGATAACAATGCTTCTAGTCATTCAGCGGGACTTGTCCAATCATGCTTTGATGAACACGAGGATAAAGTGAAACATCTAACTTGGTCTGCACAATCCCCAGACTTCAATATAATCGAACCGTTATGGTCTATTTTAGAACATTCAATCCAGAATAGATATAATCCACCGGCATCTCTCCCGTAACTTTCACAATATCTCCATGAAGATTGGTGAAGTATTCCTCAAAACACTATTCAGCACTTGTACGATTCGATTCCCAGACAAATGCAAGCTGTATTACATGCCAAAAGTGGTCCTACGTCATATTAGTAAAAGATTCTTATAAATCTAGGGTGTTTCCATTATTTTGATAACCACCTGTAGATGTTATTGTTATAATGTTACGGTGTAGTGTTGGTCTCGTGTGGCCTTTTCGTTGCGAAAACTCCGGAAAAAACTAACCCCGTTTCTGTGATGCCATTAGCCTATTGGTAAGATCATATTACCATAAATAAATGTCCTTTCTTTGTAGATTTTAATAATAATTGTTACAAAATCTATACTATATTGTAAAGGAATGCCAATTTTATCATCAAACATTATGGAAAGAAATAATGTCAAAAATTGGCAATGTTGTGCATTGTCTCTCTCTCTCTCTCTATATATATATATAAAAAAAAAAAAAAAAAAAAAAAAAAAAGTGAGGATTACATAAAGTTGTCCGTTTCAGAATTTTTCCGTCGCTCACCCTTCTTTCTTTCACATCGCAAAAACTATTGGATTTTTTAGACATGAAGTTTTGGACATTTGTAAAAAAATTTTTAAGAAAACTGTTGATAAATTTTTTTTAGATATATTGAACTTTAGTTATATTGAAAATGTCAAAGTGATTGAATTATTTCTTTACATCCATCATCCTCTTCTGTGGAAAACTAACAATTATAGAAGTTTAATTTTTTTGCTAGCAAAGAGATATAGTCATACTAAATGACTGATGTCGGGATCTCTTTCTTTCTAATTTCAATGTAATTTTGGAGATTATTCGATACCGTGAATGCGGGCTACTTTGGCCTTGGTGTCCTTTTTTGGCCCAAACCGAGAAAAAAAAATAACGTTCTCTGCTAACCTTTAGGAATCATTTTTTAAATTAATTTCGACAGCATCCATAGCGGAAACTGCCGAAATTAATTTAAAAACTGCTTCCTGAAGGTTAGCAGAGAACGTTATATATTTTTTTCAGTTTGGGCCAAAGAAGGACCCCTGGGCCAAAGTAGCCCGCATTCACGGTACCTAAATTCCGAAATATTCGATTTTAAGCCTGAGCGATTGATGGTAATTTTTTAGAAACAGCGGAAAAGTATCGAAAAATATTTCATTTATTTTAATAAATTTTACCATGACATAGAACAAATACGATTAAAAAATTCGTATTGTTAAAATAGCGTGGAAGATGTCACTAATTTAAATTAGTTAATAACTAAGAGATTTTTTTTGGGGCGTGGGGGGGGAGTGGAGTTGCTCCTTTTTTCTCCTCCAAATAACGATGCACTTTTTCTATCCGATACGTCATCTGATTCTTACGTGTGTGCAACTCGAAAACAATCCACTGCATCTTGGTGATTGCGAAGCAATCGCCGAGGGTTAACAAGCATTAAGGGACGAAACCTCTAAAATTTAACATTTTTACTTTCAATTACCCATATGTAATACATAGAGTAATAAAAGTATAGAATTCAGTCACAATTTAAAAAAAAAAAAAAAAAAAAAAAAAAAAAAAAAAAAATTGCATTTTCTACGTTTTGGAACATCCTGGTCTAAAAAAGGAGATCTAGAAAAAATGTCTGTCTGTGTGTATGTGGTCAGCATTACTCCCGAACAAATTGACCTACGATGTTCAAATTTGGTGTGAGGGTTGGTGATGGCACAAGGACGTACTATTAAGATTTTCGTCAAAATCGCACATGCGCATGAGGTAGCTGCCATTGAAAAAAATCACGTTTTTCAATGATTGCTAAAAAACGGCTCGAACGATTTTGTTCCAAATCGTTGTGGTAATGCCTCTTACGGTGTTCCAAACATCTCCTTCTCCGAAATTCCCGTAAAAATGCTTTAATGGCGTAAAAAGTTGAAAAACGAATGCCTTGAACACAGAGTTCTCTTTCCTTGAGCATAGCTCATAGACGATCGTTTCTTCACCTCTCCGCAGTTTCATTTATAAGAAAGGATAATATAAGAATTATTGAAATAAATATCGCCAAAATCCCCATTTTGGCGAATTTTTTTAAATTTTTTAAAAATATTTTTTTAAAGACACTACTGCAAAACAAAATATCACCAAACTGGGCATATTTTCTCAACGAATGAAGAAAATTTATATAAACATTAAATGACACAAATCCGCATCAGTAATATATTGTAATTGAAAGTTGTGAGTTTAAGTGTGCGATGTTCTACACCCCTAGTTGTTTTTAAAATAAGGATATAAAGTATGAAGCGTGCATATTTTTAGAGATCTTCCAAATAAAATCATGAATTTCTTTACTTTTATTAAAAATAGAATGTCTCATATTGTTTCAAAAATTAAATTGCACACGAAATTGTTATTCATAGTAAGTGACACATCAAAATGATTTTGAGAGTTCTGTAAATAGTAAAATTGGTGTGATATGATTGACAATGGTGAGTCATGGTTTTGTAACGATTTAATTACTTTCAATGAATATAAAGCACATACAAAAATACCAATCCCTTAACTTAAGCAAACTAAAACTTTGAAAGTTACTTAAACTATAAAAATAGAATGGTCATTTCTCATTTCCTTAAATATAAGTGACTTATAATTTCATTTCACATCGATCCCCTCCCTTCAATAATTAATCGGCTAATTTATTACGTGTCACTCTATGATTGAATCTGTTTCAATCAAAGGAATCAAACGAACAAGGTAATATAGATCAAATAACTCAATATCACTTACTTTTAAACTGAAATTAATCGCAAAAGAAGCATTTCTCAAATATCCTCCCCACCACTCAAAGAAGGCTGAACCCTTTTCCCTTAGGGCACCAATTAGAGCAATAAGAGGATAAGAAACGTAATTAAGCATAGAAGAATTTCTCTAATTGTCCACGAAAATCAAAGGCTTCTCTCGAGGTACAAGATTAAAAGGGGAAGGGGGGGGGGTCTCTCCTTTCAGACCCCGTGACAATCCACGTCGACTTTCATTAGATGCGAAGATGATTAATTGCTTCTCATTTTGGCTTGATGGGAGTGTCATTGTACTAGAACTAATATCTCATCTACGATGTAGAGTTCGTAATTAAGGTTTTTGCTTCTTTTCTTTTAAGCAGTTCGTTGCTACAAATCTCCAAGTCGAATCAGTGTGACGGGAGTTTAATTTTGAAATTGAAACATGGTATTTTATATTAACCTCAACCTCGTTGGCGTTTTTACTGGGTCTTTCAGCAAGGAATTCCTAGCGTTGAAATGATGTAACTGCGAAACAGTGAAAGATAGAAAGGAGAGACAAGTGGTATGATGCATAGACAGGTATGGATATTTAAATACATTGGTTGGCGAAGTTGATTGATGGGAGTAAACTTGGTAAAAGCTGCAAAGTTTTACAGGTGAGGCCCATTTTCGTTTGGACAGAGTTACACTGCGTTCCATAATGATAGAATCAGTTAGTTTATTCCATGTAAAAACTGTATTCTGATTTTAGGAAGTATTACAAACTCATACAGAAATATATTATAAAGTATTTAAGTGCCATGCGTGATATAAAGCTGTTAGGTTGGTTGGTTGGTTGTATTCATATTATCTGGCACCGTCAGCAACACGAGGGCTATAATGCGCCGAAACATTCGTCATTAAACAAGCCAACATACATTTACAAACACCCATGCCAACACGGGGCTCGAACCCGCAACCTCGCGGTCTAGAAGCTAGCACGCTAACCACTATACCGTTTGGTCATAAAGCTGTTAGGAGTTTTGAGTTTGGTTCAATTAGCAAATGTTTATTAAAAAAAAAAAAAAAATGAAAATTTGCTGTTGCAAAATGATAGAACAACCCGTACTTTCAAGTGAAATAATCGGTCCCAGAGAAGTATACGCAGTTGGGTTTCATCAAACACGTATATAAAAGCTTTGTTTTATCAAGTTAAAATAATATAACTTATCTTTCATTGTCTATAGGTCTAGTTAATTGATTTGAAAAGGTGTCATTAAGAACG
The DNA here is from genome assembly GCA_963978545.1 of Linyphia triangularis. Taxonomy (NCBI): domain Eukaryota; kingdom Metazoa; phylum Arthropoda; class Arachnida; order Araneae; family Linyphiidae; genus Linyphia; species Linyphia triangularis. The sequence continues at coordinate 58,118,716 of OZ021727.1, forward strand.
AGTTGGAAAAAACCCCGTTATTAGATTTTGAAAGGGGCAAATTTCAGCTTTCAACAAATAGAATTGTCGTCACGGAATTAGCAAAGCAAATTGGAAGTTCACCTCACGTGGTTAAATATTTCTCCATCTTGAATTGAAATATGAGAAGCAGAAAACACTTGGACGACCACGAAAGCTAACTATGCAGCAAGAAAGATTAGTTGTAAAGAAACATTCACCACACTATCACAAGATCCCATCATCAACGTTCAAAAGTCTGCTTTACCAAAGCACTAGGAGGAACCAACATCTTGTGTACAAGAAAAATAAAACACAGCCGAAGCTTCACAAGCGAAAAAGAATGCAATAGGGTAGAAATATGACTTGGCAGGAACAGTGGCTTCAAATAGTCTCCAGTGATGGAATTTTTTTATTTTTTTTAGATGGTCCTGACGGATGAGCGCACTATTGGAGGGATTTCCGAAATGAATTAAGTATTTTCTCTTTGTCTACCCTATTGCATTCCTTTTCGCTTGTGAAGCTGTGTTTTCTTTTTCTTGTACACAAGATGTTTGATCCTCCAAACCCCTCTTGGTAAAGCAGACTTGTAAACGTTGATGATGGGGTATTGTGATAGTCTGGTTAATGTTCCACCGATTTTTAGTTTCTTTACAACTAATCTTTCTAGCCGCATTGTTAGCATCTTTCTTGCCGCATTGTTAGCATCTTTCTTGCCGCATTAGGTCGTCTAAGTGTTTCCTGCTTCCCATATTTCAATACATGATGGAGAAAATTTTATTAACCCATGTGATGTGAACGTCCAATTTGCCTTGTTAATTCCTTGACGACAATTCTGCTTTGACGAAAGCTGCAATTTGCCACCCTTTTCAAAATCTAATAACGGTTTTTTCCTACCCATACTTAATGACATCTTTTCAAATCAATTAACTAGACCTATACACAATAAAAGCTAAGTAAGATTATTTTAACTTGATGAAACCAAGCTTTTATATACGTGTTTATTAAAACCCAACTACGTATGCTTCTCAAGAACCGATTACTTCACTCAAAAGTAGGGGTGGTTCTATCATTTTGCAACAGCAAATTTCCATTTTTTTTAAACGTTTGCTAACATTTGCTAAACATTAACAAAACTCCTAACAGCTTGATATCACGCATGCAACTTAAATACATTATTTTGATTTTAGGAAGTTATTACAAACTCATGCAGAAATGTATTATACAGTTTTTACAGGGAATAAATAAAGTGGTTCTATCATTCTGCAACGCAGTGTATCAATAAACAAAACTGGTGAACAGGGGGTATTGAATGCCCATCTGTATTATCTTGCAAATACTGCATTCTAAAAAAGTGACTGTTTGACTCAGCGTTGTCAGACGTAGTATTTTTAATACCAGGCTGTTGTTTTTCCCACACCAGTATTTTGATACAATACCTTTCTCAATACTTTTTGAAGTTCAAGAAGTTTGAATTTTTGAAGCACTATTGATATTTCAATAAGAAAAAAATATTATTAAATATGCTGTGTCCAAAATGCATTGTGAAAAATTGTTTACATAATAATTTAAAATCCGATGTCTGGCAATGCTGGTTTGACTGCACTACAGGAAAGCTGTCATATGTATCTTTTTCTTGGGGGAAACGATAAGTTCATTCAGCTATATTCAGATTTTACAGTAATTTGTTGCCATATTTTAATATTGTAAATAATTTAACAAATTGGAGTATTTAAAGCTTCATATCTAATCTATCCAACCTATCTAACATGCCTATCTGTTTCTTACCTATCTATCCAGACTCTTTCTGTTTCTCACTGTTTCACAGTTATGCCATTTCAAAGTTAGAGAGTTCTTTCTGAAAGACCCTGTATTAACCCTTTGCACTTAAGGCCTTTTTCACGCGGATGAACCAGCACCTCTATACGTTTCCTGCCATTTTTGGTTCGGTTTGCGGTTACAGATCCACTTCAAAGAAACTAAATTCAGTCATTGGCGTTAAATCGAATTTCCGCATCAAACCAAGTGGTCCTCTCGAGTTGCAGCATCCAATCATGTGGTGAGTGAGAGTCCCCTCTCGAGTGCAAAGGGTTAATAGCAGAGTAGCAGTAATGTCGAAAATTAAAAGGTGAAATTTTATACTAAGGTTGAACCATAAACCCATTAGTAGAAATTTTAACGACTGTAACAGGTAAATAATGCGGTTCTCCAGTATTATTTATACCAGGAACGCTTCAACTTTGAACTGAATATTTTAAGGATGCAGTCACACATCACAGAAATCCCCAAGTTGTTCGAGTTAGTTGCGTTGGAGTTTATGATGCAGAAGCTACACAGAAGCTTTGCACCTAGTCGTTCTTGCCTCGCTACAACTGTATCTCAGAATCTAACAAGCCTAAAATCATGTTTAACACTAGATTTACCAGACCAGTCATTTTGCGTGCAATTTCAATTCCAAATTTCTACTGCATGTAACATTTGCTTTCCGAAATGATGTTATGGTTGGTAGTTTTCAGATTATCTGGCGCCGTCAGCAACACGTGGGCTATAATGCACCGAAACATTCGTCATTAGACAAGCCAACATACATATACAAACACCCATGCCTAACACGGGACTCGAACCCACAACCTCGCGGTCTAGAAGCTAGCACGCTAACCACTATACCGTTTGGTCGTCGAAATGATGTCATGACTTTTGCAGCTATAAGTAGGGAATACATTTTATGAGCTTAATGTTACTTTATATATATTCGCCACAAATATATTTTTTGTTATTGACACCTATACCAGTACCAGTCAAAAGGACTGGTGCATGTTTCTATGAAGAAATTCTGTGATGAAATGACATTGGGGCAGTTATAACAATTGAATGAAGGGTAGAACTGTGACAACCGATACTTTTTTTTTTTTACAAATATTCCTTTGGCGTTAAAATTAAGATCTAAAAATACTTCCTTGCTTGGAACGATAGACGCAAACAAAAGGCAATTGCCGAAAACTTGCAAACTGAAAAAAGACAGCATGGTTCGTTTCTCAACGTTGTTGAACCAATCCACTTTATGCACACTTACCGTTTACAAGAGCAAACCAAATAAAAAAGTACTTATCAGACGAAACGGTCGTTTCGCCGCCAACCTTAAAAAGGCAGAAACGACAGTAAGTATCTATTCTCTGCACAACTTCCAGCGAAAAAGCCGAAATTGACTATTTTCTAGCGTGCTTACGGAACTTCACATAATTATACAAAAATACCTAACATTTGTCTCGGTGATATCTTTTAAAGAAAAAAAAAATTGAGTACCTAGGATAAAAGTCAACGAAGGAAAAAAATATTGAAATTTCCAAAATGAAATAAAAAAACGAGTTCTAGCCCGATTTTGATGTAAAAATTTAGACAAACGTCCAGCCTTAACTAAGCTATAGATTTTCAAATGGATTGAATTATAGGATGCGGAATGTTTCAACTTAAAATCCTACGCTGGTTTGAACTTCATTAAATATTTCTTTCTATTTTTAATTAATTTAAAACCACTTTTTTTTATTTCATAATTTGGCGACAGATAAAGGCGATCAGCTTGTAATTGTGGTTCAGAAATATATGACAAAAGTTGCCAAACAGGTTTGCTATAATTTCGAAGTTAGTTTTTCCGACATGTTAGGCTTAAGTGAGAATGAACGTAGCGTTAATGTATAGGCAGAATGAATTAGACTATAATTATATGGCTTATAACATCTTTAAAATTGAAATAATTTAATTTGTGAAGAGACAGAGTTAAAGAGAAATATTTGTTCTTCAAGTTGCATGTGTTATTTGAACTGTATGATAATATAGAGAGAGTTAACTTTCAAAAACATTTTAATTTCGGGAAATCTTCATTGAATAATTTCATAGAGAATTTTAAAATTGTTATTAAGACAATATTTTAAATTTTGTCAAATATCAATGGGTTATTATGTGAACCAAAATAATGCTTGGTATAAAAAAAATAAATTATATTGCAGTAATTAGACTGTACAAAACTTGTAATATTTATTTGTAGCAATTTATTAGAATAAATTTTCAATGGGATGAACGCTCTGGCCTTGTATGTTAAAGGTGCCGGATTTGATTCCTGGGTTAGGTGTGGATGTTCGTTGTGATTCGGAATCCTCGTTAAGCTGTGGGTCCCGGACTGATTAGTCGTTATTATGCCTTAAAATAGGTCGTTGTGCGTACAAACTAACCAATCCAGCTGAAACTTGGCAGACAGGCTCTTTGTCGATGGCAACGTATTTCATTAAGTTTTGGGGGTTGAGTTGCCATACACAAGTTTCTATTATTCGTTCGTGGTCGATTTTGATGGTTATTGCCCTCCGCATTCAACCAATTTGTAAATTTTCTAGTAGATTTTAGCATGTAAGATATCATTGAACTCAACTTGAAGAATTATGAATATTCATGGTACCAGGTGTACCATGGGTGGTACTACTTCTGGTTTATCAATTTTAAAGATAAATATGGCATGTTGGGTGTCGTTGGGCTTGTCTTGAAAAATTATGAATGTTTAAGGTACCAGGTATAGCATAGGTAGTACCACTTTCAGTTTATCAAATTCCAAGATAAATATGGCATGTTGGACTTTTGTTTTGACGAATTATGAATGTTTAAAGTACCAGGTATGCTATCGGAACCACTTCCGGTTTATCAATTTTAAAGATAATTATTGCATGTAAGGTATCGTCGAACTCAGTTTGAAGAATTATGAATATTCCTGGTACCAGGTGTACCATAGGTGATATATAGAAAAACTATTAAACGAACAAATTCAAAAAATAGAAGTCGCCAGTGTTTAAAAAAAAGTTCTGATATCCCCCAAAAAAACACTTTTGAAAAGTAGAAGAACCACCAACTTCAAAAACACCAAAAACTTTCTTGCAATAAAAAAATTCATAAACATGATGAAAATTTTCAGCCACAAATACAGTAATATAAAAAATAGCCAACCTCTGATTAGAACTCTCGGTTGTGACTCGCTTAAGAATGTCTGCTTACTTAGTTTATTTTTAAAATTTAAGTTCCGCTCCCATAAAAATTTACGCTGCTTGAGGTTGGCCCCCGTCTTAATTACTAACCTTTAAAGCCCCCACACAATAAAAACTTTCCAAAATGCTTGTATCAACCAAACAAAAGCGTACCACAAACATTTCAGTTTCCTACTTAAAAAAAATCTTAATAAAGATTCAAATGCAAGCGCTTGAGCACAGTTTCTCTATACTATTTTGAAAGTTACATGAACATGAAGATTTACACCACTTTGTATTTCCTACCTATCCAAATGAAATCATGAACTCGAATATTCGTGTAATCTGCCATAAATTACTTTAAACGCAAGCATTGTTAATATTCCTATGACGGGCGCCAACCTCAAGCAGCGTAAATTTTTATGGGAGCGGAACTTAAATTTTAAAAATAAACTAAGTAAGCAGACATTCTTAAGCGAGTCACAACCGAGAGTTCTAATCAGAGGTTGGCCATTTTTTATATCACTGTATTTCTGGCTGAAAATTTTCATCATGTTTATGAATTTTTTTATTGCAAGAAAGTTTTTTGTGTTTTTGAGGTTGGTGGTTCGTCTACTTTTCAAAAGTTTTTTTTGGGGGGGATACTAAGTACAAAACATAAACACGTCAAAATTGATACAACTGCTAAGAAATTACCTGAAACTGTATCGTTTTATAGTAGAACTACATTTGACGTCGATGTCACTGATCAAATTGGCACGAAAATATACAATGAAATCAGGTTCCAGAAGGAGGCCACTTCAAGTCTTTTTCAATATTTTAGATTTAGCCGGAATAAATTGCTGTAGGATGTAAAAATACAACAGTAGAAATATCTCACGGAAAGTTTATCTGTTTCGATTAGCAGAAGAACTTGCTTCAGAATATCAGACTTTAAGGCAAAAACCACACTAAGCTGATATACCAACTACAAGTGGCAAGGTTCCTTTACGCAAATGGTGTCAAATAGGACATTGCAATAACAATTAGACTACAAATATTTCAATACATGCAAAAAAGTGTATGCGGAAAAAGTGTACACACAGCAAAATCTATATATGTTGATATTGTGACTGACAAACTGCAAACAATTAGGCGTTTTGTTATTAATCCATTATTAGGCGTTTTTGTCTATAAATCCATTTATTGATTATACAATTAATAGTGTTCAACTTTTTTTTTTGGGTCATTTTTATAGAGTGAATAAAGACTGGAAGCCTCAATAATCATTTTTTCTTTTACACCATTCATTCTGACTGGTTTTGGTAGAAATAGATATATTTAAATAGCTGGTAAATCTAGTGTTAAGAAATTTTACAGAAAGCGAAAAAATATATAAATAGTCTTCTCCCATTGTACTCTTTATATAATGCTCTGTTATAATTCTCGCTAAATGCTTTACAGTTTTTTTTGTCAATTTCTATGTTATGGTTCGATAGAAAAAGAACTTTGAAGACATAATCTACAATAAAATAAAACCTCCAGATTTGGACATAGGCTCGTTTGGTGGTTAATTAACTATAATTGGTTCTAATTAACACTATTTGGTTTATTAACCTTTTGCGATCGGGTGCCCCTCAGGCGCCACATGATTAGATGCCGCAACTCGAGAGGACCACTAGGTTTGATGCGGAAATTCGATACAAAGCCATTGATTGCGTTTAGTTTCTATGAAGCGGATCCGTAACCGCGGGCCGAACCAAAATGAAGCAAAACGTCTCAAGTTTCTGGTACTTCCGCGCAAAAAAGGCCTCGAGTTCAAAGGGTTAAATATTTTATTGTTTTAAGAATACGTTAGGTTGGCTACTACTGATTGGGTTTATTGAATGACGTATGGCTCGTTGAAATACTTTCCGAAGGCTCTACTGTCTACTGCATCAAAATTTCATAACGAACATCTGCCGATCAAACGGTGTAGTGGTTAGCGTGCTAGCTTCTAAACCGCGAGGTTGCGGGTTCGAGTCCCGTGTTGGCATGGGTGTTTATAAATGTATGTTGGCTTGTCTAATGACGAATGTTTCGGCGCATTATAGCCCTCGTGTTGCTGACGGCGCCAGATAATCTGAAAACAACCAACCAAAAACAACCATAACGAACATCTACCAAAAGACGTGTTGATATAAACAAACTGTTGGCATGAAAGAATTTCAATTTACAAAGAATCTTTTTCTTGCGTCGTTGAATATTTTATAACGAGATGAATTGCAAGAATAATCCAGAATTTTGTCTCGCGTTTTAAACGCAAATCACTATTTCAAGAATAGCTCCCTCGAAGTTTGTTACCGTTGACTTTTTGCGAGGAAACATGACTAGACGGATCATAAAGACCAATTCCGTATCATAACAACCATTCCGTATCATAATGACCATTCCGTATCATATCCACAAATTTCCTGTATGTAGCATCCTTATTCTAAATCGACGAGTCTCGTTTTTATAGTAACCATCGAAATCTCGACTATCTGACTTGAGCTACCCTCCTAATAGAAGACAGTAAGTTCCCTTCAAATAACCACCTGGAAAGCAGTCTCCGCTTGAATTTTACCTGCTTCTAGCAGATGTTAGTTGTGAGGTGTGGAGCTCTAGAGGCATGAGTTATCCAATACAACCAAGCAATAGTAACCAGCATAATGTCGCCTTAGCAGGGTGGTGACCTCTGCCACGGCAAGTCAAAAGTGAGCAAATGAGCAAACAAATAATCGATTATCAAATTATTATTATTAATACAAATGATACAGAATTTCAAAAATACAAACTCTCCGATCTATATACTGTCTTCTATCATAAGAATAGCTCTCGTCATGTTGTCTATGGTTGTCTTCTTTAGAAACAAGAGAACCCCTATCTCACGGAGTTTCATAGTATGAGTCTCATTCGAAATACACTACTCATAAGCCTTACATCGGAAAACTCCGAAGAATCAGCCAATTGAATACTAAGAAAAATGGAATGTTCTTTACAATTCAGAATCCACGATAGACTGTAGTCCTATTTTTAACCGTAAGGGTGCACAAGGTAGCCGTTGACTAAAACTGAACCAAAGCAATATCGAATTTTTTCCTCCTCCATACAATTTCAATTTAAAATTGGTCATAAAAATTGAATTAAACGCCAATCTTGAGTTTGTAACGGAAAAATCTGCGGATTAGTTAACCTTGGATTATCGAAATGAAACTTGATAAATAGATGATAGACTCGTTGTTGATAACAATACATTCCATCAAGTTTTGGGGGCAAAAAAGAGTCAGTAAGAGTAGGTAATCGATGGTTTTCTTCATAGTGGTCAAACACTGTGAAAACTCGATTTGACCTCTAAAAAATATTTTATAACTTGCAATTGCATATAAAAGTTGGAAATGTATATAAATGACTTACATAAAAATCTTTGTTTATATAGATCAATTTTTTAAATATTAGGTAAATTAAACTTTGAAAGGATATATTTTAAGTTCATATTTGCTTTTAAAATGAAATAGGTTTTACGCATCAAAAAGATGTTTCTTTATCTTGCATAAAATAATTAAATCCTTTATAAATCTTTTAAAAGAAATATATCGAATTGCAAGACTATTTCGTACCAATAAATAGCATTGAAATAAATTAAAGATGGAATTTATCAAATAAAAACCAAGCTTTTGATGAAATATATAAAAGATAGAGGAATTAATAAACCGTGAAAATTGAAAGTTGAGCCTAATTTATGAAATGGCTTTTTAAAGAGGTTGGGAGATCAATTTAATCCCTAAAGGGAGAAGGGGTGGCCACAGGTGGTTTCCTAATCTGTAGAAACTTTTTAGATTTTTTGAGTGAAGCCATTTTTTTTAATTTTTTTTTTTTTTAAGTTAATTTCAAATGCAAACAATATTTTGGTTTCATCACTGGGAACATTTTATTACCTCAAAGGTAAACTATATCATAAATACAATTAAAATCAAATAAATGATGCGATATTTTACTTCTTTAGTACAGCTTAAGGATTTCATTGAACGTAATTTATTTTATTTTGAGCTCTGCCCACAAACTGCAGCATTAGATTTCAAATTGATAACAGGATGTTTACCTACCTGCTTTAAACGCATAGAGTATTTATTGCATTCGATCAACAAAAAAAAAAAAATATATATATATATATATATATATATATATATATATATATATATATATATATATATATTGGAACATCTTGAATTAAAAGAGTTCGAGTATAATTGGAACATCTTGAATTAAAAGAGTTCGAGTATAAGTGTCAGTGTCCGTCCATTTGTCTATGGTAAGCATAACTCCCGAATGGATTGACCTACGATGTTTAGCTGTATTGCTCATCAACGATTTCTCCTCCTTTATTTCACTTACTTGAAAGGAATAATGTAATAAAATGCCGTCAAACACGTAACCAAATAAAGTAATGAACGCCGCCGAACATATCCTCAAATAATATAATGCTGTCGAACCTATCACCAATATTGTTAATTTGGCGATATTTTTTAACAATGTAATACTTATCGTCAAAAATATCGCCAATCTGGCCATTTTTAAAATTTAATAAAAATATGCAAAATGGAAACCGTAAATTACACCAATGCATGTCAAATTTAAAATTATTCATTCTCATCAATCAACCATTCATTCAGGAATTAGGAGTGTGGAACATCGCACAACTTTTAATTTCACTATGTTACTGGTCACTACATTTAAATTTAACGTGGAATAGTGGTATTATTATTTTCTCATTTTCATTCATTTGGAACATCTTAAAAGGCATTAGCAAAGAGATTTTGATCAAAATCATTAGAGCTTTTTTCTAGAAATTGCTGGTGGACATCAGTTTAAATTTTATTAATTGTCGAACATCAGTTTAAAATTTAACCCTCTCGATGCGCATCCGGTGATTTCGGCGGGCAACGTAGAAGTAGCAAAATTTGCTCAACCCACGATTTCCGCAAGGAAGCATTTTTGCCGCTTATTTGACTGTGCAACTTGTCTTTCCCCGTTCATGGTTTCATTTTGGCTCCTCTGTGATGTTTAATTGTTTATTCAAATCTGGATTAAGAGATGGCGATAGGTTGGTTGTATTCAGATTATCTGGCGCCGTCAGCAACACGAGGGCTATGATGCGCCGAAACATTGGTTGGTTGTATTCAGATTATCTGGCGCCGTCAGCAACACGAGGGCTATGATACGCCGAAACATTGGTTGGTTGTATTCAGATTATCTGGCGCCGTCAGCAACACGAGGGTTATAATGCGTCGAAACATTCGTCATTAGACAAGCCAACATACATTTACAAACACCCATGCCTAACACGGGACTCGTACCCGCAACCTCGCTGTCTAGAAGCTAGCACGCTAACCACTATACCGTTTGGTCGGCAGATGGCGATAGATGTCCACATTTCTGCGAAATATACAAGCATTTTTTGCAGCATTTTGCACGCTCTTTTCAAAGCTCAAAGATGACTGTCAGAAGCTCTGCAAGAGGGTTAAAAAACATAGTATCGGAAAAATTAATATGAAGGTCAAAGATGAAAACATTTTAGGAGAAGGAAGCATTCCACAAAAAATGATTCGCGGTCTGTCAAACCGCTTAGAGCAGTTAAAAGTTAATGTGAATTTCAAGCCACAACGAACATCCATGCCTAACCCAGGATTCGAACGCGTCACTTTTAGCATCGAGGCCACCCAGCCATTAGGTGGGCAAAAAGGAAAAATTTTATGTTCAGTGAAAATGCAACCAATGAATATTCAATGAAGTACCGCGCGACTTTCTGACCAATGAAATGTTTTTTAGGACAAACTAAAGCAGGAGTATGACATCTCAGCTCATTTCTAGTTTACAATTTCTACGCTGATCCACATGAATCCGATGCGAAATTGCGAAGAACAGGTTTCTTAAGCAAAAAAGTCTAAAGAAAGACAGCAATACAAATTTAATAAACGACTTTTAGTCTTACTGCTTCAGTATGCAAATTAAGTTAAAGAGAGTTTCGAAAGCTGCAGCAAAATCCGGATTTTCGATGGAGTTGTTTGTAATTTCTTGAATTTTCAAATCCCAATGGAAATTACGCTGTCGAAGATTTCTGGAATCTGAAAGGTAATGTTTATTTCTTACTGGTTTCAAAATTGGCTAAAATAACTTGATGCAGATATATGTTAGAAATTTTCAGGATTTGATCATTTTTTTTGTTTGGTGCAAACCCTTACTAATTTTAAACAAATCAACGGAAACTGTTCTATAAACGAGATTTTCACAAGCAACTAATGTTTTCCTACTGGTGTAGCAGAATAGTGTTAAAAATCTTCCAGAGGAAATGATAACACAGCTTTGCAAAATAAAAATGATGATATATTGTTTTCAAATACTCCTTGTACATTACGCAAAAAAAATCCTAAAGGTGGCTATATATTGTATTTTAATTGAGATAGCAAAAAAATTGTTTGGTTTGAACGCTCAATAACCTATTTTTATGCACAATGATGGCGAATACGGCCTATCTACAATTTAACGTGGATTCCGAACGAATATCATCAATGCCAAACTCTTGAGTCGAAGTCGGCACCTTTCGCATGCAAGACCAGAGCTCTATCCCTACAGCCATCAGATGTGTAATAAAGGGAAAACATATCGTTGTAATTCGTGGAAGGTTTTTAATAAATATATATATATACATTTATTAAAAACCTTCGAAAGATTTGAAGCCAAAGCAGATCAAAACTTGAAGAAATTTATTCCAATACAACTCTTCACAGATTCCTTTACAACTCCAGGATCACGAGGTTGCTGGTTCGAGTCCCATGTTAGGCATGGGTGCTTGTAAATGTATGTTGGCTTGTCTAATGACGAATGTATCGGCGCATTATAGCCCTCGTGTTGCTGACGGCGCCAGATATTCTGAAAACAACCAACCAACCTTTACAACTCCAGAACTTTTCGTTCTGGTAGACTCAATACAGCTCTTTTCACAACAATAGAGCACAAAACAACAGTTGAACTTGACACACAACTGCTAAATCACCGCAAAAGACAATGCAATACAGTTCGCTTTCGGAACTCTGAACGCTCTCTGAGACTCAGACTAACCAACCCATGGCCGGACTTGTATGGGAGTCAAATCTTCTGGAGACTTCTAGAGGTAGATATTTGGAGAACTTTCCAGATCGTAGTCGAAAAGTCCTATACATGTACATGGGGACCGAAAATGTCGCCAAATGGTCGCCAAGTTTGGCGGCATTTGGCGATTTCTCGCCAAAACCGTAGCCAACTTGGCTCTATCTCGCCAATTTGGCGAGATTGCCATTACTATAATGTTAACCCTTTGCACTCCAGTGGCGCCTCTTAGGCGCCACACGATTGGATGCCAAGCCACGAGAGGACCATTAGGTGTGATGCAGAAATTCGATGCAAGGCCCAATGACTGGGTTTAGTTTCTATGAAGCAAATCCATAAACACCAGCCGAACCTAAAATGTCTCGAGTTGCTGATTCCTCCGCGCGAAAAAGGCCTGGAGTGCAAAGGGTTAAAGGCCCTGATCCTTGTAAAACTCGCTTCCCAGCGTTACCTCTGTAAAACTCGTATCAAGCATTAAGACACACATTGCGGGGAAGCAAACTAACGACGAACTATTGCACTGCCTTATGCGAAATGTACATGAATTTTACTATTTACAAAATTAACACTACGAAATATTTACAAATATACAAAAATTCGTAACAATATATATATTGTCACAAGGGATCATATATAATGTATATGATCCCATGTCATTTGACTTTTTTTTGCGGATGTTAATTTTAAATGTGGCACATATTGTGGGATCGGCGGTGAACTTTTAAAAGTTTTGCTCAGTTTTAATATGTATAATAGCATATATTGATTTAGCATCTGAAAAAGAGGCGAAATAGTAAATTTTATAATTTTTTCCAAGGCGTGGTTAGAAATTTAATTGTAGATAGAAGAATGACCAATTATTCTATTAATGAAAAATGTAGTTTTTTTTTAGCCTTAGATTGTTAAATTATATATTTTAGTAATTTTTGTTTCCAACGATAGTTTTTAAAGGCTAAACATAAATAGCATGCAACTTTTGTATTAAACAGTTTTTAACGATTAATTATTAATTACAAAAAAAATTAAAGTTTTTTTTTCAAAGACATATATTTTTTTCCCTTGTCACTAGATTTATCTTGGTCGAAAACCCTTTAAAAATATTTTTTCTTTCCCTTTTGACGTTTCATTTTCAATATTTTAGCAAAAATGTAGAAATAGACTACTTTTAGACACCATATTTTAGAATACCTTTGAATTGAATTTAAGTTTAATCGAAGTCAAATGTTTAAATGAATTTAACTTTCCAAACTGTAGGAAACATAGACTAGTAAATTCAGATAATGATTCAAATGTGCCTTGCATTTTTGGAAACTTGTAGGTTTAGGGAAGTTGTGCATCAAATTCATTCCTCGTTTGTTTTATCCAGTGATCGAGCCAAACTCCTGGATCAAAAGCAGCACATGCTCAAGGAACGTGAAACAATTCCTGTTCAACTCTCAGCATCAGCGCTTCGTAATTTGTTTACAAAAATAAGTCTATACAACTGAAATTGTACTTTCTAAGTAGGTGTTTTCAGAATTCTAGGGTTCTCTAATTCGATGCTTGAAATGCAGATAATTTCGCTTTAAAAGACCATATTCTAAAGCAGTATCCCTTAAAATTGTGACTAATATAATTGTTTAGATATTACTAAAATTTGGCGCTGTATAGCCTTCAATGAACTAGATAAAATTCATAAAGATGAGGACATGATCAAATCCATAAAATTGACTAGAATGAGATGGGCATGCCACCTTCTGAGATAGAACACTTATTTAGGTCTTTAATGGAACTCCTTTTTGTGGAAGATCGAGAGAAAGACTCGAGAAGAGATGGTTGGTTGGTTTGTGCGCTCAGCGGCCCATACTTGTATACGATACCGGCGTATCAGACCGGAACCTACAGCTTAATGTGGATTCCGAACCACAACGAACATCCATGACTAACCTGGCATCTTTGGCATGTGAAGCCAGAGCGCTAACCACACAGCCAAACAGGTGGGCCAAGAGATGGAAGGGACTGTCTGGATGAAGATTTAAAAATTAGAAATTGGTAGTCAATTTCTGGAAAGAGGGCGGGATGGGAGAGATCTCTGAAGAAGGCCAAGCCCCACAAAGGGCTGTCGTCTCAATGATGATGATAGCCTTCAATTAGGCTTTTGTGCCATGAAAAGAAATATTAATAAATAGCAATTTAACCAAATTGTGTTAAAAACCATGATAAGATTACAAAAAAAATTTAAAAAAATCAACTTCTTAGGATACTGGGAAATGTATGGACATTTCAGAAAGACACAAAAACACATATTTGTCAATTACTTAATAGATTGCAACCTTAAGTAGAAAATATAGTAAATATCCATAATGATGAGATTATATTTATGTAAAACGTTTCATCATTCTCGGAAAATATAGTGATTTAGCAAGTTTGTATTTGTATGCAATGTTCCATTACGTAAAAAAAATATACACCAAGTTTTAAAAAATAAATTTTGTTTATTAAGTAACAAAAAAAAAGTTATTCTTTTTCCCTTAGTTTAGTGAAACATGTAAGAAATAAGCGTGACTTAATAAGCATAATAGACAACATCAAGTGTTTTATCAATGTCAACTAAAGACATAACGTAGCAATTTTATATTTGTAAATTGTATTATCAACACTAATATACGAATTTTTCCGACTTTGTTTAGAAAGTGTATGAAGTTAGCCCATTTTAAACTTTATTAATTATGTTAATTAAAATTCATTTCTGATTGAGTTACTTTGCTAATTTTGCATTAGCATCGTGTTAAACATAATACAATAGCACGCAACCTAAACTTTCCATAATTCCTAGCAGTTCCCAACATCGAGCCTGTGGTCAAGACAAGGATTCTGAAGCATAATTCGTGAATGCATAAATTCACTTTCAGTTTTAATAAATAAATTTTGAAACGTTGTTTGCCGCATATTTTGCTGTTATATATGTTTTTATTATTTAAAATTCGATACAAACATTAAGCTCAAGCTGACAACAAAGTCGGCGCCATTTTAATGAATAAAAAGATAATAGATTTGATTGACATGATAGTAACTCTCAAATCTACTATACCGCCGATTCTGTTGTCAGCGAAGGTTAGCATGCTAACTTCTATACTAAACTTCAACTTAACTAGACATCAGTTAGACGGTAGATCGTGACAGTGCTCATAGGTATTTAATCCATTTTGGCGGCGTAAAAGCATAATGTTCGCCAAACCACAACCTTATAGAGAACAAAAGTCTATAAGGTTTGGCGAGAATTATGTCTTCACTCCGCCAAAATGGATTAAATACCTATGAGCACTGTCACGATCTACCGTCTAAGTGATGTCTAGTTAAGTTGAAGTTTAGTATAGACAGCGAGGTTGCGGGTTCGAGTCCCGTGTAAGGCATGGGTGTTTGTAAATGTATGATGGCTTGTCAAATGACGAATGTTTCGGCGCATTATAGCCCTGGTGTTGCTGACGTTGTCAGATAATCTGAAAACAACCAACTGTTGTCAGCGAAGATCCAAATGATGCACTCAATTTCCGAGTTGAATTCACACCAAGAGTAGTTTTTCAAGAGGTTCTTCGTAAATAGGTTTAATATATTCAAATAATTTTCATTTGCACAATATTAAGAGACAAATTTATTTTTTAATAAATATTTCGTGTATATTAAATTAAAGTGTTTGGTATACTCATCATTTTTCAACTCATGTCCTGTATGCCTTACAACTTTCCAGTTCAAATTTACAAATGTAAAGCAATAATACAGATCTCACAATCCGTTTTCTTTGCCACAAATTTCTAACTGTCGAAAACATCCCTGCTGCGTCTCCTTCAAGTCATTACTGTTGAACGTTGATATTTGTTAATTTTCCTTAACTCCGGATACGTGTCTCATAAATTGAGACTGATCAGCCAGTATCTAAAATCTTCCCTTGAGTGCATATGCTCTGAACGGATCTTTCTCGATAACGCTAGATTACATTGAACTTTATCAGTCAACTAACTAATTATCTTTGATTTCAATTGCCTCTTCTACTAATCATGTCATACAAATATACTTAAGTCTGATTTCCTTTGATAAATGATAAGACATATTGATAAGAAGTGTCTTGGTAAATAAGAATCCAAGAGGGGGTCGTATGGAAAACTATTTCCTTGAACTTGGGTGGGCGGCTCAAGGTTCACCCCGGTACTGCGACTTAAGGTCTACTGTATTATTTCTATTCATACATTGTTTCAACTCATACAGTATCATCTAAAGTGGCGTTCGCCACTAACTTTTAGAGGCGGGCCATCTATATATATAATTCTTTTGCGTGCCGCCCAAATTCGGCTGTATTTCTGTGAGCAGATTGGCAACGACTTCAAACAACCAATCACAAATCTTCTAAATGTACCTTATGCACGAGTTTCCAATTCCAATCCAGCCAATAACATATCTTTTGAAATTTGACTTTTGGCAGTAGCCAACAACTTGAATTCGCTATATTTTGTTTTCTTATTACTGATACAAATTATTGCCTATTTAAACCGTATTGATTTAATATTTACGTTAATGCCGGAATAAATAAATGAAAGATGTGTACATTTCTTTTGGATTAAAATTCTATATAAGCCAGTTTTTTTCCGAAAAATTGTCGGTTAAAATTCCAAGTCGGGTACGGATTCAACGCATAGAATTACGTCAACAAATGTCAGCCGACGCCCTTTTTTTAATAATAAGTGGTGCCTATGGTTGCCATAATTTGGCGTGGTTTTATGTAAACAATTCTTGGTGCAGAATCCGTACCGTACTTTGAAGTTTTATTTATATTTATATGTGAATGTTTTCCGAATATATATACCGATAAAAATTGAGCACGGAATTTCCATTAAGAATACTAAGGTTTCTATGCTGAGAATTCACAGTAGATTGAATAAGAATTTCAGCATTCTGGATAAACCACAATTTTTTTTAAATAACTTTTTATAATAATATATTCATTCAGGTAATGATTTACCGCATGGTGCCTTTTGGTGACTTTTAAAAGAGTTGCCAAAATGAAAATAAAGTTGAAAGGCTGTGTTGCTAAATCTAAAAGGGCGTTAAAACGGTGCCGGCATGTTGTCAAATCGAAACGGTCACTAGAATTCCCGGAAAATCAAGTCAAAGGGTTGCCACATTCGCCACCAAATCACAAACTTTCAAAAAGTCACCAAGAGGAACCGAATAATAAATCTGAGCCTACATTTATTTCTAATCAGTGCAAATTCAGTCATTGCGCAATTACATTACTTAAAAATTATCAAAATAAAGAATACCAACCTCCCTCCCCAACTTCGAAATGTCAAATGAAATTAAAATTATTCTTGCCAAGCTTGATTTTCCAAAAATTACGGTCGATTGAGCCTTCCGGTTGATTGAATGCCGGGTAATTGGTCTTTAACTGTATTATTTTTTAAGTGCCGCAAAAAAGGTATCGAAACAATATAGGACCCCATTGGCTACTTTTTGCAAGCGCCAAGCAAAAGTCGCCAATGGTGTTTTGGTTGTTTAAAGTACCCGTTCAAACACTCAATTGTGGACGCGCTACATTCTAGGAAGAAAAAGGAGCAACCGGAAGACTACGGAAGTACACGAGAAGTACGTCACATAAGAGAGTAGTACTATCCATAACAACAAAGCAAAATAATGCCAATAGTGGAGTTGAGATGTTCCAAAAGACATGAAATATGAAAAAGGGAAAGGTAAAAATAATTAAATTGTCTTATTTGACGTCATATCTTATTGTAAAAGAGATAAATAGGCCACTCTGTTATAAATTGGCAAAAAGGATAAATCAACAAATTACAAAGTAAACTAGGGGTGTGAAAATCGCACAACTTTCAGTTACACTATAATACTGACTTGAATTTGTACTATTTACAGTTTTTATATTTCCAGCATTCATTTAGAAAAAATAGTCAGTTTGGCGATATTTTTTGTAATAATTCTTATCTGGGTATATAAAAAGGAAAACTTCCGCCAAAATGGTAATTATGGCTATATAGTACCTTTTCGATAATTTTCTTAAATTATCCTTTCTTATAAGTGGAACTGAGGAGAAGAGAAAAAATGGTCGTTTATGAGCTATGCTCAAAGAAAGAGAACTCTGTGTTAAAAGCATTCGTTTTTCAACTTTTTACGCCATTAAAGTATTTTTACTAGAACTTCAGAGATGGGGTTGTTTAGAACCCCATAAGAGGCATTACCACAGCGATTTCGATCAAAATTGTTAGAGCCGATTTTTAGCAATCATTAAAAAACATGTTTCTTTCAATGGCAGCTACCTTATGCGCATTCGCGATTTTGACGAAAACCTTAATGTTAGGTCCCATGGCCACCACCAATCAGTACACCAAATTTAAACATCGTTGGTCAATTTATTCGGGAGTTATGTTGACCACAGAGACAGACAATATTTCTCGATCACTTTTTTAAAATCAGGAAATTCCAAAACTTGGAAAAATGCACACAAAAAAAAATCGTAATTTTTTTTTACCGAATGCTATACTTTCATTACCCCATGTATATATATATAGCTAATTGAAAGAAAAAAGACTCTTGATAATTTAAATAATAGAAAATCTAAATTTTTTTTAACAAAATATATTGAAAATCTAAAGAACACGTCTTTAAATTAAACTGGTGTTGTAAAAAATTGTAAAAAAATACTTTAAAATGTGATGAATAAAAAAAAAAAAAAAAACTCAATAGCTATCCCTTTTGGAAATATGATGAGCAAATGAAATTTCTAATAAATTGCAATTTCTTAAATTTTCTGACAACAGTTAATTACAAACAAAGTCAATTTAGTTTTATCGGATGATAGAAATTTCGCAATGAAGAGTAAGCGACTGCAGATATCTTAAAAAAAGTTTTCAGTATGCGATGGCTATCCTGCTAGGTTTTACTTTCAATTATCCATATGTTTACATAAGGTAATGAAAGTATGGCATTAGGTGAAAAAAAAGGAATTTTTTTTCCTGCATTTCTCTATGTTTTGGAACATAGATTTCAAAAAAGTGGTCTAGAAAATATGTCTGTTTTTGTGTACATGGTCAGCATAACTCCCGATGTTCAAATTTGGAGTGCAGGTTGGTGGTGGCCATGGGATCTACCATTAAGGTTTTCGTCAAAAATCGTACATGCACATAAGATTGAAATCATAAAATATCATGTTTTTCCATAATTGCTCAAAAACGGTTTTAACAATTTTGATTAAAATCTTTGTGCTAATGCTTGTTAAGGTGTTCTAATCGTCTCTACCTTCGAAATTTCAGTTGAAATGTGATAAAAAGTTGAAAACGAGTGCCTTTAATACAGAGCTCTCTGCTCTTGATCATCGCCCGTCAACGATTAACTTTTTTTCTGTTTCACGCATAAGGACAATGTAATGTCGATCGAATAAACATTGCCAATTACTCCATCATGGCTGATTTTTTTTTTGCCCTTGTAAAAATTATTACCAAAAGTATCGGCAAACTGGCCATTTTTATTAAAATGAGTGAAAATATGAAAATGGTATACAACACCATAAATTTTATTGCAATGACGAATTTTCTAGTGTAATTGAAAGTTCTGAGACGTTCCACAGCATAAGTTTTTATGCGTGCTCGTAAAGTGAAAAAGGGACGCTTGATATTTTGAGAGACTCAATTTCACATTGTTTCACTTACACCCCCATTGGAAAAAAATTTTAACTCTTATACTTCATAACAATTTTCAAAAAAGGGGGGGGGGGGGCATTTTTTGGCAGTGGGACTCAAACATACATTGATTTGACACGGACCAAAGGTACTGAGGTTCACAATATGCATCGTCACGAATGTGCCTTCCTTCTTGAAATTTACAATATTAAAAATTCACAGAATGAAACCCGTGAGGGAAACATTATCGAATATTTACTATAAATGCATTTGAACAGGAAATTAATTTCAATAATATATCTAACATTTTTACAAAATTAAAAGGAAGTAAATTTTAACCATTTAAAATTATCTGAACACAAATTATTAAATTTAGAATAGCAGCTTTTCATTTATTTTGGTACAAATAACATAAAAAAAAAAACTTTACTGTTGGGAGTTTTTAATTCAATGGGTTAGAGTTTGTATGGCACAAGAGCCATGCTAATTGTGGCAGTGCTGCACCTACTTTAATTGGGTATTGGTTGGTGGTCTTTTTGAGCGAGATCTACCCAGCCTTCTGCTATACTAAACTTCAACTTAACTAGACATCACTTAGACGGTAGATCGTGACAGTGCTCATAGGTATTTAATCCATTTTGGCGGCGTGAAAGCATAATGTTTACCAAACCACAACCCTATAGAGAACAAAAGGCTCTAAGGTTTGGCGAGAATTATGTTTTCACTCCGCCAAAATGGATTAAATACCTATGAGCACTGTCACGATCTACCGTCTAAGTGATGTCTAGTTAAGTTGAAGTTTAGTATAGTGCGAGATTTACTGGATCAGTGAAAGCTCCGCATTTGTTAGCCGAGTATTCTGCAAAATCGATGGGGGTATCCATATTTTCAGGTTAAACCAGTGGCAAGCAATTCAAACAAATATAAATATTGTGTTAGCCACTATGTAAAACCACCATATAGTCATCATATTTTTTAATTAATAACATCATATAAATTATGTCCTTATTTAAAAGGTCTCAAATCTAAGTAGTGTTTTAAAATGCACATTTTTATTCTTCTGCAAAAAATTCTCCTTTTACAATGATTGACTTTAATGGTAGTTGAATTTTGGGACATTTAATTGGATAAAATTACTTTCTAAGATAGGATCATAAGTGTAAACAACAGATTTCTAAAAACCTGGATGTAAATCTCTAATTTATGAAAGCTAACAGTAGGCTTTAATACCAGTTTTCTCCAGAAAATTCCTGTTAATGTATATTGCAGAATTCTGGTAATTTTTACAAAAGAACAAAGTAACACTGAATTAAGCCAACCTTTTGAAAAATACATATATATAACGGATTTAGAAAAACTGTATTTACTTTAGCTTCCGGTTATATAAAAAAAAAACACTGCAAATTTTTCTCAATACAGGCATACTACTTCTATGCATTTGTACAAGTTAAAGGAAAGCAGTGAATTAAATTTGCTGTCATTGTAAGAAATAATTTAAATTTTTGAATTATTACAGTTTAAAAATTGAATTACACGATCAATATAATGAATAACAAGACAAAATTAATGTACTACTTGGCAAACTTTTTGAATAATGCACACACCTTGTGCTAAAAAAGGTGATACAATCAATTTTGTTCCCACAAAAGCATAGTACAGCTGCCCTCCCCCCCCCCCCCCAAAAAAAAACAGAACTTGCATAAAAGCAATGAAAACCATTAAAAAAACTCATATTTTAAAAAAAATGCCAGAAGTCAAACAACTTTAAACAATTAAATTATATAGGCAAATAGGTTAATCTAATTAAGATTTAAATTTTTTTTTTTTCTAAATTTAGAATTTTCTGCATAAAAGAAACTGACCTAAAAATCAATCAACAAATACAATTACAGAACTATAATAACTTTTAGTAAAGTCCATTTATTTCAATAAAAAACATGAATAAAATGAATGCTTTATTTATTAACAACACAAAGATTGGTATCATCATAAAATAATTCACTATGAATTAATACAATTAAAAATTTAACAGACATTGTAAATCATTCAAACATGTCAAATAGTATTGTTACGAATTTTTGCATATTTGTAAATATTTCGTAGTGTTAATTTTGTAAGTAGGAAAATTTATGTACATTTTGCATAAGGCAGTGCAATAGTTCGTCTTAATTGGCTTCCCTGCAGTGAGCATCTCAATGCTTGATAACGGGTTTTACAGAGGTAACTCTGGGAAGCGAGTTTCAAGGGGCAGGGCATTTAACATTATGGTAATGGGAATCTCGCCAAATTGGCAAGATAGAGCCAAGTTGGCGACGGTTTTGGCGACTAATTTTTGTCGCCAAACTTGGCGATTTTCGGTACATGTATCCCATGTACATGTATAAGGACTTTTCGACTACGATCTGGATAGTTCTCCAAATTTCTCTCTCTTGAAGATTCGTGAAGGTTCGCAGCCTCCCCTATATAGGGACGGCCATGAGTAGGGTTTGTCAGTTCTTGAATTTTGAGTCACTGAATTAGTTGACTGGAGATACTGAGCATTCTAAAGCGAACTGTTTTACATTGTCTTTTGCGGTGATTTAGCAGTTGTTTGTCAAGTTTTTAACTGCTGTTTTGTGCTCTATTGAGGTGAAAAGAGCTGTATTGTGTCTACTAGAACGAGAAGTTCTGGAGCTGTAAGAGAACTGTGAAGAGTTATTTTGGAATAAATTCCTGCAAGTTTTGATCTGCTTTGGCTTCAAATCTTTCGAACCCGTCCACGCAACAGTATCGTCAGCCACAGCAGTCTATTTGAAGTTCTAGCACAGAATCTGAAAGAAATTATTAAAATCCTCACATTAAGTTACTATGAAACACAGTATACAATAAACATGGAATGGCTTAAAAAAAAGTCAAAACTTTAAACAATTATACTATGTTGACAAACAGGTGAATACAATTTGAATAAATTTTCCTTTTTTTTTAAAACTGCATTCAATGTACTGAAATTAGTGTTTCCACTGATCTGTATTATGTTTGAAAAAAAAAAAAATGATTAAATGTCATTAACTGCAACTTTAGATTTTTCTATGTAACTTTAGTTTGGACACACATTAAAAAACCTGATTCTACAGAATGTAACTATCTTTAAAAATGTAAAGTTGTAGTAAAATCCCAAAGTAAGATTAACACTTGGGGTGAGAAGGATATAAATAAAATATATCCCTCCCTCCCACAAAAAAAACTATTTTAAATTCTTTTATTTAAAAATAAAATACTTTTGTTTACTGAAATTTTTACAATGATTAGAACATATTAAAAGATTTTAAAGGAAAAAATAATGCATTTATTTTGCTATTGACAAATAAGAATATATTTCCTTACGTCAAAAATATGGCTTTACTTGTTGGACATTTTATTAGTTCATTTCAAATGTTTTATGATGATGATTTAATTTTCAGTAAAGAGGTCAAGTAAAATAATTAGAGCCTAACTAAAAAAATACCATAAATAACATAATATAAAAGAGCTGAGAAATCTACGATTTAGGAGAAAAAATATATGTATACCTGATCATATGCACTTTTTCTTTACACACTGTTGCACTTTGAAAACTGGAATTGATTTCAAGTTCTGTAAAAATAATTGTTTTTTAGCTAAAGTAAATAGCTTCAATACATTCAATGAGTCAAACGCTTAGCATAAAAATAAGTAAAATAAAATTACATTCCAAAAATATAAATAAAACTATTGCACTAAAATAAGTTTTTATCACACACTTCGAATGCAAAATAAACATTTTTTAGCGAAATATACTTCATTTATTATTCTACATGAGTGCTTGGGAAATATAAATCATTGTAACAATACTTTTATAGATATTTTTTGCTTAGAATTTAGATAATTTTAAAGTTTATTTTTTCATACACATAAATCTTTCAATTTTTGAACCCCTGAAAAATAATTAAATTCTAATAAAATATTACATAGCTCTTTGACTTTCCAATGTTAAATCTTGTTAATAAATATTTTACAGTAAAATATTTAAAGAATTTTTTATTCCTCCACTACAGTTCAAACTCAATTGAATCAACTTGGTTAACAGATACACGAATACAAAATGTACAGAAAACTGGTAATCTAGTTATTTACAATAATTTTGGATTCCATCTACTGGATTACAAGTCACTTTTAGTTCGTGCAGCAAAATCCAAACTTATCAAAAATAATATTTCACAAATTTCTTTCACTTCTAGATGATAAACACATAGCAATATAATGTAAAATTTTAATTTACCATAAATTATTTTAACAAGTTAACCCTGTGTTTAAAAGTGCCCTGGATAGGACACATAAATGCAACTGTACTACCCTTGCGCAACACTCTTTCTATATTTTTTGGGAAATTATAATTTTGCAAACCAGTAATAGTCAAAACATTTCATTTAAGTAATTTAATACATTATGTAGGAAGCGGATAGCAATTACTTCTGCTCAAGATTGATTTCTATTTGCTTGGGGCCAAGAAAAAACAGGTATTTAGGCTTTGAAGTCTAGGGTTGTCATTGAACAATAAAGTTTCAAATGGAATAAATCAGTAAAATATGTTCCCTACAGATATACGTATGTAGTTAAGGAAATATAACCATATAATATAGTTTTACTTGCAACTTTATTCCTTTAAAATTCTTGCTGTTAAATTTGCAAATTTGTTTAACTTCTTCCTGCGATGTTTGTTTTTAACAGAGTTCAAAAGCGAAAAGCTTAAATTGCAACAGCATGCATCGCAACCATAACCTAATGGTTCTGGCAGTTCACATCAACATATCTAAACGTCCACTTTCAATACTAGAGCAGGATTGATTTTTACCTCAGTTGTTGTTCTGGGTTCGCCATACTTTTGACTCAATGTTTTTAGCCATTTCGGATTCACTTTTGTTTATGTTAAGTGGGGGGAAAAAAAAAGGTACCACTATATAACTTATTTTTATCATTAATATTATACTAAAATCCAATTCAGCAATATTAATTTCTCATGATTTTCCAAAGTTGCCAGCAAGTGACTTGTTTTCTCAAATGAACGATTCATTTGTAAAGAGCAATTTTTTGGTGGATGAAAATACAACACTTTAAGTTAACATTGAATCTGAAATAACTTGCAGGATCTTCTGTGTAGAGTACCAGAAATTCTTCTCACTTTAATTGCCAACTAGCTTAAGAAACACAAGCTGCAATAAAATGGAGATAAGGGGGACTGCACTGGTGAACAAAATTTTCTGCAATATAAATACATACATTGAATATATTATTGTGGTTTTAAATTATGAAATATTTTGCCACTTGGGCAATATTAAATTTTTATTTCACAAACAATCAAATATCAACAAAATCACTTGGTAAACACTAATATTACAGCTCAACTACAATAGTAAAAGGAAATCTATTTTTAATGCTACAATACAATAGGAGCTTTTTGAAAATTGACATGATTTTGTTTACAAAGTTAATAGTTTAAATTATAAAATGTTAGATTCTCTTTTATATTAATACAGAAAATTTAATCAAACACTTACTGGGTACTCTTCCGTTAGACGGGTAACAGTTGGTGCCAAGTTTAAATGTTTACATGATGCATAAATGTGTTGCCAAACCTAAATATTCATTGTTTGTTATACCTGCCCTATAACGGTTTGTTATAGGAAATATATAAATGATTCGAAGGTTACAAGTTTGAATGAGATATTGCTGCAATTTGGCGATTTTGATCCGATACCCGTCTAAAGGAAGAGTACCCACTTACTGTTTACATAACTAGACATTTTTTAACAACTTAAAAAACAAATTTGTTTGCAAATTTTAATTAATCCCAAGCCTTCCATTTAATTAAATAGGTTTAAGCAATCAATTAATGGGTAAATTCTTAGTTTAAGTAGAAGGGTTGGTGCTATTTTGATAAGTTGGTGTCAAGGCCTAATCATGGCCAATTCAATATGGTGCCCGATTCAAAATTTATAACATGGTGGGATATTCAAAAAGGCTGTTAATATAGTTAACTCACGATAAATCGAAGTCTCATAAGTCGAATATTCGTTTATCTTGAAGTTTTCATTCGGTCCCAAGAATATGCCTTGAATATAAAATAACTTCCAAGTGAATTCCGATAACTTGAAGAATTTGGCCAGTTCCTTGAATTTCGAGTTATCGCGAGTTGACTGTACTAAACAACAACTGAAAACACAAGGAATATGCAAATAATCAAACAGCAATTAAGAAACGGCAAAAACCCACAAGAAATAGGTTTGCTACTAATACGCAACTTTATCGTCTAGGAACTGGCACCATATTCACTTGACAATATTTCCACGTCAATTAGGAATAGACCGATTTATGAATGAACCAGCAACATTGTGGTTTCAGCATTCTTACCTCGTCCAGAAAAAATGTATCCTCTCTAGTTCTATACATGGGCGAGTTGGTAATCATAGAAATCATTAACCCTAATTATACATTCCAAATTCCTTCTTGATTAATTGGAGCTGAAATACAACTTAACAATATTTATGGTTACTACAAATCTGTACAGTGAACAAGATTTATGAATTAGTATTCGAAGATAGCAAATAATGGGCTACACCTAGAAACTGCTGGTTTAAAAAACCTTCATTGACTTTAAGGTAAGAGTAGGGAATGAGTTTTTAAAATGTAAAGCACAGTAAATATACACATTAATTATGGGTACTGTCATACCAGTTGTTTGAAAATGCCTGATAAAGTATCAAACTAGTTATTTTTTCAATCAAATTTTATATACACTCTGAAACTTAATACTTAAGTGATCCAAAATTCTTTTAGTATAATACTTAAGTGATCCAAAATTCTTTTAGTATACTCTTTAAAGTTGTTATAAAACTGTTCAGAGAGTGAGATTAAAGAATTATGATACGAAGAAATTTAAAGTGAATCAGTTCTAATTAATGTCCAAACTAACAAAATCGCATAACTACGCACTTTTAAAATCAAAACGGGACAGTTTTAATGCATTATAAACAAGATGCAATTGAATATTTCACTCACTTATAATATATTGTATCCAAATTATTCTGGAACGGTGTAGTGGTTAGCGTGCTGGCTTCTAGACCGCGAGGTTGCGGGTTCGAGTCCCGTGTTGGCATGGGTGTTTGTAAATGTATGTTGGCTTGTCTAATGACGAATGTTTCGGCGCATTATAGCCCTCGTGTTGCTGACGGCGCCAGATAATCTGAAAACAACCAACCAACCAAATTATTCTGGATGAGATGAATACGTTGCGTCCAAACAATACAACCGCCGCGAATTCAATTCCCGCCTTTTTATTAGCTTTTTTGTAGCAGAAACAGATATTGCTCTATGACGTACTTCCCGTGTACTTCCGTAGTCTTCCGGTTGCTCCTCAAACAAAATACTTCCTAGAATCTGTAAATTCCCTCAATTGTTGGGCCAAAACAAATTATAACCGCCAAAACTGCAAGGGTGGCCAGATTGAAATTCACGGGACATCGTGTAGGAAGGAAGGGTAGCCAGAAGTGTAAAAAAGCGCCAATCCGATCAGTTCAAACCTGGAAAAGTCGCTAATGAGGTTCTATACTGCTTCTGTTCTCAAAAGAGAATATACAAGTATATAATTTCTTATATTGATTGCTGCGTTAAGAAATTTCGATATGCAACTTTAATTATTTTGGCACTTCATGCAAAACCAATCCGTATATTTGAATTTCAATTTATGAAATACCTGATATTTTTTAGATATGTGCATGAAACTGTTTATTTTTTTTTGCTTTCCAAAACGTTCAACGACGCTGCCACACTGTTCCTTTTTAACGCGTCTCACATAAGCAGTAGGATTATGATGTCGCAAGTATTGTAGCTTATCATAAATAATCCAATTTCTTCAGTTTCATAGCACAATATCACTCTTAAAGATTTTTCTTGATTATGCAACTGAAATAGCTTTTTGCAGGGGCGTATTTTAAATGTCTCACTTTAAAGCGATTTATATATATTTCTATGCTCCCGGCGGGCAGCAGAAAAATCTGTCTCGGGCCAAATCCGGTCCGCGGGCCGCGTATTGGCTAACGCTGATTCTAAAGGCCTTAATTACAAACTTTGTGTTAAATTTAGAGGTGTTAGTATTTGCTCGAAACGTACAGCATAAAGCTGTGAATAACTGAACACGCATGCAACTGCAGAAAGAATTACATTTTATATAGTTTCATTTTTCATAGAGATTTCAAATATAAGCCATTCAGAACTTATGGAATAATCTTCAGTTTTTAACTTTTGACTAGCAAGAATTCCTTTATAACACAATATTGTTATTAAAGTGATATAACTTAAAATTTTTAATTCTGAGTGAAAGTATGAACAGTATTACACTGCATGTACTTATTGCTGGATAAACGACATAAGATTGTTTAAAAGTTAAACTCAAGTTGAAACTGAATCTTCCAGATTCAAGTATATGTAGTCTGATTCTCTACACTTTAACTCAAAAATGAATTTTGAGTTGTGTCACTTTTATAAAAAGGTTGCGATGCGTTCTAAATAAAATATACCTACGCTAAAAAAAAAATAAGCAGTATTGAAAAATTGTTTACAAAATATACTGCTTGAATCGTATATTTGAATTCGTAGAGTAAGATGTATGTATAGCCGATATACGGTTTTTAAGGCTGTTCTCTTATGCATTCTGTGACAGAAATACACAAGGTTCCCCAAATCTCTTTTCTATAGATAGCAGGGTGGGATCGTAATTCAAAAAATCTTAATAAGACAGACACCGCTTTCCTTTGATTCATTTTAAATTTCAAAACTTCCAGCCGCATAGAAATTACCAAAAGAAAATATTTAAAAACGTAGTTTTATAAAAACTAGAAGAGGAAACTTTCCGTATCTGTTTCCCTAACAAAAGTACAGAAAAAGAACTTGAACGAAAAATCTGGTGTGCGAAAAAAGTATAGAGAAAAAAACTTTCTAAAAATCGACCGTGTAAAATTCGATTTTGGGTTGCCTCCGTCTAATCGCCATATAATGGCTGAGATAAGGTTTGCGATACGGCAATTAAACCTTATCGACAGCCTTAATAAGGATCGTAAAAGAACAATGGTTATAGATAGGAAATAATATATGAACCACTGTCCAATACGCGGGGATGGTAAATCCGGTTTTTATAAAAGGTGCAAAATGTTTAAAAAAGGGAAAAAATGGATAATAATATTAACGGATAAGAAAAAATGGAAAGTTGTTATCAAGTTTCTCGTTGTGTGCGTGCCAAAAGATAAATTGCGGTGTACTCTTATCTTTTAAATGGGAAATTTCCACCGAAACTCATTTTTTAAAGGTTTGTGCATCTCGCTTTTTGATGATTCAACTACAGAGTTTATTAGTTTTCGCTTTCATTTTTCCTGTTAATGCCCGTTGCGATTATGCTTAGTTTATGCGTGAATGCGAATATTGAATTGTTGCTTTGATAACATGTATGGGACCAAATATGAGAAATGAAAATTTTTAAATTTATTTTTACCATGTATAAAAGTTTTTTATTAAAATGGCCATATCTTTAAACCGTCTTCTTATTATTTTAGGCAATAAGCTTTACTATTTTGCCCTTTGAAACTTAAGTATATAATTATGTATCTTTATTTTTAATTAATGATAGAATCAATTAAAATCTATTTACAATAGATAATTATGATAAAGTTAGTATTTGTTAGTTTTTATAACGATTTTTATTTTTAACGTTACAGCGACGTTCAGTGCATGGTTTCATTCACATAACATGAATGCAATTTTTATTTACATATTACTATTTTGAAACCATTTAAACTTTTATCATAATTCCTCTACATGTCATATGCATTAGAATTGATTTCCATTCTTATACATAAATAATTAATTACTTATTAGTTAAAAATAAACAGCCAAAATTAATTTTTTATTAACATTACCTCCATTACTTTATAAAATACTCTTTTATTTAACAGGCCACATATATATTTTCCACCAATGAGATTAAAGCGCAATGAAATACTTTTTCCTCGCTATATATTATTATAGATAATATAATTGTTTGTTATTCTGTAAAGATATTGATTTGGAAACTTGTGTTGTACTAAAATCCCAATTTATTTCAATAGTTATAGGTATAAATAGTTAGGATTAAGCTTAGTAAAGCAGCTTTTGATAGAAAAAATAAATATCGCTATAAATAAAGTTATATTTAAATATTCTTATATAGTGTTAAAATTTATATGGTAATTATAAAATGAATTAAGGCAAAAATAAATGCAGAAAAAAGATATAAATAATATCCATTGAAATTAGAACCATTAACCACATTGAAAAGACTTAAAATGATAAAAACAGAATAAAAGTTAAAGTTTAATTCTTAAGTAAATTAATTAATTCTGGAGTGCGTCTAATCGGTAAAATTGAAAATTATCTGGCTTAGCATTGTTTCAAGAAACATTAATTAAAGAATGTATGGAAAAGTTTGCCAAGACTGAATTATACTGTTCATACTTAAAGTTTATTGAAACTTCAGTATATTTTACTTAGAAGTGGACAGAAAGTTATTCCGAATGTGTGAGTGTGTGTGTGCTAATTTATGTAGAATCTTTAAGGCAAGAGAGAAAAAAGTTAGCCAAAGTTCTTTTAGGAAATTAAAATATTTAGAGCATTTTAGCTCCATTCAATTCTATTTCGACACATTAAAATTGCAAATAGTTAGGAAGTTAAGACGAAGTCCAAAAACATCCAAGAAAACTTTTTGCTACTCCAAACCAACTGAACATTCATAAGATGTTCACAAAAGCAGGTGAAATTTCAATGGCCTTCCCAGAAAAACTCACCATACTTAATTCACCTTAAGAACACTTATCCTCTCAACAAATACTAATTATAAGCCCTAAACACCGTAATTAAAATGTATCTAATTTTTTTTTTATCTCTAGCCATCTGGAGATCCCAAGCAAAACAAAACAGCGTCACTTCCATGTACCTCTATTTTTTCCTCTTCCAAAAGAAACTGTCCTCCAGATCTTTTGTGGCACAGAAAAGATGCGGAGCCCCATCCAGAAAACTAATTATCAGTGCTTCGTGCTTAGTTTGCAACAGCCGGTTGTCGTTTATTAAAATGATGGGGAACAAAACAACTCCGTAGGATTTGACACTTCATTATACCGACTTTAATTAGGGGTGCCATGAAATGGGAAGGGTATTGGAAACCGGTGCGCCAGTGGTGCTACTGCCTTTGATGCGACGCTGTTCTAAAAGTTCTGTGGTGGCGTTCGGCCAAATTAGTCTTACGCGTCTCTCGAAATGATGGATAGCTCTGAATCTAATATTTGTTAATGTTATAATTACTGGTGGAAGTTTGTTTTTGGTGTGTATTTTTGTTTCTTTGAACTTATTTTTGGAAGCGACCTGAAAGTTGGTAACTGTTTGGCGGTAGAATAACTAATTTTGATAAATTTTAAGCAAGGAAAAATTTCGTGATTCCTTTTCAATAACTATTTAAATATCATTAAGTTGAATTGTATTAGAAGGCCATAATTTAATTTTAGCAATATAGGAACGTCAAGAACTTGTTTGAAAGGACACACAATTACAAAATTTGGTATGCATGGTGGACTAAGCAACAAGCAATTTTCAGCAAATGTCTTTTCAGTGAAGCACCTTAAACATTTTAAATTCACATAAAGGGAAACCTTTAACATATAGCTGCGCGGCTAGCCGCCATATTATAGCCGATAACTGCATTTCGTGAAACAAGTTTGTTACTTGACACATTGATGGAATATGTCATTCTCACCATTTTAAGAAGTAGAGCCACTCAAATTTCAGTTCCGGTCGAGTTTTTATACTAGTTCAAAGTTAGGCATAAAATGTTCATTTTCATCAATAAAAATAGTTATATGTGAGGTCACAGCCAAAACGAAAGCTGGAAGTTTTTGTGTTTTTATTGGTTATACTTTCAGATATTTAATAGTATTTTAGACTAGGATTCAATTTTTTCTAAACTGCCTAGATATATCTTCTTTTTTTCTTTCTTTTTCGCACTTGTACGAGTCAGTCCTAATTGAAATTGAAGCCCGTACATGTCACATAAATGGCGATCTATGATTGGCTTAAATTCTTCGCAAGTTTATATTTATGTGACTAAACGGTTAGTTTATTTTTTAAATAAACTAATAAACACAGTTTATTTTTTAACTTAAGAGACAAAATTCTATAAAATGTCATTTTAGTTAATCTTAACATCTTTTAGCTAAAAAACATTCAAATTTGATTCGAGAAAGATTCAGGCCTTCATGAGCTACTTAGTTTTATCTTCATTACAAGAGTATGGATGATTGGTACTTGACAACATTTGCGATCCATAATGGTCATCATGATGACCATCGCAGAATGCAACTGTTGTCATTTACTACCCATGCAAAGTGTGCTTCTCGATAAATTACTTTTTTGGTTTGCAAATGTAAAAATGACTGTCAAGAGCTTTGTAATTGCAAGAGAAACAAAATGATCAGCAATCTTAAGTGTTTTTGCAAGGTAGAATGCCATACATGAGAACTTAAAATATGCCTAGTAAAAATTTAATTTTTTTTAATGGTTTCTTTATGAGTAATGCAATTATGAACAATACTTTTATAACAAAATGCCCATTAAATTTATTTCTAAGTCGGTAATTGTTGAATTTAAACGTATTTACTAAATTTTCAACTACGTATAATTAATTTTTTTTACAATTTTGTAACAGGTAAAGTATGTTTGACGGAGAGCTCACCTGAAAAGATGTCAGGTCGCAATTTCATGCTTTTCATGTAAAAAAACTCTCTTTGAATTCTACTATCAATATACAAAATCATTCAGAACTGCTTAGATTCTGAGGGTAAATTGCATAAATGTAAAAAGAGGTGATATTAAACTCTGGAGGTTTGAACGAGAATTTATGTGAAGTGGAGCAGAAATTAGTTATATAACTACTTTTTAACATTTCATAAGGAATCCCCTTTAAAAAAAATAAAAAAAATCAGAATTTGAACAAAAAAGAACCACCTTACACCCAATAGTATGTGATTTGAACCCCCTACCTCCTTTGAAAATAATTTCACCGCCTATGTTTAAGACGATGCCAGTTAGTTGCATCTATAGTTTGGTTATATCTGAATTGTATTGAAAAATATTCAGTGCGTTAGAGTGGACTTTTCAGTCATCCGATAGAATTTACCATTTTATATTCAGCATGATCATCTTTACTTTTTCTGAAACATCAATTGAAATCTTCCGGCTATCTGAGACGATATCACCATGATACATATTTGTTTGGTATATTGGCTTGAGCAGTACCAGTTCCTTATAAGCAGACTTCAAATAGAAATTTCAGTCATTTCCGGGTGAAATTTTCCATTTTACATCCAGCGTACCCATCCTTATAATTTGATGCAACAACCAGTAGTATTAATTGTTTTTAATTGTGAACCTTTATATGAAGGTGGTAAAATTTAAAGAAGGGCATTTTTATGTCTAACTTTAAAGAAGTCTAAAACCTCCACTTTAATTTTAGTTCATCTAAAAACATTAACAAATGTCCTTTTTTATTGATAGCTTCACGCATGTAGTTTAAGCTGTTGGATGTAGTTTAAGCGGTTATACATAGATTTCCGGTCGAAGTATAAATCATTTCCAGTTGAACTTTTTTTTTTACCATTTTTTTTTTTTTTAATTTTTTTTTTTATCTTTCATACATGCCTAATAATTTAACATATTATACTTGTCTATTGAGTTCATGGCTTGAGCTATGACCCCACATATAATTATTTTTATTGATAAAAGCAAACATTTTCTGCTTAACTTTGAACTAGTATAAAAACTGTGGAATGCGAGTGGCTCCACTTATTAAACTGATCAGAATGACTTATTTTATCAATGTGCCAAATTACAGACTTGTTTCCCGAAATGCAGTTTTTTTTCCCTCTAGCTGCGCTACTAATAAAGAAAAACTTTATAACAATAAATAAAAAAAAAACGCAATTGTCAAATTATATAGAAAATAGCTGCGAGCCCCGCGTTGCGGAGATCCGTCATTGGTGTTTAGGTTCCAGCTTTTGGCGTTTCGCTCGCAGAGAGATTCATTGCTACGCAAAACCAAGCTCGCTTCGCTCACTAAAAGTTTCATTATTACGAAAAAGACAGCTCGCTGAAAAGTTTATTGCTATTCAAGCACAAGCTCGCTTCGTTTGATGGAAGGTTCATAGTTGCGCAGGCAAAGGCTTGCTTCGCTCGCTGAAAGGTTCATTGTTGCGTAAGCATGAGCTCGATTCACTCACTGAAAATTAATTGCTACGTAA
The DNA here is from genome assembly GCA_963978545.1 of Linyphia triangularis. Lineage (NCBI taxonomy): Eukaryota > Metazoa > Arthropoda > Arachnida > Araneae > Linyphiidae > Linyphia > Linyphia triangularis. Next base: position 58,152,886 of record OZ021727.1, read on the forward strand.
ACCCTTAATATTACAAAGCCCTTCTCTGTCGAGGAACAAAAAAATTTCCCAAGTTAATACAATAATACAACACCCCGCATCCCTTTGAGAATATTTTAACATGTGATTGTGAAAAAACAAAATTAGAAGGCAGAAACTACTTATATTGAAAATTTCAGACCTAGAAGTAGCTTTTTATAAAAATATTAATTATAAAAACTAATTAAAAAAAACAGATGAAAAATTTAACATTCTGTTTGTCAAAAATCCAATTAGAAGGCCCAAACTACCTATGTTGAAATTTCAGAACTGTAGTCTTATAGAAATTGCGTTTAGCCTATTTTAAGTAGCTTTCTATAGATACACAGACATACTGTTTTATTATTATAGATGGTACAGTGGAAGTATATGTAAGAGAATTAAGTACCATTAATGTGCAGTTGTACAGAGGAATCCCTGAACTAGGGGTGTGGAGCATCTCACGACTTTCATATACACTACCGGTCTCTCTCTCTCTCTCACACTCACACATCCTTGTAAGAGATTCAGAGAAAATATAGTTGTTGATGGGCGATAGCCCAATTGTAAAGAATTCTGTAGTATTCTAGACATTCGTTTTTCCCCTTTTTACTTTTTACATCTGTATCGCATTTCTACGGATATTTTGGAATAAGTATATTGAGAGTAGATTAAAAGGCATTGCTACAGCGATTTCGATCAAAATCGTTAGTCATTTTTTGACAATTTCTAAAAACATACATTTTTCAATGGCAGCTATTTGTTCGCATACGCAATTTTGACAAAACTTTAATGGTCAACAATAACCCGTATAGAAAGTTGAACCCATACGTACGTAGGTCAATCCATTCGGGAGTTATGCTGACCACAGACATTTTTTATTAGTTAAGTTCCGAAAAGAAATTGTTTTTTTTTTTTTACAAATGCGATGGGGAAGTTGCACTATACCCAAAATGCCGTAAAATTATATTTTTCCAAAAGAAAAATTGATGCAGTTTCTGAATATTCAATCAAAATGTTCAAAAAAACGTTTCATTAAATATGAAAAATGCAATTAAATATGAGCGAAAACGTCAACAACATCACGTGACCGAAAACAGCCCTGTTGACCGGTGACGTCAGGATGCACGAAGGCTCCGCACCCCGAGATAACTTCGCCTCGTGTGTAGTGCATTGATTGAAGCGATTGCTTGGATAATCTATAGCTCCACACGTTAATATTTAAAATATTCATTATGAATTTTTCTAATTTGATCTTTATTTTTTTTTATAGTCCCAACAAATTTATCATGCCGTTAGACCAAGGATTTAAAAAAGTACAATCGGATAACCTTCCAAGAGTAGATTCTATCAGTATGATATCATTTTCGGCAAGAAATCCAACCTTTGTAGGTGCAGAAATAAGAGGAGTTATAATTCAAAGATTAGTGATTTTTAAATTATAGAATTTCCTTTAATTTTTGTTATTCATATGTTTTTCTGAGTTCTAATATAATTTTGTTGGTCTTAAGGTTACCACATTGTATACGTTTTTTTCTTTAATTTTTGAACTAGACTCGGTTTTTTTTTTTGTTTTTTTTGTTCTCTACTTAAACAAGTGTCGAAAAATATATATTTTCAAAGTTTTTGCATTTGATATTTAATAAATTAAAATGTAGTTACTTAATTAGAGTCTAATTGCACCGGCCATAACTTAATTTGTAATTTTTTTAGAACTTTGATTTCAATTGAAAATGAAATAATGATTCACAACAGTGAACCTACTAGAATTCTAAATAGAAATTAAATACAGCTTTTCTTTTTCATAGTTTTGTTTGGAAAGTATTTAAAATAATCCACTTTTTCTAAAGACATCAAGACTCAAAAGTATTTTCCTAATTACCAATGTGTAGTAGTACCTAAAATTCAATACGTTTGTATAAGTTATTTTCACAGAAAAGGACCTAATTTTAGGCCGCCTCTGTTTAAACATATTGTGGAGACAATAATATTTTTTTTTTTTTTTTTTTTTTTTTTTTTTTTAAAGAGCAGGGAGTGAAAGTTATGGCGATAATGCCATAGGATATATTATCACGATTTGAAAATCGCAAACAACTGTTTTTTAAACTTCAAAGAAAGAAAATATCAATAATATTAATAAATACTCTTAAAAGACCCAACTGAAATATCTCGCATAATTTGTTTGGTAATTCAAGGGAAAATATTATTACAAAACTTAGAATTCTTAATGATTTATTAAAATATAAAATGAGGCGAGTTATTAATCTGAAATGCTAAAGAAAAGATATCCTAACAAAAACAAATTGGTTCGTGTATATTTTAAATCAATTCAAACAAAAATAATTTTAATTTACTGAAAAATAACGTTCACAGCAGTAGAGCGAAATTTCATAAAACAATTTCGTATTTTTGGTTTTGTCTCGCTTCACTGCAGTGCACCATTGTAGGATCCTTAGGTTCACTAAAAAAATACTTTATTCGAAGCATAAATGGTGGTATTTTTGCAGCCAAGGAACAATACAATACTTATTCGGCACTTTTGACATTGTAAATATAAAATTTCAGTACAATTAAAAGAAAACCCCCGAAATCACAACCGCTTTGGTTTTGCAGGAATCGAAGAACCGGAAGAACCTAGGCCATGTATCGTGACATCACAGTGCAAAGACGGTGTTGTTTTTAAAGGAAGTGACGTCAGGGTCATTCAAAAGTTAATTTAAATAATATAAATTGAATTTTATCAAACTGTAAATCGTACCATTATGCTTTTATTTTTAAAAAAGGAACTATTGTTTTCAAAAGAGTTTGAAAATCATGCAACTTCCCCATTACCCTATGCTAACAAATGGATAATTGAAAGTGGAGAAAAATCAAACAATTCCTAGAGCTGGTCTTTAATATCAGAAATGTTACCGTTTATATACTTGACAAAAATACTACGTGCTAGAAAAATAGAGTTGAAGTGTAGGTCAAAAATGGTACCTAATGTACAGAGTTGTCTAATGAGATTGAGAAAAATTATAATTTGAATTGTTCAGTACCTCTTGGATGAAAGGCAAATATTATTAATAAAATTGTATTGACCAGTTTTTCTCGAACAATCTTGTGAATAAAACATCACTTATGTTTTGTTCATCAGATATAATAATATATGCATCACCTAACAATTGCAAGCTGTAAAGTCTATAGCCGTGTATCTGCGAGTTCAATTTTTGCATATGGGTTAGTGGTGGCCATGGGACCTGCCATTAAGGTTTATGTCAAAATGACATATGCGCATAAGGTAACTGGCATTGAAAAATATGTTTTTCGGCAATTGTCAAAAAAAAAAAAAAGTTATTTGAATCGTTTTTCAAGATGTTCTTCACATTCTCATCTTCAAAATTCCCATCGAAATTCGATTACGACGTAGAAAATTGAAAAACAAACGTCTTTTACATAAGAGTTCTCTTCCCTTGAGTATTACCCATCAACGACTATTCCTCTTTTTCACTTATTTAAATGGGTAATGTAAGAATTATTTAAACACATATCGCCAATTTCGCGTTTCTATTATTTTTAGCCAATGTAATAATTATCGCCAAAAATATTGCCAACTAGCCCTCATTTTTAATTAATGAAAGTACGAAAACGATAAATTACACCATCTCATACGTCATATTTAAACGCGACCAGTGTTATAGTCAGGGATGAGTTTGGTAAAAAATCAAAAAGCTGAAAACAAAAATCCAAAAATTTTAGGCATAAAACACCTTTTAAGCTATACTTTAACGTAGGGATACACTTTGTGCTGTCATCAGGGTAATATAGCTCCAAAGCAAAAAAAAAAAAAATCCAGTGAAAGCGTTGAAAACCGGCAAAAACTTCAAAATTTCAACAAGTCAAACAACTTTAAGCAATTATAACACATTGACAAACAGGCCGAATTTAATTAAACCCAGTTTTCTAAATTTTTAAGCTACAAATATTAAAAATCTTAAAATCTAAATTTTTATTCATATCCTTAAATTTGTTCAGTAAAGTAAAAAGTAACAAATAATTTTACATACAATTGCAGTTAAAATAACAATTTTAAACATATTATTTAGAAAAATTACTATTGTGACTACTTTTCAGAATATTTTTATACGAAATGGTACAAAAAATTTGAGTAATTCTGCAGATTCAAATCAAAAGGCGAAATTTAACCTTAACCAGGCACTAATCACGAATAAGGCGGCTATCGCATTAACGGAAGTCTAGATGAATAGCTGCAATTAGGTGTTAAAAATTTCGGTAATAGCTGGTATTGTATTAGTGTAAACCTCGACGAAAATGACCATCACTTTAACAAAAGTATTGTAAGCAATACCGGCGAAAATCTAGGTATCGGCAAAAACGAACATCGCAACAACGCGCATATTGGCGATAGCGTCCACAATATCAGCACAAATCTCAGTAATATCGATCTTTTCTTGGTAATACTAGTGAAAATTTCGGTAACATCGGATGTTACTACAGAATGGCTTTCGACGAAAAATACTCTCACGCTAACAGAAATATCAAAGTTAGAGTCAAATATACCGGGGCAACACTCAACAATAGCGCTATTGGATCGGCGTAACACTTGACGAAAATTACAATCACAACAACGTAAATCTCGGCGATAACACAATTCATCACGGTAATATCGACATTCTTTCGGTAACATCGGTGCAAATTTCAGATTTTACAACAAGGTAGCACTTCAGCGAAATGACCATCAAATAAACGTAAATATCAGTGTTAACGCCGAATATACCGGAACAATTCTCGGCAATAGCGTTGTTATATTGGCGTAATACTTTGCGAAAATGAAAACCACAGCAACTTAAATCCCACCGATAACGCATGTCATAGCTACACAAATCTCAGAAGTAGTGGACATTACATCAACGTAACGATTAGCGAAAACGAGCATCACATACCAACGTACGTTTACACGTACAACAAACGATAATTTCGTAGATGTCAGACTTGAAAGCAAGCACATTATTCGTATACGTTAACCGCGTGAATGAGTATGAAAAAAATTCCATTTTGAAAAGAGATAAAACGGCACCAAAGGATCAAATTTCGGCGCAGTTGTAAAAGTATAAAATGCAAGTTTAAGTGCCAACCTAACTAAAAAGATGCATTTTAGTAGATTTTTCTACTTGGAGCAGGAATGCCGTAGGGTTTCCGTTCTTCCCGATCGGGCGGAAGGGAAGCTGCTTCGCGATTCAGCCTTAGAAAAAAGGTTATTTTTCTGTGGGATAGAAAAATCGGGAAAAAAAAGATTTTTTTTCAGAAATTAGAAAAGCGGAACTTTCTTTTAAAAAGCGGAATTATTTTTTTTCTAAAAAATTGAAAAAGCGGTATTCCGCCACATGGCGGAACAAACTCATCCCTGTATAGTGTAACTGACAGTTGTGCGGTGTTCTACACTATATTTTATTTAAATTTGTTACAGAGCAAAATACGAGTTTAAATGCCATTCTTCATTGACTTTTGCACTGTATAAAACAATTCCATTAATAATTGTATTGTTACTACTTTTGACTTTTGTGCATTACTTCCTGGGAATTCTGATTTTCGCCAATAATATTTATTTTGTTATGGAATGTTTCAAGATTCAATCGAAGTTCTGAAACTTAAGTGAAGGTAATCTCATAATTTTTTATCTAATACTTGGTTGCGGACGTTAAAAAATTTATTGGTTTTTACAACCATCCATTCTATCTGGAAAGCTATTTTTGGCAATGGCTAGTTCTCTTAAAGTTATTAATTATTCACTTAGAATTTTCACTTTTTTAAGATCATAATTTGAAACATATCATGAAAAAACTCATAAATATCATCATGCAATATTAGGAAGTGTTGTATAAAATTATTTGCCGCCATTTTTACTTTCACTTATCCATAATATGTTAAGATTGAGTAATGACAGTATAGCATTTGGTAAAAAAATTATTTTTTAAACAATTCCATACGTTTTGAAACGTCACGATTCCAAAAAAGTTATCTAGAAAAAAATGTGATCTGCGTCTGTGGCAGGGGCGTAGCCAGAGATTTTTTTTTTCGGGAGGGGATATAAAATTAACTCAACAAATCTTAAGAACAATTTTTGTTGTTAATGGCGAATATATTTAGTTACAAGTATCTAAAAATATTTTAAATAAATTCGCCATTTTAAACAAAAAATTCCATGGTTTTTGCGATCTAATAGCAAACCAAAAAATTTCGGGAGGGGATATATCCTCACATCCCTCCACCTGGTTAGGCGCCTGGTCTCTGGTCAGCATAACTCCCGAACTGATTTACCTACGATGTTTAACTTTTATAAATGGCTCAGCCCCGAGGCCATCCATTAAGGTTTTCATCAAAATAGCGGGTACGTATAAAGGACCTGTCACTGAAAATTTTGTTTTTCAGCAATTTAAAAAAAAAAAAAAAAAAAAAAAAAAAAAAAAAACATCTCTCTAAACAATCTTGGCCAAAATCGCAGTGGTAATGCCTTCTAAGGACTTTATTATACACAGTCATTCAAGTGGCGAACGCTCGCCACCGCTTCTGACCACTGCTGTGGTTCAGTATAATAAGCTCCATAGGATTGCATGTTTCACTTTAGGGTCTGACGGCCACAAGCGACAGTTGTCCCCTATAGCCACAGCAGTGGCTCAGTAAGCTCTATAGGATTGCTTATTTAGTTTCTTCGAGTGACTTGTCTCTGCGACTAAAGGCGGTGCTTCTGTATAATAAAGCCCTAAGGTGTTCTAAACATTCCTACCACCGAGTCCAAAATTCCCGTAAAAGTTCGATAAAGACGAAAAAAGTTAAAAAACGAACGTCTTGAACACAGACTTATCTTCCCTAGAGCATTGCTCATCAACGACTGCCCCTTCTCTGTAAAGTAGTAATTATCACCAACTATCGCCAATTTGGCTATGTATCTATGACCAATGTAATAATTATCACCAAACTCACCAAGTTGATGTGTCTCTTGGCTTAATATAATGTAATTGAAAGTTAGTCGATGTTCGGCACTCCAAGATTTTTTTCCCCCTCAAATTTTCATACTGCCGGTGGATAAGTAATACAGCATTTGCATCACTTATATTGAGACGGTACATCACTAAAATTTCTGGAAATATCTAATGTCTTATCTGAAACTGCCGTTTATATTTTAATTTCTAATTTGTAAACTTTTGTAAGTCTTTCCAAAATTAATGCAGCTCATAGTAGATATTTAAATACGCATTAGATTACAAAATGTCTTAAATATTGGTATAAATATGTCATTTTTTAAATAAAACTTTTTTACTTTCCTTTACCCATGTTAACATAGAGTAATGAAAGTGTTGGAATAGGTAATTTTTTTTTTTGCAATTCTACACGTTTTGGAACGTTCCGATTAAAAAATGTGGTCTAAAAAAATGTCTGTGGTCAGCATAACTCCCTAAAGGATATATCTAAGACGTTGGAATTTTGTGGACGGGTTAGTGGTGGCCAATGGGACAAAGCGTTGCCAGACGTAGTATTTTTAATACTACGCTGTTGTTTTTCTCACGCCTATATTTCGACATTGTGCCTTTCTTAGTATTTCTTAAAATGCAGGAAGTCTTAGTTTTTGAAGTACTATATTGATATTTCAATAGGTAAAAATATTATTAAAAATACTATGTCCAAAATGGCCTACCTAAGAATTTTAAGTACGAGATATTGCAACGCTGATGGGACCTGTAATTAAGATTTTCGTCACACTTGCTCATAAGCATAAAGTATCTGCCTTTAAAAAAATTGCTTATTTGCTAAAGAACAACTCTAACGATTTCGATCAAAATCGTTGTGGTAATGCCTGTTAAGGTATTCTAAACAACTTTTACTCCGTAGAAATGCGATTTAAGACGAAAAAAGTTTAAAAATGAGTGGTTTTAACCCAGTTCTCTTCCTTTGAACATCACCCATCAACGACATTTTCTCCTCTGTTTCACTTTCAAAAAAGGATATTGTATGAATTAGCGAAACATATATAGCTAAATTTGACATTTTGGCGGTGTTGTTCTTTTTAACCAGTGTAAGATATATCGAAACTGTCAATTTTCATTTAATGAATGAAAATATAAAAATTGTAAATAAAACTAATCCACGTTAAATTTAAATGCCGTAACGGGTATTATAGTATTATTGAAAGTTGTGCGATGTTTTACATTCCTAGTTTTTATATATGCTACTAAGTGATTGAATTTCAATAATAAACTTTTGTATACTATAACGAAGCAGACAAATCTGTAGTTTTATTTCTTAAAATTCTTTTACGGATCACAGACATGTACAAAATATATTATTTTTAGGAAATTGTAGGGTTTTTTTCTTCCAGAAATGATGTAAAACTTAATATATCAAAAGATAAAAACAAAACTTAAGCTAGGCATGTTATCTTGTCTTTTTAAAGCAGTTCCGAAAAAAGTAACCATGAAATTGGTTTTACAAATTCCGATTATCTAAGGACTATTTCTGCATTAGTTAGTAGACTATATAATTAGAATTATAAACCTGTATTAGAAAGAGTAATAGTAGTTATTTAAAAAAATATATATATAAATATCTATCTATCTAAAGCTTTATATGCAGTTATTAGGACCAAATCTCATTCGTATATTTAAAAAAAAAAAAAAAAAAAAAAAAATCAATTGACGATTTAAAATATTTGTTAAAAGTAGCTATTATCTTTTATTAAAGAATTGAAACATTTCTAATTTTAAATTTATGTTATAATTATATTTTAAAATTTCAAGATTAAAACTGACACTCATCTTTCTTTTAAATATTATTCCAATTCTTAAAAGTTACAATTTACTTTTCCTAAGAATATTTCCTGAGCTCACAAAAAGTTGTTTCATTATAAGTATCCATTTTAAGTGTGAAATAAGGTTGGAATACCCAACACTCTAACAGGGTAATACTAGAAATACTTTTATTTTCAAGTCCCAAGTTGTATTTTATTCTGTATATTTTACTGCTAATTTTATCGTATTGAATTTTTCTCAGCAAGTTAAACTATTAAAAACTTAAACAGTTAAATTTATTATTTTAAATAAAAAGGAGCATAGTTATAAGTTTTACAATGGATACAAAATTAGGCCCACTTTCCAAAATCCTTGACTGACTCTCTCATCATTAATTATAAGACTTTTCACGAAATTAGAATGTTGCAATTAGAATGAAATTAGAATGTTGCAATTAGAATGAAATTAGAATGTTGCAATTAGAATGAAATTAGAATGTTGGAATTAGAATGAAATTAGAATGTTGGGGGCGCAGTGAGTTTTCTAAAAAAAAATTGTTAGGAATTTTAGAGATAATTCCAAAAATTTTAGGGATAATTTCAAAAAATTTAAGGATATTTCTTTTAAAGTTGTCATAGGCTCCTAACGTAGACATTCTTTTCTAGGAAAAATTTCTAATACCGGCAAAAACTGCCATTTTTCAAAAAATTGAATAATTAAAATCTTAGAAAAGATTTTCACTTCTGGAAGATGGATTATCTGTTTTTTTTCGCCGATTTTGGAGGAAAATCGGGAGAATGTAGAGTTTTTTATATATTTTTCTTAAAGGAAATATCGAAAAAATTTAAGTACAATTTTAGGGAGAAATAAAAATGTAATGAATATTAGGAATTTTAGGGGGATGCGATCCCTGCAATTGGGCACAGGTGATACTTATAATAAAACTTGGAAAAACTGTTAAAAAATCAGTTCTCCAGAAACACTTATAACATTGTTTATTAGACTGCAAAAATATAAATGGTGGGCAAATCTTCGGAAGACAAATTAAACCAATTGCCGTCATCCCATCGAGCCACAACTTGGCAGATAAACTCGTTTTCGATGGTAATGAATTTTAGTCGCACAATGTTTTATGTCTTTGGTTACCGTCAAAGTGCGAGTGCTTTGTAATTAGTTTGCAAGTAAAGTCAAAGTGTGTCTTTTTTTCTGTATTTTATGTTTTGTCTGGGTTTGAGTGGCTTTTTTTATTTGCCCTCAGGTTTAGACTGAAATCTTCTTCCTGACCAAGGAGTTAATAAATATCTAAACTCTTTTAAGTGAGCTTCAACGGGTTGGACAATTCAATCTATACTATAATATTTTTGAAGCAATAAAAAAATTAATAGCGCACAATTAATGGTATTCCTTGTAGTGGTGCCAATCAAACGGTATAGTGGTTAGCGTGCTAGCTTCTAGACCGCGAGGTTACGGGTTCGAGTCCCATGTTAGGCATGGGTGTTTGTAAATGTATGTTGGCTTGTCTAATGACGAATGTTTCGGCGCATTATAGCCCTAGTGTTGCTGACGGAGCCAGATAATCTTAATACAACCTTGTAGTGGTCAAACATTATGATAACGATCGAATCTCAAAATCTTTTAAATGAGTTGCAATTGCATATGTTGGCAATATGTATATAAAGGGTTTATAAAAAAAAAAAGCTTTGTTTTATGGGTTAATTTGTTTTAGACTGGATCGAGACCCTTTAGAAATTGGTATACAAAAAAATATCAACAAAAAATGTGAAATGAACCGGTTTTGAAATTAATCATTCCATATTTGCTATCACCGTTATTTGGTACACTTAACCAGTATTTATAAACATATCCATTAAACGTTTCGATTGGCTGCGGATAATTCGCAATCAATCGGATCGTATAATGAACCTGTTTTATGTATGGGTTCTTAGTATCAAATAAGAGTAGCCGCAAGTATAGGTTTTTGTTATTTCTTAAAGCTAATATATTTTATATTTAATATCTTAAAATCATTTCTCTAACTACAATATATCAACTACGGTTTAACAGCCAACACCGGGCCATGCAGCTAGTTAAGGATTGTTGACTTACAACACCACTACGGATATTTCAATGAATGTGTCGAATTACTATATTTTAGTACTAATTCTAAAAGTAATAATTATACATTTGCCCCCCTTCATTGATCTAATAGAAATAATTCCTGCTGAAACATAATTTGATTTCTTCTGTGTGTGTGCAATGCGAAAAACTTTTCTCAATAAAACTAAAAGTTATATAAATTCAAGTCCTTACTTTATGCGCATAAGTAAGTATTAATCAACTATTCAATAGATATTTCTTATAATAATGTATTATATTCTTTATTCACATAACAGGGGAAATTGAACTTTCTCGTTGTAGACATATTTAATTGCAGTCATTGTAGAAAAGTTCTGGCAGTAGTCCTGTTTAACTTAACCTTCAAAAGGCCTTGAGCGACATTCCACAATTACACATGGAGAATCCTAATTACGAAACATACTTAAATTTCTTAAGTAAAGAATGACCTCTAGTGGGTACCTTTTCAAATATATCTTTCATTAATAATTTTTAGTGGATGATATAAATATATATCAAGCCTCGATAAATCTATGTGTATTTTTCATTTTTTTTCATGGATCATTAATTTAGTACTATTAATACGTATGTAGGTATTGTTACGAATTTCTGTATATTTGTAAATATTTCGTAGTATTAATTATGCAAATTAGAAAAAATTATGTACATTTCGCATTAGGCAGTGCAAGAGTTTGTTTTTACTTCGCTTTCCTGTAATGCGTCTCTTAATGCTGGAAAACGAGTTTTACAAGGAGAAGGCCATTTAACATTATGGTTAATGGCAATCTCGACTAAAAACGATGTTAATTAATAAGAAGTCGTTTCAGCATTGGGGATAAAATATGTTTTAGATAGTTTAAATTGTTATTCTTACACTCAATTTTCTTGGAGGTTTATATTGACATGAAAGTAAGCGAGAATTTTAACCCTTCATTTACCGATTTTTTTTTTAAATACTTAATTTTACCAATTAGCCTGTATTGCCATGCAACAATTGAACGAATTTCAAAGTCCGAATGGGTCTTAAAGTATTTAAATTAATACAGTACCATGAGAAATGCAGTATTACGACGGGGCATTTAAGTCTCGTCAGTAAATAAAGGATAAATATTATCACTTATACTTTTGTACCAAATTCTTCCATTTATTTTGAAATATTTCTATAAAACGAAAACTATTGCAACCTAACCCAAAAATGTAATCACAGTTCTAAAAGAAAAACACACAAACCTAAAACGGTAAAAGTATGTTTTAATAAAAAAAAAAAAATGTATATGGTTTGTCATTTAAAAATCGAAAAATTACTGGGGTAAAAATTATGCAGTTTTTGCTTGGCGTACAATTTCAAAAAAATTGCACAAATATATTTTTATAGAATTTTATTTTTGTAATAAACTTTTATAGGCTTAAACTTAAAAATGACTCATCCTTAAAATGTTTCAGTTTTCGTACTTCGCCATTTCAACAATAAATGGTTCTCTTCATCGAATATTTTTTAGAAATTGTACTTATGTAATTCAATATAAGAAAAGATTAAATCGTCGAAAGTTAAGAAACTTTAGTATTTAAACTACAACTTGAAACTTTAGGACAACAACTAAACTTTGTTTAATTGTCTTCGATTTTAAAACCCGGCGATGTTATACTTTTCTTTGAGCTTAACCTTTAAAGACAAACATTGAAAGAATGAAAGGACAAAAATGTGTATCTGTAATAACTACCTTATCTATTATTTCAAGTCCCATGATTTAAATTTTCCATGTTTTATCTTAAGGCCAACATCTCGATAGTTAATAATTAATGGGAAGATGTGGAGGAGCGAGAGTAGAATCAAACAAAATCCGCGCCAACCAAGGGAGAAGCAGATTGTGCCAGGTAATTCATTTAGCACCAAACTTCAATGAAAAGCATCGGCCCGAGAACCTTTCTCCTCTAAATTAAAAGCGAGAACACCCCTCTCCCCTCTCATTCTTAATTGCGATTGCAACACCTCTTCGGATTGCAAAGCGCACTTAATTAAATATTAAAACAAGAAAACAAAAGACACCAGGAGGCAATAAATGAATGAGTCAAAGCCAACGTTAATGAGAAAATTCTTTACAGTAATGTCGAATGTGATTTGCATATGTACAGTAACCTGAATCGGAGTATCAACAGAAATAATAAGAAAACGCATTGTTTCCACCAGCGCCGAGAATAAACAGTTCGAATCCGCCAGAGCGAAAAGGTCTGTCCGTCCTTCAATTTTTCATACTTTGAAGGTGTTGTTATCACTGTCTTCTATTTCTGTACAGATTGTGCAGTTTAAGATAGGGTCTGAAGAGAAGATCTGTCGTTTATGGCACCTCCACCAGTTGTAAACCAGAGGTTGTGATTTGCGGCTTCAAGTTCGATACCAACATGGCGTCGGCTTGGATGAGAAGAGGAATTCGGATTAGAGTGGCGGATTCCTTCCCGGGTTGGCGTGTCCAATGTGAGGGAGGAAACAAACGAGAAAAGTGTGCAACAAGTGATAAACTAAACTCCACTATGAGGTCTCTCTTTGTGTCCGATTGTTCCCCTCCATCGCTCCAAATGCAGCAGCATCGTCATTAAAGTCCATAAAACGGCTTTGAAGTAGTAGTGTTTTAAGTACAGGATTTTGGCATCAGTGGTGAGACGATTCCACGTTGACTCGTGTTGCACTAGGGCAGTGATAATCTGTTAACCCAGCGAAATGACGCAGGGGGTTACCAGAAAAGGTACGGTCTTGCTCATTATTCAATTTTTATTAGATTTATAACTAAAAATTGGATTGTTCCTAGTTTATTTAGCTTGCTCTCAGAACTATTAAATTAATGTGGAATGATTGTAACTCCTTTGAAGAAGCCCAAGTCCCACAAATATATTTTTGAAACTGCAAATGAATAGCGCGGGATTCTCGAAACATAGGAAAAATTAAAACAGAGATGCCCGTTTTTAAAATAAATACTAGAAGTCTCAATACATAAAAGCATCTGAGGATCAGTCAATCAACAATAAAACATGTTTCATCATCTAAATACATCGTCACTTGTACATTGGCCAAAGTGCAACACGAGCACATTCTGCAATCGCCTCGATATTGACGACTTCTCGGAGGAGGTTGAGGGGCAGAGATCTTCAGCAGCAGCAGAGAAGATAGGGGGTTGAGCATGGTGGTGGGGGGGGGGGGGATTTCTACACCTTGATGGCCGAGTTAACCCCGCCCCTCATTTTGGTCTTCCTGACCCCGGCAGTTGGGTTCACCGTCCCCTTGAGCATTTTGATGCAGTCCTGTTCGCAGAGAAGGGTGCCGTTGACGAGGTTGTAGCGGTCTCCCGGCATCAGCGCGTTGTGGCACTTGACGCATGTGAAACACTTGACGTGGTACACGTTGTTCTGGGAGCGCATCACATACTCCGAGGACATGATCATCTGGCCGCAACCACTGCACGTCGCACCGCCGAACATCCTGCAATGAAACAAAACATTAGGATACATGCAATTAAAGATAAAATAAGACATTAGACACATTGCTCAGAATAGTGGTTCGTTGAAGAGATTTACACATATCCGATGCAACGCACAAAAGTAACTGAAACTTCTTTAAGTAGTATATAGTGAAATTTGTTAGCAGAACCCAGAGGGAAAATGATTCGAGTTAGTTTAAAAGTTATTTTTCTGCTCATGTTGAAATTGAGATATAAGGCGAGAAAACGATTCCAGACAATAGACATTTGTAAGGGAATTGTTCTTAGAGAGGAATTATAAGTTCTTTAAAAAAAAAAAAAAAATGACTGCCCAAGAGCTTCGATCGTGATTAATTTTGAAATGGACTCTTTGTAAAACGTCTTTAAGGCTACTTCTCCTTATCATTTACTTTTGTATTCAAGTAAAACTGAATGTACCGAAATCGAAACACCAATGTATAGCGAATAAATAAAAAATGCAGAATTTTATTGTATTTTTCAAAAATTGGACCCAAAAACTAAACCTATTAAAATATATATATATTCAAATTGCTTGTTTCTACTTAACAACGTCCCAATGACACTGACCAGTATTTCGATATAACCTTTTTATTTAAAAAAAGTTTGAACCAAGAATCAGAGAATAGTTATACTGATTAGAAAAGCTATTAAAAAAAAAAAAATACGAAACAAATTTCCACTTATCAAGTAAATAATGCGTTGTGTAGTGCCACGTGTCATGTACATTGTTGCATACCAATACCCAATTCGTGAAGGAACAAAATACAGTCCTCCAATCGTTGATTCCATTTCTACCTGGGAGATTCCCTCAAAATGCACCCAGTGCGGGTTGATACCTCTCGGAACAATACCAACCCAATTACGAGGTAACAATGGACACCGCATCAAAAATCGCAGAATATCATTCTCCTACTGTTGACTCGAGAATACCCATCCACCCCCAACCCCCCCAAAAACAATTGATGGGACCCTATCAGAAGAGAAAACAACAGAACCCGGTGGTAGCAAACGAGAAAAGAGCGGCAATAAGGATTCTCCTCCCCATTCTTTGCCTTGTAGGGGGAGCCTGGAAGGGTGCCGATAAATCGATGAAAACCCATTAAGTGTTACAAACCTATTAGCTGGATGGCTGCCGACGAAATTAATGAAATTAGATAATGGATTTTTGGGATTTACAGCCCCCGCTGACACTAACATGATTTGTTGCGCGTCTGGAAATGCACTCTTGCTTTCTTATTCCTCCTTCCAACAAAAGGTGGACCGGGGTAGCAAATTACGTTAAGATGGCAGACCTCTCTCCCCCACACCATCCGGATGATTCTAAGCAGGATTTTTAATTTTTTTAATGGACTCCTACAGGTCTTTTTCTCCTACTCTCTCTTTTTATCTTCCGGCTAAAGAAATAAAGCGGGGAGGGTATGGAAACAATTTAGAAATGGGATGGTAAATAATAAAAGATATAACGTTCGCTCTCTTGCCTTTGCTATCGTATGGCGATGGACGATATTTACGTAATGGATTTGGTAGTCGAACGTTAAAGTAGAGGGGGGTATGAGTGTTTTTAAGCCTAATCAGTAACCGGAGTGCATGGGGCACTAATTGCAAAAGCACTGCATTGAGAAATGGCGCCTCGGTAGAGTGGCGTTGCGTGGGACTGGCCATAATTGTAACTGCAATCGTAATTCCATAAGGTAATTACAATTAGAGTAGTGGGGCACGGTTTGTTGGTTAAGGGGAGAGCGAAAGAAAAAAAAAAAGATGGCGTCGTGACTTGGGTCCATTAATTAATAAGAAACGGGGTGGCGGGTTATTTTTCAACGGGCTTTTTGATAGTTTTCTTGAGTCACGCCGCGTAAGGGAGGGGGTAATTTAAATTTATTTTTTATCTTTCTCTCGCCATGAAATTCAGATTCATTACCCTCAGACATCTGAGAAAGTGAACCCAGAAATTAGTTTTTGGAAGCTGCAAGCTAAATGAAACTTTTCACAAAGGTTCTTTTTCGTTCAAGTCGCTGTTTTTTGCGCCTTATTTAAGGAAGTTCATTTTATAATTTGAAATAGTTTTCATTTTTAGAAAATTCTCGGAATTACACCTGCTTCCAACATAATATGGAGAGATAACTAAAAAATGCAACATATTAACAACAAACTCGAAAGAAGTTCTTAGTACTTCAAAAGGTAAATTTTGCATTTTCTGTAAGACCAATATTATTTCTGCATTTAAATCGCCACTTTGATAAACCACTATGTATCGATATCGATAAAACGACAAGATATAAAAGGGGTGAATATTGGTAAAGATAGTTTTATAACTTTGCTTCCTTAATCGTGCCCTACCAGCAATTTAATTACTAATTACAATGTGGAATTTGCTAAATAGAAATTTTCCATTTAAAAATCTAAACAGGAACAGAAGAATACTACAATACATTTTGTTTAATTTTCTCCAGCGTGATTATTTAAGGCCTAAACCAAACCTTAAAAGAACTTGACGCCGCATTTCACAAGAAAGATCAACCATTTTGACGTAACCGCTCGCGGCCAATATTGATATCGCCATTAGCGCTTATAAAGGCATTTAGTTAAGTACTTTGAGAAGCAATTTTATTTCGGTTGCAAAAGGCAAATCCTCAGAGGAAATGGGCAACGCATTTGAGTGCAGGATCCCGGAAAACCCATCAAGTTTATTGCCTGCAAAACGGCCTCATTTTGTTAGCCGCCAACGAACGTTTTCATTAATTAATATTACCCAAGTGATGAATATTAGTCATTAAATGCCAATTTCGATGTTTGCGTCTCGTGCCAATTGAAGTTCACTCCTCCCCCTCCCCCCAACGATTAACAGCCACCCTGCATGGTGCTAATGGATTGCAAACGCAATTTACTTTGAAAACTTTTGACGCAATCGCTTTTGCCCTCATCCTTTTCGACATAAAACATCTGGCTTTTTGAGTAAATATACACCATTGCTTCGGAAAACCCAACTAGCTGTTTAATGGTAATGGCAGCTTATGTGACGAAATATGTCGTCTTACGGAAAGTAGAAATAATTCAATCTTCTGTAAAGATTTAAAATTGTATCTTTATAAAAAGTTGGTTAAATGTATATAAATATCATAACAGATGTTTTATTGTTATACGTTTTACTAAAATTTTGTTAGTCCAAATTTTTAGAGAAGTCCTGATGATTAAAAGTTATTAATAAATACCTTTTATATTACTTTCCTAAAAATGGTTTGTATGACAAACATATAACAAAAGTGTTATACTAATACTGTTGTTAGGAAACTGTATAAATAGCCCACAAAGTAAAAACTCTTCACCGATACTCTCTTGTCTACATCAATCTACAACGAGTTAAAAAGCACTCTTGGCAAGAAATTATTGACACTAACTGGCAGAACTGTACTGAGCAAGAACATTACTACAGCAAGGAGTGGACTACTACAAGTAGTCACTCTGTTGGATTTTACTGAACGGTTTTTAGTTGCATAGGAATGGTTTAAACAAATAACCTCATCTTCGCCAACTTGAATTTGCTTGGACTTGGTTTAAGTTTAGTTTTGTGCCGTCTGGAGGAATCCAGCGGATTTGATTCAATGTAATAATATATGTAGACTTTCTAAAAGACTAGCCCTTTCAAGTGAGAACGGGCATGTAGAAATTTTTGTCCACACAGTTGATCTATATATAAATAAATTGTTGTTACGTTTTAAACTTTTATCCATCTACTTTTTTAAATTCAGACGGCCTTTTTTTAGGGTTTCCTCTCCGAAGGAAACACACTCTCAGTAGTCTATACCTGATAAGGAAAATTCTAAGAATCTTATTACAGACAAAAAAAAAAAAAAAAAAAAAAAAAACGCCTATGAGAATAAAGAAACCGACACATTTAATAACAATGATTATTTAGTTTCGTATACATATCACCAAAATGCATTAAAAAATTAGCTATCGCAAATAATAAAAATTTTGAAACGTTAACAATCACTAGACAGGTGTATCAAACGGCAAACCTACATTAAAAATTTAACATTTCAGACTTAAGTTAGGCGGATGATACAGGAAATAATTTTCTAAAGTAAGTGGAAACTCGCCGCGCAAAAGAAGACGATGAACAAAAAGAGGGGGATATTGTTCTCGATGTAGTTGTTTCGATAAAAGGTTATGGCGACTTCGGGGAAATTTTGGAAACGATGCATCAATCACAATCTGGGCGGAAGATCTGCCCATTTCGAAAATTGTTCCATCTTGTCTACCTCCGAGGTACTTCCATTCGACCACCACGAAATATCTCGTATCATCCATTTATCTTTATCTGGTTGCCGAGAGAAACCTCAAAGTAGATGATAAACTCTTATCTTGAGAGCTCTACTCTACACTTTGTTGCTTTGGTTCGACTTAAGTTATTTATTATAAGTTAGGATGGTTAAAGTTGATTGCGCATGATACCTTTATTTTTAAACTTAACCTTTGCAGTAAATAGTAAAATGTGACCCTACTCTTAAATATGGTCCAATAGTTCACAAGTTCCAGAAAGCGCTTTCTCTGAACAGCGTTTTTCCTTTGAAAAAAGCGGCTCGTGGCAAACTTAAGATTTACCTCAAGGGCCACGTCTCTCCGATTCCTCGAAAATGCAAAAGTGAATATATTATGACAGTATGAATAAGAAATTATCAGCCAACTGTTAGCCTCTAAGTAACACAATTTTAAATTTTTGTTACCCTCGCATTAATAAAACATGTCAATGCTTATTCTTTTAGTAACTTCAAAATATAATATAAACTCAGATCAGTGAACTAAAAACTTAGCAATATTTATCGTTATCAATTTTGAAAACGCAAAGAAACCTCATATTACAACAGCAATTTAAAATCTGTAGTTCTTGCATGGAAAAATCGTTCAGAAGTAATACAATAACAAGCAATTTGGACTAATGTTACATCACATTATAAATTAATAATAAATTAAATGTACATCCGTAACAGACAATTCTTGCTCTATACATCGATTCCCCATTATAGACATTGCAAGAGACGAGAATATTTTTTAGGGTGGGGGGATTGTGGCAGGATTTTGTTCTTTTGCAGACTCTATAATTTAAGTATCGTTTGTCTCGTTAGGTGCCATCCATCAATCCAGAGTGATAGATGACGTCGAACACAAGCGGATTCCCATCATTTTAAACCTATTATTTTTAGAAGTTTTTACTAGGCTGTAAATGGCAGCATTTGTTGAAACACGATACAGTTAACAACGATCAGGATGAAAAAGATGGAAAAATCATCTGGGATATTGCAGACAAACCTCAATTGTAGGGATTTTTTTTATATACTTGACAAAATCAATAGAGAACGGTGGGTTTTATTTAGTTTGTCGAAAGGTTTATGATTGTGGGTTATGTCTTTATTTTAAATCAAAATTGGTGATCTGGTAACGGTTTTTATATGAAAATGCTTATTGGTATATAATTTTTAAAATTTGTTTTCAAATTGAAAACAAGACAAGTGTCGATTCTTAACACTAGACAGGTTGTTTAATAGTTTCTTTGTGAAATAATCACTGAATAAACAAGCCAATATCCAAACAGACTCTAGATAAGTGTCGAGTGCATATACTCAGGTAGCACAGCAGCACTGGCCAAAAGGGTTCAGGGAGGATTAGTCAGTCCATGCCAAATCTCGAGAATCGTCCCAAAATTCGCAAATTAAACATGTCAAAACCATCACAAAACATATTTATTTTCCCCTTGTCCTTTCTTATACAGCTATATTTCAATTTTAAAACTCCGTATTAACATTTCAAAACTTCCCGTCTATTTTACCCAGCACGGGGCGAGATTAGCCAAGATTCGTACTAACGACCAGTCTATAACGGTCCACATCGGGAATAGCCATCGGATTTGTGCTACTGGGATAGTCTACAACGAACTAGCATCGAAACACTGAACTCAACTGTTTGTCATATTTAATAGTACGATGGAAAAGTATGATTGAAAATTGTTAAAATAGCCTATAAAAATAATAATTTGAAATAACTGCACATCTTAATTAATGAAATAATTCACAAGTATAATAAAGACAAGCAGAAATTGCAGCATAGTGCCTCGCAATGTATCTCAGAAATATTACAACTATAACTTCGCTCCCCCCATTAAGGCACTTAGTAGCAGTGTAATGATGAAATACGACGTTATCTAATTTGCTTCGGGGCGCAATAATTTGCGACTCTGCCATAAACAGACTCCTGGAGAAGTACTTTGATTTATGTTTTAAATGGGCTTTCTCATTAATACGGGCTAAGAGTATATCGTTCGGAAATGTATATTTATTAGGGGATTTCTAGATGGGGTAAAAGCTGGGGGGAGGATTGGTATTAAACAACTGGAAATAAAATGGCAGGAAAGTAGTTTTTATACACTCTACTTCATTTCCATTACGATTTGTTTCGAAAGCTCGTGTACTCTTAGTTAAAAGTCCACGTATCAGAATTAGATATTTCGTATAAAAAATTATCTTAATCTAGGTTAAAAAAAATAGTACAGAAATTCAAAATGAAAATTGATACATTTATCAGTTTCTTTCCATTAATGTTGATTTCAAAATAAAGTTAATTGTATGTATAAAAAAGGGGAGGGGGAGGGTAATCTGAAAATCCTGCTGAAGTACAATCTAAACGTGATTATGGTTTTACCGTTTTCACCATTTATGCTTGCATATAAATGTTTACTTTCTGCCGATATTTTATATCCTAACACTTAACGCACAATTTACCTTTTAATTTTTACTAGAAAATTTTAACAAACAATTTGAGCAACAAGCTTTATTTACGAATTTCTCCATTAAACACATTTTTATTCAAATTGATTGTTTTAATTCAAGTAAATCAAGAATAAATATATGTACATTGACACATAACTAGAATAGTCTACTGAAGGTATCGGACACCTTTCTCTTCAAAATTCACAGAGCAGCCTGCAACTCCAACAAATGCAAAGCAACAGTTTGAAGAACACGAGCAGAACTTTACAACCCAGCTCTCCCAAGAAAAAAATTGAATCTACTTCTAGTGTCTCAATATCGAATCATCTAAAAAAAAAAAAAAAAATTCCACTCGAACCAGACAGTTACGACACTTTTCACACCAAGTCCAACACTATTCTCTAGGCGTATCGCCCATGCATTTCTATTGGGGATATGACACCCGGGCCCAGATACATAGAGCATTCGCGGCACGTTATTGAGATACGAATCCCTCGTTAGGTTGAAGAGGGCGGGGTTACCACGACGGCGGCTGCATCGGCGTTTTTGGCGAGATCTGAATAATGTATGTGAGGAAACTTTTTTTTCCCATGAAGTGACACCAAGGGCGTTTAAGTTACGTTTCGTTTAAACGCGGGGGCGGTTATGTATCGCATGTTGAGGACCCTGTTCACGTTTAAGTTTGAAATGACATTTTGAGTAGATAGCTGTGGGTTATTTCATAAATGTGTGAGATAGGAGGCTTATAAGTTGAGATGGAATTATGGTATAGAGAGAGTTATGTTTCTGGATAGCATGTTCAGAATGGTAAAACGGGCATATTCTAAGACAAAGATATTTCGTTTATATGATTACTAGTTGAAGCGAATGGAATAAAAATGCAGTTTTTTTGCAGGATTTCATACAGTTTGCCTATCAAAATTCAAATGCATACCGCTCACTCGATTCCAAACTGTTAAATGTCGTATTTTATGAAGTCAATGATAAAGAAAATGCAGTGAACAGGTATAATTTATAGAAAAACGAGTTATAGTCACAAAGAAACAAATTTCACAAGATGTCATTGGTTTAATCCTTTCAGTCCCGGTGTTATTTGTATTAAACGCAAAAATTTGTTATTTAGATGCAAAAATAGTTCTACAGTAATTAGCTCACAAAGAAACCATCACAAGACGTATGTAGTAATAGGGGTTGGCACTTTTCAATACAAATATAAAAACATATAGGAAAAAAAATACAGATAGGAAAAATTAATGGCTATTTGGATAATAAACATTGGGCATCACTGGCTCTAAAAAGAATGATATGGTGGCAAAGTATATTGTAAATCAAAATAATGCAGTTCTAACATATTGGCGTTTGTAGAAGGAAAAACTCAAAGCGTCACGTCCCAAACTCCATAAAACATGTAAAAACTATAGTGAGATTCAGTCTCTAAATGATGCAACATCTCATACTCATAACATTGTCATCAATGAAAAAAATCCGTCCACCATCCAAAAGAACAAGAATTTGTTTCAATACAGGTGGTCCCCATAAACGACCGACATGAATTCCCAATGGTGCGTGTGTCGAAAGACGAAGCTGCCCGGGGAGTGGGGGAAGAGAGAGGTGTTCCAAATGAGGCGAATAGTACCCCCACCCCAATTCCATATCCACCAATTACATTTCCCTCAAAGACCCTTCGAGAAGTGGATTATGCGAGTGGCGGGGGTGGGATCTCTCTCAAATTGTTACGACTTCAACAGAATGACAAGTAGGTGGTTGCTTTTTCGACCGATAGATGGCGCCAGGGGTCCTGCGTTGGAATCCGAACGAAGTAGCTGAATATGAGTTGAAATGAATTTTTGGGGGGAAAGGGAAAGCGTATAGAGGAATAGTTGTTATTTAAGTTTTTATGACTTGACCAACACAGAACATATCAAGGCTTTAACCGCCGCGCATTTTTAACGACACAATTATGAAAAGAATATTTTGATGGGGTTTTTTTTTTTAAAGATTCTTTGAAAAAATCCTTAAGTTTGAAAATAACATGATTTCATCACCTGTTTGGTACTAAAACTCCCAAGTACAAATTTGTTTCCTTTTTTTAAAAAAAATTAAAAACCGTTATAAAATGATTTTTTTTTTTTTTTTTTTTTTTTTCATACAATGTTTAAATAAACATGAATCGCATCCATCAAAATGTGTTAAATCAAAAGGAGCATCACAGAACTAAATACAATTGCAACAAATAGCAATTTCTCAGGAATTTTCTATTACTATGATACTGTGATAAATTTAGTAGGTGCTAAATCTCTGCAACGTATTTATATTTTTTAGAACCTTTGCGCGTTTTATAAAAGTATGCGTGGTTTGGTAGGAAGAGCTGTATATAATATATATATATTGACGTATATTAATACTGTTCCAACTGTAAAAACGAGAACATAAATACACTAGCTCCTCACAATTTATTTTTAAAGTAATTGATGGAAAAAAAAGAAGGAAAAATCGATAATTTTGGATACTCGCCTTTTCGTTAGATAAGTACATAGGTTAGCAAATAAGTTGCCAATTCAGAACTTTCAATAGATACTATATACGTTGTTGAATAAAAAGTATCGAGATTTGTGTAATTTAGACCATTGATGAAATAGTGCAGACAAATATACAAGTGTCTTGTAAATTTTACAGCAACAGTACCGGATTCAATCCTCCTAAATCATTCGTTCAGAATTATATTTTTTGTGACATTAGATTCACCTTCTATCTATTTCTATACTAGACCCTCTAACCAAACACCCTCTACGGGAATAGTTAACGTACTTGACATCACCAAGGTTATAACAAACAACCCAAGTCTAGCTACCAAGTATTAAAAACTCCATCACTGTAACCTAACCTTACAAACAAAGAGACAAACATTTTTTTAAATTGGACGCCCACGGATAAAAACCAAGCCATCACGACAAAGCAAGAGAGAGAGAGAGAGGGAAAAAAAAACAAAAAAAAAAAACCGCCAATTTACAATCATTACTGATTTTTTGACGTTCCTAATAACTCGCCAAAGTTTGAGGAAAAATTGCATCACACGAGTCCATCAGAAAAGCTCGCCAAGAGATAGCGGAGTGGGGAGGGGTAAATAAAACAGCAATAAAATAATACAGAAGTCACCTCAGCGTTATATATTTTTTCCACCCCCGCTTTTCCTTATACTTTCGAGTCAGCAACGAAATCATCCCCCCCCCCCCCTTCCCAAGAGAAAAAAAAAAAGAAACGCTTTGTTAGATGCAGTTTATTTTCTTTGGTGTTCGCCGTAACGAGCCAAAGGGAGCCAATTTCGTTCGGACCGAACGCCAATTACGTCGATTGGCGCTCCTTTTTTTCTACTCTTCCGACAAGGTAGCGGGGGGGGGGGGGGGGGTGAGAGAGGGGTGGCAATCTTTTGCTGCTTTTGCGTATGTCAGTAGTCAATAGATGGACCGGGAAAACGGTATGAATGATGTAAGATGTCGAGTTTACTGGGCGATTGCAAAGAACGTTGTTGGACGATTCTTGAAACGCGAGGAGCTAGAGCTCCCGCTTCCAAGCATACGAAAGAATACTTCGAACCTGGCAAATAAATATGCACAGAAACATGAAAAGAACATATAGAATAATAGGAACATACCCGGATAAGATTCCGCTGATAAAATATGTATAAAAAAATTTAACTATCCATTTACATTAAAAAGGTTGATCAGACGTACAACTTTTTTTTAATTAAATCCACTTGTAAAGCACTTCATAACCCATTTTTTAATTAAATCCACTTCTAAAGCACTTCATAACCCATTTTTTAATGCTCGAAAAAGTTTTAAATAACTTTTTCCAGCATTTTCAATTGTATACTATAAACAAAATATTTTTGTTCATAGTATACAGCTAGCTGCGTGGCCCGTCGTTGACGGATAAACTCAGTTTTTGGTAGTAAATAAAAGTAATATAAAAGTTTATAAATGGAAAGTTTACAAAGCATGCTGTAGTAATATGTATAAGTATATATATGTAAAAATAAGTACAATAAAGTAAGTCTGTTTATAATATGTTACGAAAATAGTTTTAAGCACTATTTGAGTTTAAATCTTTTACAAAATTACATTATAAATTACAGTAAATTTTTTAAACAGATATAGGATGTTCATGCAGATATTATTTATTTATTGTCGTAAAAAATTTCATTATTTATTGTTGGTAAAAAAATAAATTATTTGTGGTAAACAAAAATGTAGAATATCATTTGCGATTTTCAAAACAAACCAAACGAAGATTGCCATTCAGGAAATACTAAATTGTGTCTGCTTAAAAACACAAAAAAAAATTATTTCGGAAATTTTAAAACTCAATTAAAATTAAAAATATATCGCCTATTTTACTCCTGGTCGTTTAATTAAGCGATATACCAAATTTCATCCTAATCCGTTAGGTAGTTTTTACGTGAAACGGTCCCCAAATCCGTGTGACAGAAAGTTAGTTTTATTTATATAGATTGAAAATTAGTACCTAGTAACTAAAAGAGAACTGTAAAACTACTTTCTCTACACATGGAGTTGAAGAGCAGGGAAAACAATTTATAGGCGAACCATAGCGGTTTTGGTCGGAGCAACGCAACATGGCAAACTGGATTTTGCGTTTTTTAAAACTGCACTAAAGGTGATAGAAAATAAATGATCTTTATCGACTTTCAACAAAAACGTATTCCAAAACGTAGCAAATCATCGCTTGCTTTGCTGTTGAACGCATGAAATCAAAGTAGAGCATGGATAGTGAATGCGCCTTTATTAAAATGTTTTGAGTTACACTCTCTTCTTGTTTTAAGTTGCATTTAAACTGGTGAAACATATCTTCATAGGAAAAATCCAAACTTAAATCTGTATTAAGAAACTATTTGGTCATCGCTAACTAAGTGTGAAAAAAAATCCAATTTTAAAAAAAGTTAAAAGGGACAAGAGAAATTTCGAATTATTTTAAGGCCTAATGCATTTGCATAATTTTTAGTTAATATAAATATAGTTGATATGGTTCGAGTCCAATTTCCAAAATATTTCACCATTCATTAAAAACATCGAACATTTTCTTGTAACATTTATTCAGATTTTCAAATGTTAACTTAAAAAAACACACAATCTGTGCGTTTAGAAACCATTTGAAAAATACATAATGAGCCATATAAGGGCGACAAATTACAAAATTATCGTTGCCTTGTTAACAATTTTAGTGAATGCAAGGTTTGGGATATTTCCCCACTAGTTTATGTAACCTTATAGCGTATATAAACTAGAGGCTTTTCCAGCAATGGAAAATAATTATCTTCAAAACAAGCAACGTGCAGACAAATTAAAATACTACGACAAGACAAAAAAGAAATCCCGAAATTCTTAGTTATTTACTTAAAAAAATAATAATAATAATAAATAAAAAAAATAAGACATCACGACCCATAAACCCAATCTTTAATTTGCTGCAAACGCCGAAACATATGTGACACACATCAGAAACTGTCTACAGCAAAGGAATCAACAAACACTCCGACTTTCACGCGCTACCGGACACGGTAATGGGAAAAACCTTTGTCTGCATCCCCTTCCCACTCGTGACGTCACGACCAATCCCGATCCGGACCGGACCACGTGTCGGGGATGCTTTATTCGGACGATCGCGCGTCGTCCTGTTTGCAAACGATAATCAATTTGCAGACGACTTCTCTCTCTCCTCTCCCTTTCCTTGTGACAGGGGTAGAGAAACAATAATTGAAATGGGCGATTGTTGGGTAGGAGATGAGTAGGGTTTTCCATCTTGTGTTCTGTCAAGATTATTGGGGAGATGTAGTGTAATTGTTTTGTCTCGTCAATAGAGCAGCTTTTGTTTTGTCTGCTAAAATGTTTATCGCTTTTGTGTTTAGTTTTTGGATTGGATTAATTTATTGACCAATTTACGGCATTTAAGCCAGGGTTTTTCAATGTTTCCTTTAATGCCTGTACACTGCAACTCATCAGGGATATAAAAATTTTATATTTGTTGTACGAATTTTTACATTGACTTGATTTAGATTCCTCCATATTCCAAGATATAAATAAAAATGAATTAAAACTGTTATTGAGACAAATGTAAGTTGACTATTTTACAAATCATTAAAAACTAATATTGAAATGTCAACAAGTTCAGTTCTTCCTTGTACTTAAAGGCGACATTCTGAATTTTCTTAACCGTTCACGGCCGACTTATGGCCTGAAGAAGCAGGGTATTCGATGAGCGTGTGAAAGGTCCCGGGATCATCTCTGGAGGGGCGGGGCATCACTTTACAAGCTCTTCTTAAATGAGTAGAAGCTATGGTGATTGATGTGACAGCTAGTCTCATGTCAGATATCTGGTCTAAGTATTCCGGCTTTCCTTCCATTCGAGACGCAAATGCAGGAAAGTTTAACTTCTTGAAAGCTCTAAGGGAAACTGATCCCCCCCCCCCTACTTGATATTCTAAAGTTACATTGATGTTTTGAAGCAATATAACATAGTTAAGTCTTAGATTATATAATAACAAAACCAACTTCGCATAGACATTAAGGTAGTGAATAATTTTTAAAGATTTCATAGATTTTCCAACTCTATTTTATACAACTAATTCACGCTAAAATATTACAAAAAAAAAAAAAAAAAAAAAAAGATTTCAAATGTTAAAATTATTACAATCAGGTCGTAACATTGACAGGGTGGCCAAAAAATCAGAAAAAAAGTTCCCTGATTTCCCTGAAGATTTTTACAAAATTCCCTGATTTCCCTGACAGATTTTTACAAAATTCTCTGATTTCACAGCATATTTTTTTCAAATTCCCCCAATTTTTCCAGATGTGTAGGCACCCTGATGAATTAGAACATGTATGCTAAAGAGATAACATGCCAATTTTTTAAAAATGATTTTGGTGGTAATGAAAAATTTAAATTATTGCGCAACATTAAACTTTGAACGATTACCACCACAAATCTCCGGGTAAATGGCGCCAAAATACAGTTGAACGGGAAAGCATGCCTCAAAATTTCACTGATATTTTTTAGAATCAGAAAGCTTCCTGACATTTCGCTGATTTTCAGGTTCTGTGGCCACTCTGACTAAAATAAACAAATCCAATAAAAATGGGAGAAATTACAATCACTTATAAATGAGCAAAGATGCCAGCATAAAAATCATCACATATTCCGAATATATTAAAATTTTAACATTGATGATAAATCATTCAATAAATTATACATTCACCCATCAACTAAAACAACATTTACCGATTACGCAATACTAACCACGTGCATAAATAACCCAAAATACACATTAAAAATCCTAATAATCTGCCAGCATCCTTTTCTCCAATTCCCTAGTTCTTCTATAGATGAGGAAGATGACAAAAAATCACTTAGGTTCCGACCCCTTCCAACACATTCCTCAGCTTTCAATCATAGGTGGCGGCTAAATTAAAAGCGCGCCAACGGACAATAGAGCAGTGCCATCTATTGGCGGAGCGCAACAACGACAAATTGAAAGCTAATAATAAAGGAGACCAGCCCGGTGTACCTAATACAGAAAGGGTGGCGAGTAATTAGAAAAGGAAATTGCAATTCTGCATAGGTAAGCGGGTCTTTCTTTTGCATAGAGAGGGCCCCACGTATTAATGTCTAACACAGAAAGGGTTGTAAGGATTTGTGGGACAGGTCGCCAAAAAGGGTGGTAGCCAACACGCCAACCTTTACATATCGTAAAGTTTTTTTTTTTTTACAGTGGCTGTAAGGTTGGCGGGTTGTAAATTTTAAATGATTTTAAGTATTGTGAAGATTTATATAGTGAATTTCAGGAAAGATTTCATTTCTTAAGCGAATTGAGAAACGTTTCTGTGTTTTTGTAGAATAAGCGTTTTACATTTATGGATTACAGAAACTGTATACTTCACTTCTTAAGTATAGACAAATATTTCGGAAATATGATTTTTGGTAACCTCCGTGGACGTACGGATTGAAATTATGAATGTATCAAACAATCCGTTGTAACACCCTTGTTACTTTAAACCCGCAACCAAAATCAATTCGTTTGAGGTAGAGCGATGGGAAAAGTTTTTTTTTTTTATGTTCTTCTCTAAAGAATGTATTTCCATTCCACTGATGCTTAGTGCTTACTCCAATCATATAGCACTAATAGAGCAGAAGAAGGTTATAGTAAGACAGCTTCAAGAAAATTCCTTTCACAGCATTAATTAACAATATTTTTATTTTGTAAAAAAGCAGGTCATATATGTGAGATTAGGGTAAAGGAGAAAAAAAAATTTGACTCGTATTTTAATTTTGAGAAAAATACAAACAATTTCATAGAAAAGGATTCTTAATGTACATTTTGCGTCTAACCTTATGTAAGTGAACGGACATTGGTTTGATCAGGAAATTATACATAACGTCAAAAGTAGCTCACATTAGCTAAAAGATAACACTTATGGTTTTATTTCATACATAATTGCACTAAAGTTGTTATAATATGGACCAATAAACATACATTGTTCATTCAATTCATGCTTGACATCCAATTATAATATTTCCCTCATGGTATCGGATGTTGAAAAACAAATATACGTACGCATAATGAGTAAAATCTAACGTAATTTAAAAATCTAAGGAATCAAGGAAGTCATCAATCTTTTAACAACGATCTCGACTCTATAGATGCCTGACCGATACCCACACACTATATAAAAGAATCGATGGCCAATATAAAACGTTAAGGGGAGTTTTCATCTAAGAAACAGAAAAAAAATTCATAGTTTTGCTCCAATATTTTAATGGAATATTTTTTCAACTATATTAAAAAGCCGGGAAATATATTAGGGGGACAGCCTCTAAACCACCGGAATTTAATATTCAATACAAGAGGCAAAGAAAGAAGATAGGGTTGGACGAAAAATCCAGCACAATATTGGTCCAACCTCCTCCCTCCCTCCGGATAACTCGCCAAAAAGGGGGACCCCGCTACCAATTTTGGCGCTCCCCCCTCACGTTATGAGGAAAAAGGAAGGAATGCAACCAATAAGGGACGGAGGAACCTCGCCTTCGAAAGGTGTAACAGCTGTTTCTTATTGAAGTTGATGGCTTTACATATTAGTTTCCCTGTCCACGGGCAAATATTACTCCGCTCTTCTATTGTGTGACAAGTGGGAGAAGGGGGGAAAGATTGGAAGGTCGTCTGATGAAACTTTTCTCTGTTCGAATGTGTTGGGGGCTGCAGACGATTTTCATCTTTTCGGGGAGAATGGCGGGGATGAGGTCTTCATCATCACCCCGGTTGCGAATGTAGCGCCCTGAACGATAATTGGGAGGTAGGAGGCTGTGTGGAGAGGACAAATAACAAATGTTCCGTGGGATTGCATTGCTGAAGGGTTAGATATAAGGCTTCTTGTGTCCTTTCAATACCCCAATGCAGTGGTACTTTCAGCGTAACTAAAAAACACTAGGGAAAATACTGTAGCGTTTATTATAGAACCTGAACGAATGAAAATAAGTGGAATTCATAAACACAAGCTATGTAACTTAATGTTTTCACTTAAAAAATACCAATTTGGAATGAATAGTACCAAAGATTTTTTTAAGGGACGGATAACTGGCCGAAATCAAGTAAATAGTAAAAAATTTTCATGGGTCAAATTCTTCAAGCTGATTTTTTTTTATTTTTTTTTTTATTTGTTGAAAACATTTATAAAATTTATAAAGACTTTATGAAAATGCAATTATATGAACCACATATAAATACGGCAAGCGACAAAATTTTCGGTATCGAGATTTTGGTATGTTGGAATTTTGCTCATCAATATCAAATTACACGTAGTGATTTTCCTCCAATATACTATTTCATGGATTATTTACAAAGCAGTTAAGCTACACGCCCTGCAAGTTTACAGTCCGAAAAACCTTTAGATAAATTTTTACGAAATCAGACTATCGTTGCCTAATGGTATTTTCATACACCAGTCCAGTTATTAATTATATTATGATAAAGCTTGATATTACATAGCAATAACACTTATATTCCCTTAACTGGTTAATAAACAAAATCACAATACATACATTTATAATCTCTCTTAGAATCTTATCTCTCTAAGGCAGAAATAAATGCTTAATTTCATTTCTCATCCACCAAAGGAAATATCAGATTTCTATTATAACATGACAACCCGTATCCAAATTGTCTTCTCGGTGAAGATAAAAGCACAGAAGGCCAATTATTCATTTTTAAGTATACCAACTCCCTCTCTCTCCCCCACTTCAACAACTTCCCCTTGCCCAACAAGCCTTACTTACCCTAAGTCCACTACAATATTTTTCCAATAGCCGAACACAAGGACATGAATATATACATGAGGAAGGGGCATATACACAAAAACACGGACAGATGTGAAAACCAAGGATTGGTTTCAGAAGGGAACAAGAACAGGGGAGTTCGGGGGGCCTTTCGATTCGGGCCCACACAGATGTGTAAATTCACGGCAATTAGTCACGCTTAAAAAGCAGATTTGCATTTGGGATTCAGGCAGGAAGCAGGTATTGCTGATGTTCAACAATGCAGAACGAGAATGCTGTAAAACCGGGGTAATTTAGAGGGGCCCTCATTGGGGTAAGTGCACGCTTAATAGATGGCGAACATTACCAGAACATTTGGGAAATTGGTGTAGAACAGATTCTTTTGTGGGATTTGCCGAGATTTGTTTAATTAGTCACAAAACCTATAAACGTATTAAAACAAACTACGATGTATTTATATTTGAAGAGTTTTAATATCACAAGAGACATGCTGTGCTGAAACTACAATATCTAGATTTCAGATTGGGGAAGTTAGGCAATACCTTTCCACTTTTGCGTCTCGTATGGTAGAAAAATGGAAGACTTCCAACAGGTGCCTCGACAATAGGTACAATATATCATGTCAGGTAATTTAGTCGCCACCTTGTCTATTCATTTTTGAAAGTAGAATTCGAAGAATAAATCCATATCTTACTTATTTGCCAAGGTTCACATTCTACCTTAGAGTTAAGGTTCAGTTAGGACAGGAATGAAAAATATATCCTGCGCACTTATAGTTGATATGTGGTTCGAAGATTAATACGTGATTTCAATACTCAAAATAAAACAAAAGAATAAGCGATTATTCGAAAGTAGTTGCAAATGTCAGATAATATTCTACGTGTTCCTACCTTTTAGTGGTTTATTCCTTACACATTTTTAGCTTACAAAATTTGATAAATAGGATGTGAATGAATAATGAAATATATTAATTATAACGGGAAATTTATATAGAAGCCTTAAATGGACGAATAAAATTCTTAGAAGCGAGGATATATACACTCCTTGAATAAACATTGAGGGCCAGAATGATTGATTGTTACTTAGTTCTTTACCTCTTACATCACTACTAACTACTTTCCCCACAAAACGCTTAGATAACAAAATAAAACAATTTCATCAAATAACAAAAACAAATTCCCCATCAAAACAACAGCCTATTTCCAACGAAAAACCAGGCTCAAAATAATTAGGCAGCGTCTTCCATTATCACTTGTACTTTTTAATATGCTACATTTTTGCTTTCTTTTTTAATTCTTTAAAACCTTCCAAAGCTGATCATAATTTAACAGAAAGGAAGAAAACACGCCCCATTTAACTGCGCTGCTCAGATTACAAAGCACAATTAATTTTCGCCCCGATTTATCACAAGAAGACTGATGAAAGCGCGCGGGAATTAAAAAACGAATTAAAGAAGATTATGAAAAATTCCACTAGTGCATATTTCTACGAGCACAATCTCTTAAAGAAAAGCCACACTTGCACGGGAAACAACGTACTTTTCATTTCACTATCCATTAGCTAAAAGAGGAAAAAGAAATAATAACAAAAAAATATTTAATAAAAATAAAAAATAAAAAACGGTAACAGATCCAATGAGATTCGAGCTAAAGCTACTTTAAAACCAGTTAGAAGCGAGGAATTTGGAAAAGCTTTGGAAAGTTGCCACGGAGTGAAGCGAAGGGGAAAAACCAAGACAGAAATGGGTTTACAATAACAAGATTTGGCGATTTTGGCCTCACTAGGAAGAGTGCGGGATCCAATGGAAAGAGTTATCCATTACAACAGCACAGAATCCTGATGGGAACTTAAAAGGATAGGTCCTCAAAGTCACGAAAAGAAATATATATAAAAAAAAAAATTGAATTATAATGGAACATCCATAAATCTTTCCGCTTTGGGTATTCCAGTAGTTTTTTTTAAAACAAATCTCTTAATTAAGACCGTAAAATTCAGGAGTAGATATTAGTTTTTACATGCACGCGCGATTTTGAAGTGACGTTGAATAGTTATATTACCATTTTGACTTTGAAGGTTTTTTTTTTTTTAATAACAGTCTGATTTGAATCGGAATTAAAAGTACTTCGTCATTGAAAACAACAAATTTTAACAAAAATGACTATTTTTAGTGATATGAATAGCTTTTTCTTCAATGGGGGTAAATTCTCGTTAATTTACTGAATAAATAGAAAGAAGAATCTAATGATAATTTTATTAGTGAAATCATTAGTTTTAAGTAAATAATTAAAAAAAAAAAAAAAAAGTTATTTTTCTTTTAGTTTTCTCAGTAAATGTATAGACATATTTTGGAATCACTATATAACGCTTAAAAAATTTATAGTATAATAATTTTTCCCCCCGAAAATTGCTTTATGTACTTCCGGTACCTTGAACAAATAAAAATAAATTAACAGAACATATTTATAAATACAAAGATAATATTTACTCTTGACAGACACTAATGTCAAAGTTCATAAAGTTTTTGCGTAATAATGGGTGCGATTAGCGCCATTAAGTATGTTGTACATCATTATTGTCGTTAAGGTTTGGACAAAAAACAATACAACCGCATTATACTTCAGAAATAAAACTTTGGTGGATTTAGAGCGAGAGAATGTAGAAAGCATCTTTTGTTTTCTTTAGAACACCCCCATAAATATTCAATGCAACTTCTTCACTCTTAAGCAAGATAATTATGATTGAAAGCTATTCTTAGCCTCCACTGCACTGCGGCGGCTAAATAATGATAAAAGTAATGAAGGAAGGTTAGAGAAAAAAAACTGCTATAAACCAATTTACCTTCAATCATGTTAATTGCAATTAGTAGAGCATTTCCGCCCGATGAACAAAAAAACATGGCACTCTCCAACATATAAAAAAAAGCAGGGACTATCTTAATGTAAAACTGTCATACTTAATTCCAAAAACTTTTTGCTGAGGCAAGTTTTGTGAAAGAAAGAATAAAACACAATAACCCATTAATGATCGAAGTCCCTATTATACAATTAACGATGTTTTATTGTTTTTCTTGGTACCCTTTGCATGAATAAAATGCAAGAAATGCACTTAGCTTTTTAGAAGCCATAACGCGGCCCTAATGGATGTTCTGGTAAATGTCCTCTGCATTAAGACAACTAACTGTTTGACATCGCCTTTTCTTTGCAGTTGGTTTTCAGCAACAACAGGATGGGGAAAAGGAATCAAAAGAAAAGTTCTCTCCTGCCCTTTTAATGCATAAAAATGTCGATGCATTAAAAATGTATTACGTTATTTAAATGCATCGAAATCGGATTTGAAGTTAATAAAAATGCATGGACGCTTGAAGAAGCGTTGATGTCGCAAATTTCGGGGGAAAAAAGTTTGACTTTTAGATGTTAATTTTGACCAGAATTTTGGGAGGGCTTTAATCAATCGAAATGTGTTCAAGAGGTAGAAATCGAAAGAAAGAAAATTTATAAATAAAAAAGATATGGGAAGGGCTGGTGGTATAAACTAAAATATGTGTCAGCCAATCTTTCGATGCCACAAAAGTGAAAAATATTCCGTAATAATAAGTTCACGCACAAATCCAATTACAGAATATTTAAAGAATTATATCAAAATTTAATTGCTCATTACGTAAAAAGATAGAAATACATTTGTAGGTGATTTGAAAAGGACTAATGTTCAAATTAATTCAAAATAATGAAATTTACAATTAAAAAGAAACTCTGGGTTTTCATGTGTAACTTTCCACCAATTGGATTAAAGCCTCTTTTTCTACTAAAATAGAAACGTATTTCCATACAGAAAAATTCTAGATAATTCTTTATATCACTTTTTACCTCATTATTTGATTAATTGTAAAATTAAAATTAGACAATAAAAAAAAATCAACTTTGCTAAGAAATCAATAAACAAGCTTTAAACAAAAACAATTTTGAAATAAATGAACGTTAAAATCAAACCATTAATCTAACAAATTACAAAATTTGTGCAAATATCCAATCAATTTACGCAATATTTCTGGATAATTTCCGTACTTTCCCAATTTTGCAAACGTAAAGGATCTGAGATAATATCAAAGTAAATTATTGCATAAAAATGATTTTATAGATTTTCTAAAAATATTAAAGTCATTGATCTAGAATATTATAATATTTGGCTTTAGAGGAGAAATCTCTTGTAAATGCTACCTTGATATTTCCAGAATAGCAAGTTATCTGTGGTTGAACACATTGAATTTCAAGAAATACTTTATTTCATCACACTTCGTCACCAAACGAATTCACCTCAACGTTTGTTTTTAAAAATAAAACTTATATGTAACA
Organism: Linyphia triangularis; assembly: GCA_963978545.1. Taxonomy (NCBI): domain Eukaryota; kingdom Metazoa; phylum Arthropoda; class Arachnida; order Araneae; family Linyphiidae; genus Linyphia; species Linyphia triangularis. Next base: position 58,188,726 of record OZ021727.1, read on the forward strand.
TTTAAACGACAAAATAAATTCATGTCCTATCCATTAACGTTAGACAGTAATTACAGCAGAACATTAGATCGTTTTCTAAACCTTTAAAAGAGTAATTGTCTTTTCAGTAACCAAGATACCGAAATGGTAATTAACTAAGAGGTAGGGAGTTGAACCAAAAACAACTCGTAGACACTGAAAAATCCCCCAATTCGCAACGACCCGGAGGTGCATTAAAAACCAAAAACTTTCTCCGAGTGCTTTGTAGCTGATAAAACCAAATATGACAGCCCCGTCTGAAGCCAGAAGGAATCCTGTCGACTAAAAGGGTGCTTTCATTCAATTAATCCACACACCCTGCATTTAAGTGATACGGGGTGGGAGGATGTTGGGAATGTAGGGGGCGCTGGCGACGCACCTCCAGGTGATCCAATGCCAAAGATGAAAAGTGAATCGTAGCAAAATAAAGGGTCGTGTTCTCTGAGATCCAACCGTGTTGGGAGAGTGTCATCTAAAATTTGTTATTCTAGACTGGCTTGGAAACGCATAAGGTGGAAAATGACTAGGAGGGAAAGGTCTAATAGGGTTTCTCGTAGAAGCCATTTAATTCTAGGTAAAAGTGTAGATTGGAGATTGGAGATGAAGTTCATGTTTTAAAGTTTTAAAGTAGAACTGGTTGATATGAGAAGGAAAATTTCATTGAAGGCTTCATTGCATATTTATTGGAAATGTCGGATTATAATACGACGGTATTAAAAAGTAGGCTAACATATTTCAAATTAATAGCAAATTCTATATAAACACTTCAAATTTGTTTTATACAAAGTGCTGTACTCTAGATATACTTATGAAAATTTGTTTTATACAAAATGTTGTACAGTAGATATTGTTTTATTTTTTGTATTCATTAAGTGGATATTCGTATCACAGAACTCTACATGAATAGGGTAAAATTCTCCTTTAAAATTGAGGAACATTAAATCTTTTATCTTTGAAATACAGGAACATTTGTTTCAAAACTACCTTGAGCCACAAAAAGTATATCTGAACATTAAAACTAAATAAAAAATATAATTATACAAATCAATATTATAAAAAATCTCAACTAAAAAACTTAACCGAAAATTATCACATGTTCAAAGACAACGATACAGCCTAACATCTTACATCCACGGCTATCTAATCACACTTCTACACTATAACAACACCAACAACCTTCGACAATTTATACCAGAACAAAGGGCAAAAAAGCGTATAGGATATTAAGTGAAGGCAGGCGACGCCACCTATAAATCAACTTTCTAATTACAGCCCTTCGGTATCGGCCGCCCCCAGTCGCTTGTTTACCGAAGCCCCAATTGCACGAAGGGCTCGCTTAATGAAGTGGCGTCACCTTCGGGGGACTTTTTTTTTACGTGATGCGGTACCACATGCGATTCTTCCCATGTGTAGTTTTATTCCATTAAGTCCCGCGGTGGGGCTCTGTGGAAATTTGAAACTTTGAGGTGAAAGCGAAGTTGATTGGGATTTTACTCGTAAAAAAGTATATTAGGACTTTCGTGATTTTGAACGCCGGATGAATCAGTGTCATCAAGTGAATGATAAGATGGATTAATTAGGGCTATATTCAGCGTCAACATTTTTAAAAAAATAAAAAAATTTATCTGAATCTGTTCAAATAGTTTTTTTTATTAGGCTGATTTGTGAAACAAAAAATTTAATAACATTAAAATTAACGACGTTTATTTAATTTGTGCTACTGAAGCAGGATTTCAAAATAACGCTATCATCTTGTAACACACTACATGCAGGATAATTAATAATTTTTCGCATTTGTGAAGGATACATAGAATTTTTTTAATGTATAAAGATAACTTGTTGACATATTGGTAACGTGGCGATTAGGATAGGCATTTTCCGTGCCTACCACTTATAGTAAGATTTCTTTTTCCAATGACTGAAGCAGAAAAACAAGATTTCTCAGTACACGTCAACCAATGAATTAATACTAAAAACCAAATAAGCTATACCCTAAATATTGGAAGCCATAACTGATCTTAGTTTATTTATGATAAACTAAGATCAGTTATGGCTTATTTAATCAATACAAATAGTAAGCTCGAGCATTTAAAAAATAAACAGCTAATTTGAATAGCGATACCTAATTGAATAATCTTTATTTTCAAACACAAAAGTTTCAATCACTCTTACGCAAAAACTACAAGTCCTAAACAGACAGCTTCGAAGTTTTGAACTATCGCAAATTCCGTTATCATTCTCCAGAGAAAGAAGGGGAAAAACAACAACAACAAAAAAACAGAAGAGCCATTTCCAGTTTTCCAAACGCCTGTTGACATCCAACTTCGAAGTACCTCTTCCCCCTTAACTCAATTACACCTCAAAAACAAACCCAACGAACCTCATCCTCACGTCATCCCATTCCAAATGTTGACCACTCTAAAACCCAAAAGTCACAATGTCACCAACAAGACGCCTTCACGTTGCACCAAACATACAAATAGACCTCTGTCTTTCCACATCCAGAAGACGACAGAAGCCATAAAAACCCAGTTTCTCAACTTCAGCCCGTAATTCATCACAAGAACAACGAAGAAAAAGTATCGGGACAAAATTGAATCTTTCAAACTTCTTGTTATTGGTTAGAAAGGCAAGGGGCACTCTCTCTAATCGAATAGCCCGGGTCTCTCATCACATTTGCATGAGTCTCCGCCTATCGGTCACACAGGCCACTTTGCAGAATTAAATAGTTCCCGTCGGCTTTTTGGAATTGGATTGGAAATCTTGATGCTGTCTCTTTGCAAAGTGGATTAGCAATAATGGTAATAGTGGTCCGCTGCTAGCTTTTGGCGTAATTGTTGAAGGCTCGCTGCCAGATGGTAATTGGGGATGCTGGGACATCTGTTAAAAGGCAGTGGTGGTGGTGGAGGTATTTATAGCGATATTGCTGGGGTAATTGCTCAGAATGGATATGGGGTTGGGATATAAACATCTTTTACGTTCATTTGGGCGAAAAGAGTAGCGCTAAATTTAAAATGTCCCGCTATAGTTAACATCGTGTATATTTATAGAAGGAGATGGGTGAAACTAATATGTGGAAACATAAATATGGGTGGGCGTACAAAGTAATAACGTTGATATTTTTTTAACTTTTAAAATATTGTGTGCTATATTTTGTCTTAACTTAAAACTCATTGCTACTTTGTGTGCTAATTGTTCCAGATAATCCTTTTTTGTCCATAGACAAAAGCGAATTCTGATATGAGTACGGCATGATGGGAAAGCTATTGCAATGTAGTACTCATCTCTGCAGCAAAAGTACGATTCTTTTACTGTACAGCTCATTTTAATATAAAGAGGTGAAGTTAATTCCATGATAACTGTATGTACAAACACGAAAATAAACTAAATGAAACAATCGACTACATTATTTAAATAATCATATTTTATAAAGCGAGACAAGTACTACGATAACAGCCGCACAACTTGAAGACGACAGTTTTGTACTAAGAAACGGACTCAATCAAAGTCAGTACATTCAATTTTAAGAAATAAGCCACCAAAAGAAGAATAAAAAAAAAAGTAAGTACCATTTAAGTCTATAAAAAATATTTTATAAGATTTAAAACAACTAAAACACAAATTATTCATTCACTTGATTCTTTTGGCATTGAAAACTTTAAAAACAAAGGTATCCCAAAACTCATTTAGAAACTTTTTTTGACGTGGGTTGTCATTCCTTAAGGCACAGAATTCTACACTGAAATGCATTTCTTAAGATTCAGAATAAAAACCTACATCTCTCGCACTTGTATCCAATAAACGAACCTATTATAACCCTCAAAATCTTCCCAAATCCCTACAACTGCGATCGGAAGAAACGAGACCGAGTATTAGGTTTTCACAAAAAGTACATAATAGACAACCTAATAGACATCGCGTCAACCCTGATACGGGGCGTTATACAATCGATTTATTCGAAACTCGAAAATGAATGGGTTAGAGATCGACAAACGAATATCGGTCCCTCTTCAGTTCAATCATACTCGTGATACATTTTCAGTTTTCTTCTGTGTTATTATGGGATTTCTATTTTGTAGGGGGAAATGATTGAGTTTGATTGATTTTTGGGCAGAAAGCACAAATCATTCCCAGTATCGAGCAGGGGAAAAAATAGAAGCGAAGTGAAGATATTGGTTGGAATTCAATCGCGAGCTCAGCTGGCAAGATTCACAACAAGAGAGTACTTCGATATAAAATACATGGAATTGTTATGGGAGATGTAATTTTCCGGGAATCCCCTTTCTGAGGACTTTGTTAGAGATGGGACAATAAACTCACTAGGGAATATACTTCCGAGCGTTGTAAGTGGTGTCAATAGCAAGATTCAAGAAGTTTTATTTTGTAACTGCATATATATTAATAAAATATTATTACACCTGAAAATATTGCACTTCAACGGTCAAAAACAAATCACATATCAATTGCATAACACATAAAAAGACTACAAATGGTGGCTTAACATATTAAATGAAACTGGAAACAAAAACTAATGTTTAAAAAAATACCAAAGTTATGTACGTCATAAGACAGCTGTTTTCAAGTTTTTAATTGCATGATGATGAAAATTTTCTTTATAAATAAACAATGTCAACTGAAATATTTGACATTGTTTATTTAGGAATTTAGGGTCAGATTTAACTTCGGCATTTATTCTTGTTTGAAGAATATTCATCCAAAATAGCAATATTCTAAACACAAAGATGATATAAATGTTATATATTTTTTTAACAAAAATATATAAATTAGAAAAGCACAGTGGGAAAAAAAAGTTTTAACAAAATGTCACAATTGAAATACATACAGAAAAGGAAAGAAAAAGAAGAAAAAAAAGCGTATTAAATACAAAGAACGTTAAAATCAAATCAATTACAAAACCATCTACTTGCATTAATTAAAGCCCTCATCACAAAACGTAATCAAATATGAAATTAAATACCACCACAAAAAAAAAACATCAAACCACATTTCATAGCCAATTAACACAGGGGAATTATTTAAGAAACCTAAAAAAAATCCAACTACTCAAAATTACCTTAACAGACTAAAGTAACGAAAAATTATAAATCATTTTTATTTCATTCCCGCTCCCATTTCCCCACTGAATCCACTCAAAGTGAATCATAATAATAAAAAAAAAAATATAAAAAAATAATAAAAAAAATTGGAAATCAAAAAGAAACATACGAACATTTGAAGCACATTTAACGGGAGCTATATCTTAATGGCATATCAATGTCAACTAAGAGCCTGGAGAAGAGAGGGACAATTTTTCCCGTTTTTATTTCTTCCTCATTTTTTTTATTCTCAGCTCTCGTTTCTTTTATTTTTGTCGGTTTTCTTAAGAGAGAAGGATAATAAAAAAAAAACGATTTCTTACCATTTCCCCAAGTGTTTTTACTTGTCTAAGTGTTTACTTAAGTTTTAAGTGTGCAGGAAAAATGAAGGATTCTGCGCGTTTGCGTTTTTGGCCTTTTTTTTTTTCCTTTGTTCGATTAGTAAATAGGTGCTGAACTGATGGGGACTGAAATAAGAGACTGCATGAAATAAAACAAAACAAGGAAAACCTTTTCGATCTATGGATATGTATGCGAAACAAAATGTTCTCTTCTGAGGTGTAGCAACCGGTGGTAAATATAAATGCTTCAATTTCCCTCAAGGGTCTGCTGGGAGGACTTAAAATGTGCTTTCCGCCGCCGGGAAAGCTAAAATTCCGTAACAAGCATTTGCACTTATGCAAATGGAGAAAGCTCGTACATATTTAACGGTGTTTGATAGGTCGATGAAAAGTGGTTTCTGAGAGCGAGTGAAGACAACGCAAGGCAGGTTAAACGAACAGGTAAGCATGGTTTACAATTTTACTTAATAGACAACAGATTAATGACTTTACAAAAAGAAAAACCCGGAAAAATGAAAAATATATGATTTTTTTTATATATACATATTATTTCCATCAAAAAGCGCGATTTTACTGATTTTCGAAGAAATTAACGTACTTGATGCTGTTACTTAAGTTTCCAACTTCAATTGCATTCAAACTACAAATGTTGATTAGATCACACATAACACACTAAAGATTGGGCTGACCAATGAGTGTATTAATTAGGATTTTTAATAATATCAAAAGAATGGTGTGACAATTTCTTATTTTTTACTAAATCGCTAATTTTGGTATTATTGTATCCAAACTGAAAATATATGCATTTATTTTCTAAGAAGTCTGGTAATGCTCGTGGATAAGATGAAAGTAACTAACTAATTATTATGTCGCTACATTAATTAATTGGCATTTTGTTTCCAGATGAAACTATTGCGCTATACTGAAATATTCTCTCCCTACTGAAATACTCAAATAAAAACTAAAAAATAGTTTAGAAATTCGGAAAGTATAAGGAAGAAATAAGACCGATGTTACTATTAAATCTTACTACTTACTTAAGCAAGACATAGTAACCCCCTTCCCCTATAAAAAAAAAGTTAAATTTTTTAAGCTACGTTTAAAGTACTTAAATTTCGGTAAAAACAGCTGAAATCAGTATTCTGCTGAGCTGTACCATGTCTGCTTACGTACAAGAGAAGACAATGTATGTAATTGAACTGAAACATATTCAATTCGATAAAAATACAGTTTTACAACTTCAATACGTCGAATCAGCTTTTAAGAATAAGGATCCAAAACTTTACACACATTGAAACACGAAAAGTAAATAATACACGGAATCTTCCAATAATTGTATATTTTAGTAACTACAAAACGAAACGACTAAAAAGAACACGCAGTCTAAGTTTTCCTCGGTGTGTATAGATATATAAAAAAAAAAATCTTCTTCCGCAGCACAGAACAATCCGGAATATTTGAAGTAGGTGACAGGCCATCACTGTTTTCAGCTCTCTCCCCCTCACTCCGACTGCCATGACAACAGATTCGATGGACAAAGTGATGGATTTGTTTGCCGTGTGACGAACGGCGTGCCATCACTCCAGATTGGGTGCGAAAATAAAATTCCAAGAAAGGAGGGGCACTGGGAAATATTATTTCATGCGATGTTTGCTTGGAGTGACAATCTTCTGGATGCACTAGAAGAGTAGCTTTACTGAAAATTTTCTTGGCTGATGTTAAAGGTAGAGAAGATTTTATGGGCTATTTGCAACGGCGATAAATAGAGTAGAGGATGATCAAAATTAAAATTATCCTGTTTAGTTCTGTCTAGAGCATGTGGCCAAGAGATCTTTGTGAAACTTTGTACAAGGGAGTTTTGTGTCAAGGAAAATATTATCCTCAAAATAATTTTTTCAATTCAAATTTTTCGTTATTGATAGTTTAAAAATAATATTAAGATATCGAAGCTTTATTGGATTATTTTTCTTTGGGTCTTAAACCTCATTCACAAATTCCTTGATAAGGTTCTGAATGTAAAGTTAACTCCCATCAATTCCATAAGTGTCACATTTCTATTTGGGGGCGAAAATGTGAAGATATGCATATTTTTCCTTCGTATTCCCCATCATCCCAGCAAAATGTAAATAAAACTTTAAAATTTTTTAATGATAACTAAAGGCTCCAGACGGCTCTAATAAGAACAACAATGAGGAACTTTTAAATTTTTTTGTTTTATTTTTAAATAAAAGTAGAGAAAAAATAATAAAAACAATACTATTCTTTAAAAAATTGGAGCTCGGATAGATAGTTAAAAAAATATTTAGTCTTTCACATTGCGATTAGGCGGGAAAAAGCTACTTTTGCGTGTGACGTCAAAGCGCAGGTGATGAACAAGTCTAAAACCTGTTTTAGACCAGGTTTCTTCTCGGATTTTCGACGGAATCTATGCGTAACAACGTCACGGTTTTTTATGCGTTTTTGGTCACGTGACTTTTGCTTTGATTTCAAACTCGATTTTTGATTAATTGAAAGCATAAAGATAAAAAATAATTGCACTGCTCAAATATATTCGTTGGATAACACTAGAAAATACAAAAAATATTCATCTTCAGCACTTGTGCAAGTTCCTCATTATAAACATCCGTATATTTAACAAATGAGTTTAAACTGAATGCCAGTGATTTCTTAATTTGCTTTTATCGTGGACTACTAAGTGCAACTTGTCAGCTTAGCAGATACTACATTCCAGGAGACTTATTTGGTTCTGGTCTTATTAGTTTTTAGAGTTTTAAACAAATTCTGAAATAATAATAAATAAAAAAAAATATTCTTAGAGAACAGCCTCTGTAGATCAGAAACTCCCTCTGTAAAAGTGGTTTTACTACAAGGATGTACTTGTGCAGGAGAAGCCGGTATACATCATTGTGAACGCATTTCTATCCTAAATATTGACGGTGAAGAAGCTAATAATTTAACAGAAAATGTTTAAATACTTCGTTGGAACAAGATGCACCTTTATGTAAACAATTTAATTATTGGATTATAGACTATTCAATAGTTGTCCTTCAGTTATATTAGAAGACAACGTACCCTGAGCTCACGGAATACGCTGAAGGATGGATCCTTCCACTGAAAAGATATAGTTCCAAGCAAATCACAACTTATATGGTAATATTGTTTACCTACGCACATAGTTTTGTATTAAACTTAAATATATGTTGATATAAAAAAAGAAAATAAGCACTTTTAAATTTTAATTAATACTTTACTTTTCTAACCACGGCAACTATAAGAGTTCTTACGAATCATATGGCTTTGACCGAGCTATTTCATGACGTCAAATACACATGGTGAATCACTATTGGCCCAGCTCACTCCTCTCAGTCAAGGCATCACATGTAAGATTATTGCGCAGCCAATCAGCGCTTAGTAAAACCACATCGCACATTACTGTAGCGTATTCAGCGAGCTCAAGGTGCGTTGTCTTCTAGTAAAGTGAAGATAACTTAAATTGCTGATTAGGAAATTTTATGATTAAAAATCGGACAATTCTTCAACCGCATAAAGATTACTACACCATTTACCAAGCAAGAAAATAATCGGTTGGAGAAAAAATATCCACTGATCGGATTCAAAACTCGGTGTTAAAAAACCATATACGTAATTTACTTTCATCGATATCAGTTTCAGTGAATTGACAAGATTCATATACTGCAATACAAAATAAAACATGAGGCATCAACCACTTATTGATGACATTCACGCAAAAAAATCCACCGATTCCACTTACACACAGCCAAACCGCAAGAAACTCCCACGAGCATTACAACCCCCTATAGATCCAAGACAACATCCAACGTACAAACGAACAATAGTCCACCATACAGGCCTCCACCGAACCCTCTCGATCCCCAATTCCGATATTACCTTACTCCCCCCCCCCCCCCACTCCAGGTCTTTCTGGAAAACTGGAGTGAAATAAATAGAAGGTAATGGAAGAGACATGTAATGCCCGCTCCGGTGTCGGCAGACCCATTAAGGTAACCTAGGCAACCAAGCTCCCTCATCAATGGAATTTTCCCTCCACTTTTAAGCGAATATATATAACTTTATCCATCTCAACCCCCCTTTTAAGGCATCGACGCCTGCTACCTGCGTTGCAACTCTTTTCTTCGAGTTTTAAGTGGGGCCGGATTTGCGGGGCCGCCCTGAGTAAGTGCAGACAGCTCTGCGGAGTGGTAATATAAAGAAGGAGGGAAAGGCATTTGGATAAATGTAATAAATTACGCATAAGCCCAGATTCATTATCGTTCACCCCCTTCCACTTTCCCTTAAGATATAAAATGCGGTTGGAAGCCACCAGGTTAAAAGTGTGGTGGTTGATGTGGTTTATAAGTTGCATGGATTATACAGCGTGACGATTTAAAAACCACACTAACCACATAACTCATTATTGGTCGATAGCCTGACATTTCAATACTAGATGCTTAGATACGAGTTTATGTCATTCTTTCAGATAATATATTATGCATAATCCTAGTTCCCTTAATGTTTACTCTTTCCTTCTATAAGATTTTCTTAAGATGGGAAAGCTGTGGGAGCCAACAAGGTTCCCAACCTTGCATCTTAAACAGGTTTAGGTACTTTATGTGATTCATGAGTTCATCTGAATCGGTTGGTTGTATTCAGATTATCTGGCGCAGTCAGCAACACGAGGGCTATAATGCGCCGAAACATTCGTCATTAGACAAGCCAACATACATTTACAAACACCCATGCCAACACGGGACTCGAACCCGCAACCTCGCGGTCTAGAAGCTAGCACGCTAACCTCTATACCGATTGGTCGGCTTCATCTGATTCGGAAAATGAATGGACCCTGGACGTAATACTACGTAAAAGTAAAATATGCAGCATAAAGACAAAAAAAGAAAACGACTTGATCTGGTATAAATCATAATGAGTTTAGTAACCTAAGGTTTAAATGCTTTCCGTAGGCATGAATCTAGGCCGATCTATTAGAAAATAACTTACATACAATCCTTAATTCTTTTGCCAATTCTCTTCTAATATCCTTATTTCTTACAAGTGTTTCGGGAGTTACTAAATTAAAATTAAGTTGGATACTTTGATTATCACAAAAATTCCATAATTTCACTATTAGTGTAGTGCCTGACGCTTAGTTAAGAATTTATAATGATCTACATTTATAGGACTAGAAAAAACAGAGCACTCTAAATCAACTGGTCAATGAGCAATAATTAAGCGCAAACATTTCAATATCAAAGTACACAGTTGGTGATGGCAACTGTTGGTGGTAACAACAAATTAAGATTATATTTAGATTGCATTGCCTTGGAAATACAGTGGTAATTTATTTTGGTCAACATCAATCTGTCGGAATACTATTAAAGTTTACATAAGGTGTATAATTCATTCAACCAAATTTTAAGAAAATAATCTCAAGTAAAGTAAGCACAATTCTGAACATGACTGGAGATGGGTACAGCGACTCATCTCAAAGCGTTGCTTCTAAACAAACTACATTGTTTTCGAATATGAGCATTAGTTTTCGTAATAGGATAAAATTTCTGGATAAAAACTATTTGTTTATTTATGTTACTACTGGAAAACAAATCTTCAAAGTTTAAAAATATACAAGACGCAATTACAACTCAATCTCGAGCACTGCCTTACGTTCCCCAATTATAGATTCCAGCAGATAACCATCCCACACACTAATGGCCAAAATAAAGAAAGACTAATGGGAAACTTAAAGAGAAATAAAACTTAATCCCTTCAAAAGGAAATCGATCGAAACTTCACCCAAGGACCCCAAAAAGATTCAATTCGGTGAAACACAATAACAAAACCACCAATAAAATCCACCAGCAGAATAAAATTACTGCCCAACTACACCAGTTAAATCAGGTTTAAAAGTTCCCGCGTCCAATCGGTTACGAAAACATTAACGACACACGTGACCGTGGGGGCCATTTTTGTTTCAACCCCCACATTGCGTTGCCAACTACTAATTCGGATTCATTAAACCGTTAAACGCTTTGCTTAACGTTTCGAATTGGGGGAAGGGAAAGAAACATGGGGGTCTCATTGGGTACTATGGTAACCCCACGTTCTACGTCACCCCCGTTTTAATTAGTCGGGATTCTTAATCGAATAATTAACGTCGTAAAGGGAGTGAAAGACTGTGAGGGAATTAAAATGAAAATAAGGAAGAACCAGGGAAAAAAAGGTAATTGGAAGCGCTTAGAGCAATATCGAATTGGAACTCTAATTTAAGAAGCTTCGTGTTCTAGGACCGCTACTTCTATTCGAAATTTATTTAAAGGTCAAACTTTGTTATACTGATTCAACAAAATTCTACAGATATGTTATAGAGGCTTTAATATGATGTGTTACAGAGGCTTTAATATGATGTGTTACAGAGGCTTTAATATGATGTGTTACAGAGGCTTTAATATAGCTGTGAAATTTACATTGCCAAATCAACATTTCTTGGATAAGTATTTTTTTCAATAGTTTATTTGTTCCTACGTGAAGAGAGCATATAAGCAGTGACGGGCGGTTTAAGTCACAAAATTCATACTAATTGCAACATTTCCTTAACCACTAAAGAAAGGTCAATATTTTTTTCCAAACAAAATATATTCAATGAAGAAGTACATATTTATTACGATTCTTTTTCTTTTCTTTTTTTATGTTGATTGTAATTCTCTAATCTATTGCCATGTTCACTTATTTTCCGACGAAAGAGTTTTATATAAGAAACTGCTATTGCTATTCTTTGAAAATAAAACATCACAGTAATAAAGCCGTATGATATAATGATAATACTAATAAAAAGAACAAGAAACATACACTATCACTATCCCAACCAACAAATTGAAACAAATTTAGATAATTCTGTAGACCAGAAGTGAAAGCCATTATTTTCAAATATTATCAACACGGAAACTTATCTTTAACCCTTTATTTACTGACAGGACTTATAGGTCCCGTCAGTTTTCTCATGTTACTGTACTAATTTAAACGCTTCGAGACCCAGTGGTTAAGAAGTTCTTCAATTGTTGGACGGCAGAATAAGCTTATTTCACACGAGAAACACACATGAGATTTTTAACTTCTAGGTATCCATCTTAACCTTATATCGTCTTACATACTTGTTTCTAGCAAGCTTTCAAAGAAAAATAAGCTTCTGCTGCCATTCAACAATTGAAGAACGAACTTCAAAAAGGATGATTTCAAAGCGTTTAAATTAAAACAGTACCGTGGGGAAACCGACAGAACTAATAAGTCCCGCCAGTAAATAAAGGGTTAAGATCGTGTTGTGGCAAAGAAACACTGCAAGATTTCCGCACCACACGTTTAACGAAAATTAATGCAAGTGTATTCCAATATAAAAGTCTCTGTTACATGACAATACACTGTCAAAATATATATAAAGGCGGGAGATATTAATAGTCTTAGATAACTAAATGCTTACTAACACAACATATATAAAAACGTGATATTCACTAATAAGAACTGACGCCCCACTATTAGAAACCAAAGGCTAAAACGCGACAGCATCCTTAACCACTTCAAAATAACAATCACTCTGCACGCGACCACATCAATAACTTATAGCTTCCTCGCTCATTATTCCCCGACACACACATCTAATTATCATTTAAAAACTACGTGCTATAACAAGGCCAACAAACTGAAGGCCCTCTCCAAAAGTCCGCAACAGAGGCCCCTAACGACCAAAAAGAAAACAAGATCCAAAGAAATCAAAACCTTACAATAAATAACGTAGAAACAACAAGTATATTCCCGCGGACGCTACTAATGATCTCCCAGCAGGCCGCTCTATCCCATGCCCTAATCAACTAATTAGCGGACAATAGGACGCAAGGAGAATAACAGGGTTTTCCTGTATTTAATGAATATTGCACATTCCGTGATTGGCTTCGCTAAAGGTCCTTTTCCTCCGCGCAATTTAAATTGAAATTCGAGTCTGTTTTGCAGTAGTACTCGCGAAAGTAATTTGTCGCGATTATTAAACTGGAGTCGCGCTTAAAAAGGAACTTTTATAAGAGTTTTGGTGTTAATTACGACGTTACGAGAAGTGATTAGAGATTCGTTAGTGAGAGGTGGAGAATTTCTCATTAAATGGGCTTTTGCTGAAGATGGGGGTGGGGGGATACTCTAAATGATTATTTTAGAGAGGTATTATAATATTTTTAATGAAGTCTTTTCTAGGAGACGTCCCACTCATTTGCTATTCGCTGGAAAACGGAATTAATGAATTTTTAAGAGTAACGGGAAAAAGATCCCGAGGAACTCGCCGGACCACCTAAGCGTCGTTATTTCGAGGAAATATTGATTTTAACTGCTGGACGTGCAACCACTAAGTTCAGACACGAAACTGGCACTAAGTATCCACAACTTCAGCAAGAAGCATAGGAATGCACAAAAGAAAAATAAACTCAATGGGAATTTTCAAAAAAGAACATAAAATACATGTGTAAAACCTCAAACGTCTGATGTCCAAAGTAAAAGAGAGTTCGAGAGTGCCTTTAAAAAGTAGCTTCTACTTAACTGCTAACACCTCAATTATTGTATATCACATTAAAGACGTTAATAATCCATTTCTTTAGCGTACTTTGCAGACGACATAGAATGTCGCCACTAATGTGGATTCACATTTTGAAGAAGCTTCTGACAATCTGCGCTTTTATAAAGTACGTAACTAAAATCAAGATTGGAAACTAGACAATCTCCAAAGAGTTTTAAGTTAAATTCACTAAGTATTCACATATTAATTATAATAAGAACAGGATACAAGTTATCCAGTTGCTAACAAAGATGAAAGTATATTATAAACTTTTTTTAAAAAACATTTGATAAAAATAAATAAAAAAATACGGTTTTAGCATGATGCAATAGTAATTTGATCGATCGTCATCAAAACATGGGCAAAATTGCATGATTTCGTTCGCATAGACTTCTTTCAATTAATCTAATGCAAAGGTCAGCAACGTTATGTCGCTGAAAGGCCACAAAATTATTTACCAAAAACCTAAACTTACATTTACCTATTAATTTTAATTAAATCTCACATTTTTCACAAATAATTTTTAGGGAAACTATGCTAGCAGAAAATTTTCAATGTGGGAGATTATAAGTCTTAAAAATTCTAAGTTGAGATATGCGTATCTCATGGGAAAAGCTTGATAAATTTTAAAGTATTGACGAATTAACTATATTATTAAAATCTTAATAGTCGCCATTACATTTTTTGCAAATCTCACAATATAGTTCGGGATTAGCTGAGTTATAGCAAAATTTTTTGAATTTTAGAAAAGGACAACTTTGTGCAGTGGATTCCGACTCCTGACCAAGTTACTTATCTACGAACAATATATTGGTATGAAGTAAGTGACAATTTCTTTCAAACTTTGAGAAAAAATTTATAACTGAAGTGAAATATAACGGCAAATGCAATTTCAAAAAAAATGTTGTCAGCGTATCTAAATATTAATTTTAACTATATTACAGATCCGCCCTCTTAGAGATTTAGCATTCTCAAGGGAACAATCCACTAGTTAATTTGAAAGCGAATAAAATTTAGTAGAAATCTATTTTTAAATTAGTTCGTAGAAAAATCGGTCGTGCACGCACATCATTACGTGACAGGTTTACATGGACTTATAAGAGAGGTAATTACTTAGATTATGTTGTAAATATTGATCAAATGAAGAACAAAAGCAGCTTTAATAAGGTAAATTCACATAAGAGAGACCCGTAAGCAAAAATCTAAAATTTTTATTAATGAATTTAGTAGCACCGAATTTTTTATATAAATAAAACATCTATAATTAAACAATTATCACAATTTTTTGTTTTTTAAATTTGATATTTTTTTGATATCTTAGTTTTTTAGTGTTTTTTGGCCGAAATATTCGCCTTTTAAAAAGACTACTCCTTCAATTTTTAATATTTTTTTGAATTTCAAAACAAATGAACTATATTAAAGTATACCCTAAAGATATAGGGAGAGATTTTTTTTTAAATTAGTTTGACAGGGGATTTTAAAAAGATGTTTTGTGTTATTCACAAGAAATTTCTAAATTTTCGCAAAAAAATCATATTTTTTTTAAATTCATAAAAAAAAATTAATACAATTTACTAAAAAAACTCTCCCTACATTTATAAAACGGATATTCAAGATTTTAAAAATACAAAGTTTAAATCTAAATAAATTTTTCTCAAAGCCTTAGCATTTTTAACACAGTCAAAATTGCTAATTCTAGATTTCGAGAAAAACGAACTTAAAAATAAAAACTTGCATACAACTACATAGTAGATCAGTATGTAAAAGTTTAAAAATCAAATGTTTGCAATTCCCTAGAAGTTTGAAATTTTCCCCATGTCTTCTTGAATATATATAGCTTAATTTTATGCAATAAAATAAAAAAATATCCCCCCCCCCCCCCAATTTTTTCTATATTTGGGTCTCCCTTACAAGACGAATTGAAATAACGCCATTCAGCAGTTATCGAGAGATTAATTTTATAATTATAATTTTAACGCTACAATTAAGAGCCCCCTCTCCCCCCCCCCCCCCTTCAAAATTTTGTTCTTATATCCTTTAATTCCGAAAAAAATCTAGACTTGGAACATAGAATAGTTCAAAATTTATTTCCTATTTGACATTAGGTTGATATGTACGCTCAACGATAAATTTTAGTGCACAATAACAGCTAATCTGGCCGAGATCTACAGATTAACGTGAACACCGAACCACAACAAACAACCATACTTAAGTCAGGATTTGAAAACGGCACCTCTGGCATGCAAGGACAGAGCACTAACCACGCAACATCATTTGGAATACTTGCTGCCGCATGGAAATTAATCTCATAAATTACCCAAACAAAACTAGGTTGGTAATCAGAGGATCACGAGTGTGAGCCAGTCAGGCCAAAGACTGGCTTGTAGATTGAGAGATACTGAAAGTTAACTATGCTATGTACTCATGTTCTTGCGTTGATGTGGTGTAGGTGTGAAGAAAAAAGCTTCATCCTCTCCACCTGACATAGATCAAGATTTTGGGAATCTAGATATTAACACCTAATGTAGATATTTGGAGATGATGGCATTTCGGTCCAGTACAGTCTTCTGTTGCTTTTGCGTCAAAACATTTATTTTCCTCAGAGGCAAAAAGACAATAACTTAGTAGAAAACGTCAGTTAGAAGTGGAAAAACTGTTACGTAGATACAAACCCCTGAACAAGAGAAACACATATCGCACCCCTTGCTACAAAAGTGACAACTCAAAATTCTTCATTTTTGAGTACAAGTGTGAACAGAATCACAGACTACATGGATATGAACCTGGAAGAACGGCATAAGTCAGTTGCAACTTGTAAACAATCTTGTGCCGGCACAAGCAGCTTCAGGTACACGAGTGATTTTGCGCACACTTTTAATCAAAATAATAATAAAAAAAATTGTGTGGTGAAATTTTTATTTGTAGCAAGGATGCGATACCACTTTAGCTTCAAAGACTAACAAAGTCTCTTTTTTTTTTTATCACATACATTAACTCTTATCAGACTTCTAGTAACTCTAATACACCCGAAAAACTTAAATAAACTTTCAAACAACAAATACTTTTCTCAAGGACTGCAATAACTCATCCCAAAGAAGAAATGAAAACTCCCCAAAACTAAAATATAAAATTCAAATAAAAGACACAACAATCACGCAATGGGAATCACTTAAGGGGCCTGCGTGTGGTGTGCCTTATTATTAATAATCCACCACATTTTGGAGGAGTTATTAATTTCCAACAAGTGGGGGCCTAAACCACTCACGGAAAGCGAGTTGTTTAGTCGAGGCTTGTGTATCGTGGGTGAACACCATCAAGAAAATTCCGGTTTAAAAGTTAGTTTCAGAGTAAGTGAGGGGTGTAGAACGGAAGTCCATAAACTAAGAAAGAATTATAAGGTCGATGCGAGAAATTTATGTTGTCGGCAAAGTCTGGTACTTGTACGAGGTATGTAATTAACTGTAAAGTTGGAAAGTACCCAGGTATATATAAAAAAAACATGCACGGTTTTAAGATTTATATACGATGGTAATAGAAAATAATTTTTAAATTAAAATTTCTCTTAAAAAATGTTTCCAATTTAAAAAAGATATGATATACTTTAAAATAACCCTACAAAAATTACGTTTAATTATTAAAAGTTTGAATGAATTTTGATAATTTATTATTTAATATATTGTACGAACACGCACAATGTTATATTTACAGTACTTGACCAGAAATATTAGTTTGAAATACTGGTAACATATCGAGTTATTACTGTCGATTAACAGTATATGCATGATGTAAGTAAATATGCAAATTCGCAGCACTTCGGCGCGCTACTTCCTCAAAAGATTCTAACCGAAATATAAAATTCTGTCAATGTTGATAAATTGCTTTATCAGCGAAAAATTAACCTTTTAAGTCACAAACTTTGGAATTAAATATTAACAAACAAATTAATTTTTAATACATCCAGCTATTGAACACTGTATTAATTTTCATGTGGTGATCTTAACTAATTTTTAAACAAACACCAAATTTTAACACAAATTTGAACCTTATGTTGTTTTAGCGGCAAAAATTCAAAGCAATCAACAACAACAAATTTAATTCAAAGTAACACTCCAGCTTAGCCAACCCAGACACAATTTCCCCGATATAAGAAAACATTTCCACTCAGCTGATTCCACCACATTTCGCGAACGTTTCTCTATAAACATCGCCGGACGCAAACCACTCAGAGAAGCTCCGAAAATCTTTCAATCAAGGCGCCAAACCGCGCTGAAAGCTCCGCAAGAGATGAGGACTCCCATTAAAAATCCATTAGGCAATCTCTCCCATCGGTCAATAGATGGCGCCACGCTGCACAATTCGCCGAAAAGGAATTCTAATCGAAAAAAATTCCCCGTTCTTCTTGAATTTTGAAGAAATTGCTGCATATTTTATTCCAGCGGTCCTTGCGCACTGGACCAGGGCAAAAACAAGGGGGGTGCCTTGCATTATGGTATGTTTAAAATTTGAAAAAAAGAATGCAGTTTTTAGGTATTGGGGGGAATTGAATATTTCATTATGTTGCCAAGCTAAGACCACAAATATTTGAGATAGCTTAAAGGAATTGTTTGAGGAGATTTACATTTAGGGGAGGTTTGTAGAAATACTTTAAAAATCCCATTAATAGATGATGAGACCTAAGAGAAACATTGAATCCTGCAGATAACCATTTCAAAAGCCTGGGGTGTTATAGAAAATTCACCCATAACGCAGAACTACATTTTTCTGATTGTGTTTAAATTTTCGAAGATTTTTTTTTTTTTATGTCTGAACAAAAAAGGATTTCGAAGTTCAAGTTCCTACAATAGTTTTATACGAGCAGCTGATTGTGTTATGTAAAGTAAATCAAAACAATATTACACTATGTCAATGATATTATTATTAATAACTATGAAGACCAATAGCAGAAAACTATTTAAATCATTTGGAAGTGATTTTGAGAAAACGTAATTTGAAGGTTTGAAAACATATAGAAGTACTTTAAACGTTTATTCGTCAATGAATTATCTTGAAACTTTAGTGAATTATCTTTCTGCTCTCTTTACGATCTAACTTACCATCGGTTAGTACCGCTAAAGTGCTACAAACGAATCTTTCAAGGAAGGCATTTTTAAGTGAGAAGAGAAATTTTTACTCCGACTATTTCGAAAACTACTTTTGTCTGAAATCTACAATACTTTTAAATTTTTTGATCTCCTACTTTGATTATATGTATCAAGGTAAAAAAAAAAAAGAATGTCGGAGGGGCATTGTTTACATTAATGTTAATTAAAAAAAATTAGTATGTAGAAGACAACAATCATTTTGAGTAGTTACATCAGATGACGTCTAAATCAACTTACGAAAGATTCCAAACGCTTAAAAATCGAACCCACCACCTTTTACGTGAGCAACATACTATATCTCAACCATGACCATATAACTACAAAACCTCAAAATATCGCAATCATAAAACCTTCCGACAAATCAACGACAAAATACATCCATAGATGGCGTAACGCACGCACTAAGACAAAACCAGCATACTAAAAAAAAAAAAAAAAAAGAGAGAGAGGGGAAAAAAAAGATGAAAATAGAGAGGCCAAACGACTTCAATAAACCGACGAGTAGTAGCAAAAGGGGTGACACAGAACACAAGAGGATAAAAAAGGGGGGGAAACGAGCAGGTGCGAGAAAAACAGTTGTAATCTGCTAATAAATGGCACAGAGGGAAGGGGGGGGGGGACAGAATAAGACGGTTAACGATGTGGCGCACTTCACACAAAAGGGTCCAGAGGATTAAGGAGCGCCTCATTAGCCCCCCCCCCCCCCCTCACAATCAATCAGTTGCCGCTTTCGTCAGAATCAACCGGAAGACGTATTGATTTCTTTTTTTTCATAATGCTCGAAAAAAAGTAGGGAAGAGAGAAGGGGGGGGGGAGGTGATTGTATTAGGGGAGGGTGGTGGAATGTGATGTCATCGCAGCACGCAGATGCGACTGGGATTGTGTTCCCACAAATTGGGATATTAATCGGGTTGGTTTGTGGTATAGTTGATGAATTGGCTATTGTGCGTTGAGAACTTTTCGGTAGCTTGCACGAATTTAAACATTTCACGAATTTAAACTTAGTCAGAGTGACTATGTATTAATCTGATTTTTGAAACTAAATTATTCATGCATAAATGTTCCGAGCGCATCTTCAGAATTTTTAATCTTTAACTCAATATGACATTAAATTTGCTTTATTTCAAAATAATTCGGGCTGATCAACAAAAAGATGGAAATCAAACAAAGTTTTATAAATTAGATTTTTTTTTCCCCCCCCATGATGAGTCAAGCTGTCACACAAAAGCATCCAAAGGATTAAAAAGCACCATGTTTCAAGCAAAATCAAAAAATCTAAAGCTCGAAAACCGAAAATGCTGTAAGCAAATTTAATTCTCACAGTAAACACACCGAATTTTGCGTTCTCATCAGACACAAATACTCAAGCTATGAAATAGAGATGGATTTCAGAGTATCAAAATAATTAATAATGTGTAATAGCCCCAGACCAAATGCAACTTTTTCCATCGCAAAAACGGTCCATATATATTGCATCAAGAATTCGAATTTTTTTTCTGACTTAAAATACGAATACATTAATTTAATAGCAATTTAAATTTTCAATTCAAAAATAAAATTTAAATAATTTGATTTTTGTCGAACAGGTGACCTTATCGAAATACAAAGAAAAGCTCACAAATCCAATTTCAATGTCAAATTTAGTATAAAACAGACAAGCTACAGCTCCCAAGCAAAAATAGCTTAGGTACACAGGAAAGCGATGAAAACCAGAACAAAAACATTACATTTAAAAAAATTTAAAACAACTTTAAACGATCATACTATATTAAGTAAACAATCAAACTATATTAATAAACAGATGAATCTAATAAAAACGTGCTTTCTGATTTTTTTAAAAGCTACATTTAAAGTACTTAAATTTCGGTCAAAAAAGCTGAAATCAAGTGTTTCCGCTAAACTATACATGTCTGGTAAAAACTTGACTATTCTTTAAAATTTCTTTAATCATTTTATATTACTGCATTTAAATGTAGTACGAAAATTCATAATATATTCAGGCATTCAACTTTATTTGAAGGAAACAAAAATAGCACTAGGACTATGGAGCATCAAGAAAAAACTAACGAGTACTTAGAAGAAAAAACGATAAACTGTTGAAATAAAAATAATTTCTTTTAAATAATAACTACAACGACCACAAAAAAACAAAGAATACATTCAATACAAAACATTAAAACAATCCCGCCTTTAACGTAATCTAACCTGGTTAATAGCAAACCCAGCTCAGATACGAAAGCTACCCAAGCGGTACCGAGTTTCGGATTCAAACTCGCTTTTATTACAACTCTCTTGAAAGCCGATAGCGTATCGAACTCGACTCGATAACAAGGGATAGATATGATGTATTTTTAGCATCCCTCCCACTAAACCTTCCTCCTGCGTTCAATTACTAAACAGCCTAGAGGTCAGGATCGAAATATAATGAGGTTTATTGAAACAAGTGACAAAATAAATACAAAAAAGTTATTAACGCCGAAGCTGATAAAAGGATCAAAAGGCATCGGGGGAAAAAAATTGATGCGGCATATAAAAGAAAACAATAACCTAATTTATTTGAGCTTAAGCCGCAGACACACAATACATAAAAGATAAAAAAAAATATATTAAAAAGGTGGGACACAAAAAATACCAAATAAAAAATAAAAAAAAAACTCAAAGAAACCCCGATTAACTTGAGAAATCCATCTTACTTAAGCAGAACCTTTATAAGCACCAGAGGCTATTATTTATATCAAATAATCGATTTATTGAATCATCAATAGCTTAATTTTGTAACGCCTTTTGATAGGAGAAATATTTGGAAAAGTGGGATAAGAAGTTGAGGACAACTTTTTGCGTAACAATAATTGTTTCACCTGGGGTTATTTCACCGAGCCGAAGATCGATAGCCGTACACTTATAATAAGTAATTAAAACACCGCGAAATTCGATATTAAAGTTTCGCTTTATGTTGCGCTTTGTTTGAAAAAATGGGTATCAGCTGAGAAATGAGTTCTAGAAAGTTGATTAAAATTTTGCTTTGAATAATTTTTTTTTTTATGATAGTTCCTAAATGTTACGAATGTTATTAGTAATTAAAATACTCATATACTTAATAACAATATTTTGAAGTAAATGAATTTAATTATTCTGAAAAATCGTTCATATTTTACGCACACTAATAAATAACGAGATGAACAAATAAAAAATAGGATTATTTTGTCAATGATAGATTAACATAGTTCTGAAAAAATCTAAATTGTCGGATGGCTCTGCACAAGTCTGGTTGGCTTAATTGGAATTTGAATATTGGAAAGCTAGACGAGAACAATGCGTGACCGAAATCTCGCAATAACAACTGGACTGCGATCGAAAATGCGAAGCTTTTACTTAAAATTAGAAATTCTCATAAACTTGGAAATGCTGACATTTTAAATAAAATTTTGAAAAAAGAAAAAAAAAAATCTTTCTCCTAATATAATAAAGGTCTATTTTTAATTAAGGACGAATTACTACCTAAACGATGCAATTTCAATATAATTGACATAAGTTTAATATATGTTGACATCCATTTTAACAGTATTTTTTTTCTCCACCTAATGTAAAGAAATGCGCTTTCGAATAATATTGTGGATTTTTCGTATATCCGACTTCCGTAAATTTATCCTATTGTAAACCTTTGTAGAAATACTTTTAAATAATATTTATTTTCTTTAATTGTGTTATAATAACATTTTAAGTTAATATCTTATAAAAAAAAGGCGATATTGTTGTAAGCGAACATTATTTGGCGTAGTGTCTAAAAATTAATTTTTTTTTATACTTTGGCTTTTAGATTTGCATGCATGCATGCGTGCAAAAAAAAAAAAAAAAAAAAAAAGCAAAAAAAAAATTACAAATGAGATTTATTTTTATCACAAGCACGGAAGTTAGACAAAATTTCAGATTAATTTAGCTTTAAGTCGTATGAGCGAAAATATATTATAATTCTTTTAAATTGAACCAAGTTACACCTTAATTCCAAGTCACCCGAAAAGTATATAAAAAAATAGCAAATACTAACTTTTATTTAAAAAAAAAAAAAAATCCAAACACTTACGATTTTCCCATTTCTTCTCATCGCCTTAAATGACCCCGGCGTTGGCATCTCAATCCGGAAAACAATTACAATAAAAATATAACAGCCTCCTCCATCGGAATCGACAAATGACGTGCCAACGCACCACGAAATGGAGCCCTAAGTTGCACCACTCGCCCCCTAAATAAAAAGGGCTCTTCCAATATGACGTCAAAAAGGGAAAAAAGGGGCACGTGCGAGATTATATAAAGGAGAAGGAGGTGGGTAAAAGGGCAGCCATATTTAATTTGAACCCCAGCCGTTAAGCTGTAGAGAATGTTGATTAAAAAGCCCCCTTCCCCCCAAAACTCAAGACCCAATACCCTTTCGCAGTCATAATTGTCGTTCGGGCGCTGAGCGAAATATAGAAATGAAGAACTAGGAATAATAATAAAAAACTGGCTGAAACCCGGCTCTTTTAGTCGTTTTGGGTGTGGCAACGGTACGTGTGTTGCCACCGCTGCAATAATAGAAAAGGAACGATAATAAAACGCGGCGGGAGGGGGGGAGGGAGAGAGATTTGGAAGCTTGAGAAATAATAATTCCGCACATCACCTCAATTTCATTTCCGTTTTTCCCGACTTTTTTTTTTCCATTTCCCTCCTTTTTACGGGAAAAAAGGTTTTTATTTTGGACACAATAGCAATTAACCCGGTTTTCTGCACCGTGTGTGGTTATTAGACGTAATTAAATCCGCCGCGATTTAAGCGACCGCCACAGAATAGCAATGATATTATCGTTATTACGGGACGTAATAACTTCTAACAATGAGACGATTTTTTTTATTTTTTTTTTCCATTTATTGTTGCGAGTACTAATACTATTAGTTCATCGGTTAATCTCTTTAGCCGTACCAAATTTTCGACTCGGAATTGATTGGCAGCGGTGGGAAAGGAAACTGATTGTTTCGGCGGTTTCTGTTATTGAATTCCAAATAAGATTAACAACGTTTGCTTAATTGTTTCGTTTTTTCCCCCAGTAAATTTAGAGATAGATATTAATGTGCCAGGATAAATCAATGTCTTGGAGAAAAATAAGAGACATTTTTAGCAATTGTGAAGAAATAAGCTTAATAAAGCTATAATACAGATGTTAATCTTAGAAAGAAAATTTTAAAAGAATAATTATATTAGCGAGGCACTTAACTTTCAACATTTATTTTCGTAAGAAACTAATTACCCTTAAAAAAGTCATCTTCATTTTATCTTATGACGTACAATAGCTACGTCAAGATATTTTCGAATTGTATTTGACGTACTACAGGTGCGTCGCATTTTTCCTTACTCACTACTAAAACCACGTTGGACATCACCAAGCTTACTCGCGTATCAATGACACAGGCTGGAGCTACATTTAAAAGTGTCAATGCTAATATATACGCAACGTACAACTTTATGTAAATAATGGGTAGGCGTAATGTCATTCCAATGAAAGTTCTCCAAATAATTGTAAATAAACTGGACTGTATGATCTCATAAAATTCTATCAAGAAATCATAAACACTACTTGTTTTGTAGAATTGTGAATCGTCAGTGCATATTGCACTTAGGCAGGTGGTACTTCCTCTAAGCAAGATACCAATACAGGAGATGGATGATACACAATGTTCATGCCCCAAAACATCTTTATAAATCACAGTGTAAAAAGAAGCTTTTGTATTTTTGAAGAACAAGTTTAGCTCAAGGTATCGTCAATCCTCTTGTATTTTTGAAGAACAAGATTAGCTCAAGGTATCGGCAATCGGTAGCAATTTAGGGGGTTTATATACGAGGCGAGTAAAACGGTGAGTAGGACCTTGACAGTAAAATTCGCCATAGAAATTCATGGCGAATTTTACTGTCAAGGTCGTACTCAACGTTTACTCGCCTCGTGTATAAGTCCTTTTAACTTATAAGCAATGCTCAATTAAAGCAAAGGCACCGGCGAAGGCATTAAGAGACAATCGTGAATGGATTCTATTCATCAAACACAATAATCCTTTCAGAAGGATGGTTTATTACTTAAAAAAGGAGCTGGGAATTGTTTACATTAGCAGGCGACCATTTGACGAACAGACTTCTGATGGTGACAGACTGCGTCATCAGGCCATTAGTTTAAGTGGATAATATCAACTGCGTTCAATTATCGACACAAATGATAACGTAAGAGTATTTTCCAATTAGAACTAATACATTAATATCGATATTATTTTGAATTCTCAGAACTGATTTGGTACTGATTGCAGGTTACAAAATTAATCCGATGCTACCAAATAATTTTATTTTTTTTTAAATGTTTGGAAGTGTATGTGGTAGTAAATATAGGTTTTATTAAAAAACATTAATGAATTTGGTAAATCAAAATGCATTTGTTTTCAAAGCTTTTTTCCCAAAAGTCGATTCGATTAACTTGCTTTCGTAAAAGTCCTGATTTTTGTTGAAATGGCATAACACTTTCAGGTAAAACAGCTTCCACAGTTAATCAGCAGAAGTTGCAAAGCTGTACTTCGCAATTTCCTCTTAAGTTATTACTCGATTTTTTTTTTTTTTTTTTTTTTAATTGTAAAATGGAATACGTTTCATATAGTGGTAGCTCCAAACAACCGAGTGAAGATCACCACTTGCTTCTAGTTTGACATTAAAATATGTATAGCTGTCATGTAGAGAATTTTATTTTTTGAAACAATTATTAAATTTGTTCTCTACTAGGAATAAGATAATTTTCGTAAGTCTTTACTTTTGATGACACGGAAAGATTTGTGGTAAACTAAACAAAAAAGATCACTCCGGTATAATATTAGATATGTTAGTACTCAGACATCTTCTACAATATACATGCTAAAAACTGGAAGAAGAAAAAAAAAAAAAGAAGAAAAAACGATTACCATAGATCAGACGGCAACGATTAAAACGAATCACCTCCTCAAGTAACTCTCTTAATTCAAAGAAACTTAAACCATTTAAAAAATAAAAGGAGGGCAGAAAACAATTAATAAAACATCGGCATCGCTACAGCACTCTACAAGCGTCGAACACACAAGTGTCAAATTTCGAAAACCAGCCTTCGCTTCGTACTCGTCCTATGATCCCATCTATTAAACTGACATTTTCTTCATCTTCTCATCTCCAGAAATAAAAACAATAACAAAAACTCACAATTTCCCTTCGACATTTTCCAACGAACAATTTTAACAACAAAAACTTTAATCCAACCCTCGGGGGAATATCAACAGGTTCACAATCTCAGCTATTCTTCGCCAAAAACCATCCTCTTTTCGAGTACAATCCCCCCTCCTTTACCCCATGACTTCCACGTTTCCTTTCAGATTAAAAAAGCTTTTTCTCCCACCCCTACTACTTATATTACCACACATGGCTTTTAAGAAAAGAAATTCTCCCCTTCTTCCAGCCCACCTTCTTCAATCTCAATATCTATAAAGTGCAACACGAAATAATGTGTCTTTCACTCACCCAACTCCCCCTCTCCACTTCTACTTAAACAATAGGCTCTTAGCCTAATACTTTATATATGCAACAAAAACCTTTCTCTCCATCTTGTGTGCATATATGTATATGCGCTCAACCACTTTAAGGCAGCTCTATAGTTTTCTAAAAGCAAGGCAGTCTTGTCTAGAATTTAGACTCACCTGGGAAGAACTAGAGGGCGCCACACTCATGCATATTCGAATAAAGAAAAAAGAAATAAAAAATAAAACACTTCGGCGATTACTTTCTCCTCGACAGAAAAGAGTCCATTAAAATATCAGTCAGTAAAGATACATACAATTCGGATATTACTTATTACACTGTATAGTGTATTTGTAGAAAGAGCCGGGTATTTACTAAATGGGTTTGATTATTGTGCTTTAATCCCTTAATGTATAAGAATGCTGTAGCGTGACAATAATGATAGTGGATCTTCTATATCGCCAAGTCTAATGCGTTGAAAGTACTTATGATAAAAGCGGGGAATAATCTTACTAATGGACAGTCAAGAAGCAAACATGTGTGCTTGTTGTACAATAGGGGAAGGCTCTTGTTGACAGAAATGCCTTGTCAATATTGAAAGTACATTTTTTATGTTTTTAAACCGAATGCATCAACCTAAAACGCTGTCGCATTTTCATTTGTGCTAAGCGCACTTTTCTACAAATAGGTTTGTATTACAATGGCGAATCAATAACGCTTGCGCCAGTTTTATATTTACATTAAAATATTTAATAAGCTAAAGAGCAATGGAAACGGTGCTTTTTTTTTTCAATCGTCCAATTACGGGGTAATAAGCATTAACGGACGATAGCACGAAATGGATGAAAAATAAACAACGTTTTGTCATGAATATTGTTTGAGTATATGATAAAAGTGAAAAACATTTTTAATATTATTTATTTTAAAATCAGACAATTTAAAAACCGAAATAAAATGTAACGATTAATAAAAAAAATTAACATTTATTTGAAATAAAATTTGGTGCATGGATAAATATTCTAAAATCAATAACAGAATAACCAATGCTTAAAAAAGTATTCACAAATCGTTGTCTTTGTAGCCTGATGTGTACTAAGCATATGCCTTCACTGCATCACAAAATAAACTGCGCATATTTATTCTCACATTCAAAAATAGCCTATATACAAATAACTTTGTTTGAACAAATTACTACTTTCATAAATCAGCAGATCACAATAATTTCAAAACCAGGCAATTTATTTTTACGCAGTAGGTCTTTTCTGCAAGTGGTCAATAACCTTTTGCGACAAAGTTGCAATGTCCCTTGCTTTCTTCAATAAAAAAAAAATCATATTTTCGATTTAACAAATACACATCATCTTTTTAAAACAAACTATAATAACTTCTTAACAAACAGTAAAGCTAAGAACCCTTCCTTTTCCCCACTAGTTATAAGGGGCACCTTATACCTCTACCGAGTCATAGAAAAGAATAATAATCGGTTAAAATACCTAAAAGCAATTACGTTAAAAGGATGATACGCCGGTTTTGAAAAGTTGAAAAATGTTTCTGACAACTCTATTTCGCGTCTCGGCGTTTCATGTAATTGGTCATTACACAGCAAAAAGGGGCATACACTGGATTTAGGGCGCGGGACGCAAATAAGTGCGCAGGAATAAGGATGGGAGGAGGGGAAAAATCGAAAAATCTGCAACCTCAATAATTGCTTGGAAACCAAACAATCTGAAAAAAAGTATAGAATTTTTCCCCAATAAAATATATACAGCGACCGGGTCGAAAGAGATATAAGTCAACATTGAGAATACCATATATTTAAATGGTACTGGGAAATATAATGTAAATTTTACTATACGGGAAAGGAGCGTAAGACATACGAAGATTAGTTTACAGTTATTCAGTTTTTGTATATGCTCTAATATAACGAATTAAATTTATTAACCATTACTTTCAAAATAAAATTGCTAGAAAAAGCGAGTTTAAAATTAGTAATTCTAAATTTTACCGTTTTTAATGAATTTTAACTTCTTTTGAAATAAAAACTAACCAATCCAAATATCAATTTAATCCAAAGAAGTTAAATGCGTTGATTGATCTTTTCAACAAAATGTTATACTGCAAATAAATTGAATAAATAATAAATATAATATCCACAAAAATTCGTAATTCAAACAAAAATAGGGAGGGGGAGATGGAAGATTTTTATAACTGATATCGATAAATCGAATAAAATTACTCCCTAGTTTGCAAAAATTTATATGAGCTATAAAATTTCAAAGTTTTTTTTAAAAAATTATCTATAATATCAGTTAATAAATTAAAGTACTACAAAACGCAGCAAAACATGAATACTACTCAGACGCATCGTCTTTGAAGGTTCATTGAGATTTTGTTCATTAGTAACAATGCGTTCTCTGCGTACACAGTACCTATGCGGAGAAACGACTTTTAAAGGATTTCTTATTTAGTAAGGCTATACGAAAGCGGTTATTTACCAAAAAGGAATATTTATTGATAATGTACGGCAAACAATAAAAACAAATTGCAATTGAGGGCGTTAGGATAAGATGTTGTTAAATAAAGTGTGCTGTCTATTTAAACCAATGTTGTCATAGTTGCTAGCATAGTCGGAAGAAAAGCAAAAAGCGAACCCTCTTTTACCGAAAACACTAAATTCTCCATACATATGAGATGGGATTTAAATTAGAACTGATTAGTGGAAAAGAAAATTTACTAATACGTAACAATCCTGCTAAAATTTTAAAGATTTTTCAAATCTTGCAATCTTAGGAAAGGAATAATAAATTTCGCTCGTCTCTATACAATTGAGGACTTGAAATAGAAAACGACCCAAGTCCAAAAAAGAAAAATGTTCAAGAGAGCCGAAAAATAAAAAACATTCCCATTGGTTCTTAAGGCAATGTCTAAGTAGCAGATTGAAATTGAACTATTGCTACTGGAGTTCGCCGTTCTCCAGTTTGTTTAGCTGGGTCTTTAGGATATTTTTCGGCAAAAAAAGATTATTTTTTTTTTTTGTACTTAGGTCATTCTCCATTTCTAGTCCTCGATTCGTCACTTACAGTATTTATAACTAATATATTTCACCCGATCTCTACGCTACAGCATTTTGAACAAGCATCAGAACTTAAAAAACAATTTTAGTCGGTGAGGCGTCAATTAGTGGTCTATAATACAGTCGTGACATGCAAGTAATAGCAACGGAAAGTGATTGCTTTTTAATAGTTTAATCTTTCTAACAAGAGATATCTAAATCCTTTGCACCCAAAATTTTGAAGTATAAAAACTTCATTTTCATTCAAAATTATGAAAACTCTGGGATTTTTAATATTATACTTAATTTTAGACTAATAATTATGCAATAACAAAAGCACTTTTCTAACAAAGAGTCTCTTGAAAAGCAATAAAAAAAATGTACTATTAAACGCCGTAGCCTTTTAAAGCATTGGAGATTTGAAAAAGGTTTTACGTTTACTTATTTATTTTTCTGAAAAAGAAAAAAAATTTCACATACTGTGAGTACAACAATCATTAAAGCAAATAACATAATTTTCTCGAAACTCCAGGTAGATTGTATTGGATCAAAAAATACCCGAATGCTGCACTGACATAGTCTGGACAACGAAAGTTAGTCAGAATTTCAAGAAATTAAAATCTTCCGGAAAATTTCAAAGTGAACTGACCCACACTTAGATGGGGTTATACACCAGTAGACCAAGCGTATACATAACGTCTTAACGTTTTGGTCTACTGATGCATAAAAATATTCATTTACGTTTTGAATGAATAATAATAAAAATAAAAAAAATTTAAAAAAAGTTTAATCCTTGTACAGAATTTTCTTTGGTTTCTGTCAAAAAAATTTAGATCTAAAATTCCTCCAGTAATCTATAGTAATTTACAGAATTCTTAAAGAATATTATTACTAAATCAACTTATAAAGGTCCTTATCTAATTTGTCTATTACTGCCACAATATCGTAGAGGTTTCGGCAGTAGGAATCAGGTTATTTCAGAAATGCGCATTTTCAGTTTCTACTAACTTTTTACAATTTCCAAACACCCGAGAAAGACTAGGTCCCTGAATTTCAGTATCTAACTAGGGACTCATGTCACTAGAGCTCTCCGGGACTAGGGTCGCCCACCAGTTCCTCTAACAACGGCATTTTTTCGTCGAGGTCCCCATTATACGCGGCCCTCTGCGATCGCATTTGCAAGAAACAAACGCTGCTCGGCAGACTATTCCGCTAAGAACCTCTCCTGACAGATAATAATAGGGCCCCCTTTCCTTCAATTACAGCTCTGTGTATTGATAGGTTGCCATGGTTACGGGAGCCAGATGTCCGAGCGCGCTGGATTTCCACGGGGCTACTCTACAATGGGGCGGCCGCATTTGGCGAGGGAGCGCCCTTATGCCAGCATTTATGGGAATCGCGACAAAAAATACACCAATACAGTTGTTGTGACAGGCCTGTTTGATCTGAATACTGATGTAGCCTATAGGCATGATAATCACATTTAATACCTATTCAAACGGGTTGTCACTTTAAAAGGATTGACTGATTGGAAGGTATTTTGAAGTACAAGAGCTAAGCTGCATTGAAATATCTATAGATAAAATTCAGTGAGAAGGATGAATGCCTCACAAGGCGAAACTACTTTGTATTTGCACCCCGATTGGGAGAAAACCCGATAAGCTTCAACAGACAACCCAAAAGATGCGAAACTATCATTCGCGATCGGAGCTGTAGCTGTTCACTTTAAAATATCCTATAGAGCTCAATAAAAAGACGAAGAATATTTGGATGGCGTGAGGGTTAATAGCGTCTCGAAAAAATCCGAAAAACTCACACAATAAAAAGCGAGATCGGACAGTATCTTCAATAATTACCAAATGCTCTGATTTTGAAAGCAGTGTTTGTATTACCATACAAGCTACATGGAAACAAACCCCAGATAATTGTATTTACTGATGCAATTTGATTCGGGCTCTAAGTATGAGGGAGGTTCATCAAACATGTGTTTGCATTTCTAAACTTATCGAAAAAGAAATAATTAAAAAAAGTTCAGCAAATATAACGATTATAAAATTAAAGATCTTATCAATTATCATCAAAAGTAACATTGAAGACTACTCTGCAAACTTTAATAATTTACAATTTCCTTTATAATGAAATTAGTTAACTTTTTCAATGATAAAATTAAATTATATTTACAGTTAATATTAGACCCTGGTCAAAATGACTTCCGCGATCTAGTAAGTGCAATACAAAAGTGGTAAATAGAGGTTCATGGATCTTTTCATAGCACTAGTAAAAAATTATGCAATTTACAAGCTTTATTCCGAGTTAAATTCACTAAATCCTTTGAACTCTTACAAACTTAACGATCAAAAACTTCACATTATTAAGACATCATTGCAGAGCTAACAAAAAAAACCAAAAAAAAAAAAAAAAACGCCTTTTGTTCCAAATTACAACCTTAAAAGTTTGTAAACAACCTCACGAAAAGAAATCGCCAGCTATTTTCAAAGGCAATTCTGATTAACGAGGGGGGGGGGGGGGGGGAATCATTCAAAATTCAAACAACAAAAACTTAAAAACATACGACCACAAAAAAATAATAAATACATCGTTCCATTACGGCTAATAATAGCAATGACTACACCCAACAACCTAGAAACTCAAACAGATGTCATAAAGACCCCTTCCAAACGATTATGAAAATTGATATCATAAATATGAAATGATACGAAATTACCAAATGCATTTTTTGAGGCTCAACTCATCAATTTAAAAGGCTTTCTGCCTTGTTAAACACAAGGGGTTGTATTCAAAAGTTTGGCGACGGCCACTGGCGATTTTTAGAGAGAAAGAGTGAAATACAACCCTGTGGAGAATACAACATATATTGACGATTGTTACCTAGCAACTGCAGACTCTTCTCTATGAGAATATTTTCCTATTTTGGAAACCATTATATATATTTGAAGTAATTCGAAACACAATGCACCCACGCTAAGGATTTTGGGTGGATGTATAAAAGAGGGAAAGGATTAAAATTTTCTAGAAGTATTTTTAAATAAGAATGTTGGGGGTTGTGTTTCAAAGGAATTTGAATAGAAAGCTGTATTAATTTGGCTTAAAAGTTGCTTCACTCTCTATAACGTTAGTAAGAGTGTTATTTTTATTTTTAGCCTATTGTTTGTTTTCCCTTGTTTGTGTCACCAGGGTGGCCAAAAAATTCAGGAAAAAAAAATTCGCTGATTTTACAGTAAACTTTTTTTTCAAATGTACCCAACTTTTATAGGTTATCCAGATGCGTAGACACTCTGATCAAATAGAATATATATGATAAACAGATATACCAATTCTTTTTAAATAGTTTTGGCAGTAATGAAAAGTTTAAATTATTATTTAACATTAAATTTCTAAAATTTATCACCACAATTCTCTGAGAAATTGGCGCCAAAATGCGGATGAACGGGGAAACGAATCTTCAAAACAATGAGAGAAAATGTTCCTGATTTTCGTGAAATTTTAATTCCTTGACCTTTCCCTGATTTTTTCCAAAATCAGAAAGCTCGCTGACATTTCCTTGATTTCCAGGTCATCCAGGTTTTGTGGCCACTCTAGTCGCTATTGATTTTTTAAAAATCCAATATTATAGATTTTATAAGTACTTAAATATTTCTCAGAAAAAAAATAAGTATTTTAAAATCATAAAAAGTTTTTTTTTTTTTTTTTTTTTTTTTTTTTTTTTTAAATTGCTACTTAATTTTCTTTTTACAGAACGTTATTTTAATTCCATCTCACTCAAATGAGGAGAATGCATGGTTATAAGATAAAAATTTACAATACTTTCATCAATACTATTCACAAAATCTTTCCTTCTATATTTCAAAAGCAAAGATCACTAGAACATTATAATAATGTTTCTTTAAAAGTGTTACTATCTTAAGATTATTGCAACTCTTTAAACTGAAAATCTTAGTTTAGTGCCTTGTATGAGATACAATTGTGCACTCTTGAAAAACAAAACATACATTGCAATTAGGACCTGAAAATAGAAAAAAATAGAGAGCGTCTTTAATATCCGGGATTCAGACTTAAACATAATATCTCAAATGAGAACAAACCCATAAAAGTTCAATCTTACTTTTAAGCCGAACCACACATGTTAGCTATCCTGGTCCATAAATATCACGCAATACTCCATTTAAACACAAAAGAGATTTCACAACTCAAAAACCTCATGCCATATATTTACTATTTTTCCTCACATCCAAATAAATAAAAAAACTTTCTACAACCCTTTACCCATCCCCCAACACTCCCACAGGTGGGCGATAACTCAGAGAAATAAAAAAAGAACTCAAAATTCTGCAAACGAGATGTCGACTTCCATTTTGCAAATAACAATCCGCCACAAATTCGGGCCCGCGTGAAGGGTTTTGCAAATGAGGAGCAGTGCCGGTGTAATCCAGTCTTATTCATAAGTCAAAAAATTCTCACTCCCTCCCTTCATCCTTCCAATTTCTGTTCCATTCTTCCACAATCGAATGTTCCACACCACTAGTGGCGGGCCCTGCCTCAGCTACTCAGTCATTTATTACGATCGTTAGCACTCTATTGTTGCAGACGACAATTTTCCTTTCCTTCTCGAAATTAGAACGCGATGATTCACTGGATGATTTTTATTATTACTATCAACTTTTCTCGCAGTTAGCTCCTTTTGTAATTATTTTTTCACTGTGAAGAGGTTTTAATTCGATTGATTTTTATTATTTATTTTTTAGATGTTTGGAGCGAAGGTGACGTCATTGTACTGCGATGATAATCAAACGAGGGCTCGTTGCTTTTTGTTGCAGACGTTTTCCAATTAAGGCTTTTTAGAAGGTTAATAAAAGTAATTGCTAAGGCGCGGTAGTTTTTGTAAACTAGATGACAGGACTTTAATGGAATTGAAACGGGTTTGTTAAAAGGCGATAAAAGAAAATATATATAATGAAATTTCTTTAATGAATCATTTTTAACCTAGATGAGTCAATTATGTTTCTTTAGAATTACAGTTATGTTTCAATGTCTTTTTTTTTTAACTTCTTAATTTAAAAAGCAGGCAATTGTTTGTCTTTTCCTAAATAATGTTTTTAACGATAACACTATATTCTTTGCATTAATTTTTTATAGTATTATTAAACAGAGTTTGAGAGAATGAAAAATACAATACGAAGACAGCTTCTGACCAGTAAATTTGTCTTTAATATTCCACCACATCTACTTTCAATATTGTTTTTGGATTTTACCTTTTAATTCGCCCGTTACGTTAAACAAAAAAATATATATATTTTCATTAAAATGCAATTTTTTTTAGTGGTATAACAGGGCGGCCACAAAATTCAAGAAAAAATACCCCCCTTTCCCCCAACTTTTGCAGGTGTGTAGACACCCTGATCAAATAGAACATGCATGATAAGTTTAAATTATTCCATAACATTAAACCTCTAACGATTACCACTACAATTCTCCGGATAAATGGCGTCAAAATACGGATGAACGGTTAAAAATGACTTCAGAACAAAGACATTTTCCCTTAATTTCTTGAAGTTTAAAAATTCACCTAACATTGCCCTGATTTTAAGATATTTTTTTCAGAATCAGAAAGCTGTCTGACTTTTCCCTGATTTCCAGGTTTTGTGGTCAGTCTGTATAAGTTAAAAAGTCAATCGCACCGTTAGTCAGGAGAAAAATCGTACATTTTTTTTAACCCTATTAGGATTAAAGCTAACTATGGGTAATTTACAGCTATTATTTTACAAATAAACCATCAAATACCATCTCTAGAAATAGGAATGGGCCCTTTTTGTTTCTCAATATAGTTATTAAAATTTTTAAAGTTTGAAAAAGTGGGGACATTTATTGGAAGTCTAGATAGTACAATTGGTCCCGCAAAAGTTGAACTGAAAATTGGTAAGGTTCTAATAAAAATTTTCTTTTTTAAAAATGTGTCAATAATACTTGTGCAAATTTACACACGTAAGCAATTTTGCTATTTTACACATTCTAAATTAGCTACCATGAGTTAGGATTAAAACATAACACAACTCATACTTGAGAGGCGTTTTGGGCTAACTTCTCACACTTACCCTAGATCTCGAAACTCCTAAGTGAGATATATTTTGATAAATGAAAAAGGCGTGTTACAAATAAAAGAATAGAAAAGTAAGTACTTTAAGTGGAAATATCGCAAAAACTAGTTTTTGTTACATATCTCCTGCAATTGAATTGACTATTACAAAAAAGCGCACAGCTCCGGAAATTTCAAGGCCAAATTTCTAAGTCAAAAACTTTTGTAAATTATGATAATTACTACTTGTTACATTGCTGAAACAAAGTAATTTATTTAAAGTTTTGTTTTTTTCTATAATGGACCAGAACGTGTGCTACAGTATTCCAAATATTTAAATTGTTCGTGTTCCTGAAAAATTTGTATTTTAGAGTTGGAACCTTTTCGCAATAATAGATTCAGTTATGCCGTCGAAAAAACGATCGCGGTCACGGATTGTACACATACCTAACAAAATGCAATTACAACGAAAATTCTAATGTAAAACAATAAAAAGGGCGATTGAAGTCAACTATAACAACGAACCCAACACACTTAACCACACAATTAACTAACTGGATCCTCTACTTAATAACATCCCTTCCATATTTCATACCAAACAAAACGTGACCGTGCAACCCAGCGACTCTCCTTAACAAACCAAAACGAGGATCTCCCCTACCAAAACGACACCATTGCACCCTCTCACAGTAACAAGAGCAGATCTCTTATTTTATTCATGTATTTACCATGGCCACCAAAACTTTGAGAACGCAGTGATTTAGGCTTATTAATCCATTAACAAAATTGTTTCGAGCTGTTATTGTGATTAGAGCGAGGGGCCATTACGGGTATTACGAAAGGCCGTGTTGCCAGAGCGCCCTACACTAATGTATAATGCGGGCGGTAATTGTTGGCAACGGTAATGTCACGGCTTGCCATTGGCTGCGAGGGATAAGTCGAAATGGCCCGAAGAGGGAAATTGGAAAAGGGGTAGGAGGGGAGCATTTCGCGGTTTGGATTGGATAGCAAAATGGATATTATTATTATAACGCGTCTGGGCGGCTGATATTCGGGATTGGATGTGAGGATAGATGGCGCTGCAGACGCATGAGAGGTAGATTTGGAGAAGGCAATTAATAAATAATAACTTTTAATGTTTGTAGGTGGGGGCGATAGCAATAGGCGTGTCTAATCACTCTAACTCATTTTACTTAAAGAGAGGAAAGTTTGCAATATCAGTTTTATGTCATTACTATTTATTTTTTAATTCAACAAAAAGCTTGAGAGTAGTCTTCTATCAATAGTATCATGAAGTATTTAAATACACATGCAAGTCTTAACACGAGACTAAATAAGATGGCTAAACCCATTGTCATTTCATTTAAATACAATGCGTCGGAAAGTCTAAAATTTGCTACGTTACAAAGAAGAGTAATTTTCGAATAAGCTTTTTACTTGAATAAATCACAACTCAAACAAAAACAAATTTTAACAATAGAGTGCGATAAGTCAAATAACAAGTTTAGGGTAATGCGTACCTAAGTAAATGTTTTGTCTTTTGGACTAAGTTTACGAAGTTCAATCTTTTTTTTTAAGCTTGCATTGTTAAATTTTCATGGACAATGCGCTTCCGAAAATATAAGGTTTAGTAATCATTTTATCTTAATGATATACCGTCACTAATAATAAAATTCACTTAAAGAAAATCGGATGTTGTTATGATACCGCCAACATAATTTCACAAACCATATGCCCATAAGAACGAAAATTCCACTCACAAACTCAGTTTCCCCAGTACGACACAACCAAACTTATTACCCTCGAAAAACACTTAGCAAACAGACAGAAACAAGCAATAAAACAAACGTGCAGTCCTTTATGTTCACGTAGCCATAAAAACGTTATGTGCGCAGCATGCCGAACTACCAACTGGATGATTTGGCAGCTATAATTACTCAAAAAACCTGAATCATATTACAGGAAACAGATCTCCAAATGTAGCCTATAACCACAACACGCGGCAATAAAAAAAAAAATTCCCTCGACCCAATGCAAAGTCCACACACTTTCCTGCCAGGACCATGCAGAAACAAATGTTATTACTCTTCCGAGTCCGTATTTCGAGTCAAGACAAGAGATATATTTATTGCCCGCCACAAGCGTAATTTGCCTTCTAGCTCCCCCCCCCCCCCATTGAAATGGCCTTCTGTAGCAGAGGAATCCGCAATTGTAAGCATTATTGAGGTCATTATGTGTACAAGGGCCCATCTCCTTCCTTCCTATAGTGTTGGTAATAAAAGCTATCCATGCCCTAACTGGGAACAAGAAACATTTGGAGGGACCCTCTTCCCTGGGAAGTTTCTGTAGCGATGTGTATGTCGTTATGATGTGGCCAAAATGCGTGCAACTGCGACATTAAAGAATTAAACTTGGAGATTGGTTGGATTCCCTCGAACGGAATGTGGGAGGCAGAGGTGTATATATATAGCCAACAGAAGGTTGGAGTTGTCTGATATGTTTAAGGTGGCGATAAAAAGTTTTGCTTGAAAATTTGCTGTCAGTTTTTTACTCTTGGTGTTATACAACGCAACCAAACTCGAGAAATCAATTGATCTCTCATTTTAGAATGCCTACTAAAGATAGATAGCTATCAAATAAGACAGTTCTTGCAAAGTTAGTCCGGTTTAATGGGTTTTTAGCGCAATAATCGATTACGTATTTAGAAGGATAATGCACCTTTTAATATGTCATATTTCTTTTCCATGAAAAGTTTGGGAGTTATTTTTAAGAAGGCTGTTAATGGCAAATGCAAGAAAGAATTTTTTTTATTGAGTGTTATTTAAAAATCCTCTTTATTTAAAATTATTGCCGGTGAAATGTTATTTTTAGAGATACGTCAAATGCAATTAATAGTAATTTGCATAAATCATTGCAGCACTTTTTTATTTACATTTAAGAAAAGTATTTAAAGCTAGCATAAAACAATAAAATTGAGAGACTCCAAGTAAAACTTAAAAAAAGTAACATTTAACAGAATATAAACACATATATACACACATATATTATTGGTAAAAAAAAACATTAAAAAATAAAAATTATTGACATACATAATAAAAGAATACTTGCACTTTTAAAATCCAAATGCTAATGGGCGAACGAGCAGATTAAAATTATTAAAATCAAACGTTTTTAAACTCTACATTAAAAGCGAAATGAATTGAAACAAAAAAGTCAACCATTTCGATCTCAAAAGCTAAGTATTTTTAAGAAATGTTACAACTTCACGCTACAACCTCCCTTCCCCCATCAATAACTCCTCTTCAAAGAAATCTTGAAAGATGCCACTTAAAAGACAGCAATTTCAATCCGGCATAACCATTAACGCATTTCTGAAAAACAACCCATCGGCTCGACTCTATTAGTACAACGTCTCTCTCCCCGTCCATTACGATTTAAATTGAGCCCATCACTAAGCCATTAAAAGCTAAAACCACCGGTTTAAACAGTTAGCGAAAATCAAATGCTAATGGCGATAACAGCCCCTTTCCCTTGACGTAGCTGGGAGCACAAGAAAAAATAAGCCACTTCGCCAAATAGGAAGGTAAAAGCTTTCGCGTCTCCCTCGCTTTTGTTAACAAGCTCCTCGTGAATCTCCAAAGCACGTTTAAGCATTTAAAAAGACTTCGGAAATTCACTTTTACGAGACTAATGTTTAAGACCTTTAAAAACCCTTACGCTTCGATTCGACGAGGACCTTTAAATAACATTACAATGCAAGAAAAGCCACTTCTAACTAGCCTCTCTGCAGATCAAAGCTACATTAAATGCCAATTTTCTAGGATGGAAAATATTTCCTTCCAGGATAGAAAAATAAAAACGGAAAATAATAATAAAGTACTGGGTGCGCACCCATGCTACGCTTCTAATACGGCTAATAGGCTGTTCCAGAAAGGTATAGTAAGGTATTTTTATTCGTTAGCGCTCTTCACTTCCCTTGTAGGTGGATACCGTATATTTGCTATACACAAACAAGCTACCTGCTCGCTTTTTCAAAGGTAGAAAATCAGGTCAGGATTGACTACCAGGCAAAAATGAAAAAGCAGAGTACAAATAATAGGGGGGGGGGGGAGCAAGGAAAGAAGACAGAAAAAGTTTGGAAATAATTGGGCAGGGATCCAATAGCCTCGAAGCGGCTGTGTTAAGGGTCCCTCCTAATCCAGCTATGTCACAATCCTCATTAGGCGACAGTAGCAACAGGACACTTGGAATCGAACCGTTGTTAGCGATGCAGTCGCTCTTAATTGCGATTAAAAGCGAGGGCGCAATTATTATTCATTAGTGCTGACTTCTGGAATGATCATTCTCTGCCAATCAGGGGTTTTTATTTTGGGAGGTTGTCTTTCAAGAGAAGGGAGAAGGGGGGGGGGGGGGGCGTCATTTTATAAAGGGTATCGTCCTGAGTCTAATGATTTATATTACTAATTTGTTTCTCTGGAGGCATCAAAAAGAGTTAAAGCACGCACTTAACTAAATGGAGATGGATTACCTTGTCCAGTAAGAGTGAGTAGTAGATTCTTGTAATAAGGGACTTGGGCGAAATTGAGAAACAATTCTAGATGCAATAGTGACAATCATTGCAATGCTTAAAGACAAAAGAAGCGACAGCATTCTTTTGCTACGAAATATCTTCATTGTACTTTTTTAAGACGGTGTTTAAACTTTTTACAAAACCCTTTCCCTTTACCGTGGAAATGTCTACTTAGATGAGGCATGAAATAAAATATTCAATGAAATTTTGTATTTAAACATGACACACTCAATAACCATAAAAAGTAAATA
The DNA here is from genome assembly GCA_963978545.1 of Linyphia triangularis. Taxonomy (NCBI): domain Eukaryota; kingdom Metazoa; phylum Arthropoda; class Arachnida; order Araneae; family Linyphiidae; genus Linyphia; species Linyphia triangularis. The sequence continues at coordinate 58,229,433 of OZ021727.1, forward strand.
GACAATTCAGCAAATCATTAGCTGAGTCAAACTATTTATTGGCCAAACAATTAAATTACTTTAAATGCGCACGTACAAGAGATGTTTCAAGGACATTGTTTTCGGCACTTACAGGAACATTCTTTAAGATACGAGTCCAGAGGAAAACGATCCATAGTTTTAAAAGAGTTTAAGAAGTTCTTAAAAGTGTAAAATGTTGTCAAAAACACTTTACGTCGGGGGCGGAGGGTCAAATTCGTTTACCCGAGAACTTCATAATAGCATGTTAAGCTCACGGATGGGCTTCTACCACTGATCTTTAACTGTAAGTTCCGGATAACACATAAAAAATTTCTTCTCTGCAAGTAGAAGTATAAGAGGCCAAATGAATAGCCTCACTTAATACTCTAAAAGGTTTCACCAAATTCACCTTCATTTGCTTTTCATAACCCTATTTGACGTTATATCAATAAACAAGCATACACTATTAAGTTAGAGTTAGAGATCAGTGCCTTCTACCCATTGTGGTCTACGTTGATCATCTTCCTCTAGAGCCTACGTCCTAAAATACCAGAGAAGACAGAGTACTCACCTGGTATAGTCGCTCTTGCAGAGGATCATCCCTCCCTTCGTAAAGCACGACCCTCCAATGTCCGCCAGGGTGGCCTGGCAACACGAGCACTTGAGGCATCCGTTGTGCCAGTAGCGGTCAAGCGCATGCAGCAGGAACCTGTCCATAATCTTGGCCCCGCAACCAGCGCAGCACCTACTGGCGCCAGGGCCACCACCAGGAGGTGAGAAGTGCTGCTGCTGCTGTTGCAACTGCTGTTGCTGCGGATGTTGCTGTTGTTGCTGCATAGTGGCCATCCCGTGGTGGCCAGACAGCATGCCCATCATATGTTGATGTTGCTGTTGATCCCCAGGATGGTGGGGCGATTGCCCCGGGTGGTTCATCATGCTCATGTGGTTGGTCGGACAACAGTCCGGCGGGTAGTTACCGTACGGGGACTCCGTGGTGGACAGATTGGAGTTCCGCTTCTTGCGTATGGGTACCAGGGTGAATCCGTGGGGGTTGCCGGCTTTGGATTGAAAAATTATAAATTAAAACGGTGGAACCCTTGCCGACAGGGCATGGGAGGATAGACGCTGTCTTTGGGTTGACGTTGAAGCAGTTGGGAAGGTCTTTTGGTCGAGAACTAAGTTCCTGATGAGACTGGCAGAACTATATCCCGTTGTAGGATATGTCGAGGCTTAAGTGGGATTGTCGCATAGACTTGAGTGAGTCAAAGCAGATGGCGGGATGAGCCTTCACCTTTTCTGCTTCATTTCGCGGAGATTGACTCTTCGGTGATTAGATAGTTATAACAATTTGTTATCCTGGCGAAAGAAAAAAGAAAAAATTAGTCAAGAATAGGGAAAATAATCATTCAGAATAATATTATTTTTTAAATAAAGCTAACAGATAAAGCATTGACGATTAAATAACGAAATCGATTTGCAGTAAATTAAGATGTGAATACAATATTACTTTAACAGCGTTTGTACACTATTTTTATTTTAGGCGATTGGCAGATATTGGCAATATATTTTCCTAATCTTACAAAGTACGCAATGCATCATAGTAGGCATTTTATTTTTATTGTAAACTATTTCGCTCTCTCACGTATTTTAATTATATCAATGTTTCAGTCGGAGCATATTATAACATCAATCCCACAATCTACGGCGACTCAGCTTGTTGTGAAATGCTCATTTCCTAAGTTAGATTACATGCTTTGAACAGAGAGTATCACAAATTAAATTTCTTTAAAAATAAAAATAAAAAATGAACCAAGCCTTATTAACATTCAAAACATATATTCTCGGAACAAGCTCAATATACCACATACATTGTCTTTACTTCTAACGTGGGCGTTCTATTATCATTTTAAATCTTGCGGTTAGTTTAGGTTTTAATGAGAAAAGTTTACTGAAATATATACACATTAGAAACCAGTATTCTACAGCATGCTAGGCCTCACAGTACAACTTATGCAGTCAATCAGTCACATCTGCCCAAGCTGAGGCAACACGCGATAAGAAAAAAACAACACCGTTTTACGATACCCGTGACGACCTTCACGGCTCGACAATCGACAGCTGGACAACAAGAACAAGTGATAAAAGACGAGAAATAAAACAGTATAGTCAGATAGTTGGATCCTCATATTAGATTTCCATGTAGAGTCAGCTGCAGTGGCATTGTAGCGCATTTCGTAATTTTTCGTCACTGAGGTTCACAAACGGCTGAACAAACGAGTAAACCTTATCGGTAACAGCAGGTTTGCTTTCAACGCTATCATTCAACATGTCCTCTTATAAGTCCATGGAAATCATTCAAATTCATTTGCTCTGACATTGAGGCTTTAACGTCAGGCTTTATAAAAGGAACTAAAGAGGAAGACAGAGCGTATCTTGAGTGATTTTTTTCTTTTCTTCCCTTTTATGAAACAAGACTGCAATGGTAATTGTAACGATTTTATGAATATAGAAAACTAGTTTCGCGGTAATTCACCAACATCAATAATTACAAATAATTTATTTTCAATATTTTTTGTATGGTGAGTTTATCTCGTGCGGTTTTATAAAAACAGATGTCAACAAAAACAATTTTATCGACATAGAATACGATTTTAAAGGTAAGGTCGATTATTATTTTTTTTTTTTTTTTTACACGCTTTCTTTAATAACATTGAGCTCACTGTTTTTGCAACGTAACCTTAAAAAAGCACAATTGACTGTAAACGAACTTTTTAGCGTTGAAAGAATTTCCCATCCAATTTTATAACTTTTGTTTGTATTTATTTAACCCTAGAATTCGCCTAGTTGTAAAAACAAAGCTCACTCAGATGCGATCAAGCCTATGACTGTATTAAGAACAGTCAGTCAATTTTGGAAATATTATATATCAAAGATTGTAAATATATTGAGTTTAAAAAAATCGAGCAGAAAACGTTTTTCTCAAACAGTTAAGATAGGATCAGAATTCACCAGATATCTATAACGGTACATTCATCAAGTATGTCTTAAAGAACAAGCTCGTTACCATTACGGAAACTGTAACACACACACAATGAAGATTTTCACGAATGTAATGCTAATCAAATTTTCTATTATAATATTAAAAATGTCATCATAGAGATTAAATAGATAAAGACAACACCAGCACAATAGGTGCAATTTCATTAAAAGAGTCCTCAGCAACAATCAAAGACAATAGCATGCCACAAGGTCACAGCAATCCATCTCAAGGCAAGAACTTTTAGAAGACCATTAGGTCACTTGTAGACGATACAAATAAATGAAGCCACATATCTCCCCTTGTGAACACGAAAAATAAAGCGATATAAAAAAAAAAAAAAAAAAAGGGACATTTTCCTTGTCCTATCGGAAGCCATAACTCTGACTTATGACGTTTCTTGAAAGAGCCCGGTGTTTCATCGGTGGGGTATCTCGGAATATCCATCTATAAAAATAACAGATCAAGATATTATGGCTGTGAAATAGTGACCGCTGGACCCCGGCTACTGGAATGCCGAAGCGTAATTTCGGGGCTGTATAGATTTAGTGCTTCTATTGGATCGACGTGCCGGCCGCCTTGATCGGAGGAATCGAAGGGGACCAGAGCTAAACTGCGAATGGTTAATTTTACGTCAAGCTTACGAGTTTCAGAAATCATAAGTGAGATGGAGCAAAAACACAGAAGTTAATTTGAGAAAATTTAAAAATGAGTTTTTGCTTTTGTAAATTTCATAGTGCTTCATCTCAATTTGTAAACAATTGATATTCTTGATTAAATAATTCATACATGTGTCAAAAATATACAAATGCCTCTAAAAATTTAGTTTAGAACTTTGAATTTAGAGCTGTTTCATTTAACCACTATTCAAATTTTGATTAAATTGTCCCTAAATTGGAATAGTTCCCAATTGAATCGTTTCGGTTGAACTACAATATGTTAGTAAAACACAGAGCTTTCCCCTCCTCCCCCTTTTATAGTAAACCAATTTTAGGATTAATTGAACTAGAGTTCTAGACGTGAGCAGAAATTTAAATTTCCAATTTTGCATGTTTTCTATTTCTATTCATTTCCACTTATTTATTTATATATATATATTACATTAAAAACTTTATTAAAGGAAATTACTGGTAAAAAGGTTTGAAAAAGAACATAAATAAAAAACTAATTAGTTTTTTATTTATGTTCTTTTTCAAACTTTTGTACCAGTAACTTCCTTAAAAAAAGTTTTCCTCAAAATTTATACGTTTTAAAGGAATTCAAATCCCATATGATCAAAGCAAATTACACACTAATTTAAATGAACCAATTTGTCCCTTTACCAAATACCATAATATTGAATAACCTGAATACTATAAATTATAAGAAAATGATAAAAAAACTGTTAAAATCATTCCACGTAAAAGATAACTAGCAGCTCTCTCATATATTATTATGTATTAATTTGAAAACTGACATTCCAAATAAGTACAGCGAAACAGAACTCGCCCCTTCTACCCTTAAAAAAAGTTATTTCCCGATAACAAGAAACGCGAAAGCGATGATCGCCAATGCTCCACCTCGCACAAGGGATACAATCCCCAAGAAACCCAACCAATGACTTATAGCCCGAGTAACGTTTCCTAATATCACACCTGCGTTCGATGTCAAAGCAGTCCGGCGACAATATTGGCTGCCTATCCCCCCCTACCACTCAAACCCCCCAATTTTATCAGGAAATGATTTTTCCATGATTTATCGAATTCGCTTTTCAATAATTGCTTTTCTGCCAGCTAACAAATTAAGAAGACAAACTGACGCGGGTCGATCATACGAGATATATCTATATATACAATACATGGTATATGGATGGATATATATTAAGAACCAAGGTACAAGGTTCTGCCAGGGGTTTGATTAACGACTTGGCCCAGTCGCTTATTGAGTTTCCCCTATATGGGCGGGCGACTAACTGCTCCAAATTCAATTAAAAAAATGCGAGGGCGACACTGCTGAGGTGACACGTATTATATTGGAGTTTGGTGAGGCTATGAATCACTGGGGATTGTTTATAGGGAGACGTGACATTTCGATCGGGGAGAGCTAATTTTGCGATAATTAACCCTGGGAGTAATAATTATTGCCGGCTATGTCTTAGAAGACCGAGACAGAAAAAACTAATCAAATTGAAACAGAGAAAAGGGGTTTACGAGCTGTAATTGCCGTTGGAGATTGTTAAAAGCGATGGGAGAATAGATGGCCCATGGTACAGAAAGATTGATGCGATGTGACTTGCTTGAACCGAAAGGGATTTCAGACCAGGTGATTGGAAAGCAAGTTAATTTGAGCGAGAGATTTGGTTAAAATTAATTTGGAACGCGGTGAATTAGAGCTTTCTGTTTTTGCTCTAGAGTCAATCGACGCTTTGAGTGTAATTAGTTAGCCGCAAAACGAATAATTCATTAAATTTTGTTAAAATAACGCCTTAAGATAAAGATCCTTTTTTAAGAGTTTTCAAAATTTCTAATAATTCAGTTAAGTAATATAGATGTTTATCGTTTTCTGCTTAGTTAATACTGCATTTCGAAAGATAAAGACATAACAATATAACGCATTGCACAAAATTTATACCACTAAATAAACTGAAAATCATACAGTAATAATAATCACTCATTAGATCGCAGCATACTCCACTTATGTTATATATGCACACATTTAAACCCCAATCACTGAAATACTAAAAAAACCAAGATCCCAAGAAAGAAAAGAAAAAAAAACATACTCAAGAACAATCCCCACATCTCTGTCTTATCCTTTCCAAAGTATCAAAAAAGACACTAAAGTAACTTTAACAAAACTTAACCCCTCTCAACACACAACTAGTCATTATCGAATATACATCACTCAAAGCCGAGTGTGTGCATAATTAACCCTAGCAACAAACTCTTCTGTCTGGAAGCATAACCTCAAGATGCATAATTATCAGGTTGAGGGCCAATAAGTCCCCAAAACCACCAAAAAAAAATACCCCAAGTCTGCTATTATTCTCACAGTCGGAAGTTATATACTGTTACAATACACAAATCCAAGCTAAAGAGGGAGGAGGAGGGCGGGACAGAAAAGAAAAGCCTTATTTTTGTAGTCCCATGTTGTTCTGGTTTTTTTTACACCGCTATTTTAACTCTGTAATTATCTTCGGGCAAGCGCGCTTTTGGGACCCCATAATGAGGCAAAACACACACGAGGGCTATCAATCTTTTGTGTTCCGAGAAAGGGCTTCGCTTTTCGTTGCGCTCATAATGACCGTAATTAAATGCAAAACAGATTACGCAATGCTGAGGAAATTAAGTGGTCACGTGATAGAGGATCGAATCTTCCCGTGCATGGCTCCCTCCCTTGTTCAAATTCTTCCAATTGGATTGAAATTGGTCATTGGAAAATGTAGAGTTGAACAGGTTGATAAACAAGTGAGCCCCCGGTCAGTGTTCTGTGACATTGAAGTTAAAGCGGTTGATGGGTCATTGAATTCACCATGCTTTGAGGAGTGTTATTAGGTAGGTTTTGATGTAGCTCTTACTTCTGGCATCAGTAACAGTTTGCGCTATTGTAGTAGGAATGGTCAAGGAATACATAAACGGTTGAAGAAATGATACATGTGGTGGGAACGAAGGTTGATTTGGATGAATTATTTAATTTCAATTAATTGGTCGGCAGTGAATTTCCACTTGACCTATTGGAAAATTAACAGTTGATGTTTGTGATGAACAAGTGATCTGCTGAGCGTTCCGCAACATTAAATTCAGTGAGGACAAATGATTCGGTAGATTGGTAAAATGTTGCTTTTATTGCTTGCATCGGTGCTAATCTGCGATATTGTCAAGGAATGAATAACTGGTTAATGCAATCTATGCAGGTGGTAAGAAAGTAAATTAATGTACGAAAATAACTTTTGTGCAGTTGGAAAAATTGGGAATTAGTGTTGTATTAGCGTTCTGACATGAAAGTTATCGAACTAACAATTAACAATACAATAATTTGTCACTGGTGGTTTATGAGTTTTCCCCCCATACCTACGAATTAAACTTATATATTACAATATGCATTGGAGGAAAATACTAAATGATTTCCATAACAGGAGAATTGTTGATATTAAAAATGCTAAGCTTAGTAAATAGAAGATAAGATGAGTTACAAGTTCATTATGTAGATTTCAATTAACATAATCAACTTTAAAAGAAATTTCGTAAACTAAATTCTTACAGTACGAATAAAAGACAAGAATCACATTTATTTTCAATCACTAAAATTTATAAAAGGAATTGGGTTTAATTTTCGATGTTAGTCTACAAAACATTTTGAATTATTAAATAATAACGTCTCCTTTTGGTCTCATTCAGAGGACTTGGAATATCGAATCAGACTACTCAGGGTGCATACACTTTTTTGGAAGTGAAATTCAAGGACTTTCAAGGCCCTTTTCAAGGATATTTCAACAAAAATCAAGGCCCTATTTTATCGTTGCAGAGTCGATACCAAAATTGAATTTTTATATATTTTTTTTTAATTAACGAAGTTGCAAAAAGAATTAAAATACTTATTACTTAACAACTAAGATGCTACCACATATATTTATTGATAATTATACCTCTTACCAGAATAAGGAAAAAACTAGGTTAAAAAAAAAAGAAGTTTTGTAGTGGTTTGTTTTCTAACACTCTCCATTGTCTAAATGGATTATAGAGGGTTCCCATGTGAAATCTCAAGGTCAATGGAAACAAAATGATCTTAAGTCTGTGGTTATTTGGTTAGTTTTTTTTTTTTAAATATATGCCAAAAAAATAATCATGCACTCTTAAAGTACTAAGAAAAATATTTATTATTTTTACTTACAAACAGGCTAGAAAAAAATATCCAAATTGGATGCATAAAGATTGATTTCATGCCTTCTACAGTTTGAATTTAAAGCGCGAATCCCTGGTTGGTTGGTTGGTTGAAGTTTAACGGCGCAAGGGGCATACTGCCGCGAATCCCTGATCTTTCCTATCGCTAATTTAAAGGAACAAAAATTTGTAAATACAAGAAATCCTTACTTTTTTAAAAAATAGAGACATAGCTTAAATCCCCCCCCCCCCCCTCTCCTCCCATCCCATCCCCATTCAAGTTCTTCGTAGAATTTCTAGTCTACCTACGGTACGACTTGGCGCTTTTTCTGGGAATTGGCTACAATAAAAGAATGACGTAATATGCGTTTTCCCGTTCGTTGCTAAGTCAAAATCATGATCCAACATCCAGGGTTGCCAAAAAATCATTTACTAATAGTCACCAATCCTTCCAGATAATCAAAAAGGCAAGTTCAAAATTCAAATCCCGTTTTACCGATGACTTAGAAATTAAGCCTGGAAATGTTTGGGGAGGGGGGCTGTCAATTGGATTAAGTTTAGAAATTACAAAAAATATTCGCGTTTTTTTTTTAGCTTAAAGAAAGCTATATATTTCTTTATTATTGAAACCAGGCAAGAGTGCAAATCTAAACCAGATGCACTAAGATTGCTTGTGCGAAAAATACAATACTTGTATTCTATTTTTAGCACGGAGTCTCAGTAAAAAAAAAAAAAATCATGTATTCTATAAGTATAAAAAAAAGTATTAATTTTCTATACCTAAAATCAGCCAAGAAAACAGATTTAAATCAGATGCACACTGATTCATTTACTACTTCTTTATAGTTTGAAAAACCTACAACAAAACTGAGAGATTGTAATATGTATTTTCAAGTGCGAACCTTTTCCGGCACGTTAACTGACGAAAAACGCCCTTGAAGGGCAAAATACTCTCTATCGCTTTGTTGGTGATGTTTCATGATAATTTTGAAAAATTTCGAGACAAAATTCTCGCCAATTAGTTTTTCAAGTCAAAATATGATTTTTTGGCGCAGTTCGGCGCAATCTTAACCGAAAAGAGGTTTTTGGCGCAGTTTGGAGCAGGGTAGTCAGATTGGCGCACTTCGGCGCAATTGGAACAGCTCTTACATCCCTGTAATTAGAAATTTTTTATTGAGCTCAAAATAAATTTAATAAAATTGGAAGGTTCTTTTCCAGCAACCTTAGTTAATAACTTTCACGGCTTTAAAGTAGGTAATTTTAGTAATTGATATAAAAAATTACATATCCTTCCTCTTCTACAGAAAAAGAAATTCTTCTTTCTTGAAATAGGAATCTACATAAATGAAAGAATGATATAAATCATAATACAATACCGAAGCGTAACTGCTATTTTCTCTGTAGGCGATATACTCCTCCGATAGTTAGTGTCGGGTTTTTGCAGTCTGGAACATAATTTCTTCACCAACTCGTCGAAGCTCTCAATCGACATCCGGAAAAAGTTTAAAATTTTTACTTTGTCTTCTCTTAACTGCGGGTAAAGACAGAAGAACATACCGAATGTTGATCAGCTCTAAACAATGGGATGAATCCACATAGTGCGATTAATTCGATTCTTTTTCCTTCAATATTTTATATACAAATATGCTAAGCGCGTTCTTTTTCATTCCATTTCGAACAAACACAAAATCCTCTCGGAGGAAAATTTTGGTCGTTTGAGAATGCACCTAATGAGGGAGAGAGAGAAAAGCGAAAATATCCTGCATATCAAATTACACCCTCTTTCCACCGGATACTCATCGTGCAACTTTTTGTCCCGTTCCGGGAGGGGTCAAAGGTCATAGTGACCGTGCCGTTCCAGGGCCGCTCGGGAGGAACCGATTCAAGTGTGATTGACAGATCCGCCAAAAGTGAACCGGCTAGAAAGTGTGACGTCAGAATAATGGTAATACGGGAACGAGAATTTTATGGTTTTAGAATTGAAAAGGGGAAATTCAAGGACTTTCCAGGCTTTTTTAGAAGTAATCCTATTTTTCCAGGCTATTCAAGGCCTTGAAAAAAAATAATGAAATTCAAGGACTTTCCAGGTTTTCCAGGCCGCGTACGCACCCTGGACTACTGTAAGATTTAAATTTCCGATGACCTTTATAACTCAACTTGTTTCAATTAGACGTCTAGAATAATAGAAGGTAAAAATTAAAGAATAAAATTACACCGCCTGATTATGTAACTTAACGCTTTGTGAATTGCATACATAAATCATAAAAGACAAGAATGATTGAAACGGAAGAATAAAAAAAAAGACCTAATATCAAGATGGAACACTATAATGGATTTCTGTAGGAACTCATCAGTGGGAATCGGAATTTTTTAAATAAGATTTAGTTTATTTGCTGTCCAGATTACAATTGCAATCAGTTTTCTCGTTAACTCGAAGGGTTACCATACTCATACAAAAAGCTTCCAAGAGAAATCTGTCGCCAAAAGTGGCAACAAAAAATTTACCTTTTATAATAAATTAATCTTACTATAGTTGATTCTACTTGAATGACATTTGAGAAGATGCGAAGAAAACTGAATTTGTCCCCCACAAAATTAATAAAATATAACGTACTTTCCATCCTACTTAAATTCAGCTTTATTTACTTTGAAATATTCAATATTAAAAGCAGCTCTCTAGACCCCTCAAAATAAATGTATTCTAAGTGCATTACATATATACAACTTATAGAGAACAATGGTCATTTTGATAGGGGGCAAGTGGTTTTGTTCTTCACATCCCCAAATTGAATTTAGCAACATAATTTCAAACTGGAGAATCTCAAGCTAAAGATTACTACTAGTATGTGGGAGAACCATTTACGAGAAATAGTATATAACTGATGTATTTCGTGTTTTTATGAAGTGGCTAAGACGGTCGGGCCCTCCAGTTAAGCATAGACCTCATCTACAAGGAAAAGGCCGACCTGAAAATTAAACAAGGAACATTTAAGACTATAAATCACCGATTCGGCCTTTAAGACGGCATTTTCTACTTTAAATGTTTCTATAAACACAAAACTTAAAATTTACAATTAGACAGGAAGTCAATTACAGCTATTACATTAAAATACAATTTCTTGAGTTATTGATGCTCACCTTTAGAATTTATAAGCAATTTCTTTAAGAAAATTAGAAAAAATACAATTAAACCAACAATTAAATCAAGCACACAATTGTTACATTAAAAGAGTATTCCGATTTAAAAAAATAATAATAATAATAATAAAAAAAAAAAACGCCAAATAATTTTTAAATTGCGCCAGACTTAGAAACAGTTCGAGGTAAAACAGGAGAGGGGAGTCGAAAACCGCCAATCAAAAGTTGGGTTAGGTCGAAAAACCAAGAAGATTTAGCCAGCAAAAGACGAGGGAGATGGATTGCAACGAACAGCAAACGAAGTGCCCCGGGTTGGGAAAAAAAATCAAACAAACGGAAAAACACGACTCTAAACAATCAAACGAAATGCCTAAAGGTGTAAGAAGGGAATCGAGGTACGAAGTAATTAAACGTAGTTTCGCTTTCAATCTCTATTAAATTGTGATTGTGAGGCGGGATAAGAGGAAATAAAATGGGAATTTCAGTTCAATTGAATGGACAGTTCATTCAGATAAGATACATAAATATCCAGCCACCTGCTTGTCTGCGAAAAGTGCATAAAGGGCGTTGTCATTTCAAAAGAGATAATTTAAAAAGTTACACATCAGATTATAGGAAGGTTTTTTTTTTCATAGTAACCTTCATCAAAAACTTTATAGATGTTCTGTTTGGAAGTTAGTTAAAAAAAACTTTAATTGAATTTTTACTAAATTTTATTTACTTCATAGACAGGATAAGAGGAAAAAAAACACTCAAAATAAGATTAGGTATTTCCGGTTTTATTATATAGCTAGCTCAAATTTTATAAAAAGTAGAGTAAAGTTTACTACAATTGGAGCAAAATTGCTAATTTCTTTTAAAGTAGAGTGTCGTTGAGATAAATCAAGTATAGCATATCTTCCAGAAGATGATTTAAAAAAAAAAAAAAGTCTTCGAAGAGTTTTAGCTTCTGCACTACACTAATGTTGCGAGACACTTATATAATCTGTCCAAGGTCAAAAATACGAATGTTAGATACGTGAGATATATCAAATGAAAGGTCACGTCGATACCATTCATTTACCATTTTAAAATTCGAACGCGGTAACCAGTAATGGTGACCAATTTATCAAACCTAAATAATAACTGCTATACACATATGAAGCATATCAGTTTGAAGGTCGTGATAAAATTAGGAGGCTACATAACATTAAAACCCCAAGATGTTTTCATAGTAACTCACATATTGGCTGTTGCTGCTGTTGATAATGTCGGATTAGAACTTGAATACAGAATGAAAAGTTACTTTGTCTAATTGGACGTTATTTTTGTTTATAAAAAATAAAAACCTTATAATTACCTGGATTTATGTAATTTTTTGTATAAATCTTGAGAGGGGGTTGGGGGGGGGGGAGGTGTAGAGAAATTTCAGCCATTAAATGTCGTCAAATTGACATGCTTAATATCTGTACTTAATGTACTTCAACAGAAACATGTGTAGAGGCGGCCCTTTAGTGATATTTACTATCAAAATCCAACTTGAGTTTCTTAAAACAATTTAGTACCAAAACTATACATATAATTTTTGAACAATGACCCACTTTCATTGCATACAGAATTCCCATTTTACAACACCAGGTAATTGCATTAATTTCGGCTATACAAGATCATAATCATTAAAAAAAAAAATCATTAACTTAAAAAGTACCTAGTTATAGTCTAACCCTAAACCTACAGAAATGATCAAGAAATTCTTATCTGAAAAGACCGATGCAAACAAAACCAACCTAATTAAACCCCAACCACCACAAAACCCTCAGCATCCATCCTTTTCAATGTGTGACTCCAACAGAAACGGGACAGCCGAAATAAATTGCAAACCTAAAAACAAAAGGCATAAGAAGCTCGTGAAGCGACGCGGAGTTAGAAAAAGGCCCTCTATTTAGATCGTTTTCGCCTATTAATGGGCAAGCGTTTAATGGAAAAGGCCAGGCTGCAAGCGGCATTCGGTAATGAATTCACTTTTCAATCAGAGCCTTCTTGGGCAGCGGCGCGTACAGACCGTGTAATTAGGAAAGGAAATGCCTCTTCCTCGAACGGCCGGGAGAGGGCGCTTCCATCTGGGTAGGTGGGCATAATTGCCAGGCCAGTGGAAATATATTCTAGTTTTCGCCACTTTTTGATTGGTCAGTTTTCTCTCGAGTTCTATTTCAGAATCTTTGCCTAGCCTATGGTGTTAATAATATTAACTTGAATTTATGTGTCAAACTATTGCTTCATTATGAAATTTTGTAACAGATAATATAACAAACCGTAGTTGAAGTTGAAGTTAGAGGGTACGAAAGAAATTTCCTGAAGGATAAAGAAAGATATTAGAAGGAAATCGGTGTGCTCGAACTTCATAAATAGACGACTATATACAAAAGCCAGACAAGTAACGTATTCGCAATTTAACAACAAAAAATCATCCAACTTACAATTTCACTTATTGCCTTCCACTATTAATAGGGTACTAAAATTTCAATCGAGACTAATTCATCAATACCCACAACTCAACTTTTTAAATTTTGCATTTACATATCTCCGTCCGACTAGGTAGATATAATCAGCATAAAATTGCTTAAATTTAGTATTAAGTGTATTTTCTCTTTGGACCAGGAATATGACTTCCTTTGCTTGGCCAGTAAACTGCCAATAACTAAAAAAGGGATGGATTCACCATTCATTAAAATGATACCTAATAATATAGGACCAAGATGCATCTGATGAAAGGTACAACAGGTTTCTCTTACATACAGTAAACAATTATCCCTACCACAAAGTAACTGATTTTCAGCGGTACACTGAACATTACAAAACGCACCATTTAATTCAGAAACAACCACACATAAAAACGACATTTACACACGATATTTCCGAACGGACGAGACCAGGCCTAGTAGAAAACACCAACACCCCTTCAATTTTTCTCCGGAAAACATAAAACTAAATATAAAATTCGTTCAATCCCCCATGAAACGTCTTCTCGATGAACGAATTCCTCCCTTCTTTCCATACAGGGCAGCATCCCTTATTTATTTGGAACCGGAATATCGCAATAAAACATCGATAGTCGTTTAATCAGCGATGGGTGAAGAAAGGAAAGGGATGCCTCGATCTTATTTTCATCCCGTTTTATTTATTGCAGGCCCGATGTAATATATTGCGGGTGGATATTGTCCGAGAGAGGATCCTGTATGGGTCGTAAAAAAAATCGAGATGATCACTTACTAAAAGCGCGGAAAATGCTCAAGATTCATCCGATCGCGCCACAATATCGGCCTAGAGATGCTGGAATGGTGGGGGGCGGATACGAATCAAGGAATCGTAGTATTATACATGCTTGTGCTGGTGTCGTATGAAATCAGCAGCTTGATTTCTGACGGATTTAGTGAATCCAGAGGGAAAGAAATTTAAATCTGACTGGCATTTTCGGCTCAACTTTATTTTTACAATAGTGCATAGGTAAATGATTCAAAATCAAATTTAAAGAAACGTATCCCACAAAAAAATATAAAAGGACATTGTAAATTTTTAAAAAGTACTGAAGTTATCGATTAAACATCACATTAAAACTCAAAACCAACGATTCTTCAAAATTATAGATATTAATAAAACAAAGAGAGTCTGCCTATAACTCAGTCTATTGAAATTAACTTCCAGTATTCGGAAAACTCTGGAATTTTTAAACGTTAAGTACTTATTGACCTCTAATTTACATTCTGACAGTCAAACTATTGAAATTTTAATTAGTTTTTTAAAGTATTATTAATCCTGGAAAAACAATTATTTTTGTCATTACTTCCCAAAATTCCCGCAAGATAGTAGCACTACAATCTGGTTACAAGAGATTTTCCCAAAGTTATTAATTAGTTAGGGGAATAAGTTTCAAAAAATATTCTCGGATGGGTAGGGAGGTTGTATTATTGTATTAACGGGGAAATTTCGATGTGTGTAGCACCTCTTAAAAAGCAAAGTGGGCCTGTTTCTGCGTAGCAACAGAATATTTAGCGAGAAAAGGAGTATGTGTTAGTGTATCTATGACCCTTTTAGTGAACGAAGCTAAGCCGTTTTGCGAAGTGCTAAAAAGCTAGACCGCGAGGTTGCGGGTCCGAGTCCTGTGCAAGGCATGGGTGTTTGTAAATGTATGTTGGCTTGTCAAATGACGAATGTTTCGGTGCATTATAGCCCTCGTGTTGTTGACGGCGCCAGATAATCTGAACACAGCAAACCAACGAAGTGCTAAAAGCTAGTAACTATACACGTTAACGAGTCTCCACAACACAAGGTAGGTTACGCAGCTAGTATTAAAATAGATTTTAAAAAAACTTTAATAGGACTTGTAATGATTGGAAAACTGATTATTTGCTCAGCTAGAAGTCATTTTCCTCATTATTTAAATAATAAAAAATCCCTCTGATTTATTGCTTTTTTTTCTTCTTCCCCCCCCCCCCCCTTCTTTTTTTTTTATTTTTAATTCCAGATAAAATATTTCAAGATAGAATATTTCGCTGTTGCAAGAAATCCTAGAATTCCAAAGTAATATTTCTAAAACACATCTTTATAACAACAAATTTTAATTGACAAAAAAAAATTTTTAGCATGTTATTTGTGACAGTTTTGAAAACGGTCATTCGTTGAATTCGTAGACCTGTTTCTATAATTAGGTTAGGACCAGCTTTGATGCAAAATAAATGAACTTCTATAAACGGTATTGAACACTATAAACAATGATATGAAAAGTCGTCAAGTCAAAGTTAATCGTGTCTGAAATGCTCAAACTATTTGAGAAAAAACTGCCTGTAACAATATTCTTTCCAAGTCCTTACATTAATATTATAGAAAGGTTTTACATACAATAATGACTTGTACATACAAATATTCTTCTACTTCTCTTCGGTATCTTCATAGATAGGATTTACTGCTCTTGAAAACATTTGAATTGATGGAGTTCACCAATTAGTTTAGATATTTTTTTTTTTATTGCCTAAAATAATACATACCAACTGCTTATTTTGATTAGAAGAAAGCTGGTGAAATATTTCTCACAAATAGAGATTGCAGTTAAAATGACTAAAGGGTAATATTTTCATAAAATGCCTAACAAGTACAAAAAAATTTACTTCACAGATTCTGAGAAATGATAGAAAAATATGATTTTCGAATGACAGGTTTTTATTGGCATTTTATTCGTCACCAAACAATTCAAATTAATGAACGGAAAATGATAAACTAGTTCTCTATTCAAGTACCATAGACATATATTATAAGGAGAATACGACTGTTATTAAAAGGGAGGATAAACTAGCTTTCCAAAGGAAAAGAAAAACAAGAACAAAAATAATAAAATGATAAACACGCAGAACAATTACAAAACGAATTCTGGTTTTAGTAATCACAGTGTGATTGCACGATAATAGTCCAATGAAACATTAATTCTTAAAGTTCCTTCAACACAACTCTCATTAAGAATTTTCCGCCGGAAAGCAATCATCGTTCCTTGGGCAAAAGTAAAATTTCCTAAAAAATTATCCAACCACCCTTGGCCACGGCAAAAGTAATCTAGCCCTCTTTGCCCGGGTAAAATAGGCAGAAAATAGACACAATCCCACTGTATTTCCTAAGGGACAACACCTATCATCGCACGAGCCCCAAACGAGATTACTTAGAAAGCAAATAAATAATTTAGACGCCAAATTTCCGACTTGGCTAAATTACTAGCAACGTAGGCCTCGGAATAATGTCATGTCTTTTTACTTACTACAGCAGTCTACACTTGTCCATTATACATCTTATAACCTAATTTTACCGGGAGACCCATTTTCGATGCTTTCTCCTTTTTTTTTTTTTTAAAGGTCTTCATATTTCTCAAGATTAAGGCCAGGTCCAATTCCGTATATTGTGTTCTTCCCTTTCCCCCCTTTTAGGAACGGGTGGGGGAAAAGAAAGGGAAAATATATTAGTTTTTTCCCTCTCTTGTAGCGTTTTCATTTTCTTGTTTCCCGGCCGAGTAACAAGGGTTGATTTCGAATGGCAATATTGTTTGCGAGGTGGTCTCGGGGTGGGTGGAGGTAGAACTATGGGCCGTATCCAAATTAAGGGTCACGGCGGATGGTTGCTTGAGCATTCTCTATGACACTCTTATGCAGTGTTCGACGAAGGTTGACATTTTTAATTTAATGTGGATACCGAATCACAAAGAAAAAATCAATGGTTGTCTGAGATTCCAACAGAAGCAAAATAACAAACGTGTACTAGAAATGATAATATTACATCAAGATAATAAAGTATTGTAAATTATTATTATTATTATTTTCTAATTTAAAAACACGCTAAATTTAAAGACTCAACTTCAAAAAATTAGACAAACAACGAAAAACACCGGTTATTCATCACTCAGATAACGAATATTATTTCTAAACTAAAAATGCATATTCTCTATTTACCTCGACCCTACATATCTACACATTCATAAGATGACCATGTTTCGAAACCTAAACACTTCTTCCAATATTCAAATTTTTATACAACTAAGCATAAAAGAAACATCTCTCACTTTGTGGACATACCCCCAAAGACAGCCATCCCCGTACATTACGTTGCGTTACAACAGGTAGAAAAATTGGATATTTTCTCCTTCAACCCCCTCCAAGACAATTTCATCCTCTCTTTCTCGTTCCTTTTTGAAAGACACATGTAAATCTAGCGCCCTCTATATACACAAAACTCATATAGAAGTTGTTCTCCTGGAACGTAAAATGAAACTAGCAGCGCTAGTGACAGCAATGAATACACATGACAGTTTTTAGCTGAGGGAATATCACTAGGTCACAGTGGAGGAGAGGATTTTAAAGCATTGGCTTCAGGCCAACCTTGATCTTAGGACAAAGTGGTAACGTTTAGATTAGACTAGTTTGTGTTAAACAATTAATTGCATGATACATACCTAGTCCTAAAATAGAATTGGGCTTGCAAATAGACTTGAGCATCTTTGGTTAGTATGTTCAAGTCAAGTTAACGGTAAGAATTCGATGATTTTGATTTTTTTTTTACGAAATGTCAATAGTGTTCCACTATTTAATTATAAAGTTTCCTCATTTAAATGTTTTCTAAGTTCCTTTACCACTATGTACTTATAGTATCATTTGAACGATAAAATAACTATTTTGAATGAAATACTCTGGCAAACTTTGAGAGCGTAAATTATTGCTATGCAGAAAATTTAGAAAATATAATACAAAAAGGTGGAATTGGAGATAGCTTGCCGGGCAGCGTCAATGACTTTTTTTATCACCACGATATAAGAAAACATTAACAAGCCACGTTTTTAAAGCAAATGTAAATACTTCAAAATAGTATAAAAATACATAAATAAATGAACATGCGTAGGTTAGAACGAAAACTTTGTAAATGCCGACTCTTAAATACACCACTTTTCATTCTCGTCTTTATACAATTTGGACTTAATATTAAAACAGATTTTCTTAAATGTTCAAGTTAAAAGAACTTAAATAGTTTCTTTAAATGTTTATGTGCTTTGCATCGATAACCTTCTCTTCACTATAATAGCAAAAAAAGAAGTTTAACAGTTTTGACACAGGTCAGGTATTTGGTGTTCTCGGGTTTTTTCAAAATATAGGTGTTTCTAAATTCTGCCCAATCTTACGCGTTTTACTAAAATTACACACCCAAATATCACAGCAAGTCAAGAAAGCGGTGAAAATTTAAACAACGCATTAACACAACGCTTCCACGATTACTTTTATTTTCTTGGAAAATTCTTTAACACCATTCACCCATGAAATTCATAGTGAAAAGCAAACAGCATCGAACGAAAGAAAGCGAATCGGAAGGAGTGGCTCATGCCCAAAAATTGAAAAACATTAAACTGAAATAATCTTTCTAAATTCAACTGTGAATCCACTGAAAATACAATTACAATTTAAAATAATAAACAGATACAGCAGCAAGTTAAAATATAAAAGTAATCTTAAAACCCGTGAGACTTTGAAGATCTACAACTGAATTCTCGTTTTGGTTTCATATTCTTTTCAAGCACATTTATAACATGTATTTTTAAAATTGATCACGAGAACTTATTTCTTACGATAGCAAGTGTTTGCATTCACATCCTAATAAATAATATACAATTCTGTCAAGCTAAAAAAAAAGTAGATAATTCGTGTAGTCGTATACACTGGTACGGAAATTTGGTTTGAAGTAAAATCCATGAACCGGGTCAACACAAATTGAAAACTTAAATTCATAAACGTTGGCGATAAAAAAGATTTATTTATAACGTGATGAAAAATCCTTCTTTGAATTTCATAAAATCTAGCAATCAAAATAGAGTATTTCCTTTTTATAACACTAACATATTAATTCCATTGTTATAAACATCTGAGAGTTAGAGAAAAGAATAAGAAGCATACAACAGATGAACCAACAATTTTCAATAGAAGATGTATCTACATTAAATGCTTGAGAGTTCAGGACACATTTGCATACTTTAGTTACATTCCAAACCATGAGAAAGCTGGATACTAATTTTAGCAAAGGGGGGGAAAAAGCGTTAACCTCACTGCTCACATTCGGCAAGACAAGCGCACAGACACTTGAATTTAAAACAAAATCCAAATAATAAAATATAAACACCATACAAATTGTAAGAGGATTCACAAGACAAATACCTACATCAATTTCGAATAAACGAAGAAAAATCATTTAACTCATCCTGTCATGGCATCACATACAAAAAAAAAATCTAAGCACCATCCGCTAGCAAGACTATTTCAATGCTACAAAGGCTAAATTTGAGACGATATTAATCCACTTTAAGCGAATAACTGATTGAAGATAACATGAACAACACAATAGAATGTCACAGACCATAAAGGTCAAACCATTGCAAAGGGACAGATGAAATTATGTTGAGAGGGCAAGAAGGAACAATGCTCCATACTCTCGCTCTTCAGCAAAAATTCCCCCATGTGGGTGGTACGGAACTAGATGGCCATCTCCCCATCAACTGTCTCCACGCTACAAGATGAGCCAAACTGATGACATAATTCTTCAGCTTCTCCAACTGAGATCCTTGTTCTCGTCCAGCGCTGTATGCTCAGAAAGCAGGCTTCTGATGTCAAGACCGTTAAATATAACTCGCGATACGGTGGGCCTCCGGACAAAAGAGTACTTGTTGGCATCGGATTGCAGTTCTAAAAGAAATCGTTGTTGTCGACTGAGTGATTATTGACAGTTGCACTGAAGTTGGAACGGAGCTATGATATTATGGAAGTGTACTCGTGAAAAGGAACTTGCATCTGTTAATTAAATTGCAGTTACTACATAGTTCCGAGGCTAATTGGTGGGTAAACAGTATCAAATTTGTTCTGCGTTTTTTCGAACAAAGGAGCAATTATGTAAGGCCATTAAATGCCGTTCCAATGGAATTATTGTTTTAAGATTATTAACGAATCTGGGCTAAAATTATACTTAATCAAGCAACTGTCTAAATTTATGAACTTCCATTAAAGTACAACAGAACAATATTGAAATTTGCCCATTTTATGGTTAGGATCATTCGATCAATAAAATATCAGCACAGAAAATGTGTATTATTTTTATTTGAATAATAGTCAATTCGCATCACGCAATTTGAGATGGTAAAACAAAATTGCCGGTGAGTCAATGTTTAATAACATTCATCTCTTGTATATCACAAAATGCCTTCTTAATTTTTCCTGCAATAATATAATGTTTAACCAATTAAGATCAGGTATATGATTTAATCCTGAATTCCAACTAGGTTTGAACTAGGGCTATCGCTTCATTATAGCGTGTAGATTCAACTTGTCGAGCAGATTATAAATTGGCCGATGTACGAGACAAACCAAATCGGTTCCCAAATGAATCTTTCATGAAGTAGACGGTGCATCACTCTACGAATAGGATTTGACCATTGCGAGCAGGGGAGGCAAAAGATGGGTAGAAAATTTATACATCATAAATTCATTTTGACCTGTCGACGCTTGGAACTGATAGCAGGGATGGGTACCATTAATGCTTTATTTCGTAAACTTTAATCAGTGGGGTTTGCGTGCAGTGGCCTATCGCTTATTCAACCCCCTTGACAAGATAAAATTAATGCGCGTTATGGAAGATATCCATGAATTATAAACATGACTAAAATGTGATGTTAACGCGAAAACAAGCATGTTAAAAGAAAAGAAAGTTTGGTAGGTACTTCCCATCACTGAAATTAACCACTGAAGTCACAAACCAAAATGTGTTGATATAGGCACAAAAAGTGACAGCGTGAGTGATCATGGGTAATAAAGCGATTTTTTTTTTTTTTAATTTTATTAATAAGACACTGATTCAGTTGCGTCAATAAAGAGCAAACTACATACAATCTTTTCAATATACAAGACGGCACAAAAATGTTTAAATAAGAGATTATTCTTATTTAGTATTACTATTAGAGCTGTGGAATTATAAAAAGGCAATTGTAATCATGGGTAATAAAATTATGAAGATTCATAATTTTATTTTTTTTATGTAGATAGGAGAAAAAGTGAATTATAAAAGTGTTCTCGAGGTCAAATCATAGAAATACAAAACATTAGATTTAAAACTAAATAAAACACGCAACGTTACAGACAAATAGACACTTCGTTTTATAAATTTTCCTTAATAACTAGATCAGTTCAATTAATTTCTTATTAAATGGCTGTATACCAATAATATTTAGGATGCAAATTGAGTTCTGAAGTAATTAGTGTGTGACTATATCGAATATTAAACACGATAGCATCGATTAGCCATTTTAAACCACAACAAATAAACACAGCTAGGAAAGATGCGTTTTGGTAAAATGATTAAAATTTTGAAGCAGATAAGGAGTTGTTAATGTACGCATTTAATTTGACACGATACATTTCTCCAACGAGTCTTTACACATATCATAAACAACGAAGACAATTTCAAACTAAGAACAAATCAAATATAATATATATACAAAAATAAATAATAGAATGCGGTATTTGAAGCGTATTCAAACAGCACCATCCATCCATCCATCCAGGGTGCATACACTTTTTTGGAAGTGAAATTCAAGGACTTTCAAGGCCCTTTTCAAGGATATTTCAACAAAAATCAAGGCCCTATTTTACCGTTTCAGAGTCGATACCAAAATTGAATTTTTATATATTTTTTTTAATTAACGAAGTTGCAAAAAGAATTAAAATACTTATTACTTAACAACTAAGATGCAAACACATATATTTATTGATAATTATACCTCTTACCAGGATAAGGAAAAAAACTAGGTTAAAAAAAAAGTTTTTTTTGGGTTTAAACCAGGTTTTTTTTGTTTAAACCAGGGTCAATTCTTTTCTAATTACACGTACACATATTTATAAATAAAATTCGTCATTAACTAGAATAATTATTCTTGAAATAATAATTAACATTCTTTCTGAAAATAATTTAAACTAAGCAAATAAACAATTATTGCTATTTATGTGGACATTCAAATCACATTAAATTTTAGTACTTTATTTAGAGATACTATTCTTTAAACAGGGTTCATACACATTTTCAGAAAAAAAATTCCCTGAGGTTTCCATCTCGGAGTCTATAATTTTGAGCCACAGAAATAGATATAGCCATCATTTTCACAAGTTCTTCGATAACTCGAAAAAAAGAGAGTAATTTTTTAAACCCCCCTCCTTCGGCTTTGAGTAAAAATACGATTTTGGTGCAGCAAAATGTGGTTTTAGAGCAGAAAATTATTACATTTAAATTAGTGATGAAGCAAATATTTTTGTATATTTCAACCTTGATATTTCAAATTAATTTAAAGTAAAAAAAAGGTGTAACTTGTTCATAAATACGTTTGCATTCTAAATTTACATTTATTAATTTGATTGCATTACTCAAAAAATAAATTAAAAAGCATGGCATTTATTAACCTGTTTGCCAACAATTAAAATATTAGGAAGTTTTCAATGATGACATGATATCATAAGGTTCGGTTCATCACTGAAAGTTTTTCGAAATAATCTCAGTTAGAGCTACTTTTAACAACTGATGAAATAAGATTTTTTTCTTTAAAAACTATAGTCTGCCTAGTACCAATTACCTATAGAAGTTCTTCCCAATAATCCAAAATAATTTAATTCGATACAAAGTACTTCTCACCCCCCCCCCCCCCCATGCAAAAAAAAAAAAAGTGAAACAAGGCTGCTTAGCGGCAAGCATTAGATTTCATAACTTGTTTGGACTGATAGCTTCACTTAGCAGGTTTTTTAGGGCTATTTGTTTATTGGAAGATAATTTTTTTTTTAAACTCAAACAAATTAAAACCTCTAACTGAAATTAGACAATTATACTAGCATTTAACATAAAGAAATAACTTCTAATGTAATTAAATAATAAACTAAAACAAGGCAAGCTGAAAAATATTAATTTTTGTAGTGGTTTGTTTTCTAACACTCTCCATTGTCTAAATGGATTATAGAGGGTTCCCATGTGAAATCTCAAGGTCAATGGAAACAAAATGATCTTAAGTCTGGTTATTTGGTTAGTTTTTTTTTTTTTTAAATATATGCCAAAAAAATAATCATGCACTCTTAAAGTACTAAGAAAAATATTTATTATTTTTACTTACAAACAGGCAAGAAAAAAATATCCAAATTGGATGCATAAAGATTGATTTCATGCCTTCTACAGTTTGAATTTAAAGCGCGAATCCCTGGTTGGTTGGTTGAAGTTTAACGACGCAAGGGGCATACTGCCGCGAATCCCTGATCTTTTCTATCGCTAATTTAAAGGAACAAATATTTGTAAATACAAGAAATCCTTACTTTTTTTTAAATAAAGACATAGCTTAAATCCCCCATTCAAGTTCTTTGTAAAATTTCTAGTCTAGGGTACGAACGACTTTGCGCTTTTTCTGGGAATTGGCTACAATAAAAGAATGACGTAATATGCGTTTTCCCGTTCGTTGCCAAGTCAAAATCATGATCCAACATCCAGCGTTGCCAAAAAATCATTTACTAATAGTCACCAATCCTTCCAGATAATCAAAAAGGCAAGTTCAAAATTCAAATCCCGTTTTACCGATGACTTAGAAATTAAGCCTGGAAATGTTTGGGGAGGGGGGCTGTCAATTGGATTAAGTTTAGAAATTAAAAAAATATTCGCGTTTTCTTTTAGCTTAAAGAAAGCTATATATTTCTTTATTATTGAAACCAGGCAAGAGTGCAAATCTAAACCAGATGCACTAAGATTGCTTGTGTGAAAAATACAATACTTGTATTCTATTTTTAGCACGGAGTCTCAGTAAAAAAAAAAAAAAAAAATGTATTCTATAAGTATAAAAAAAAAAAAAAGTATTAATTTTCTATACCTAAAATCAGCCATGAAAACAGATTTAAATCAGATACACACTGATTCATTTACTACTTCTTTATAGTTTGAAAAACCTACAACAAAACTGAGAGATTGTAATATGTATTTTCAAGTGCGAACCTTTTCCGGCACGTTAACTGACGAAAAACGCCCTTGAAGGGCAAAATACTCTTTATCGCTTTGTTGGTGATGTTTCATGATAATTTTGAAAAATTTCGAGACAAAATTCTAGCTAAGTAGTTTTTCAAGTCAAAAAAATGATTTTTTGGCGCAGTTCGGCGCAATCTTAACCGAAAAGAGGTTTTTGGCGCAGTTTGGAGCAGGGTAGTCAGTTTGGCGCAATTGGAACAGCTCTTACATCCCTGTAATTAGACATTTTTTAATGAGCTCAAAATAAATTTAATAAAATTGGAAGTTTTTTTTCCCCAGCAACCTTAGTTAATAACTTTCACGGCTTTAAAGTAGGCCATTTTAGTAATTGATATAAAAAATTACATACCCTTCACCTTCTACAGAAAAAGAAATTCTTCTTTCTTTAAATAGAAATCGACATAAATGAAAGAATGATATAAATCATAATACAATACCGAAGCGTAACTGCTATTTTCTCTGTAGGCGATATACTCCTCCGATAGTTAGTGTCGGGTTTTTGCAGTCTGGAACATAATTTCTCCACCAACACGTCGAAGCTCTCAATCGACATCCGGAAAAAGTTGAAAATTTTTACTTTGTCTTCACTTAACTGCGGGTGAAGACAGAAGAACATACCGAATGTTGATCCGCTCTAAACAATGGGATGAATCCACATAGTGCGATTAATTCGATTCTTTTTCCTTCGATATTTTATATACAAATATGCTAAGCGCGCTCTTTTTCATTCCATTTCGAACAAACACAAAATCCTCTCAGATGAAAATTTTGGTCGTTTGAGAATGCATCTAATGAGAGAGAGAGAGAGAGAGAGAAAAGCGAAAATATCCTGCATATCAAATTACACCCTCTTTCCACCGGATACTCATCGTGCAATTTTTTGTCCCGTTCGGGGAGAGGTCAAAGGTCATAGTGACCGTGCCTTTCCAGGACCACTCGGGAGGAACCGATTCAAGTGTGATTGACAGATCCGCCAAAAGTGAACCGGCTAGAAAGTGTGACGTCAGAATAATGGTAATACCGGAACGAGAATTTTATGGTTTTAGAATTGAAAAGGGGAAAATCAAGGACTTTCCAGGCTTTTTTAGAAATAATCCTATTTTTCCAGGCTATTCAAGGCCTTGAAAAAAAATAATGAAATTCAAGGACTTTCCAGGTTTTCCAGGCCGCGTACGCACCCTGTCCATCGCACACACACACATATATATATATATATATATATATATATATATATATATATATATATATATATATATATATATATATATATATATATATATATAATTTGTATGAAGTTTTCAGGGAATTCTCACTACGTGGTACATGACAAAAAAAAAGTAGAAGCATAATCCCAAAACTCAATCCTTAACTTCTAGACACAACATCCAACTAACCACGTGTCCTAAGACACTACATCAAATTATCAGGAACAACTGCAAAATTTCAAAAGAAAAACAAAACCTCTGCAAAATAACGCAATAACTTCCACGGCGGCATTATCATTCAATCACATCATTTATTTAGGTAATTTAAAATCCACCGCTTCGTCTTCCACGAACCCAAACCCTAGCAAACAACTCTTTACACACATCCCCGACAACTTCTGAACGAAACCCGGTCGTCAAAGTCCAATTCCAGACACAACAACCAACACGCCACGCGTCTACATTCCCCACATCAGAACCCGTTCCATCCACCTTTATTAGACCGCCTAATGGACCATGAGATGAAGTCCTCCCTTCACAAAAGGCCTTTCTTTTAACAGTATCCAGAAACCAGTCCACAAGGTGACAAGATCCCAAACCCCTTTAGTAATTGTCCAGCAAGTCCTGTTGAAAGCCGAGGCACATTAGAGGGAACTAAAAGTGCCAAAAGGAACAAACCACTTTGGTAGAGGCCTTTTCCGTTCCCCCACTACAAACCCTTTTAGCTGTCCACTTATGCACTTTTGAGACGGCTTGGCCGGGAGCCATTGTTAATGGACGAATTTAATGGGCAACGGGCGCTTGGGTCAAAAGGGTTGAGATGAAAGGGGCTTTTAGGGTCATTTTCGTCCAGTTGGCAGCCCTTGAGGCAATATCAGTGTTATGTCCGAGTGTTTGTGGGAGAGGGGTTGTTGATGCATCACTCAGTGGGGATGGAGGAACATTGTAGAAGGGAGTTTTTTCTGTCGTGGGCGTTTATTGTTTAACAAGCAGGTAAAAGGATGATGCCGTTTAAGAGTGGTGTGGGAGAAGTTGTCTTTTGTTGGGGTTGGTTAGTTTGGGTGAAAATAAAGGTTCTGAATAGATCCTTAAACACAATGGTGTGGTACTTACCGACTTACGATCGTTCTTCTAAAGAACGTTATTTTAGCTATGCTATAGAAGGAAATGTGAACAAATAAATTTTTTTAGTTAAGACACTTAAAAATCATTCATTGGTGTCGACAACAAAGTAGTGTTGTTGCATGCATAGCTGTATCGAATAAGTATATGCACTATAACATTAGCAGTATCGATTATTGCTGAGATCTCCAACCAAATGTGACTGAAATCTATAAATTAAAAAAAAAAAGTACTACTAAAGTAAACTATTTTTTAGATAAAATTCTTTCAAGAAATTGCATTCAATCGCATACATCAAATAATAAAAATTAACCACAAAGTGAAAAAAAAACCTTAATATAGCTACACGTTATAAAATTTTCCATAACAATAGAATTTTACTTATTTCTATTATTGATAAAAACGAATTTTTTTTTTTTATTTTTGAACGAATTTTCTTAGAGATTTTTAAAGAAAATACCAGATAGAACACTGTTATCAATAAATGCTGATAGAAAAATAATCAAGACACTAATGATACGATGCCAAACTTTAATTGAACAAACCTCACATTTAATAAAACATTAGCTAAAATAAATAAATTAGTTTCCACCAGGAATATCCGAACGCGGCGGATCACCATAAATGTGTACTGAACTCCTTCAAAACAAGAACGATAACCATGAATTACCCTTACTTTCGTCTTCCAGCATAACCATTTTCAAGACTACTCACATCGAGATGTTTCTTCAACAAATGCTAGTTACAAAAATATACATTCTTTTCAAATACAACATGTACACAAAAAACAGTCCAATTTTTAACTCTATCTCGAGGAAGGGTGTAGTCATGCTCCAAATACCTAACAAGAGGATTCGTAGCCCCAAGCCATGACTTCTTACAGTAATTAATCATAACGACGGTCCGTAAACGGCCTCGACCTAGCTCTTCTGTTTACTCGGAAGAAGACTACAACTATGACTACAACTCATGTAGCAGCCTTACCTTAGTTTTTGATTTAGCGGAAACAAAAGGGCAGAACAATTTGCTCAGTTTTCCCCTAATTTATGTGGAGAAGAGGTCACCTTTGAAACTGGGATATCACTTGTGGAATAATAGGATGGTCTATATCCCGCAGGGAAACCTTATTCAAGTGGGAAATTCTTTCGATGTGTGTGGGACGGTCGCTAACTTTCGAACGGTACGGAAAATTACAGAAGAGTTTTTAATTTTTTATTTTATTTCTAATAATACTTGTAATGCAAATAAAAAAAAGTTCATAACCTTGAACAAGATATACCAATAAAATATTGCTCCAAAAATAAAGTTAAATAGAACAAAACGATCTCCTGGTATCATGCAGACATGGAAGACGGTACAACTAGCAAGCAAAAAAAGGTGAACTTCACGCGAAAGCGATGAAAACCAGCAAAAAATATCGCATTTTCTAAAAATTTCAGAAGCCAAACAACTTTAAATAATACTATATTGAGCAGGGGTGCCTACAGGGGGGTTTCGTGACACAAACTGCGTCATTAAAATTATAGGGGGGGGGGGGTAAGAAAATAGAAAATTTTAGGATTTGGCGTACAAAATTAAGATAATACAACAAAACAATAATATTTTGTAAATGAGGGGGATTTATTACCATTTAGTATGTGACACTATCTTTAAAACCTGGGGGGAAAGGGGGGGGGGAATCCTATCATTATTATGTAATAGTATCTTTAAGAGTCGGGGGGGGGGGCAATTTAGAATATAACAGTTTCTTTGGGGGGGGGGGTCTACCGTTTATTGCACAATAGCATCATTAAAGTCTAGGGAAGAAGTACCTTAACTATATAACAGAGACTTTAAAAACTAGGAGTGAGGGTCTAGCAATTAGTATGTAACAGTATCAGTGTGGTCAGTAAGGATGAGAGTCCTACATTTTATCATATAACAATATATGTAAGGTCTGCTCCTTAAATCATAGTACCATCTCCACTCTCAGTCGATTATCGCACTCAAAAATATGTAGCCTTCTTGGTGCTTTGCTTTCTCTTCTGAAACTCTTCCCCTTTGTGTCATTGTGTGAACAGAAAAATATTTTGTAAAATTAAAGGTTTCAATAAAAACTCTTACTGCCTTGCATGTGTGTGCTACCTCACTGGTATATAATACTTTCTATTTTAAGAAAGTCGTTTAGAGTATGAACCCCCTTTGGATTATTTTCAGTGGGGGACTGCGTAATTTTTTTTTTTTTTTTTTTTTAATGTTAATTAATATTTTATGAGGCAGCAGTTATTTATTAATTTTATATCCTGATAAATATTTTAAAATCCATATAGAGGCACATGGACCCTTTTTTATAGAGAATTTTACTCAAGATCGTCTTCTGAGTTATATGCATTTTAAAAAAATATATATTGTTAAAAAATCATTTAGGATTTAAACACAGTTGTAGAACTTCACGTTGCTACGCTCAGAAAAATATGTATATTTTATCTATTTCAAATGCAGAAATGGTCCCTACAAACTTTATAAAATTATATTTAACCTAACGTAGAGTGAGTAAATTGTCATTACCATATAATAAGCGAAAATTAATAAAGTAATGAACATTACTTTAAAATAGATTTGATGGATATAAATTTTATTTCTTTTTGTTATAAATTTTAATACAATTTATTGTTTTAAATCTTTTTCTGACAATATATGTTACACTTTATATTTTCTACATTTATTGAAATTTTCCACCGCAAACAAGACAATTCAATGCAGGCCAGATGTTGTTTTAATTTTTAAGCCTTTTTTTTCAGAAATTAGGATAGTGACATTTTCCGACTCAAAATTTTGTCGAAAGAATTCCAAATTAACAACGTATATAATAAAGTCCTCAGCTCATCATTATTTTTCATTTGATAACCAACATAATATAATGATTACATCTTTTAGTACCAAAAATTTAGGATTATTACAATCCGGCAAATTCAAAAAGAGGGGGGAGATTTTCGAAATTAGGGTGGGGTGGGGGGTGCGTCATGAAACTTGGAGGAGATCGGCACCACTGATTTTGAGAAACAGGTGAATCAAATTAAGCCAAGTTTCTAATTTTTAAGCAACGTTCAAAATACTAAAAATTTGGTTTAAAAAAATGAAAACCAGTGTTTCCTCGAAACTCTACCACGCTTGATCTTATCACAGTGGTATGCGCAGAAGAAATTTTGGTTCTTTTACTGATTCTTCAAACATTTTTAATTTCAAAATGAATTCTTTTAGAAAAACTGTTAAAAACTATTATTTGCTGCACATTTGAATATTAATTGAATTGTATGTTTTTACACGAGAAAGCTTCCTTGATATTACCCACGTTATGTTTTAGACAAATTATTTATATCTTTCACAAAAATTAATCAAAAACTGAATAATTTCCCCCAAAAACAGAAACCCTGTAAAAATTCTAAGACAGAACCCTGTATGAAACTCATTAAAACCCCTTATGTATCAAACCCAATCGCTCCAACACTTTAAAGGATGTAGCACGTACATCCAACTCCGATCTAAATTAAATTTCAAATTAACACCTATCTAATCATACTCCTCGTTCCATTTGGAACAAAAGATGAATCCCTCATCTACTCCGCCCCCTTTTGCCTAAGCCCCAGCTACAAGCCCCTTTTCCCCATTGTTAAATTCCAATACACCAGGAGGCATTTCTAGGGTCATTTCATTAATGAGCGAATGGTATATACAAGGGGAGTGGGGAGGGATTTCTGACGACTGGATTTATAAAGACAGCGTACGACGAGACGGGATTTAATCAGTCGTCTCGTTTATAATGACGTCATAACGAGGACACAGTCTCGCAGCTTCCTTTTATATCTATTTTGCCCCTTGGAATTGCGTCGCGCGGCGTAATTGCTAAGTGTTTACTTAGCACCGTTTCGACACTGATACGGTCTCCAGAGAGGGCCAGAGTAATTTAGAAGAGAGCGTTCGTTCTGGGTAATTATTGAAGGGACGGGGAACGACATTTCTAAAGCCCCCCCCCCCCCCTTCATGTATAAGTTGTACCAGAGGCCTTATTGTATTAGAGTTTGAGCTGCCACCGCCGCCTCTAATGCAGACTCGGAGAGCAAATATGGAAAAAGTAATATGGAAAGATTGGGCGGTGGTCTATAATTGGGAAATATGAATTACAAAAGGGGCTTGAATATGCATACATGGTGCCGGATGACACACTTGTATGGTTGCTGGTAAGATGGTAATTGAAAACTTTTTTACTTTTGCGTTTGAATGTAATGTTAGTAGAAATGAAAGCACCAACCATCATCAGTGTCGTTATGGTATACAAGAGAATGGAGTATGGAATACAATACTATTAATGAAAGCGGGCAATATGGATAACACCTAAAGAGAGAAAGTTCACATAACTTGAAAGTCATGGACTAGATAAACAAATATTTGCTTGAAAGTTGTGTTTTACGTAAAGAAAATAGATTGATATGACTGTCATTTTTATTTTACGATAAATGCTAAATTGCTTAGTAATTCTAATTCCTAAAAATATTATAAATAGTATCATTTCCTACAATCCCTCAAGTTGATAAATCTTTCTTAGTTCATGAAATTTATTCTATAGATCTTTTCTATAATGCAAGTGAGCCAGGAAGTTTCAAACGGCATCCTATAATGGTAACATACGAAATGGCGAGTTAGGTTAATAATACAAAATAAAGCGACCAGCAGCAAACTTAAAATACATAAATTAAAAAAAAAAAAAAAAAAAAAAAAGATTGCAATCTCACCAAGCAAATGGAAATTAACTGTAACACT
This sequence comes from Linyphia triangularis, assembly GCA_963978545.1. Classification (NCBI taxonomy): domain Eukaryota; kingdom Metazoa; phylum Arthropoda; class Arachnida; order Araneae; family Linyphiidae; genus Linyphia; species Linyphia triangularis. The sequence goes on from OZ021727.1 coordinate 58,261,172, forward strand.
TGAATTGAGATTTTTAAAAAAATTAAAAAAAAAAAAAAAAAAAAAAAAAAAACCAACAGAATTACAAATACGTATAACCAAAGGAACATGCCTAGTTCATAACCTGATCCCATAAGTTTATCTAGAGTAAATCAAGAAAGGAGTGTGAAGGCTAAATCATTACTTACGAAAAAATTTACCATTAAGAAAACCACATTTCTGAGTTATCTTTATTAAAATCTCTTAAACCATATTGATATAAATAAAATATAATGCGCAAGACTTAAATCACAATCGAAAATCTCAACAAAACATATTTCGATTTTGAAATACGATAAATACTAATTCTGTTGAATTTCAATTACATTTAAGTTGCCACCACTCAAGAATTAAAGCATAATAGATTTTTTTTTCTATTACGTCACTATTCTTATCCCGCGAACTAATCGCAAATTCTAGATGGAACAAAATACAAACCCATTAACAGAACGAAAATATATAAATAAAATAATTAGAATTACAGAATTGCCGCGGGACGTCAAATTGATGTTAAAACAACTTCGTACTTCGCTACTTCCTGCTAGCGGACAGGTGACAAGATCTTATTAAAAATAAATTCAATTAACCTTCGCCTTATCATCTTCTTATCCATCCGCTTGTTTAATCTTTACCTTTAAGGAAAATAAAGATGGCGCTGGCCATACGAAAATGTTGTTCAAATAGCTAACGGACATCTCAAAAAAGAAGTTTCCATAATTGCACAATCAAAAAGTCATAAAATATTATAGGTACATTTTAATTAATAAGAAAATTCATGCGTGGTTAATTATTTCTTTAAAAAAGCCATTTCTATTTAGAACACAAAATAATTAATGTTTTCAATTCTAGTTAACCTTGCGTGGGTCGCCATTGAATGGTCAAGTAATTTAAATTCAATTTTGAAAACAACTATTTGTTTTCTATAATTTCAAACGGGATTTCACGTAAATATGCATTGTATGTAATTTAACATGTTTATTTCAAAATTCTATAACCTTGGTAAGTCAAAAGAGTAATTTAAAATTCATTATGAAACATTTCAGAACAAAAGTTCTATAATTGGGGCATGCAAGTTTCACAAAAAAATCCGAAACTGGAACTTGCAAATGTACCACCAGCTAAATTACGATTTTTATTTGACCATATTCTATATTAATTTTTACAAATTAATAAAGTTTAACCGAAGAATATCATGGTAAATTGCATATCAATGAGAAGTTTTTTACAACTACTTAGAAAAAATTACTCACACATTGTCACTTTAAAACTCATCTCACAAGATTTATTTCTCAAGAAAAGAGTCATGGTAAAACTGCAAAAAGGGGCAAAAACCCAATTCTTTAAACTAAACTAAGTCAATTTGGGAAGGTCCAATCTGTAAGTTTTCTAAAACAACGCCACGAGTGTATTCTACCATGGAATGCCGCTTCGAGTTGGAAACACCTTTTGACAGCAAGTAAATACCCGCATCAGCCCAAGAATCAATCGCTCAACTCTCGTCTCCAATCGTCACGATCTCTGCACAAATCACAGGTACGGGAAGACAAGAGTGGCATTGTCTTTCAAGAAAATATTAATCCCCATAACGGAAAAAAAATCGCCAAGGATAGGAAACAAACCACTTCATCAGAGCAAGGGACTCATTAGAATAGATGCGCCTTGGCGAATTGACACAAATAACTTGGCGTTCAGGTGAGTCATGTCTTCTAATGGGGTAGGAGCGCGCCAATTAATTCTTAATGAGCTTTTTGTTAATTACAGAGAGCCGGTTCGTTAGTTCGTTTTTGATGCATAACGTTTAAACAAATGAACCACATCCAATTATTCTTTAAAAAGACCATTTTTTTTTCTTTCTCCTTGGAACTGTGCCACTAGCATTATTAGCGAAAACTTGCCGTGGAGGAACTTTGGCGCAAAAGATGTAACGAAGTTGCGATTTTTTTTATTTTTTTTTTATTCTTCCTTTTAACTAACGTACGTGTCGTTTAAATATTGGTATTACCGAGCAACGTTTAATTAAGGGGTTGCAAATTAACATCACAGACAAAGTAATAAAGGAAAAAAGAGAAAAAATTCCGTAATAATCATCAGTGCCGCATTCGCAATAATTAGCCAGAGTGACGTTTTCCCTGTTACGAATGTCGGAAAGTAGTGACATGAAAAAAACTGGGGAGGGCTCATTAAAACACGTGAAAAAACTGTTTGGTAATTTCCAGTAACAAGGCGGCAATGGCGAAATTGATTCATTATAAATTGATAATTGCAAGTTCACGAGAATTAAAGAGGAGTTGCAAATTCTGCCGTTTTGATTAAAGACATGTATTTCGAGGAACTTAATAACGAGTATAAGCGTATTAGCGACATCAAAAAATGAAATCCTAATCTGATTAGGAAATTTCTACTAACAGGGAAAAACTCGAGACATTAAACAAATTACGACAGAAAAAATGACGGAGAATGAATTTCGTTTTTCTTCTCATAAAACACAAATGATCGATTAAGTTTTTATAAGTTTGCACCAGTATTAGCCAAATTTCGTTAAAACTGGTGAATAGCGAATTATCTTAGAATTTTATCTTCATTGTTGTGCACCTAAACTTCATAAAACCTTTTGACTAAAGTATTTTTAAATAAAAAAAATTACAATTCCGAACACAACTTTATTTAAAACCTCATTATTGTAACCATATACATATATATTTTAATATAAAATTTTATACTTTCACTTTTTAAAGCGCAAGCAATCGTAGGATTCAGAAATCAAGTATATCATCTATCAGCTTGCTGTGAGAGTTTTACTAAAACAACTATGTTAATAATTGAAGATAGTTGTATTGACATTGAGTTTTAATAACATTTTTATCTTATTTGGGATTTGTGAGGTGTAGGTTTCACATTATAAAACTTTCCAATATTTTTATAAGTATACTCAAATATTATCTCAGTATTTTCATAGTTATACAGAATAACAATTTTTCACTAAATTAAAGCGCCCCGTGATCAAGGGCTCGAAAATATTTTAATTAACACACGAATTTATAATTACCAGCGAAATTCAATTTCTTCCTTTAATCATTATCCCAAAATTTCCCAAAAGAAGCACTCTATTAAACAGCCGACTTCAGACATAATACACCATCAGCCATTACGATTCAGAGATAAGCCAATCGAAATAAAATCAACACATTTACTATGGCATAAATCCTGATGCAGTAGAGAGGAGAAGGGGGGGGGGGGGTATAAAGTTGGGGGTGGTAGAATAAAAGATGTACAAGTCCCCCTCCCCATATCATGATTGATGCGCGGTTGGTGCAAGCCAGCCCTCGTTCATCAAGAGGACACAATAGCGAGTCGTTTGGGGTTGCTTCAGGAAATGGTTATTGCTTGTCACCACAATTGTGTTCCAGGCCTTCAACTGCGAGGGAATAATATTTACAGGGGTGGGGATTTTGTATGGTGATATCCGGGAATGAAAATATTGAAACTTTGTTTAGATGGGGTAACGTTAGTTGTATGTTTTTTAACTGATTACGTTGGTCAGCAAATACAGAATATAATCGATGAGGAACTGGATGGTTGGTAACAGACTTATTAATAGCGTGTTACTAGTTTGTTTCTAAAAACCGAGCATTTTACACAGGATGCAGTTTCATTACAAATGCAAAATTATATATTTTAAATAAATTGAATACGAGACAAAAAACTAACAGCGCAACTATGCGAAACTTGGTATTATCATATTAACGCTTCTTCCTGTACGGCAGTGATGACACAAAAACTTCAGACATAAAGGCTGATTATTTTTAATATATAATTCCAGGTTCAATTTTATAATTAAATATGCGATTCTTTACATTAAATGATCGACCCAGAGTTCGCCAAAATGCGTGAACACACATTGAAAATCAATTTCACCCCATAGAATTAACCTCATGCGTGAATTCAGGCATCGACAATCATTGTTAAATTTTTTTAAATAATCATCCATTTTATAAAATCAGATATCATACTATCCGTTTTTCGAAAACGGCGGCACTTCCCTGCCCATTTTCTTCGAAAATAATGTTCTTTTCTGAAAAAATGCAATTTTTTGTTTATTTTTCAACGATAATTTTCGAGGTGTCGCCGGCATTTGCCTAATAGTTTTCGATTAACACCAACATGATGTCACCGGACGGTACAGTGTTAGTAGTTTAAAGTTTAGGACTATTAAGTGTTTTTAATAAGTTTTAAAAAAAAGCATATTTCCGCTCTAATTCGCGAAACCGCGACCGTGCATCAATGTTATTGTTGTAATTTTTAATTTTGTCAAAAAACTTAAGTTTGCTTTAGTTTGAAAAAAAGATAGTTTAAAAAATACCCTTTGGATTTTAAAAATATGCCTTAAAATTTAGAGAGGGGGTGAAAATACCCTTCGGAAATATTTAACTGGCAAACATTGATTGACATTAAGACTATTCTGCACTGAAATCATACAAATATTTAAAAGGTTTTAAAAATAAATTTGTTTACAGAAAGAGAACAATAAGATACTTTTAAAATAATATATTAAATAAGGTAGTAAAAACCTATCGCTTATTAAAACTTATAGTTTTCGAGCTGATCCGATAACTGCAGTTGCAGAAAAACTATACTTTTATGGAAAATTTAACAATGCTACAATAGGTCCTTTGATGTTTCGAACGCATTCTTCTCAGTTCGTGATTTTTGAAATTACCACCTTACTCAAAAAGCTAAAACTTCAGCAAATATGAATGAAATGACTTGAAATTTTGTTTTTGGCATTCTTAATATCTATTTGACAAAAATAGGCATGGGTTTTTAAATAAAATAAAAACTTTTTTTTTACAAATTTAAATGTTGAAAAATACCTGTTTTTTATGCTTTCTTTTACCTCTAGGTAGAGTAATTATCGTTTTTCTTGGAAACTATTTTACTTATTAAGATCAAACTATTATTATATCAAACCATTAAAAAAAAAAAAAAAGCTCGCTCTCAATCCGATGCCTAAAAAGTTAAGAGTATATTTCTTGGACCACTTTTTTTTAAAAAAAATATAGAAAAAACATTGACAAATGAAAAAGATAGAATTTGAAATTCGATGAAATTTTTTAGAAATTTTAAAAATTTAGAGCATTACGTAAACTTTTTTTAAATAAAATTTAGTTTTAACTTAATAATACTTCCAAATATGTAAAATTATAGTTTTAAAGGCTTAAATAAAAAATAAAAAGTTTGAAGGATGCCAAGTTCCCTTAAAAGCGAAGACAATGAAAAATGACATGAATTAAAAAGGCGTTAATTATTAAAATTAATTGAATTATTTCATTATAAACAATAATTATTAAAAATTTATGATTATATTGAAAATTTGAACCGGCATGAAACTAACATCATCGGGTCGATTTTATGACCGATTTCGCCACTGATAACACGACACAATTTAGTATGAAGAAAGAACATGAGCTCAAACACAAATCCCGAACTTTCTCAAAATAAGAAACGACCAAAATACCAATAAGTGAACCTGAAGATATGGTGACTTTTAAAAAAAAGAAGGGTAAAAATAGAATTACTTTTAGTAGGAATGAGTTGAATTTTTATATATGTAGCAAAAATTATACTACTTTTTTATTTAACACAACACCACTTAATACCACGCACTGCTTTAAAGAAGTCATTAAGGAAGCATGCTGTTCAAACGCTAAAAATTTCCGAAATTACGAAATCACCCTCTCCACGAGCGATCAAAGCAAGAAAAACAATAAAATTTCCAAACAAAAGATTTGCGACCTCAACAAGAAAAGAAGAACAAAACATTTATATATATATAAAAAAAAAAAGATAAACAGCTCGTTCTCAATCTTGCCCAATCTGCTAAACCCTACTTTTATGTTCTCGGCTCACAGCGAACACGTGACAATGATAAAAGCGGCTTATCCCGAAAACCTGGGGACGATCCCGTCTAAAGATGCAACAGGAGTGGAGAACATATTCGGGAAAAAAATAAAGGAAAAAAGGGGGAGAGGATAAACAGACGCCACTTCTGAGAAAATGGTGTGAAAAATTTCCCCTTTTCAAATGAGACTCGTTGAGAGTGTTTCACCAGTGGCAGTTGGGAAAAAAGATGACTAGTGATTACTGCCCTAGAACCATGAAACTGTTTTTTTAGAGAGAACTACAATATAAATTTATGATTATATGGTAAAGATTTTTGTATAGTTAATCAATAGAAGTCGGTAATAATTTTAAATGGCATGTTTCCACAATAATTAACAATTCAAAAAGTTTGTTTTATTTGTACGCTCAACGACCTATATTTGTGCACAATAAGGGCTAATCAGGGCGGGAACTACAGCTTAACGTGTATTCCGAACCACAACGAACATCCATGTCTAACCCAGGATTCAAACCCGGCACCTTTGGCATGCGAGGCCAGAGCGCTAACCCCACAGCCATCAGGTTAGCCAATTCAAAAAGTATTGTATTTATGAAACCAGACAAGATCTTTAAATCTACTCCATAAAAAAACTTGCCTATCACATTTTTGATAGCGACGTAGAGTATAGTTAATAAAATTTAATAAAATTTTACTTGTCGTAGACGATGTTTTTGGCATCAATAATTAACCCATCCCTCCCCTACCCCACTCGTCCAAAATAAATAATGTATTTATTAATTCTACATTGCAACGGTTGTATTAACATTGAAAATGGTTGATAATAATGTCAAACACTTACCGTTTACAATATGGAATGTTTTAATAAGTACGACTCTCCACCACAAACTTCAATGTGATCGTCATAACACTGAAATAAAATTTAAAAAAAATCAATCAATAAGAAATACAACCATACGTCAATAATCAGAATCCGAAATATTTGGAAAAAATAATACAAATGTTACTTCTTCCGAAATCTGAAGTGGAATAAATAAAAACTAAAAATTGTTTCCATTAATTAAATTTAATGACAAAAAATTCAATCATAAAGCAATACACACAAAAAGTTTTCTACCTTCAATACATTTCTACTGATGTTTAAAAAAACTTATCTACAATATTGGAGACCAATTTCGAGAACTTCAGGTTAATTGAAAATTGCTAATAAAATGGTAACCAACATTAATTTTGCATTTCATAGCTCATTTTTCTGTTATTTTAAGTCGTATTTTTTAACACACAAAATACAATTCAAAACTGGAAATAAAAACAAAATTCTTAAAATTTAAACTAAACTATTAAAATAATAAAACTATCACATTTATAGTGGCACATAATATTACAGGAAATTAGATTCATATTTATAAGAGAACTCGAAATAATCAGCAAGAAAAATACTCCCTTCGAAAAATCAGTATCATTTCAAACAAACAACAACAGTATACGCCAAACATGTATTTGCATAATTCACTTTATAAAATAAATATTTCATAAGGATACACTCCCTAATACACAAGGATCCTTCAAATTTCACAAACTTCGTCGATCTATGATGGCAACTTCCGCCAATTCAACTCCGCCAAATAAAAAAAAAGTCACGCCAAAAAGCGCACGAAATTTCCGTTCAATTTCCTTTCTAATCTGGTTTGGTGTCCAAGTGGTTTGTAATGGTCGGCATTTTAAGGGGAAAAAGGGTTGGCACTAAAAAAAAAAAGGTGTGATAACCTAGAAGTTATTTTTTGCCACAGAGATAAAAGACGAGGGAACTTTTCTTTCACCTGAAAAGCCAAACAAGACTGGATTTTGTATGTAAAGAATAAAAAAAAAAGCTTCAAGTTTTGGAGCAGTTTTTAGATTACGGCTTCCGCTAACAGGTTCTAATTTATTAAGATAAGAAAAACCAGTTTTTATTACGTCGAGGTGAAAAGAAATTAATTATTGAAGCCTGTTTGAAAAGATTACAATACAGTGGGATAACATCGCAATTTTATCCTATTTTACCAAAATTACCAACTGGTAAAAAAAAAATTCATTGAAAGAGTCCCAAAGATAAATATCTCATTTCCTCATAGAAAAACATATTTTTTCATATTTTAATTTACTAAAATTGGTTTTGTTTGATTTTTTTGTGTTTATTAAAAAAAAAATTCGCGTACACAAAGAAAGAAATCGAATTTCGGTAAAACTAATTCTGAATTAAATATATTACGGACAATTTTGTCACGAATGTAATTTATGAATATTTTCAAGTGCTTTTAATTTTATTTTTATAAAATGTATTAAACACATTTTAAAACCTAAGTGTAATTGCCAAAACCCTTATACAGGGTGTATTTTCCGTTAGAGTTCTATCCGGTGGCAATACTTGTTTACAATCACAATACACCTTTAAGAAAATCCAAATTTTCGACTTTCCATTATCCAATTACAATGCTCATTTCCTTTTGCTGCGAAAATAATAGTTAACTGTGACGTAGCCTTGCATAAACTCCATTTTATTATTGTTGCATAGATATTTAAAAATAATCCGATGCAATAAATATGTTACAGGATAAACAATAAAAAAAAAAAAAAAAAGAGAGAGAGAATAACTAGTTAGGCTTAAATCGTAAGTTAAGGTCAAACTATTTTACCCCAAACTTGAATTTTATCAGCAAAAATTACTACCAAAATATAAAAAATAAAGTTTAATTATACATAAAATAAAATTTTCAGAAACCAATTAAGCACAAAAAATAATACAGAAGTATAAGATTCAAACACAAACTGCAATTTCTATATCAATATGTAAAGAATGTTTTGAAAGTAGCATTTATAAAAAAAATTCAGTATAGATATCATTTCTACAACTAAATATAAAATAACTAACTTGAAGAATAAATGTAGAAAAAAAAATACATTTTTTCATGCTATTTTATTTCATTCAAAAGGAATTTAAAAAAAAAAAAAAAAACTTAAGTGAAATTATAGTTCCCAAGGAAAAGTATTAAAAATCAAATCAGGGAAAATAAACACCTCAAAAGAACTATTTAAAATAAAACTTGTTGTAAAAGATACACATAAAAGATTCATTACAAGGACGCACACATTCACCAAATTAGGTTCTGAAAAACTTTTTTAAAGTAGAATCCAAGGGGAGGAAAAAAGGAAAAATAAAAAACGGATGAGGAAAAAAGCTAAAAAGTGGGGAGAGTAAAACCCTAATTTAGCAATGGACAAGCTGTGTTGACATTCAAAGTACAAATCTCTCGAACAATTAAACGCAATTGAATTTTTTTAATCATTTCCCGACTCTTTCACCTGATAATTAGAACGGAGTTACAATTGCCCCGACAATCAGTTTCAAATAAATAATAATATACGCATCTTCTCCCTTCCCCTCTTATTTTTAATATTATTTCTTGTAACCGTTTGTCGGGAGAAGGGAAAAAAATAACAATAAATGCTACTTCTCACAACCACACACATGAAAAAAAAAAACAATTATACACTAATAAAAGAAAATAGCAAGGGGATGTGGGGGAGGGGTGAAAAAAAAAGATTTTTTTCCTCCCCTAATCCCACACTTGCCGCAAATAGAACGCTTCGGGTCCCCCCACAAAGAATCTTAAAAAGAAAAAGAAAAAAAATTGTCTGCATAAGATAGAATAAAAATAAAATCGTCTGCAACAAAAGAAAACTGAACCACTTAACTCTACGACGAATTACTTTCTCATTTATTTAAAAAAAAATGCAAGAGAGAAGAAAAAATCCTGCTTGAGATTGGTTTAATTTCATAGCTCTCTCTCTCTCTCTCTCTCTCTCTCTTCACCCCCTCCCCTCCACGGTCTTTTAATTTGTGCTTTTTTTTTATCGTCCGCTTTTAATTTTATTCTACTCCTCCTTTGGATCATTGATTCCTTATTAAAACCGGGTACCTAATTATTTTAAATGACTGCTTCACTTTTATGGCGGCACACAATAGTCGCTACGGGATGGAGGTATAATGCCTTAATTAAGGAGGACCCAATAGGGCCTTTTATTGCCGAGAGACAACAAGAACGGTTAATTACGGATTAAAAGACGGTGGAGGTGAAGAAAAAAATCAGTTTTTTTTTTTTTTTTCTCTTATGCCTTCATACCTTTTTTTTCTTCTTCTTTTTCTTTTTTTTTTCTTGTGAAGCGGAAAAAGATGGAATCCGAAAGGGCCAGACCAGTGTTCTCATTAGCGTTCAAAAGGCGCCGAGTGGTTGGTGTTTGAAGACGCCGATAGGTGGCGAGGGGGTGGGGGAAGTTAAAATGATGCCAATTGTGACGAGATAAATAAGAGGAATGTTTTCATTAAATGAAGGAAATGGAAATGATGTCGCGTTTATTTGGAAATGTCCGCTTGACAATGTAATAACAAGGATGATGCGTGGGATTTGTGTGTTTTGTTTGTTGTCTTTCTCCGAATGAGATTAGTTAAATTTTGAAAAGTAAGGGAATAAGTTAAATTAAAAATACGGTAAAAAAATTTCGGTAAAAATTACTTCATACGTAATTTTGGAAATCAAATGATAAATGCAATCGCAATGAATAAATATGAAATCACTACTTTTCATTTAATTATAAAATTAAAATTAAATATATTGCAGTTGAAAAGTTCTTGGGGCAGGGAGAGATACAATGATTATAGTCATGACAACAGTAATCATTAAAATAATTTATTTGTAAGACAAAATAGCAGTAATAAAACAATGATTTTTGAAAGAGACAGAAAAACATTTAAATATATTTGTTCACCTTAAACATGAAAACTATTGAAAAATATGACTGATGAGTCGAATAAAGGAGCAGATAATCTAATTTTAACTCATATAAGTCTAAGGAACCTGGACCTGTGTAATCAGAATATTCAAGTCAGAGGTTGCTCGATAAAATTTAATTTCTTAATAGCGTTTCACATTCATTCTCAAAAAGTATTTACAGTGCAAGGCTAGAGAAAATATTACTAGTACATAATTATTTAAATACCAAACGTAAATATGATGATAAAGAAACGCAAAACCTCAACGCCCACCCCCCCAAAAAAAATTAAAATACAAAGACGTGAAAAACACTTTAAAAGTACATAAGTACACTTCTCCGAATTCACAATACTTCTCACAAAAAGCACTCTGAAAAATAGTTGGATTTGCGTTCATAGTTCACTGACTCGAAGCCACCAGGGGGGTTAAAAAGAACGCATTTCACCACTAGAAGGATATTCGAGTTTCAATAAAATATACATATCGCTGAGTTTCCTAAAAACTCTGCACTCTCGCGTATTTTTACTCGCCTATGTATAAAAACCATCTACCATCACACCTCGGTAGATAAAATAAAATTGAAAAATGTTTTATATGTATATCTGGTAAGAACACTTCGCAAATCACGGGACCCAAAGAAGTAAGTAAAGTGGTTGGAAAAACCCACAAAACTGGTACATTTTTTTTACTTGGAAAGTTGGCTGCTAGCATGCTCACATGAACTAGACTAGATTACAAGCAAATACCACTTTTATCGTATCATACCAATGGCTGGGACAGCTGAAGTTTATCCTACCCTTTTCCCCGCCAAATGGTGATGAGGAAATATCGAGATAAAAATGGACTGAAAAAGTCGCCAAAAGGCGTGGAATAAATTTAGTACAGGGTGGCCACAAAATTCAGGAAAAAAAATTCCCTGACAATTCCCTGATAGACTTCTTAAAAAAAAATTCCTGGTTTAACGACAAACTTTTTTTTTTAATTTCTCCAACTTTTCCAGATATGTAAACACTCGGATCAAAATAGAAAATATATGCTTAAGAGATAATAAGCCAATTTTTTTAAAAACAGTTTTGACGGTAATGAAAACTTAAAATTATTCCGTAAAATTAAAACTTATAAGGATAACAACCACAATTCTTCGGGTAAATGGCATCAAAATACGGACGAGCGGGAAAACGTATCTTCCAAAACAATAAAAAATTTCTCTGATTTTCGAGAAATTTTTAAATATTCCCTGGCAAATCCCTGATTTTTCCAGAATTCAAAAGCTGCATGATTTCTAGGTTCCGTAGCCACTCTGTAGTAAATAGATTAAACGCTATTATAAAAACATAAAATATGAAAGATTTACTTTGAGAATAAGCCAAGTTAAGATAAGGCTTAAGAAGGATAGTTTGCCAGTCCCTCAACCATGGGCTTAATGCTTCATTGTATATCTTTAAAACATTCACACGGAACAACAGCTGTAGTAACAGGTCATTAACAAAATTCGAACTGGGAAAAAGGAAGAAAAAAAACCAGGTTTATTATTATTACACGTTGAAAAGTTTTTATAAGTTAGTTAACACAGGGTTCATTTTTGAAAAGTAAAAAATAAGTAGTTTTTAAGAACTTTTTAATTGCCAATTACATTTTTTAATAACCTCTGAAAAATTTATATCAATAAAAACTCAATGTGTCCTTACACATAATTCAAAACATTACAAGAATCAAAATTGACAAATAAACAATTTAAATAACCTTTAAATAGAATTTTATTTACAACTTGAGCAATTTTTTTAGGTCAAAAAGTTGCTCAAGTCCATAAGAAAACAAATCGCAAAATTAAGGACCCAAGATGAAAAATAGGGGCTTTGAAGACCCTTATATAAGGATCTACTAAAATAAGTAGTTCTTAAGGGCTTTTAAGGACCGTACAAACCCTGTATAAAACACTAGTTACTTCGCCTTTAAGTTTTGATGATTTTATTTTTTCAACACTATGCCAAAAACAGACGAAACACCGCTACCATGCACAATTAAACTAGATTACAAGTAAATAGCACCTTTTTATTTTATCTTTTACCAGCACTACAGTCAAAGTCGATTCTATTTCATCGTATCCCCGCCAAATGGAGATGAGAAAGTATGGGATAATAAAATGGCGAAAGGACAAGGAGAAGAAAAAAAAAAGTCGCCAAGAGTAACAAGGGGGATGTGGAATAGATCTATAAACGAGATTAAACACATCACATTAAATGAGGTTTCTTCAAAAGATTCGACAATTCAAAAAAAGAATAATAATAAAATTGGAGGGGGCAACCGTTGCTTGGATACCGGAGAGGGAGCTGGCCAGTGGTAACCAATTTCATTTCGCTAATGTGAGTCGCTTTCTAAAACACTCTCCAGTTTGAAAACGAGGGAGTTTTATTCCATTTCGATATACACTGGGAGATGGGAAATGTATGGAAGGAGGTGGCGTGGAAAATGGAATGAAAACTTTCACAGTAATGCGATGGAAACCATGTTAGTTGCGGTATTGGCTTTAAAACACCAAATGTTGGCGACCACAAGTTGAAAAGGACCACATTTTCCCCAAAAAATGTAATTTAGAATATTCATAGAATAATTCCGAATGCTATTCTTTAAGCACTGATCGATTTGCTGTATTAAATTTTTTTTTTTTCAAATTTCCTCAATTTTTCCAGATGTGTAGACACCCTGATCAAATATAACATGTATGCCAATTTTTCTTAAATAGTTTCGGCGGTAATGAAAAGCTTAAATTATTCCGTAACATTAAATTTCTAACGGTTAACCACCACAATTCTCCGAATAAAGGGTGCCGAAATTCGGATGAGCGGGGAAACGTATCTTCAAAACAATGATTAAAAATGTCCATAATTTTCAAGAAATTAAAAAAAACTCTGACATTTCCCCGAATTTTTCCAGAATCAGAAAGCTCCCTTCCATTTCGCTGATTTACAGGTTAAAAATATTTGTCTCTTAATCTTACCCTCTCAGATGAAGTTTTGGATACTATAAGACACTAAACCAAATAATGGCAAAAAAAAAAATTGGAGGAAGGTTGAGGACTGGCCATCTAGATATATGGTCTCTAAAAAAAACTGTCAGCAGTTCTCCTGACTTGCTTGAAAAATTCAAGCTGTCTCTTGTGAGCATCTAAGAATGTAACACGTATCTAGTATTGAACTTTTATTACATGGTGGCCACAAAATTCGGGGGGAAAAGTTCACTGATAATTCCCTGATTTCCCAGACAGATTTCTAAAAAATTCCCTGATTTTAGGGCAAACTTTTTTTCAAAATTCCCCAATTTTCTTAGGTTTTCCAGATGCCTAGACACTCTGATCAAATAGAACATGTATGATAAACAGATATACCAATTCTTTTTAAATAGTTTTGCTGGTAATGAAAAGTTTAAATTATTCCATAACATTAAACTTCTAATGGCTTACCACTACAAATCTCCATGTAAACAGCGCTAAAGTTTGGATGAAAGTGCCTTAAACAATACAAAATTTCCCTGATTTTCATGAAATTTTCAAAAGTTCCCTGACATTTCCCTGATTTTTTCCAGAATCAGAAAGCTCCCTGACATTTCCCTGATTTTCAGGTTTTCCCGGTTCTGTGGCCACTCTGTAATATGTACTGCTCAAACAGTGCATAGCCAGTATACAGTTCCAACAGTAAAATAGGATCAAAGCCCAAATGAATCGGGAAGCTGATAAATTACGGTGCCCTAGGGAAAGTCAATTGGAATTTTCTCGACAATTTCCTTTCATCTTCAATTATTTTTTCTCTGTTCAAAAATATAACATTAAATCACCTGAACACCAAAGAAGTTCTAACTTCAATTAACTTCAAGAAATTAAACGAACAATAACGATTATAAAAAAAGTAACGATACAAGGAAAGAAGACTACGTACAGACACATTTTGATTGATAACTTTTTTTTTCGTCGCGAAAGTGGTTTTTTTTTTTGTTTTTTTTTTTTTTAATTGTAAAACACATAGTAATATTGGCTTTTAAAATTAACCTACAAGTTTCCCAGCCTACAAAACCTACAAAATTCCCAGTCATTTCTAAAATCCCCGATATCCAAAAAATGTCCGTATTTTTCGCGTAATACTAAACAGTGAACAAACACCCTGCATCCAGCATGGCCATTGGCGATAAAAACCAGCCAATCGTCACCCTATCCTCCACCAAGGCAACCCCACAAGAAAACGGGGTAAAGGGGGTAGCGGGGCTTTATCCGGAGGTAAGTAATGTTTCAAAATTCCCATCAAGCCAATGGAATCGGAAAATGGGGTATAGGTGAAATGGGGGGAGCGAGAAAAGGTGTTAAGTGAAATAGAAAAGCGCGCCAGAATACTTTTTGTGAAGGATGATGCACAAGACCCTTGTTGATATCGAAACACGCGTTGTATTTATGTAAAACTGATGGAATAAACGCACGATATTTCGGTCTCCCACCGCAAAGTAAAAAGCTATACATATATTTCCTGACTTTTTGAATGAAAATGAAGCAATAATGGCGGTATTTTTTCATCTTGTGTTTATGTTTCTTTTTCACGAGGAGGGATTTGAACGAAATCGAAAACCTTTGCTTTTCGCGATATTGAAAGGAAATGCGCGGCTGTTGATCTCGGAATGTTTTTTCAGGGCGAAGTCTTTTGCTGTTGAAGTAATGTTTGTTACTTATTCTGCAAATAAGTTTTCATACTGGGAATAAGGACCTGAAAAGTATACAACTTGCGAAGTTGCGTGAGACACTACTTTAAAATTGTTTATCTTGTATAATTAAAAAAGATTATATTACAGTTTTTGTACAACACTTTCAATGAAACACTGTTCAATTTATTGAAAACATCGTTTTCCGTGACAACAATCAATTTCAAAGAAATGCCTATTTTTTAAAGACATGATTTTGCTTTTTGATATTCTTACGAAAGACAGAAACGCAGAATAAGATCATGAAAATTGTATTTAAGCGACTATTTTTATAGTAATTTAAATAAATGAATAATCAGAAATAGAAATTACGGAGAATGACAAAATCTTGAGCTTTTTATCCTTATTATTATTACTCTGACATATTTCTTACACAATACAATTTTACCCCAGGGATTGCTAACTCCAATTTTTTAAAGACGTAATCTTACTTTACAAAAGACAGAAATTGATAAATTCATGAAAATTGTTTTTAAGCGACTATTTTTAATTAATTTAAATTAATGAATAATCAGAAATAGTAATGATGGAGAACGATAAAATCTTGGTTTTGCGTATTCTCATAAATTTCTTACACAATACAATTTTCCCCAGAAATGTTAACCCCAAGAAGCGAAACGGAAAATGCATTGAAGTTGTTTACTTAAAAGATTCATTTCATACAAATTAACCAAAATGCCAAAAAAACACAAGTAAAGTAAATAAACGCTTAACATCACGGATAAAAGTAAAGTGTTAAAATAGTAATTCACTTGTAATAAAATTTTAAAACAATCAGATAATTAATGACGCTAAAGGCAATAACTTGAAGACAATCTTCGTTTATTACATTGAATAATAACACAACTAAAGTTTTTACTTTACTGACTAAAAGAAAACAGTTAGGGTAGTTCAATTAAACAATGAAAGAACAATAACTCAAGTGACAAATGTCAAGCAATAACGTTTTCCATTACTCAAAAGCAACGTTAATGCTCTTGATTGCTGAGTTCCATTACTATGCTTTAATTGTGGTTTGGTATGCCAAACAAGAAACTGCTGAATAAAAGAAAAATACTATTATTAATAAAAAAAAAAATTTAAAAAAAATAATTTAAGTGTGAAAAAAAAATCGCCAATCTAATTATTACCTCAAGAGTAACGATGTTTCGGCGAATTTTAATTGTAACTATGCCAAACAACAAAATGCTGAATAAAAAAAAAATACTATTATTATTTCAAAAAAAAAAAACTATATTTCCCTAAAGAGACTCCCCCTGACTCTTAGATTTAATTCTCTAAAGAGACTGCATTTTGTCATTTCAAATATACCAGTAGTATAATAAAGAATGACCCGATTCTAAATCGCTATATTTATGGAACGAAGAAGCTCTCGGGAAAGAAAATTATATCGCTGGCGTGTCTAAGAGATATAGAGAATCACCACTAGATGGTTCTTCGCGTGAGAAAGACATAGAAATCGCAATGAGCGCAGTCTGTTGAGAAGATAAGTAATTCTTTTTGATACACCTTTTATTAATTACAGAGTAAAAATATTTTTTTTTTATTATTATTATTATTACTCCTGCGTTTTGAATTGAATTTTTAAGTCGGCAGAGCAACCCAAGACCCACATTTTATCTCGCATGTGAGAAAACCCATAGAAATCCTACCAGACAGCCTGAGTACAGACAAGACAAGAGGTCACTTACCACAATATCAACTTCTTCCTGAAAGCAGAGTTTCGATACTGAGACCCGAGTCTACTCAAAAGAGAGTCACGTGTTCTAACTCTAAGTCATGGTAACTTCGAGTTGTGTCAGTTTTAGGGCGAAACAGCGACAGGTCACCCCATACAATTAAAAACACATTCATCGGGACGGAAGCACTTATAGAAGACACCCCCTGTCCTACCCACGTCCCCCTAAATTGCAGATATTGGGGTTGGCCTCTAGAAAATTGCCCCTTTTATATCCCTGGAATACCCCCGAAGTCGACAAAAGGTTGAGAGCCCCGGCTGCATAAAAAAGATTACCCGGGGATGGGGTGGAATCAATAACTGTTTTTATCGCACTACAAAAGGCCCAACCTCTGAGCATGTTCTTTGTGATGATCCAACAATCCCTCTTTTCACAGGGTGGATATGACTCGGACCTCCGCTCTAGAAATAACCTTCCTCTCTTGTGGGAAGAAGTCCTGTTTGGGATTGAATTGAGAGGAAATGTTGTTAGAGGATGTCGTGGATGTTTACTTAAATTGAAAAGAAGAATGTCCAAATATTTTGATGAAATACGGAGAAGCCAAACTCAAACTGAAGCTTTTTAGACCAGTCTTAAGCACAAGTCCAAAATTTTTAATGTCCGAATATTTTGATGAAATACACGGTGGCCATACTGATACTATTCAAATCAATGTTGAGCACAGGTTCCAAATTTATAAGCATCGCTATGTGTTCTTGACCATGGACCTAATGTTTCTTTATTTGTTCCACAATATCAGATAAAGTATACATGTGAAATATCTTACCAGGTATAACACCAGTAATAAAAACTCATTAAAAAAATTTAAAGGTAAAATAAATTATGGTTTTTGTATTAATATATTTTTAAAACTTTGCATTAGCTTTATAAGAACTTTTTAAAATATAATTTAAAAAAACATTCAGTTATTGTTCTTCAAATTTGTTAATTAGCTTTTATTACTCGTGTTGCACCTGGTTAAAATATGTCACGTGTTTAAAGCAACACTTCAGCATATACTATTAGCTCCATGGAGCACAAACAAATTGGAGATCCTTCTCAATTGAAGAAGCCGTGTTCCAAATCTATTATAAAGTAATCTATAGCAAATCTACAAAGAGGCGCCATTGTACATCATTCTGATTTGATTTTTTTTTTTTTTTTTTTTTTTTTTTTTTTTAAAGAACAGAGAGAAATGCTAGTTGACTATGAAGTTACTGGTCTGCCAAGACAAAATTGACTGAAACTATTTAAAAATCGACTTTGAATTAGTTGAAATAAATCTGATTGTCAAATATGTCATAACTTGCCAAAAAGAAAATGAGCATTCTTTTATTCGGTATTGAGGAGTTTTGAACAGTTTCGGCAATTTTTGCTCAGGCGGACTATTGCATTCATGATCAACTAACATTTCTCTCCAATCTATAAAAAAAATCAGAATGAGGTTTGATGGACTATATGTTTCTCGAGTTACAGGGTAAAATTAAACTAGCTAACTTCGTTAGCCATTCAATAAAATATTTAAATTTATTTTACTTTTATATTTCTTGACTTTATTTCTATTTTTAAACATAAAAATCTCATCAAATACAAATATTTTTTCGCAAATACAAACATACATGTGTAAGGTATGGTAGACCCCCTCGCCCCTCCACTCTTAAAATAGGGCAATTTAAAACAATACCCAATCTGCAATTTCATCAAGCGTCTCCTAACGGTGCGCCCAACTTCGCAATCAAAATTAGGGCGCCCATCACGGGGCCCTGTAACCAATAAACTTAAGGGCTTAATTGAGCCCAAAGCCTCTTCCAAAACCTATAAAACTCCGCCACTAACCCCCCTAAAAATTGCTTTTACCCGGGCAAAAAGGAATCAGTCGGGGCACTTCCAACAGCATTAGAGAGAACCAAGACTTACACGTCCACTCATTTATTATGCTCCCGGACTCCCAGGATTAAAAAAAATAAGAAAAGCTCTACTACATTCAATCACCAAATGCATTGCCGAGAGATGGCGCTAGGGTGCGTTGCTAGGGGCAACGCCAGTCGCCGATTCCGATTAGCAATAAAGGGACGCTCCATTTTGTAAATTAAATTATAATCGATAAACGAACCTTTAATCTGATGGCCTTTGCATTATGGATAAGGGGGTGGGGGGGGGGCTAGAGAAGAAAGTGGTTGAACGTTTGTTTTTAGCCGTAGTATAATTTTTTTAGCCAGACGACATATTTCGTCAGATAAATTTTTCATTCCAAATGACGTATCTGTATTGACCGATTTCCCCCTTTTAAATAATAAAAAAAAAAAAAAAAAAAAAAAAAAAAAAAAAAAAAAATGGAACGGAAAAAGTTAATGGGAAGGAAGTGGAATAGAGTTTTGTGGGTTTTTAATCTCGATATTGTTGAGGTTCCCTCCGTATCTGCCCATCATCGAGTCTTATCGTAGGGCCGAGATAAATTGGCCCGTTAATGGAAAACGGAGGGAATTCGGTTTAGCTGGTCGCTTTTGTGTGCGCCCCGGCCATTTTTACCGGCGATAATCGGTTGCAGCGAGGAAAGAGGGGTCTTGTGAGAAAAGATGGTAACACGTTTGCTTTTCCCAGGGAGAAATATATTTTTTTTAAAGAAATTGATTTCAAAAAGTTAATCTCTCGATAAATTAAATCAAGAATCAATCAATTTCAGTCGAAATGAATCTTTAAATAGGAGAGGGAATTTTGTCCGCACGATTCTACTAAACTTCTAAGCAGACGCTCTTCTAGCCTTTTCCAGAGAAAATAATCAGACATAAAACAGCAAGGTTGGCAGGTTGTTAAAGATTTAAAAACAACTACACTTCTTCGTAAACGTCGTAATAATAGTCTACTATAAATAATCAAGAATTCAAAAGAGATGGGAACGCTTTCCGAGAGGACTTCAGAGAAATCGATCCGCAATTTCATTCCGAACAACTGAAAACGCAAAGGAAAAAAAAAACTCCATTAGGAACAACGAGAAATCAAAACCGTATTCAAAATTAGTCATATCCACTCATTTTTTAAAGAGGACTCGTTCCCCTGGGAATAGAACATTTCGCATGTTGACGAACATTCTGCCACTGAGCCCAAAGCATGATAGACAAAAGCGTTACCCAACATTAGCTCAACCAAGAGTTAACTTTTATAACTACTAACAACTAGGTACTCTACTAACAACTACATATGACAGTTGTTTTAAAATAAATTAAAGGTTATCTTGTAGTTGTAGTTAATAATAAACAGACTCACATTCTAAAACACGACGTTCATGTGTACCCAGGATTCGAAGCCAGCTACTTCTACGTTAGAGATCCTAGCTCTACTATTAGTAAAAAAGCATGACTGGGGCTAAGGGTTAAAAACTTCTAAATCTATCGTTTGACTACATTAGGTTGGTTGTATTCAGATTATCTGGCGCCGTCAGCAACACGAGGGCTATAATGCGCCGAAACATTTCGTCATTTAACAAACCAACATACATTTACAAACACCCATGCCTACACGGGACTCGAACCCGCAACCTCGCGGTCTAGAAGCCAGCACGCTAACCACTATACCGTTTGGTCGGCTTGACTACATTAGGATCTCTAACGCAGAAGTAGCTGGCTTTGAATCCTGGGTACACATGAATGTCGTGTTTTAGAATATGAGTCTGTTTGTTTATTATTAATTACAACTACAAGATAACCTTTAATTTATTTTAAAACAACTGGCATATGTAGATGTTAGTAGAGAGCCTAGTTGTTAGTAGTTATAAAAGTTACTTTACTCTTGGTTGAACTAAGGTTGGGTAACGCTTTTGTCTATCATGCCTTAGGCTCAGAGGCAGAATGTTCGTCAACATGCGAAATGTTCTATTCCCAGGGGAACGAGTCCTCTTTAAAAAATGAGCAAAAACTGACTCTAGATTTAAAATTTAAAAAAAAAAATGAAAAAAAAAAAAAAAAAAAAATGAAGCAAAATCAAAAAGGAATCACAGGAACCTGAACCTTAGTCACTAATTTCAACAAAAGTTTTTTTTTAAAAATCCAAACTTGTCATATTATCAATTATTCAATCTCATTAAGAATGGTATCTTGTGAATGTTTGAATAATTTAAATTTATCGGTTGGATAACGTGGAAAAAAAACCAAGAGAATGTTATTGAACTCTTTAAAAATTTTAACGAAACTTAAGCAGTGATTCTTGAAGTTCAACTATTCGAAAACAAGACTCGAAATTAATTGAGCGTGTACGTCACTACATGTAGGCCGATATGTTTCAATAAACAGAATGATTGAGTATCATCCATATACAATAACATCTTTCTTTCCCCGTTTCCCAAGTACCGGTGAATCGTTTTGCTCAACACGGATATAGTTGTCGATTCGATAAAAAAATATAATTTCCATTCAAAGAATACCCATTCAATGCAAAACACATTTTAAATAAAGAGAATAGCATTTTGAAATTTATAGTGCCATTCAATGTTTTTTTTTTTTTTTGCCTTAAAACTTTCAAATGTGTCTCGATTTAGTTAGACTGGGTGATTTCATTTGATCTCATTCCAAAACCCGATTTATTTAAAAAAAGTCTTGTGAACGGAGAAGTATAAAATTATTTCCATCTTCATTTACAAAAACATCAATCGTCGTGTCAGTTTGTTGGATAGCCGCCATGTTGCTCCAAATTTTTAAACAGGGAAACAAATAACTCGCATGGATGAGAAAATCTAGAACCAAGAAGCAAATCTAATTGAAGAAAAAAAAATATACACCAACAGAAATTCGTCAAACGATAAATACTTTAGTCCTAAGAAGTTTACTTTGGGCACGAAATGTGAGCAGATATAAGTTTTTTTTTTATTTTTATTTTTTTATTATTATTATTATTATTTTTTATTTTTTTATTTTAAGTAAGGTTCATTACGCAAATAGTAAGTAACAAATAATAAATCACTGGCGGACCTTCAGCATTGTCAAATTAAAATTAGAAGAAATGCTGAACGGAATTCAAATAGGTTCCATTTAAAAGTTGATATGCCAAGTCTTTTTACCTTTATTTTAAAATAGTGAAAGTAGTGGTTTAAGGCAAAGATTCTGTCTCAGAAGAAAATGCATTTCTTAAATTGAAAGTATTCACCACCGCCACTATTACTCTAAACAGAAACTGCATACCAATCGGCGAGCAACAAGTGATTTTTAAATAAAAGATAAAGTACAAATATCTTCGCAACCGCCGAAAACTTAATCTTCAAAACAAAGAAATGGCTACCGATGGAATTTGGATGGAAAACATGTCCAACAACAAAATTATATTGCTTTGGATCGCTTTTTCTATTCCTCCCCAATTGAAAACAGACTCCACTTAATTAATTCCCACATACTACAAACACGATAGTAAAAAAATAGCGTACAACTCTTTCACTACAACTTTTATTTCAACTTTTTCTCAGAAATGAAAATAAAGACGTTTTTTGACCAACTCTTATTTAAAAAAAAGCGTAAATAAAAGCACCCTCAAGAATTTATTTACTCTTTTTGTCCCAATTCCACAATAGTCTAGGGATTTAAAAAAAAAAAAAAGCAACAACAAAAAAACAACAATACCCGATTGAATCACGCGTCTTTGAGGCTGCTCGACTCTGATTGGCTGCCCCCTGTGCCTCCTAATGAAGGTTGAAGGTGCGCTCTGTGACCTTGGAACACCTGGGCAGCATTTTTTCTTGCTCAGACGATTTTTGTTGCCGAGAGAAGTGAACTGAAGTCGCAAATAGAGGGCCTTCTCGAATCGGGTATTGTGTTGGTGGAGCTTTTTGCGCAGAAAAGTTTATTTTATTATCGTCTTCTGAATTGGTATTTTCGGTTCATTTCACAATGTTCGAAGCGCTTCAATGCTAACGATTTCGCTTCATTTTTTGACGTTCTAAAGGATTTACGCTATGCCATTTAAGGATTTCTCACGTAGTCGAAATTTAGAAAATTATCTTGAATTTTTATCCGTACAAAATACATCACAAAGTTGAAAGAATAGTTTTAGCATTACTTTAGCACAGAAGAGATACATACGGTATAATTACAGCTAAAGTGAAATTGCCATAATTGTACATTATTTAGTTCTGAATTTTAATATAACGTAAGACATGCTAACAAAAACACACATAAAATAACTGCAATAATAAGGTTTACAATTCAACAATAAAGTTATAATAAAAAGATTAGATCTTAACATACTTTAAATAAAGTTATATTTCTGATTACTTTGCCCATACTTTAAACAATTATTTTAGGCCACTATCATACTTCATTTTCCCTGTGATCCATCACCAAATACTTCTTTATTTTAACATATCACAGAGAATTTTTGAATCACAAATTACTAATAATATTAAATGTTAAAATGCGACGTCATAATCAACAAATGCAACAGTAATGCTGCTGAATTGAATAGTTAAAAATAAAAAAAAATAAAAAAATTACTATAATAAGTTTATTTTATGGATGTTTTGATTTTATTATTCCTTTTTATAATTTTTACATTATCAGGGGTGTTTCTATACTTCAATTGTTTTGGATCAGTTAAGGTATAAAATTGGAGCACACAAAGGGTTAATTTTAAGCAGTGCATCTATTTTGGAGCAGCTGAACAATTCAATTAATTCGAAATACTAGCAATTTCTGGGAGGAAGGAGACTAATTCATCGAATGAATTATATTTTTTCTAAAAGGTCAACTGTATCCATCTTTCTTATTTCAAAAGTAATTAAAAATCAATTAACAGTAAAGGGGAAAACACGAATCATCGCCATAGCCGAAATTCATTTTAAAGTGTCGCCAAATTGACGAGATTTTTTTTTTCCAAATCTATTTCTTCTATGACATTAATTTAATTGGAGAAGTTTTTTTGTAATTTGACTTAAAATTAGTGTATTTTGGAGCAGCTAGGAACAAAAATGGGTTATTTGGATCAGGTACCTATATGAGAACGTGACAAGATACTAAAGAACTCAGACTAGAATAAAATGTTAAATTAAATGTGAAAAGTATATCCCCTTGGTCACAAACTCGATATTATTTTTTTTTTTTCTTCTTTTCTTTTTCCTAAGAAATTTCTTAAGTAACCGTACTCAGTTTAACACGGAGACGACTCGTATAAAATCCATACCCATATTTAAAGTCCAGTTCATATTCAATCTCGAAATACAAATCATCAAATTTCGAAAAGTGCAAAGCTGTCTTTTCAGCAAAGAAATTAGAATATTTCTTTCAAAATGAGACCGAATCGTCCTGAAAGCAATCTCGGGGAGAGCCACTTTGATTGGTTGACGACCACGCTTTGATTGGTTGGCGAGTTTTTTTTTATCAGAAAGATTCAGGCAATCTCGCTAAGTCGAAAGGAATGCTGTGATTGAATCTGTTACGTCATCAATTCGCCAGATTACGATCCGATATATTGAGTTAAGAGTTCGAAAATAAAAGTCGAACAAGTCTTATCAATTCGAAATTCCATTATAAAAATGCTTAACTAAAAACACACCATGTTTTCGAAAAACGAGTAAAATATGCCCATGGCGTTCACCTTAATAGATTAATACTGAAAGTACTTGCTGAAAAAATTAACTTATAATCAAAAGCCTAACTAGACAAATGGCGCAGTATGACCCGCGTGGCCGTTAATCTCTAACCAACCAACCAACCTGACTAGACAAAACTTATTTCAATCCTTCCAACTCTGAACATTCATTTGAATGTATGTAGGTTTGTTTATCAGCGATTATTTAACAAAAATAAATAAAAAATAAGGGGTTTTTGAAATCCAAATTTAAAATTTAGATTCTAGTTTTACCCCAGGACCCACTTTTAAAACACTTGAGAAATTTGTCTTTTTAAGATGACACCAATTAACAACAGAAATACCGATAAAGCAAGAAAATTGGTATAAGAATGATTATCTTTCAAATCGCAAGATTATTTTCTCTCTTACACTTGATTTAAAGTGTGTGCGTGCGTGCGTGTGTGTGTGTGTAACAACCACCATCCAATTCGACTACTCCAAAATTCAACTCACAAACAAAATTAAGATACCCAATTCCCAGCCAACTCCAAAAAAGCTACACAATTACATAAACCCTACTTCCCCACGATTCTCCTTCGCCCAACACGCCAACAATAACACCCCACATTACAAAAGTGACGAATTATTAATCAGCCCGGCAGATATACTTCCGCCCCCTTCCGAACACACCATCCAATCATCGCAGGACCGCTAACGAAGAAAGCGACACGGCACGGCAGAAACACGAACTCCTCTCAAAGTTCTATTTTATTTATTTATTTTCATCTGTCTTTTATCTTTGCAATTCTAAATACGCTCCCCCCCCCCCCATCTCCCACCCACTCAATTAAGCATCCCCTTATTTCGAGAAGCCCCGTTATGAGTCATCCAGGATGACAGAGTTGATTGGTGGATGGCAGCAGGGAAAGGGTTGAGGTTTTTGTTTAATTGGTGATGCTCAAAGTGGGCTTGATTGGGACGGGAATGATGGGTCGATATGTGGACTTGTTAAAAGGGGGACTAAAAACTAGCGTTCAACAAAAAAAGATACCCCATAAATTCCTAGTTTACGTGGAAGGGGTTAGCGTGGCTTCATCACCAATTCAACATAAAAGCGGATTCAAAATCGACAAGACGACAGTGGCCGTTCATACTGAATGACATGGACGGCGACAGAATTATTTTCAAAGGGATGCAAAAAGGGTAAATTTTTGTTTTAAACTTGATTTTCTATTAGCTGTATTAATGAAATTTTATTTAATAGTTATGTATGAAATTTCTTATTTATTAAATATTTAAAAACCTATATCTGACTCCTATTACCAGTTTGAATCATACCACTTTAATTATTTCAAATTTTCGAAATTCAGAAGGTGGAAGTGCACCCTCTTGCACCTTCCTAAATGACGACTGAAAATATAAGGAATATGCAAATAATCAATGAGCAATTAAGAAAGCAAAATACGAAATGGCAATAAAAAACAAGATATAGGATTGTCAAATTTGAAACTTTATCGCCTACCAATTATTGTCAAATTCGCTTGGCGATATTTCCACTAAAACTAAGAATAGACCGGGATACCCATATTGTAAATAATGAAACGTTATATTTGGCGAGTGTGTGGGTGCGTTTTTGCACACGAGAGTTATGTGTTTCTCTGTTTCTTGCTGAAGTACCGAACATGTAAAACCATGTGTACCTGGGGAAAAAAAACTAAACCTAGTCATTTTAAGAGCACTGGGCGTTAATTCTCATCACCGAAAATACTTAATCATTTATGTTAAGCACATGCAGTTTTTTTTTTTTTTTTTTTTTTTTTTGTTTTTTTTTTTAATAATTTAAAACATCAAAGCTCCCGAATCCAGGGCTTTGATCTTGGTACCTTCTCATTCGTAGCTTGCCTTATCCATTACACTTGCCAGAACACGTTAAATACTTCTTCAAAATAGAATATACTTTTAAATTTGAAGAAAAAGGCATTTTGCAGACGAAACGTCCACGAAAAAAATCCTATAAATTCGAATACCGATTCCTAAATTTTAGTACTGGAAAAGCAAGTTTAATTTTTATAATATTAAAATTCTAATTTTGTTATTTTTCGTTATTGAGTAAGATAAGTAATTGAATTAATTTGTTTCTAAAATAGCCCTCATTCGTTTTTAAAACAGTGCCAAATTAAATGAATTATTCATTATTAACTAATAAGGGCATTAAAAACTTATTCGTTTCTCAATACTAGATTATGGGATAAAACAGAACTTCTATAATGGCAATGAAATTAAACTTGTTCTGCATCTGTAACGAATCAATTCAATTAGTTTACTGTAGGGTTTCATAGTATAAACAATAAACTAACATCAAAAATATAAATTAAAAGGATCACTGCTCTTGATATAAATTGGATTAAAATGAGTTGTATGGTTTTGACCACGTAACCATCACAAATTTAATAAATCCACTTGTCAAATGTCTCATAGCATGTCATAATCAAATTAGTAGAATGTTGATAAACATGTTATTCTTACAGTTGTTTAAAATAACAAGGTGACCACAAAATTCAGGAAAAAAGTTTCCTGATAATTACCTGACATTTCTAAAAAATTACCTGATTTTAAGGCAAACTTTTTTTTCCAATTTCCCCAACTTTTCCAGATGTGTAGACACCCTGATCAAATAGAACATGTATGCTATAGATCTAATACGCCAATTTTTAAAAAATAGTTGCGGCGATGATGAAAAGGTTAAACTATTCCGTAACATTAAACTTTTAACGATTACCACCACAATCCTCTAGGTAAATGGCACCAAAACACAGATGAACGGGGAAACGTACCTTCAGAAGAAAGAAAATTTCTCTGCTTTTCGTGAAATAAAATTAAAAAAATCCCTGACATTTCCCCGATTTTTTCCAGAATTGAAAATCTCTGACATTTCCCGGGTCTGTGGCCACGCTGAATAAATGTTAGAATTAAAAATCAAGTGTCAATAAATATTATTGTCATTTACTTATACTTAAAGACTAATTTGACAAGATAGAAGATTTTTTACTTCTTATTACGCATACATAGTTAACCGCTAGCAAATTAAAACCAGTCTTCTGTATCATCTTGACGTCAAGTATATTATTGACAACAAGTGCCGCATATATTCAATTGTTACAATTAACTCTAATCTAAAGAAGATTTCAGACACCACCATAAGCTTGTACCGCTTATATGCCCGACAGCCAAAAACGTTACCTTATAAATAAGACATTTATCTCAACATAATGAGAAGATTGAAAGTCAATATGGTTTTCCTGCCATACCTGCTACCCATTAGCGAGTCAAGTTTGCCATCAAGGATACTTACACCTAAGCCTAAATGTCAAGATATTAAATGCGTTAGAGATTAACGTTTCCTTTTTATTTTATAATTAGTGATACAATACAATTACGTTTTTAAAGAATTTTTTTTTATAAAGTACTATAAAGAAATTTAGTCCTTTACTTAATTGACTAAAATTGATATATCTTAGAATCTGTCATGGCATAATTGCCTTGTTACTGTTGTATATAATTACTCAATTATAGATGACATGTATTGTGTTAGAAAGTAACAAGGGAAATGTTGCGCTGTCATCTAATTTGGACAGATGATGTACAAGCTCTGCATACATCTTGTTTCCAATGTCCCCAGCTTAACAGACCGGACATACCAATTTATCATTTTAAACGTAGAATACTCCAAAGTTTTTTTTCTGTTTCATTTGAAACTACTAATTTATCCCTTAAGTTGACACAGTAATGAACTTACTGTCTGGAAAATAGAATTGATCTTGAAAAGGATTGCACTTTTAATAATAGTGATTACTACTAGTCTAATAGCAATAATAATTTGTAAATAAGAAACCTTTTATACTTAGATTTGACAGCGCCAAAGGAAGCACATTTGGGGATGATTTAAATAAAGTAATTTCCCCCTTTTTTTTACCAACCATGCCCTAACTAACACAAACCTTTTTTTTTTTTTTTTTTTTTTTTTTTTTAATAATTAAATTATTTAATTTTATTTTATTTAATTAAATTATTTTTACAACTAAATTCTACTCTAAAGTTTATTAATTATTTTATGTGGGAATTTTAAAGACCTGAATAGAATCCAGCTCAAATAGGCACAACATAGTGGACGGGGCCCCCATCGAATATTGTGAATGTTATTTAAATATTAATGACAATTTCACTTGCCATCTATTACAATTGTGATTAAATAATTGTCGGGATATTAATATTTTAATAACTAAAAAGAATTATTAAAATATATTTTCTTACTTTATGACATTGATCAAGTGCGCTGAACAGAATATTGATATTTACATCATAATTAAGAATTTTTCAGGCAATTTAGGGGCCTCCAAAATTCAGATACTCTTGGCACGGGTCCTACAGACCTTATGGGAAGTCGAGCCCTGTAATTGAATTCCAATAATAAAAGGCTACAATTTAGTTTTCCTTCAAATTTTACTAATCACCCCATAACACTGTTTGTATAAAAAATATACCAATCAACACAATTGCCAAAGAACCCATAGTCCTACGAATGAGATTCCTGGAAGACGATTTGGCCAGTTTGCGTTCATCCATCAGGGATGGCCGCTTCAATTCTTCCAACATTCATAAAAGGTAAACTGGGTTTCAACAGAGTGTAGTCGGCAGCTAATTACAGAGCGCTTCGACGAACCAGGCGAAAAGGCCAGCGAAAAAATAAAAACGTGTCAGAATACAGCCATTTTTCAAAACCAACCAGCCAGCCGAAGATCCGGCTTTCGCTGTATGAATTTGAAATAGTTTAGAATAAACAGGTCCTTGATTATTCGAAACAGAAAAGAAATTGAATGGACTGGAGCAGCGTCTTTTAACAGTTTTTTCAAAGCGAATATATTAAATTTAAACTCGATAATGACGGGTCCTTCCCGAAAGAGTTGAAGTAAATATGTAATAAAAACCTGATATTTGTGTCGAATCGAGACGTTATGGATGGTTTCGAAATTTCTTGGAATATTACTTTCTGAGCTTACTGTATTATCAATTTGAATTTCATAAAATAAAGTTAATAATTGTAAAAGGTTGGCAAATATCAATAAAGAGTTATAATTCAACAGTACGGTAAAAAAAAACCAAAAAAAACCCCTCATGATCAATATAGAAAAAGAATTCAGTCTACGACTAACAGCAAAGTATATTTCTTTTGCTGCATTAAGAAGGAAAAAAACGTCCACCTCCAAGTATGATAAATTAGTAATTGGTCAGTGCTTACGCTGGAGTATAAAATTTCTTTAGCAAAAAAGCTGAAATCACAATTTTCATTTTAGCATTCTGATTAATTTAGAAATGATTACGAGTTCTATCACTCGGGATGTTTAATTTAACACAATTAAAAAACTATTTTATTATAACCTCCTCATTAACTTTAAATATAAAGCTATTTAATACCAATACCAAATGAAAAAATACTTAACACCTTTAGCTTACTTGTTATTTTAGGTTAATGACTAACCTTGGGATAACAAAATGGCGATTTTGGGTATTTTGTGTCGAAATGTTTTGGCAAAAGAGCAAAACCGTACTGTTTAATTTTAGCATCTAAGAAAGTTCTTAAGCATTTCACTAAAAAAGCACCCACAGGTTAATCTGTATTAATCATCCATTACATATTTTAACAGGGTTCCCACTCAAATCACAGATTGAAAATCAATGACTTTTCAATGACCTTTAAGGACCTAACTAATGTTTTTAAGGACATTTGAAAATTTATTTTCAGGCATCATGTCTACATATAAATTTTTAATAGAGTATATTCTGCCAAAAAAGTTACAAATTGGTGGATGCGTAATACAAATATGTCGGAAAATCTGATACAGTGCAGATAAGTGGCAGTCACGCGGGAATAGCAAGTCCAAGTTGTATTTTTATAAATTTTGCAGTTGGTCATACAACATCTGCAAAAATTAAGGACTTTTAAGGACCGCTAAGCATTTTCAAGCACTTTTAAGGTCTTGAAAACAAGTTAAAAAACATGAAGCCTGTACCGTCCGAAGCTCAGTGTGTGTATTTTTGCAGCAACAAATGGTCTGGCAAGTTCTAATTGTTAACAAACAATCTTTATTAGTGGACTGTAGTTTAGGGGGCTTTTCAAAGCTCTATTTTCACATCCACAGAGAGACCTCTCTTTTACATAACCGCTCAATTGGCGGGATCCAATTAGAATGAATACATAACGAAGGGGAAAGGGTTAGTGGGATGGAGCTGCGCAAAAGGAATGCGCAGTACAATTAATTACAGGCGGAACCAAAGCCCTTTTAATGACTTTCAATGAACGTGGAAACCCTGTTTAAAATAAAATTCAACAAAGAAAAACAATCAATTATACTAATTGTGCAGGATAAATCAGCACATTTTAATCTAACATTGTAGATTTTAACCAGACATTGATATATGACGATAAATAAAGGTCAATAAAAAACTAAATAAATCCTCTTAATTTGCATGTTTAGTTAACTAATGAAACACAGCGATACATATCAATATCAACCAGCACTCAATCCCTTCCAATTACCAAGAAAAACCCGACGAGACGATACCACGGAAACAAGCGTCCCTTCTCCAACAAACTAACACAGCCGTCCCAAACAAATGGACAAATACGTCATCTATTATTTTTAATAACAAGGTAAAAAGTCATCCAAAAAATAGGGAGAAAAAGTTCCAAAAAGGCGGTCCCTTTGTATTTATACGAAAGAAATAATGACGATTCTACATCTCTAATAGCGGGCATCGTTAGAGACCAAGGCGATTACGGCAGAGCATAATACTACAAGTTCAGACTTCGTAATAGGCAGCCGGAGCTTTTAGCATTTTTCAGACTTGTTACCCTCAAAGAAATTCCCCTTTTCAATTTTAAGGACGGCCGAAAGTGCACGTCATCAAGTATCTGGAATGACTCCATTTTACCAGAAGCGAGCATATATATTTGTTCGGAATTCATAAAACAGTTATCTTTCTGCGACTTCGTTTTACTGGTGAGCCCTCGAGGGGGTCTAGAGCAGTACCAAAGTTTGATAATAATGATATTAATTTGCCTTCAGTTTTAAAGCCAGGATTTAGTGGGGGGAAAGGGGGTCTGCCAGTCTTGTTTGTAAGATTTAGTTATTAATTCTGTAGTTAGTGGGTATAGAGTTTCTGACAGTCAAGTTTGATAGTAAGTATAGATTTTATGTAAAAAAATAAAAAAGGAAGAGAATGGATTCCTGCTAAATGTCTGAGGCTATGCTAATAGGGAGACTACATTGAAGTTATCGAGTCAATATTCAAGCTCTAGATCAGAAGTAACACTGTTCTCAATCACCAAGTTAAATTCAGCGCCCCCATGGCATCTTCTCAGTCGATATGCACGGAACAATTAGAATGCGCAATAGGAGTGCGCAGCTGCGGTAGTCTTAGTTACATCGAGCTTTTGTCGACGTTCGTTGTTCTATCGTCTCCGATTGAGAAAAGCAAACCTTTTGCTCTAAAAGGTTTGCTTTAAAAAGCTTTTGCTGCTAAACCTTTCGAGCGCTGTTAAAACCAATTTTACATTTGTTTCTGATATACTACATTGAAAAAACATGGCTTGACTCGAAAAAAAATTGATAAGGAAAATCGTGAATACAAGACAAAACGGACTGAATTGTATGTATTCAATCCAAACAACAACAAAAATGGACTACCGTCTTGTCTCATCTGTCATGATTTTTGTACCATAAAAATGTAGTTAAAAGAGCACATTTGCGTAAAGTGGTACTGCTTATATATATTTTGCGACTCTTTAAAATTTTTACGATATTGATAATTGAATATTTAGCTCTTAAGGCAAAAAAATTAGTCGACCCTTGCTCCAGATCTAGGACAATACAGAAGCTGTAGATCAATTGGAAATATAGAAATACTGAAAGACAAAGTAAGAAAAACAAAACATTGAAAGTATTTAAAAAAATATATAAACGCAGAAAATTTATAGCCAGCTTACAAAGAACCAATTAAGTAATAAGTGAAATTTAGAAAATATTCTTTTAAATATCTTGCAACAATATTGCGTTTGTTACGATTCAATCATCACAAAAATGTTTAGCATTGAAAATTAAATACATACCAAGCTATTAATCTACATTCAAACAGCATAAAAATAAAATCCTTCTTTGGAAACAAGAACCCATAGATTCTATTTCCACTAGGATCTCAGACAAATGCCTAATGAATAGGGTCTTGGGTATAACATAAAGGCTAATTTAACATGAAATGTATCAATTGACTAAACCAAATTCAATTTAATGCTATCTATTTCATAAACGTTTTAGGTAATTTAACTGTAACAACGTTAGGAAGATGTTCTTAACATGAATAAGAATATACTATTAGATACTTAAGAGATTTCTGAAGCCGATAAAATAACAGAATTAGTTCGTTGGCCATTTTATGAAGTACTTTCACAAGTAATAAATGTTATCTAAATGAATAGTTATAATAAAATGTGTTCTTACAAGCACCAGAAGACAGCTAATATTGAAATAATAAAAGATTGAACCGTGATTATTAGAAAATAGAGTTTGTTGTAAATCTTAAAATAAAAAATCATTTCGTTTGAAAACAATACTTTTTATTAAAACACAAGGGAGTCGGAGCAAAGATAAAAGCCTTAAAAAGTTAGAAGATAAGCAAGGTATTATCTGATAGACACAAAACGTTAAATTAAAACACACAATAGAAATTTCTCAAAATGTAAACAAATTAAAAAACGGAAATGGAATGTATTAAAAAATTTCAATGATGGAACGTACGGAAACTAAAGGGGAAAAAAATCGAATAATTAAACAAGTAATAATTCTAATTTGCGGTAACTTCGCTATAAGAATTTAAGTTTCTTATCTTCTCACTATATATCACAATACCGTTCAATGACTATAAAAAAAAGTCAAGAATTCTTAAAATAGACCCCTCCTCCCTCACCACTATAATATCAACTCTCAAGACGTAGAACCGATATTGACCTAAAACAAGAGCCAGAAAAATCCAATGTCACATGGTCCGTCTTTAATTAAATAATTCCGGAGACCCTACGCCACCGCATTTCAAACAGCAATCGGGTTTTTGCCTCCGCCATTCTCCAAAAGCAATACGTCCCGGGTCCAATAAATGCACTCCCAGACTCCCCGGCTAAATTAAACCATCTAGAAACAATTCTAGGGATCAGCAGAAACTAATATATATACTCCTATATTACATTCTGGCCGCCCCATTCCTCTTCGCAGCCCCCCTACATTCAACCTTTTTCCTTAATATGGCGGAGAGCTGCCTGTTATTTGGATATTTCTATTTACTGTCGACATGCAGCCAGCTGTTTCCATCGGCTGTCTTCCAACTGGTGATCGATTGCCAATAGCTTGACATCCAGTTATATTGCAGTCCCTTCTTTTCTCCGGACCCTCTTTTCCACCCCTATCAAAAGAAGGGTCCGGAGTTCCAGAACCTGGTCCAGATCATTTTCCGGTAGAGAAAAGGGTGTAGGATATTAATCACTGGGGTCCCCCCTCAGGTGGGCATTCTTGACCACCCACTGAATCCCCAGACACAAAAAGATCGTGACCTTTGTCACCAAATTGGATGGTGGGAATTCAAGATTACAGCTCGTTATCAAGAGTTTGGAGGTGGGAAAACGCTGGTTTTCAGGAATAATGAGAACATTCCTCGCTAATGGTATGGAATAAAAAGACGCAAGCGTGTGATTATTTTGGCGTTTGGGACCTTGGGGAAGATGGGACGACAATGAGCGGTTTAGTTATGGTGTAAATCGAAATAGTCAAGGGTGCCTCAATCCAGAGAAGACGGTTTACATATGTATTTTTCTCTGTAGGACTAGGGATCCAGTTTTCCATGCTACTTAGTGGAGAAAGAACTAAAAGAAAGATATTTAAACGGAGAAGGTCAGGTTATCACCACAAATTTTTAAAAAATATGAAAGCATGATTTACCATTGCGATGAACTCTAAATCATACATTTGAACTACGATATAAAAAACAGAGGCAGATATGCTATTTTAAAAATAAGATTGCTAAACTTTTATTTTTAGTAATAAAGTCTTAATAAAAAAGTATTAAGAACCGATAACAACCCCGCAATCTGCAAGAAACGACTTATGGAGAGAAAAAAAGTACTTTTTCTTTAAATTTCGTAAATTGACCTCCAATATTGTGGTAAGATTCACAAACGTTTTAGTCCAAAGAAAAAAACGTCCGATCCCGATAAATGATTACTAAAGTAATCTTCAATAATAAAGCAAACTTAAACCTCCTGATGTACATAATCTATACATAAACGCCTGCAGTCGGCCAATCACGAGTCCATTACCCGTAGGGTCAAGGTGGGGGGGGGGGGGGACATTGACATGCAGTGGACATTGTGGGTGGCGGAAATTGATTGATGAGGATGCTGTGGTAGAATGCTTCATTGGCACGAAGCTGATTACAGCGTTTGCATGCTGGGATGGCCAAATTCGAAGATCTATTTCCAAGTGGTCTTTCCCCCCCCCCCCCCTCTTTTTTTTTTTGAGGCAGGATGACTTTTGTACTCCAACTTCGAAGACTTACCCTTGGAATGAGGAACTTGCCCAAGTGAGGAAAAAGAATATTATTTGTATTTTCTAGTGTTATCCAACGAATATATTTGAGCAGTGCAATTGTTTTTATCTTTACGCTTTCAATTAATCAGAAATCGAGTTTGAAATCAAAGCAAAAGCTACGTGACCAAAAAACGCATAAAAAACCTTGACGTTGTTACGCATAGATTCCGTCGAAAATCTGAGGAAGAACCTGGTCTAAAACAGGTTTTAGACTGGTTCATCATCTGCGCGTTGACGTCACAGGCAAAAGTAGCTTTTTCCCGCCAAATCGCAAAGTGAAAAACTAAATATTTTTTTATCTATCCGAGCTCAAATTTTTGAAAGAATGGTATTATTTTTCATGATTTTTTTCTTTACTTTTAGTTAAAAATAAAACCAAAAAACGTGAAAGTTCCTCTAACACTTCCTCTCTCAAAGGAAGATACTCCTTCAGGCCCCTCCTACATAACTTTTCAAACGATTTCTTTCAATGCTCAAATAAAATACATAAAACAGTGATATATATAGATTAGCAAATTAAATGAATTTTTATTTAGAATAGTTCATTTATTTATTATTTAAAGAAGGGAAACTATATCTAGTTCTGACGTATTATACAACAGTTTTGCTCCAAAGTTTGGAACTGGAACTAATTTCAAATATGTAGCATAGTCTAAACTTAGTCAATCTCAACTACTCACAATGAAAATTCAACTTTCCTGCAACAGTTCTACTCCAAGCTGGACTTTTTATGCAATTGTTTTTTGCTGCCACATTTTTCACTTTTCTTTTTATTATACAATGAAAGTTCCTTAGTACTTATACGCAATTTTTAAATTTTGAATACAAAACACTTTCTAAAATTCGAAAATTAGGGAATTGGACATGAACGGTACTTTTTTCCATCCCACTTACTGCTGCCTCAAGAAAGGCGGAACTAACTCTTTTACCATTAGTAGTGTAGAAAATTTGCGAAACCACAGTTATTGTGCTGTAGATTTATTTTTTTACAAATAGTAATCTTTTCTGACTGTGCCATCATTTTCTTACTACAGAGGGTCAGATTGCAACAATGTCGCATAGATCTTCGGGGAGTTCAGAGTTGTAAAAAATCCATCCAAAAAACTAATTGTCGCGTTATTTCTTATATACTCCTATGATTTTGCGGCTATGTTTTCTAGATACTGTTTGCAAAATAAAATTTCAAAATGAATTATATTTATGCGACATAACCTAAATTTAAGCTCATTGATATCAAAGTCTAAAGAAATGTGATGACATGAGAACTTGCAAGCCAAACTTGATAGAACGACACAAAATTATACTTGACAAATATTAAATTTTTCCAGAAATTTTAGAAACTAACTAATGTGAATGGAGAATAGAATGAAAGAATTTTCCATAACAATTATTAGTTTTCTAGATCGATAACCTTGATAATGGCCAAATACACGAAAATTATGAATTTAGCTAATTAGAAAATATTTTTATGGCTGTACCAAAAAAGCCACTACCTCGAAAGATAACAAAAATTGCTCAATCAATATCCAAGATTATTATTATTATTTCAAGATTTTTAATATTTTTTCGAAAAATGAGTTTACGAAATTAAAGATCAGGTACACAGCAATGTTTAAACTTTAAACAATAAAAAAATTGGATTATAACTCGGACTAATATGAGAAAAGAAAATAATGCGACCAAAATTGAATTTTGCTTCATCACAAACCCAAGATCGAAAATTGAAACCTTAGATAATTAAAAACAGAATTGAACTGTACAAGCCTCGATTGCTTTCAGTAAAATATTTCGGGATTGGGAGAACTATAATCAATATGTAATCTCTTGTTTTCGGCGATTGAAACAAAACATTAAAAGGCAGTTCAATCTAAGTACATTTATTTCAAAAGAAATATAAGGAAAGTAAAACAGGTTTTCTTTCATCTGGCCCAGATACAATGCTTGCTATTTTGCTCAAACCAAAAGCAATGCAGACCAGCTATTTTGTAAGACGACAAATAAAATCTTATTCTTTATTGTATGATCAGTAGGCAAATTGAACATTTTAACTTTTACGAAGCGCAGATATAACGAATCACTTAACTGTTCAATTTTAAGTTTCCACAAATTTTTCAAAAGGAGAGAAACTTTCTGTTTACAGGCTTTTTGCGACTATTTATTTACTTATTTCATCATTTGACTTTTCTTTTTCTATAACTTAGAGCATGAATGTATGTGTGTAGGCGCGTATTTCCTTTTAAGGAAAACACTTAGGCTTTTTTCAGGGGAACGGCTGCAACAAAAAAAAAAGGAGCAAAAAACCCCAAGTCTTAACAGCCGTTGCTCTTTCTCTGATGCCATTTTGAAGAAGCCTAAAAATGTATTTCCAAGTAGCGCTCCATTTTAAAACTTCGGCAGGAAGAATATTCTTTAACTGCTACTTTAACTCCAAAGACAGCAGCGCCACTCAGCGTTGTTTTTAGAAAACATTTTTTCGAGGTTTTTTATTATTTATTTTATTATATCGTCTGCTTTTAACGGCGGCCGATGAAAGAGAACGCCAAAAAGGGAACAAAGAACAAAATGGCGGATGCAAGTAAAACTAAAAACAACGAACGAGAATAGACAAACAGTTTTTAAAAGTCCTGCCGGAGTTCGGTAAGTGCAATTGAAGTGCAAAAATGGGCTTTTAATATTTTACGTATAAATCTCCATTAAGCTTTTATTTCTCAAGGCTGGAAAAGACTCCGCAAAAAGGACATCGAAGTTTTTTTTTTATCCCCCCCCCCCCCCTTTTCTTCCCACACTTAACGAAACTGATGTCTCGTAACAAGATAATTGCACGAAAAAGGAGAAAAAATTATATTTAATGATGTCACAACTAAGAAAGAAAAAAATGTCGCTTTGATGAAAGAAGAACGTTTTTTCCCCACAGATTAAATTTTAATCGCAAATTATGCGTGTCAGGGATTTTTTTCGAACTCTTCCCCTAACTCCAATAATGTCAAATTGTCCCAACATTTTTGTCAAGGATGATTTCAAAAATTGGATTTGGAGTCTTTAATGTCAACTTTTAAGTGAAAAAAAAAAGCAAATTCAACTAGCTTTGCATTTAAGTGTCCTTTTGGAGTTATCGTAAGAAACATTTTAGGACTTTTTAACAAAAGGTTAAATAGACAGTAGATTGATTCGTAATAAATTCCGAATAGCTTCCTAAAAAAATAGACACTTGAAATTTAATTTTGGGTATTAACTGTTACTAGGCCATAAGTGTCCACAAATATTTATATTGGATTTTACTTTACTCAACTGTACATAAAAATTGCTCTGGATCGTAATATTGTTCAACTTATTGATACGCACTCGCGCAACAACAATAACAGTAGTTGAACAAGAATTCCTAATCATACTTGGAACTACCATTAGGTAAAAAAAAATAAAAAAGGTTTGTTTCCTGTAACATGGACAAAAACATCAGGGTAGGTAGTAATGAGGTTTTTTTTTTTTTTTTTAAATATTTTTAACAAATAACAAAAATAAATATTATTGGAATATTAATGTGCAAGTTTTAAAATTGATCAGTGATGTAAAATACTTGGGTATATTTATTTTTGTGGGTCAATATCACAGGTATATACCCTGGTATTTACTAAAATTGGGTATTTATAATTTTCCTTCAGGTTAAACTGCTCATTACGCGATAATCGATTAATTGCTTTAACGAACGTTTTTTATATAATTGAATTTTTTTTAAAGTCGAAATTTTAGGGTAGGTAGAGTTACAGGAAACAAATTATTTCTTTTATCTTTGGCCTCATATAGCAAACCTCACAGATATAATTTTTTCATCTACGAATGTACATATCTTTTTATAATTAGTGTTGTAAAAATTATTTTATTAGATAATTTAACTCATGTCAACTAAAAGTAAGAAATAGAAATTTTGATGATTAACATCTTCCAAATATCACCTATTTAACTGCAGTTCATAAGCATCTTTAGAGGATTAACTATTTCACCGTCACAACAGTCATTATATTTTAATATTATATAAAGTTGATTCTATATTCGAAAATAATAAAAAATATAAGTGATTTGTTTTCCTGAATGGCCAGTTACTTTGAATTGCCATGACGTAAAAATAACACAAACAGCCAAACTTTGTTCATTTTTATAGGTTTATTGGTATAAGAAATTAAATTGGCTGCATCTCAAACACAAGAATCTTCTGTACATAACAGTTTCAAATCAATCTCACTTTCAGTTTACGGAATATTTTTTTTAAAAAGTACCAAGAGTATCGCCTAGCTTCAAGGGTTTGGAGTAGCAAACAGTAAAAAAAATTGGTGCAGCATAAATTTATTTTAAAGCGGAAAACGGATTATTTACAGCAGTCAACTGATCGGAACTGAACAATGACAGTCGAATTTTGAAGGAAAAAAAGAAAAAGAAAAACTATTTTACAGAACGTTTGAAAAAAATTCAAAACAAGTTTATTATATTTGTCTTTTCTAATTTAGAAAACAATGTAAAACATCAAAATTGTTAAACGGAGGCAGTTTTTGAGGAAGAGTTGTAAATAGGGTGTTTTGGATTACCTCTAAAAAGAAATAGTGAATCCGAGCAGTTTGCAGCAAGGGCAACATTTTTCGTAATACCTGAAGAACTATGAAGAGGGAAAAAAGAACTGAAGGAAATTAAGTTCTTTCAGACGTACTCGGACCTAAATCCAGAGATTAGACTGAATTATCCAGAAAAAATCCTCCAAGCCCATTTTAAAAAAGAGGATGCTATGGTAAAATTCATTCCTATGTTGACAGACAATTACTGGCTTGACAGGAATAATTTGAAGATAGTCAGAAGAAGACGTTTGCTCGGTAAAAACTTAGCATAAAAAAAAAGTAGTTGCTATGGTGCGTATCATTTTCAAACATCCAGACGGTTTATCGTTCTCAGAAGTCGCTCCAGGCAATAAAAAAAATAACTGCTAATAGAGAAAATAATAAAATTCGTCTTCTGCTCAGACCTGTTGATAGAAAAGGAGTCGCACGCTCGAATGATGTTTCTGCGTTATCCACTCGAAAAGAAGAAATCGGTCGATATGCCATCTCGCCCACATGTTGAACTGAAGAAGAAAACCACGTTTTATTTTGGGATTTAGTTCGAAATGTAGCATAGTCACACCGAGGAAAAGATCCTTACATATTGTATTGGATGCACAACTAATTGTTAATTTGGCAATTCATTAAAAAAGGTTAAAGGGGTTGATGGGGAAATTGATTGGCCCAAAGCGTAGATGTAGATGCGTTTTTTGAAATAAATCTGGTGCAAAAAATCCTGCTCTACAGCATTTATTTATTCATGAGGATGTTAGTAGTCTATTTATACACAAAGAAACTAAACATGAACATTTTTTTGAATAAACTCGATATTAAGTGCTAACCCATAGGTCATAAAAGTCAAATCATATATCAAAGTAATTTAAGTAACTGGATATGCAAATGTTATATAGACTAAAAATGGATACTTTGTACTAAATTCTCATTTCCATACAATTTTATCTTTAATACATAAACAGTAAATTTTTCTTTATCCATTTAAGAGAAATATTTATTTTTATCTGCCCATATAACCTAAGCAATATTTGTCGTCGTACATAACCTACTAAACTATTGTTTCAAAACCTTTACCATACACAACAATGAGCCGCGCTTATTAACAAAATTTGAAGTTTTTTTGTTTTTTTTTAACTTCGATGTTTTGTGTGTATGTATGTGTGGTTGGCTGTGTATGTCGATGATGGACAAACCTGCGGAGGCCTAATTAACCCCTTGCCGTCATCCAGTCGGACTGAAACTTGGCAAATAGATTTGATGTCGATGACAATGTATTCTATAAAATTTTGAGGGCTGTCACTGCCACTAAAATGTCTTTTTTAAGGAATACTAATAAACCAACTTGCCGTCATCCAATCAAACTGAAATAGCACTTAACCGATCATTGAAGAAACTCTTTCCTGTTGCCAAAATTGTATTAATCAATAAACAATAAAAATTGTTTCAATCAGAATGAATAAAAGATATTTGGATGTGAATGCATAAATTCATATCCGTTTCTAGTGAATAAGTTTTAAAAAGTAGTT
This sequence comes from Linyphia triangularis, assembly GCA_963978545.1. Classification (NCBI taxonomy): domain Eukaryota; kingdom Metazoa; phylum Arthropoda; class Arachnida; order Araneae; family Linyphiidae; genus Linyphia; species Linyphia triangularis. Next base: position 58,302,718 of record OZ021727.1, read on the forward strand.
TACCGTATATTTTAGAACCAAGCACATGCTGACAACAGAATCGGCGCTGTATTAACGAATATAAAAATTGTCAATGCATATAAAGGATTTATATTAAAAATTTGTTTTTATGAGTTATATTATTACCTATTAACATTTAAAAAGAATCGTTAATATCTGTCGGAATATTGATTTATAACAGGAATTAAAAGATTTTTAACAGGCTTTAAAAAACTTTTTAAAATGCAATAAAACAAAACAAAAAACATTTATTTCGCCTTAAAACTATGTAAATCATTTTTTGTTGTTAAACCTCGTAAAAAGTTTATGTTGTAAGCAGATATTATTACCGAAAAAATGCAAAATCCACGGGATAAAGACAGACCATCCGTCTTAAAAATTTATCTCTAAAACAAAATCTTAGCAACACTTGTCTTAAATATTGACAAAAAAAAAGTTTCGTATGTTTTGAAGCAATATTTTAACAGATAAAGTAAGACGGGCGTTATATCAATGGGGAAAGAAAAACTAAAAACCACTCTTAAAGAAATAACTGAACTGGAATAAACACTTACAGAATTAATATATATATTGGGCTACCATCCATATTTATGCCTACTTGCTTACTTAACGTACTGCATACGCTGGTTTATATCAACATTTTAGTACAAAATACATCCAGGGTCAACGACGTATCGATACTCGACCTTTATTTAATGTTCCTAGTTCAAATGTTTCTTATTTAAATCATGTAACTCTTAATATTGTTACGTCTCAGCGCAGTTTAACCCTTATGTCGTTCCTTCACCATAAAAAAATCCAGTACAGCCAACTTATTTATATAAAACAAGTGTGAAGCAGTTCGAGCAAATTTAAAACATACCCAGCTATGTTTCTAAATTTTTTTAAATTTGATTGTGAACTCAATGTCCGGGAATAAAAATGATGTACAAGAAGTTCTCAGAAGTCCAACTACGTGGAATTAACGAAGCGAAACCATGTTTGGAATTTATTGAACGGTTGTTTTAGATTTCTTAAAATAAACATGCACTGCCCTCCAATAACAGTTTAGAAGACATAACTCAGTTTTACTTCGATCGACTATACATTCCCCTAGAAAAATGTAGGGTATGACCACAATTGATACGACCTTCCTCGACTTTGACATAAGTCATACATTTCATTTTTCTACTATATTTAAATAGAAGGCAATAGCTGCTGTTCCCACATAAAAGACTTTTTTAATACTGTACCATGAGCGTTTCATTAACAATATCGCTCACCAAGTACTGATCCATTAATATTGGTCTCTCTGGACAAAAATGTGTCAGTTTATAGAAATTCTGATTCTACTGTCGCAGCACTCTCTCAAACAATCTCTCTTGATTTCTTTTTCCGCAATTCTGCGGTCACAGAACAGCATGATTGCTGTTACATCAACAGCATACAATTTGAACAGAACAACAATGATGAAAACCACAAACAAGTCGCGATCTACCTTCCTTATACCAAGGGGATAGACCACAAAAGTTCTGGAGTGAAGGAACACTTGAGAGTTTAATGAAAATTGTGAAACAACATACCCATTGCTATTGCCATAGAACAGTGTTGATAGGATTTTGCTTTTTGGAACTAAAAGGGGTTCTATATAAGCGTCGACTTTAAACATTGTACAAGGCAGAAGTGGGATCAGAATTTCTTTTGAGATAAGTGTTTAACTCCCACTGATACTGAATGAGATAAGGACGAAGGCATGACCCACAATGCAGTGCCCAACGTATTCCCCGGACCTTAACATCAATAACTTTTAAATCCATTAATTGGTTATTTTGTCCACTCTCAACACTTTCTTACAGCCGAGAAGAACAAGAAATATCAGTCATTGTTTCTGAAGCGTTGAAAGGAAAGCTGACTGAAAGGAAGAATAAACATTGTGAAGACTGTGTTAAAGTCGTAAGAGACGAGATCATATTCCATATCAAAACTTGCTTAATTTGCATGAAAACTCGATATCCTGAATGCACCAATGCTTTAAGGTGTATGTATACCCTACAATTCACGAAAATCGATCAGAATATAGATTTTTTTTTTTTTTTTTTTTTTTTTTTTTTATTGTTATATCATAATATTCTGATACCTTAGCTTTCAAACAATGCTAAACTTTTGAAAATATCTTTAATATTTTTCAAGTTACAATTGATTATAGGTAGGTAATAAGCTTCTAAAACTTTAAACCTGTTTTCTGACGAACTTTATTTTAATTATGCCACACTTTGTTCAAACAACGATAATTCAACAACAAAATGTTCAATTATAAATTTTTTTATATCACAGTAATCGATCTACATAATATGTTAAATGTTTTGAAACTCAATTATACAAAATTATTTGAGATATTTATTTTTTAATGATTTTTAAAACTTAAAATTCATTGAAAATATTGATTTTTTTTTCATGCTCTTACACAAAATAAATTGTAAAAATAAAACTATTATATGTTAGATACTTAATTGAGTTTCAAAACATGAAGAAGAATATTTCAAATGATGGCCAAGTGGAATTGCCTTTTTAAGTAAATTATAATTTGATATATCATTGTTTGAAAAATGTACTTATTAGGTAATTACATCTTAATTAACAAATTAACGAAATTTAATTTTTGTTATGAAATGATTTTAAACATATACCCTCTAACTACTGTAAATAAGAATTAATTTTTAAACTCAGAATTTAAAAAAAAAATTATAGGGTATACGCACTAATTAAAAGGAAGTTTTAGTAAGGATCATTTCCTATACAAGTGTTCCCACTAAATCACAGAATGAAAATCAATGACTTTTCAGGACCTAAACAATGTTTTTAAGGACCTTTGCAAATTTGTTTTCAGGCATCATGTCTACATATAAATTTTGAATAAAGTATATTCTAACAAAAAAAGTTACAAGTTGGAGCATGTGTAATACAATTATGTCAGAGAATTCCGATATGGTGATCACGCGGCGATAGCAAGTCTGAGTTGTATTCTTATAAAGTTTAGTTGGGCACACAACATCCACAAAAATTAAGAACCTCTAAGGACACCTAAGCATTTTCAAGACCTTGAAAACAAGTTCAAAAATATCAAGCACTCTTAATGACCGCGGGAACACTGTATACTCGCTATGTTACAATCTTCTAGCCCAATGCATTTCGAAACTACTCCCTTTATAGGGAGAATTAAATTTGGTGAAGTATTTGGTGAGTAGGTACGAAAGATATCACTTAATGAAATGACATAAGTTATTTTCGTTTAATGTCTATCTATTATAAAAAAAAATTAAAATAGCAAAAGAAAAAATCAGGTGGAGCCATGCATATGCATTGATGTAAAGATTTCAAATATAAAATAAAATATATTAAACGCATTTTTGGGTTTTTTTTATTTCTGTTATTTCATTAAGTGATCCTATTCGTGCCTAATCACCAATTTTTAAGGTTTTATAGAAAGTAATTTCTAAATGCACTGGGCTAGAAGATTGTAACATAGTCGAGTATAGGAAATAATCCTTTACTATGACTTCCTCTTAAGCCAATAAAAAAAAATAGTTAAGCCTATTTTAAGAAAATGTTACCCTTTTAAATTTTTCTTTATTGTAATGCTGCATAAATACTTCGAATAACTTTTTCAAAAGACATTTGAAGTCAGACATATCAAAAGTGTTCCGAGTTAAGTAGGATAAACTGTCGTATGCTTAATGTTTGGAGGACAGTTAACTTTCAACACAGAGCTTATTTGGATGCAGGTTCGTATATCAATGATTATTTCACACAAAAAACACCTGATAAAGTTTCTAAAAATGGAAACCGAGACTTTAATTGCTTCTTAATATAGATTTCAAAACGTTTTTGAAAATTTATTGTAGATACGAAGAATTAATGAAGATTTAGTAAATTGGATGATCTCACTTGTCCCATAAGGGTTAAAAAAAATACTATTCTTTTACGTCAAAATCGGATTCATCGTACATTTCATTTCTCTTTTTTAAATCAATTGGTAAACTTAAGAACTTTTATTCAAACCACAAAACAAAAACATTCTAACTTCGATAAAGCAAAAACAGACCACAAAGAATTTTGAACACATTAATTCTAAACAATACGACGATTCAAAACGTGATTTAAAGACAGTGGATCGCGAAATCTAACCACAAATAATTGGAATGGTAAAGGGTTTACAAAAGAAAGAACAAACGAAAAAAAACACCACAAATTGAGATGTCTCTTGTAGTAATAGATGGTTTTGGAACATGAAAAACCAGTTTCGTAAAAAGAAAATGGCGCCTGTTTTACACAGCAACCAAATTACCTAGCCACATAAAAAGAATTTAATTTCTCGCATTTCAAAACACTCATTTTGCATGAGCAATCTAATACAAATGGAATGATTTAACTTTACAATTTAGGTTCATTACAATCGGAGAAAACAAAATAATCGATTGATAAGCATTATGAGAATATAGTATGAACAATTTATTGGATTGAATTTGTAGACAAAAAATTATTTGTTTAGATAATGTAGTAATGAAAGAACTTAATAGATACTAGTCTTAAAACAGAAAGGTGTTTTTTTTTTTGTTTTTTTTTAATATTTTCAAAAATTATTTTAATCAGATCAGTTTAAATAGCAACCTTAGTTCAAGAAACCAGGCACCAAACTAATAACAGAAATTGAAACCTATTTTTAATAACATTACTAAATATTTAAATATTTGGTATTTATTGACTATTGATGCAACTATTCATCGCGTAGTGCCAGAAATTTTGAAAAAAAAAATCTGGCTTAAAATTGATGGCAAAAGTAACCCCCCCATATTAATTCTAGAAAGTTGTTCGCCCAAGAATTTTTACATAGTCCTGTTTTTACAAAATGAATTAAACAAAAAATTAATAAATTTTTAAAAAAATACTTTTAATGTATTTTCATGAAAAAGGCATATGTTGCAAAACAAATAAGAAAACTTTTTTACAAAAAACATGGAATTGGATAAATTATACAGATGCCAATCGGATATACATTTAAGCTTATATTTTTGTGAAGGGTTCTTTATCAAAATTAATAATTTAGCAGAGAGTAACAAGACGTCAAAGTGTACTAAGAATGAGATTCCTTTGCAAAAGATAATAATTGCTCCAAGTCCTTACGTCATATGTACCTGCTGATGAAGACATCAGCTCATTTTGGTCAATAGTAAATTGAGTATTGAAAATTAAGCTTTTTTCAGAAAACGTATTTTAATGCAATTACTCAATTTTTAGAACTTTTTAATAAAAAACACTATATACACAATTGAAGGGCTACAACAAAGAACGATCAGATGCCGTTTTTCTCAATTCTCCAGAAAAGCTGATTTAAAGTTTCAAGTCTCAGGGCTTGTATCAGGGTTAAGATAAGTGGTTGCTCAAAATCTCAAGTACCATGATATTTATTTGCCAGAGGACTCTATGTGGTTAAACTGTCAGCTATAAGCTTGCAGATGACGGGAAAACCTTGATTTCGAAAAAATTGGACTCTGATTGTTCTTTGCTGTGGCCCTTCAATTATCTACTTTACATTGTTTTTGATAAGAAATGGGAGCATTAATTGATCGAAAAATTAGATATTGTACATGGAGTTACAACTTTTAAACCATTTATTTTCAGTATTAAAAAAACTACTTTTGTATTCATGAAACAAACCTATCTTTAGACAAATAAGTAGTATTGTTAAACACATGAAGAAATATAATATGTATACTGAAGGACAGCCCTGAATCACGAACAGAGGCAGACAAGCGAAATATAGCCTATGCCGACTTTAAACCATTAAAAAGGGGTTTAGAAATTATTGGCTTGCGTATATATATATTTAAATAAAAATTAACAAAGAAACTGTTGATTGAGTCAAAATATTTAAATCTTATTTTAAGAAATATTTAGATTCAAAATATGTTTGTTTTTTTAAAGAAATTTCCTTTTGTGAATTTCAAACAGGATAAACAGAATGCTTATATCTCCTGGTAGGGAAAAAAACAGTGAAACACACAAAACACGAGCACTCATGAAAAATCAACAGCGCTTACTATGAAATATATAATAGCTAAATTAAAAATGCAGTTTGGAAAAAAAAATTAATGATTTTGGGCAGCTCAAGATACAGCAGCTGGTTTTGCAACAAACATAAATTTTCATAGAATTATTCACAGAATTTTTATTTTTTTAATAGAATTTTCAATTTTATTTATAGAATGTAGGGAAATAACAAAAAAGAAAGGTTAGTTTGTGGGGAAAAAATGGCTACAACTGTTATAACTGTTTGAAAATCAAATAAAAATTATTTGAATTACAAACCAGTAGTCAAATTTATCACAACTATCTAAATAACAAATAAGCATTTTCCCTCATAACATTAAACTTCAATTCGGATTAAGAAGGAACTTGATTGTATCTGATTTTTTAAACTGATTCCAGTTTGGTGAGGTTATTACTAATTGCTTTACATCATAGATTACTTAATATCCTCAAACTATAAATGGTTGCAAAATATTGGTTTTTGCAAGTACGTAGTAAAATTTAAACTTTAGTTAAGAAAAATGATTATTGATTTCGAATTTAACACAAATCAATCTATTTTTAAACTTAACTGCAAATTTTTCATTAATTTATGTAAAACATATATTATTTCTAATGATGTATCAAAAATTATAGCTGCCTTTTAGACTATTAAGTAAAAAAGCATGAACAGATGATCATATAAATAGAATTTTAAAAACAAATTCCTCAAATAAGGCTTCACCAACCTACTCTAGATGAAATTTAATAACATTACCTTGTATTAATTTTAAATATTCAACTATTTTTTAGGAAAACTTTAATAGATTTTGAATTATTAATGCATTTTTATAATTTTCAGGTCTACTAATATATAAACAAGTCTAGCACCAAAAAATAGTAACCATTTCTGCGTGAGGAATATATGCTACATATCAGATACACAGAAGTATCCGTTCAAAGTTCAAGAAATAAGCGTGTAGACAAGATACTACCTACTCCTTAAAGGGGGAGATAATGTGATCAAATCAGAGAGGGGATGTAGAATTGCTTTTGATAACAATATATTTCAACATCTTTCTCAAATAAATGACATATAAAAAAAAGGTTCGGCAATTTAGAAAAATCTGAATTATAGATGTAATGACAACTTTTTTAAATGATAATTTTCAGAAATTTGACGGAAATCGTACAAAAATATATAAATTTAATTGTACTATTAAGAGGGAAAAATTAAATGTAGAATTTAACTTTTAATGTAGAATTTAATTTTTCATTTAGAATTAAAACTTGCAAGAAACTTTTTGGGGGACTTAACAATTTCATGATCAAAAAATAATTCTGATTTAAATCCTGGTCATTCGTATTTAATGTTCACATTAAACACATCAAATTTAAACATTTGCGATTGTTATTTACTTGTTTATACATATTAACCAACAAAGGAATTTTGTGTGCGATCTAGCTTTAATTATAAAATTACCTTCATAGTAAACATAAGTTTATTTGTCTTTTAAGTTCATTAAGCTATTATCAAATAATTATGTCTGAACATAAATATCAACATAGGAAGTAATTTTTAATTTGATACCTTCAAATTAAACACCTTATAAAGAATGAAAATTATGGAAGTAGGCAGTCGACATGAAGTTAAGTTGTATTACAACTTAACAAAAAAGTTAGTTAAGTTGTACTATCAATTAAAAAATTAAGTTGTTAATACAACTTAATTTCTTCTTAAAAATGCACTGTATTTTTTTTTTTTTTATGTAATAATATAACAGGTGTAATTAAAAGGAAATTTTCAATGTTAATCAAACGAAAAAATACAATTACGAACACACAACTACATCAGATCAGATTAATTTACAACAGTGTTAAGTGTATGTTATTCTGCAACATTTGACTACCACCTAAAAGTGTTTGTAAAACTTAAAAATGTCCTTCAATTATATTCTTCTGAGCAATATAAAATTCATATTTTTGTAAATAATATTTTTTCAGTGGATTGAAATGGATTTATTATGGATTATTTATTGCACTAAATTTCTGAAACTCAAGGGAGTGACATCTTCCGGCAAGCTTTTTAAGGGAAAACAACTGCACATTTGCGTCTCTAATAGAAGAAAACCATTTCATGAATGTCAACTTGAATTACCAGTTCTTTCTTATACTAGCAGACAGGATAATTAGACCTCATCGAACATAATACACTGATGTGTGATCCGGTTTTATTATGTCCCGAGTGGCTGAAAAATAATTGATTACAATTGCCATTTTGTCGTAACCTATTGAGGTTTGTCAAGAAATAGCTCGTCAATTTGTTAAAACATTTATAGTATTTCTACTACGAAAATCAAATTACTAGGAAATTTTTTAATTTAAAATCGCTTTCTTTCAAGCAGAAGAATCCATCCTACTACGTACTCAATGGGGTTTAGTAAGCCTATCCGCTAATATAGTATATTTTACTCTCATCACCAATGACCAGGAAAAATAACACTATTGCCAGTTCACAAAAGAGAATATGTGTATTTATATTCAAATAGGTTAAAAGAAAGCCCACTTTTTCCCATTCTATGATTAATAATCACTTTTAATGATTTAATAATGCTGTTTTATTCCTATCTTGACTTTAAGATGCAACTTTCATTGCGCAATATAAATCGTAGAGTTACCAACTTTAATAAGGATTTCCTGTACTTTTTACTAATTTCCTGTTATTTTTACGGACATTCTTCCGAAGCTATGGAAAAGACAAACGCAAAATACCTTTTCTTAACGACTGCCACGTTACTCTTGAAATTCACCAATACTTTTAATGATCATGATTCAACTTCAGTTTGTATAATATTAATGATCCTAAATTACAAAGAGACTTTTAAAAGAAACAAAACAGTAAATGAATTCATTTACATCATTGACCTTAGAGTTTATCAAAATATTAAAATTAAGTAATATTTATAAATTCAAAATAAGGCTTAATTTACTTGAAGAAATTAGTTTCATACATATAAACTCATCTTAACAGAGCAGATAAAAAAAATCATCGAACTACAAATCGCCAAAAATTTGGCTAGGTCCACGAGACATACCTTGCACTTAGCTGGTTTATGCATTTAGCTGATGATAAGTTTATCTTACAAATACTTCCAAGTATATTAATTTCCGAGTTATTAACATGTGAGAATCGAATAAATATTATCAGGTAAATCACTATTTCAGAAATAAATTAAAGATAATTGTGAAAACAGACACAAATATGAATTCTAAATTTAAAAAAATACCCTCATGAAGCATTTGAAATTGATTTTTAAAAAAATATCCAAGATTCAATTAATGATCGATTTTATCAAGTTATACGATCTTGGCAAAACTAAATAACAAAATGTTTTAAGAAATAAAAAAACACTAGTTTCCTTTGTATTCATATAAGTCCTAAAGTTCAAATATAATCTCTTAAAAGTTAGTTCATAAATTCTTAAGAAACCTGTTGTAAACAGTGTAGCTGCCAAAAAATATATAAATATTCTTAGGTGAGGAAGATATAAATTTCGTTACTCTAGCATGTTTCGAGTTCAGATCCAGTTCCAAATGTCAAACAAATGGTACACCATGGATATTTACCAAAACATGACACAACCGTATTTTAAAATTGAACTTCATTTCCTTGAAAATAAAATTGATGGCAGAAACGTGAAGGAAATTGACTATGTATTTACAAATTTATATACTTTTTTAACTTACTTTTCTTCCACTTAATATCAAATTTGAATTGGCTTCGATCGATCAAGACAATCTCTCAACACCAACTACACCACAAATTGTAAACAACCGCTCACACTAAAGCCGTCTTTATGTAACCACACAAACACCGATAATATGACACTGACAACAATACATCGCTCAAGGGCAGCCCGCCGTTCGCTTGACATGTCAACAACACACCACCGAGCATATTAAAATAAACAACTCACCTGGTTCTACGGATGATTCTATCTGTGCCAAACGATTAAGTTCTCACTTGCCGTGTAGCCAGAAGATCGAAACAATCCAGCAGAAAGTTAGCAAAGTTGGAACCAAAATATTCTTTTAGAAATTGTGGAGGGGGAAGAATAGAAGCCGCGCCGATGCTAGGCCTACACCGAAAGAACAGAGCACCGCTTTTGTTGAGGGTGCTTGGGATCAAGCACAGTTCTGTAACTGGCAAAAAATCGTCTGAGATGTATTGTATGTCCAAGATGGAACGCGCTGCAGAATGTTGGAACGCACAGTTGTGACTCGGAGAGCATGAAACAGAGAACGCTTGTCTCCAAACGATGAATAGTTCTGTAATGAACTGATAGCCGAGACACTCGCCAATTTCGGTGACGACCCTCCCTCTTTTTTCTTTGCGCCTGCTCTGGCCTGCGCACCGGAAATGGCTTCGGCGTCACCCGGAACTTGCCAAAGCTTGGAAAGACATCGTGCTGCCATCTAGTGAATATTTGATACACCAGTGCTGAAATTAATCTTTTAAGAATTATTTTTACTTTCAATTACCCATCTGTATACATACATTAGGTAATGAAAGTATAGTTTAAAGTAAAAAAAAAAAAAAATCGTTCAAAAAAGTGATCTAGAAAAAATGTCTGTGTGTATGTGTGTACGTGGGCAGCATAATTCCCGAACAAATTGACCTACAATGTTCAAATTTGGTGTGCGGGTTGGTAATGGCCCAAGGACCTACCATTATGTTTTCGTCAAAATCGCGCATGTGCATAAGGTAGCTGCCTTTGAAAAAATCATGTTTTCAGTAATTGCTAAAAAATAACTCTAACGGTTTTGTTCCAAATCGCTGTGGTATGCCTCTAAAGGTATTCTAAACATTCCCACCTTCAAAATTCACATAAAAATGCGATAAAAGCGTAAAAAGTTAAAAACGAGTGCCTTTAATACAGAGCACTCTGCCCTTGAGCATCGTCCATCAACAATTGTTTTTTTCTGTTTGCGTATCACGCACAAATAAGGACAATGTAATGTCTACCGAATAAAACCACAAATTTTGCCATTTTAGCAAAGGTGCTTTTTTTTTTTTTTTTTTTTGCTAATGGTTATGCCGCAAATCTTTGGCAACTGGTCATTTTTACAGTGGCTACTCGTGCACTACAGCCGGGCTGCATCTAAATTTATTAGTTCAAAACCAAAATTATTTATTTTACAATTTAATTTTCTAAAATGAAGATAAAAAAAATCCGATAAACTGCAATCTTCGTGCCTGAACAATTCACGAGAAAACCCCCGCTTCCAATCAAAGTGATCTTCCTCCAAGCACAGCAGCCGTGTTTCCTGAAACGTGTTTTGGGCAGCCATGTTGCCATGGTAACAAATGGAAAGCAATAGAAGCCTTCCCTCTACGCAATATAATAGCGATGCTGCCGATCAAGTATTATTTCTAACTTCGGCTGCCCTTGAGAATTCAATGAGCTGATTGGCTCAGCATATAAAAATCTGAGTGGGTGGGGTGAGTGTGTTAGCAAAACAAAGTTTTTTTATTTTTTTTTTATTGACGACATCATTGACTGATTCGCAAGTTTAAAAGAAAGGAGGATTGATTTTGTTTTGAAAAAATAAGCAAGTGTTTTCTTTCTCATCTTATTCATTTTATAAAAATTGAAAGGAAACTTTGATTTGAGTTTGATTGTTAAAGATTATTAAGATTAAAGACTAATCGTTCATGAATGATTGTGAAAAGTGTGTAGTGTGGGGGGGGTGGAAGGGAACGCATGTTTCCGGCAGCACTAGCATTTTCGATCACGGGCCGCCACTGCATTTTTATTTGAATGAGTGAAAAGAAGAAAATGGTAAGTAACACCGTGTTAAATTTTACTGCAGTGACCAATAGTATATAGAGTAATTGAAAGTTGCGTGTTGTTCCACACCCCTAGTTTTTAATCGTACGTTTACTTAGAAGTAACAAGACAAAATGCCATTTTTTTTAAGTGGGAGCTTTTTTGAAATTTAAGTTACTTAGCGTGTTCGGAGAAATCTAATTTATAATTGAGGACTAGAAATGGAAAACGACCTAAATACCAAAAAAAAAAAAAAAAAAAAAAAAAATATCGAAAATCTTTTTTCTTTTCTTTTTTTACGGAAAAATGTCCTAAAGACCAAACCAAACAAAATGACGAACGCAAGAAAGTGCGAACTCCAGTAGCAATAGTTCAAATTCAATGTAGTACAAGTACTTAGTCATAGCCTTAAGTACCAGATTCGAGTGTTTTTTTTATTTTTCGGCTCTCCTGAAAAATTTTCTTTTTTGGACTTAGGTCGTTTTCTATTTCTAGTGTTCAATTTACTGTTCTTATTGAGGAAGGAATATTGTAAATTTTTTTTATAATATTTAAAGATAAATGCTGAGCCGAATTTAAATTTTTTAAATATATTGGATATTTTTTTTCCCTAAATATATTATAACGCTGGCTTGAAATTTATTTCCTGCACGAAATTTATATTATTGTGCAGGTTTTCAATAAAAGATCTAACCGTTTTACAAATCAGCATAATTATAATTTTTTAACTACACAATGATATGAAACTCACACATATCATGGGAAATAATTCCAGCTTTTAGAAAATAACAATTTTTCATACCCTCACATTAAATTAAATTTAATTTGATCGTTCTCAGTTTCCCTTTGATGCGTGTCATTAGGCTTAACCATAGACTTCATTGTTTATTGGACTGACACTACAGTCAATCAGGGTAACTTTGATCCACATTTTCTGTATTTTCTCTTTCCCAACTTAAGTTTTAAAAGTATTTGCCGACTTAATAGCATAAAATGGAAGAATAAACCTTAAATTATAGATTAATTTACACAAATTATTAAATGTTGATGATGAAAGCACCAAATAATAGGAAAATTGCCCAGTGCAAAGTTACCCTGTCATTCAAGGTAACATTGTACCACTATCAGAAGTTTCTTATAAAATACTTTTTTTTATTCTATCGAGGAAAAACTAAAATCCAATTTCTAAATATTTGAAACATCATCAGCTGCAGTTATCAGCACCATAAAGTATGGAAATTTTAAATAACACCGTAAAGGATATATTTGGTAGAACAGTGGATGACGAATAACATGAATATATTGCAAAACAAAACCCTATTTATTATCCAGTTTAAACATACAAATATAGTGAAAACACAATCTTCAGTTCCTTCACTTAAATACAAACTCATTTTATCAATTAAAAATTGAAAAGATAAATAGAAAATAATAAAAGTGATAGGCCGTCCTTACTCTGTTAGTTAAGTACTATGGTGTTTTCAAGTTACAATGTGGTACATTCACAAATATTCTATTCTTAATGGTAGAAATAGTATAACAGTATAAAAAAAAAAAAGTTCAAACTTCATAAAATTTCACTTTGGCATTCTTAAGATAAATACTTTTACACCAAACAAAGAATCATTGATCTGGAAAACTTCTCGTGTTCTAGCTGGAACAATGATTTTTGGAGATAATTTTTTAAACACTTCTGATTTTTCATATCACAGATCACCATTGATATTAGGTCATTTTCAATATGCACCAGACTTCTTCATGAACCACCAAATATCACATTGTCCTTTAAGTCAATTTGGCCAAGATACATTTCTCCATCGTATTGAATAATTATGTGGTCGTAAACCTTTGCATATGCCATAACTCAAATCTAAAACACCTGCATACTCTGTGTGTAACATTCCTGCCTCACTGATGTGTTCAACAGCCACCACTTGAACAATCTCTGATTTTTCAATAACATTCTCCACAACAATTTCAGCAGTAACCCCTATCATGTACAACTTTCATCTTCTCCGGAAATGATATTGTTGTACATACACTGTTACCTGCATTAACTTGTTCAGGTTGGGTGGTTGGATTATACACTCAACGACCTACAGCTTAACGTGGATTCTGAACTACTACGAACGTCCATGCCTAACCCGGGATTCGAACCTGGCACCTTTGGCATGCGGGACCGACCAGAACGCTAACCACATAGCCATCAGGTGGGTCTTCTAGTTTAGGACTTATGCTTTTGCTGTCTCCCAAAAGTTCATATGGTAGAGGACTTTGAACTATCCCCTCGTGTCCTTGCTCTACATATTCCTTTACTACTATTTTTTTGTGCATAAAAATTTTTCACTTTTTCAAATGAAACGCTATTTACAGCCATTACAGGTAGGCAGATATTTTTTAGTTCTGTGAACGATTGTTATATCATTATTTCTAATATTTTTAGGTACTTCTTGAATTCACTCCCAATATTTTCATTTCATCAAAATGTACATACAAGGGAAGATTCCGTAAATTAAATTGCATTTGTATGCATATGAATGTGCTTAAAAGCAACCAAAAATAAATTGGAATAAAATATGAATTATATGTGCAGTGTCATTACACACTGTCATCAACCTAACTTTAAACCGGCTCAAAGTTATACTGAATATATGGTAAAATGATAGTGCCTTGGTTTTTTGCTTTTTACCAAATGTTAGCAAATAAATAACCACTAGCTACTAACAATTTCACTATTTTCAAAAAATTATATAGTTGATAAAGTGGTAAGTTAATACTTACTTGCAGAAATTAATTGATTTACATCAACTTCAAATACGCATTAAAATGGAACTTGCAAACAGTACTTCAGAAAAACAACTGAATAGACAAATACATTATGTACTATTTTGTAAATCCATTTTCTAACTATAGTGCAAAATTCCAATTTTCCATTCTTGCCAGCAGTTTGCAGCAGTGGACCATGAGCAGCTCTGTAAAACCAAAAATATTGAAAATTAGAAGTTGGCGCAAAGTTACACACTACGGCTCAAAATTACCCTGATATTTCCTTTCATTATTCTGAAGTGAGTATGGACTGCTGTCAGCAGTGCGTCAATTAAAGTATATTTATATGCAAATAGAAAATTTAAACAGTTTTTTTTTTTTTTTTAAACTTTTTTTTCTTCTTTTTGGTGTATGTGTATGATCGATGTTATCATTATTACATTGTGCTCATATAGTAAAATAAAATAAAGTCTAGTATGTTGAAACTCGTCCCTTTATTTACTATAATTACATTTTTATTTCACATCCTACATTTAGTTTACAAATAAATCTTTAAAAAGTTGCTTCAAACTCACATATTTATCTACCAAGATAAACTAGGATAGTTAAAAAAAGCAAAAAAAATCCCGCAAAATTACGGAATTTTAGTCATAGTAATTAGTTATCAATGTTTCAAAAAGTAGTGTTTATATATTAATTGTGGTATTTGTTTACAAGCAGATATTGATTGAAAATTTATAACCAATTACTTCGTCTCCCGACGAAAAAAAAAACGTTTTAAGCTTGATAGACTAAAATTATACAAATACAAATCTATGATAATAAAACAAGCTGTGTGTCTGTCTGTGGCTCTATAGAAACCTTTTTAAAATTGGAGTAGAGATCTGAAATTTTTATTAGTTTAGAAATTTAAAATTTGAATTAGTTATTTTTTCATTATTTTCTTAATTAATTAAAAAAATTTACAAAACGACTTTTAATAAGGCTACAGTTCTGAAATTTTCATCATAAGTAGTTTTGGCCTTCTAATTGGTCTTTTGAAAAACAAAATTTTAAATTTTTATCTAGTTCTTTTTTAATTAATTTTTTTAATTAATTAATAAATATTTTACAAAACGATTTCTAATAAGACTACAGTTCTGAAAATTTCAACAGAAGTAGTTTTGGCTTTCAAATTGGACTTTTGAAAAACAGAATTTTAAATTT
Source organism: Linyphia triangularis (assembly GCA_963978545.1). NCBI lineage: Eukaryota > Metazoa > Arthropoda > Arachnida > Araneae > Linyphiidae > Linyphia > Linyphia triangularis. Next base: position 58,318,566 of record OZ021727.1, read on the forward strand.
TTATTTAGTTCTTTTTTAATTAATTTTTCTAATTAATCAATTAATATTTTACAAAACGATTTCTAATAGGTCTACAGCTCTGAAATTTTCAGCATAAGAAGTTTTGGCCTTGTAATAGGACATTTGAAAAACAGAATTTTGAAATTTTATTTGTTTTTTAATAAATTAATTAACAAATAATTTACAGACGATTTCTAATAGGGCTACATTTCAGAAATTTTCAACACAAATAGTTTTGGTCTTCAAATTGGACTTTGGAGAAAAAGAACGTTAAAATTTTTATTTGTTTTTTAATGAATTTTTAATTAATATTTCCACAAAAAGTGGCTTTTAATAGGCCTAGAGCACTGAAAGTTTCAACATAAGTAGTTTTGACCTTCTACCTTTGCTTTTTATAAACATCACGTGTTAAAATATTCTTAAAGGAGTGTTGTATTATAGTTATTAACGGGGAATTTTTTTATTGTTTCTCGATAAGGGTGGGGCTTCTAATATAAGGCTTTACGTAGCAATTAGTTTTTAGTGTGTAAGGCGACCTTACGCTTATGCAGCAATGAACTTTTCATCATTCAAAGCGAGCTCATGTTTGCATACAAAGAACCTTTCAACGAGTTAAGTAAGCCTGTGCTTATGTGTCAATGACTTTTTCAGCTAGAGAAGCGAGCTCGATTTTGCTTTGCAATGAACCTTCCTGCGAGCGAAGCACCAAAAATTTGTGCCTATACACCAATGACGGATTTCCGCAACGCGGGGCCTCACAGCTGGATAAAAAAAGGCGGTAAAATTTCGTGGCGAAGCATGGGTATTTAGCTAATATAACAATATAACCCATTCAACAAAGTTTTTAATATAAATTATTTTATATGCATTGCCAATTTTTATATTTACTAACAAAGCGCCGTTTCTGCTGCCAGCGTGTGCTGGTATTGGCATCTAATTTTAAATATTAAAACACCTCTATCAGCAAAATATGCAGTAAATTATTTTTCAGAATTTATTCATTAAAAATGAATGAGAATTTATGTGCTCACATCCAAATATATTTTATTTAATCTGATAAAAACAATTTTATTATTTATTTATTAAAACAGTTTTGGCAACAGGAAAAAATTTCTTCAATGATCGATTAAAAGGGATTATTAATATTCCAAAACGATTACAGCAACGTGTGTAAAAGCGACCTTTTAGTGACAGTGGCAACCCCCAAAATTTAAAAGAATGCATTGTCATCGACATCGAATCTATCTTCCAAGTATCCCCCCTATTGGATTACGACAAGTTGGTTAGTTAAACGTCCGCAGATTTAAACTCCATCGACATACTACCCACACAAAATCGAAGTTAATAAAAAGGATTTAAAAAATGACGAACTACAGGTACAAGGCCCATCTATGTTTATCCAATACTGCGCAAATCAGGAGATTTCATTGCATTCTTAAGGCCATTCTCACAAAATATACTAAGTTTAGTTGACCGGTGAAAACCCCATGATAGATTTATTCTTTTCTATGCGAATAATTTTCATTTTCAATTAAATAGTTCATTCAGATTCGAACAGAACTTTGACCACAGTAGCAGGTTTCAACAATGATCGAATTAAATTTCTATCATATGTTGAGTCAACTGGGTGTTAATTAACACACATCGATGACACACGAAATAACACATTCAGCTGACTCACAAATCTCAAACGAAATTATACAGTCTATTCGTAACCTCGCCGTCGCCTGAGCTACTCGGGAGTTAAGACATTTATACAGTGTATTCTGTTTGAGATTTATAATAACCATAATATTTTTTCAATGTGAGAATATTTATGGGTCATTCTCAGAGTTCGAAATAATGAGTGAAATCTGCGTGAACACTCATTGAAAATCAATTTCAACTTTTTACTTTGAATTTTACTTCATTTAATAATTCTCTGCAGCCTTTCATACCTCATATCATATCCTTGGACACTAATTTTATAATAGTTATAAAAAAATAATAATAATTTTTATCTCAACAATTATAATGGTATTATAACTCTTGGTTATATCTTCCTTTATAGTAAGTATCAAGAATGATTTTTTTTTCTTAAAAAGTTTTATCAAATTCCTGATATTCCGCAGAATGACCCTTATTATAACCATGATAATTTTTTTCTCAAGCTGAGCCTGAAATGTAAGGATGTGTAGTAATTCCTTAGAAGAAGCAGACCAAATGATATATTGGACTCTGTGATATCACGACATCACCTACTTGAAGTCCGGTTAGCATCTGGCTGGACTTCTAATTCTGACGATACATTAAGAACATCGTTTACAATGAACAGATCACAGATTTGAGAAAGGAAGGTGTGGCAAGAAATGACTCATCCAATTGACGTCTGTCGACCGACTAATAATGAATACTTCGAAACATTCTCAATTCCGTTTGAAACTTTAAAAAATGTTTAGTATTTTGCCTAAAGACTAGGTGTCTAGTTGTTTATTCCAGTAATAGCGTTTTTAAACCCGAGTATTCTTTTCGATGAACCTCCTGCATAAAAACAAAAATATTTAGCAACGAAAACCATAAGTACTTAAATGCATCATACAGTGCATCATACAGTGCATCAATAGCGCCCAAATAAGGTAATAGCTTTATCTTATAGCTTTTAATTTTATGTTTGAAAATCCTTACGTTAAATATTCCTTACGTCGATGCATATTCAATGGCACCACCTGGTTTTGTAATTTGCTTTTTTAATTTTCATTTATAATAAATAGACATTAAATGAAAACAATTTATGTCATTTCATTAATTATTCTTTTTCATATATACTCACCAATTTTCAAGGTTTTATATAAAGTAGTTTCTAAATGCTCTGGGCTAGACGATTGTAACATAGCGAGAATGATCCTTACTAGGACTTCCTTTTAACAACTTCATGTAGTTGGTGCTAACTTATTAACAATTTTGAATATTTCCCGTGCAGATATGATCACTAAAATTTACCACTAAGTAGAAAAAATTACAGAGGACCACCTGGTTGCAGTTTGAGGGAAAAATGCAGGTACTACATCTGAGCTTCGGACAGCAGTATAAACGAGAATATCCTGGTACATTCCATAAGAGGCGAAATGGGGAAACAAAGGTGTTTATGAACAACATATATATTAAATGGATAACATTGAACTGAAAACAACACTACAAAATTATGTCAGTATAATAATCAAAACTCGAACATCTATAATAATAAAATAGTCTGTCTGTCACTCTATAGAAAGCTACTTATAATAGGCGTAGAGCTCTGATATTATTAACTTAAGTAGTTTTGTTCTTGAAAATAATTCTAATCAGACCTAATGAATTATTTTCAAAAACAGAATTTGAAAAACCGATTAAACTTAAAGTTGACCCTCAAACTAAATATTGGAATATCGTCTATAGTATATTCCTTGGATTTATTGAAGAATATCTATCCATATAAAACTAAGTTTTTGTCCATCTGAACCATAAAAAATCCGCGGTTTTGTATCTAGGTACGAAATGCAGTATTCAGAAGCTTAAGAATATCGAGATGGCAAAGGACAACTTTTAAATATCAATTCAGTAAACAAGCTCTACGCATTTAAAGTTTAGTACTGTGTAATAGATGAAGTGTTTTGATGTTGAATGTAAACATAATAGACAATCGTATATTCGGCGAAAATTATTGAAATACGCCGAAAACTTTTTAATCATTTTGACATTTGTTAAATGCCGCTAAAGAAAATATCAAATATAAGTGCTAAGTATAGAGCATTTGTTGCTAATAGAGATAGGAATATTTATTCAATTTCTTTAGTATTTAATCTACAATATTGAATTCCGTCCTCTGGTGGTTTTTATTTGTATAGTGTTTTTGTCCTGTGGGTACAGATATTGTTTAGGACATTTCTTTGGTGTGATTATATTTTCGGGTTATTTTTCTGAGTAAATGTGATTTTTGGCAATAGGTTTTGCCTTAAGTTATATTTTTATATATTTCATTATTATTTATATTTTAACCAAATTTTGATATTATTTTATTTTAACTTAATTTTATTATTAACTGTGGGTACAGATGCCCGTGCTTCGCTATGTAATTTTACCATGTGAATTTTTTAGCTAGCAGCGTGGCCCTGCGTTGCACAGATCTGTCATTGGTGTATAGGTTCAAGCTTTTGGCGATTCGCTCTCAAGAAGGTTCATTGCTAAGCAAGACCAGGCTCGTTTCGCTTGTTGAAAAGCTCGTAATAAGCACAGGCTTACTTCATTCGTTGAAAGATTCATTGCTATGTACTCATGAGCTTGCTTCACTCGCTAAAAACTAGTTGCTACGTAAATCCTTAATATTACAAACCCCTCCCCTGTCAATAATAAAAAATAAAAAAAAAACTTCCCCGTTAATACAATAATGCAACACTACTTTGAGAATATTTTAACACGTGTTTGTGAAAAGTAAAATGAGAAGGCCAAACCTGCTTATGTCGAAATTTTCATTGCTCTAGGCCTATTAGAAGTAGCTTTTGTGACAGTATTAAGTAAAATAAAAAATTAAAACAAATTGAAATTTTAACATTCTTTTTGTCAAAAGTCCCATTAGAAGACCAAAATTACAAATGTTGAAATTTTCATAGCTGTAGCCCTATTAGATATCATTTTGTGAAATATTTATTAATTAATTTTAAAAAAATTATTAAAAAAAATTAATCAAAATTTTACAATTCTTTTTTTCAAATGTCCAATTAGAAGGCCTAGACTACTTATGTTGAAAATTAGAAATCGCCATTAGAAATCGTTTTATAAAATATTTATTAATTAATTAAAAAATAAATAATTAAAGTTTTAAGATTCTGTTTTTCAAAAGTCCCATTAGAAAGCTAAAACCACTTATGTGGAAAATTACAAAGCTGTAGAAATATTAGAAGTCCTTTTGTAAAAAAAATATTAATTAATTAAGAAAATTAATTAACAAATAACTAATTAAAATTTTAACATTCTGTTTTTCAAAAGTCCAATTAGATGGCAAACAAACTACTTCTGTTCAAATTGCAGAACTGTACATCTATATTTGAAATCAATTTGTAAAAACAAAATTATTTAAAAATATTAATTAAAGAAGAACTCATTAAAATTTTAACATTCCGTTTGACATATGTACGATTCGAAGGCCCAAACTACTTATGTTGAAAATTTCAGAGCTCTACTCCAATTTTAAGTAGCTTTCTATAGATCCACAGACACACAGACGGCTTGTTTTATTATTATAGATTACTAGCTGAATACCCGTGCTTCGCTACGAAATTTTAACACATGAAATATTTTAGTTAGATGTGAGGCCTCGCGTTGCGGGCTTACTTCACTTGTTGAAAGGTTCATTGCTATGCCAGCATAGGCTCGTTTCGCTCGCTGAAAGGTTCATTGCTGCATAAGCATAAGCTCGCTTTACTCACTAAAATCTAAATGCTACATAAAGACTTAATATTAGAAAAGCCTCTCCCCTGTCGAGAAACAAAAAAAACAAAAAACATCCCGTTTATACAATAATACATCACCCTTTTAAGATTATTTTAACACGTGTTTGAGGAAAGAAAAATTAGAAGACTAAAACTACTTAAGTTTAAACTCTCAGAGCTCTAAGCCTATTAGAAGTCACTTTTTGAGAAAATATTAATTAAAAAAATTAATTAAAATATAAATTTTAATTTCAACATTCTTTTTGTCAAAAGTCAGATTAGAAGGCCACAACTACTTATGTTGAAAATTTCAGAGCTGTAGCCCTATTAGAAATCCTTTTGTAAAATATATATTAATTAATTAAAAGAATTAATTAAAAAAAAACTAAATAAAAATTTAAAATTCTATTTTTCGAAAGTCCAATCAGAAGGCCAAAACTACTTGTGTTGAATATTTTAGAGCTGTTGCCTATTAAAAGTCGTTTTGTGAAAAAAAATTTAATTAATTAAGAAATTTAATTAAAAAAAACTAATCAAAATTTTAAAATTCTGTTTTTCAAAACTACAATTAGAAGTCGAAAACTACTTATGTTGTATTTCGGAGCTGTATCTCTTTTTGAAGTCACATTGTAAAAAAAAAAAAAATTAAAAAAGAACCAATTAAAATTTAACATTCTGTTTAACATGTGTACAAATAGAAGGCCAAAACTTCTTATGCCGAAAATTTCAGAGCTCTACTCCAATTTTAAGTAGGTTTCTATCAATCCAAAGAACCACAGACAGACGGACACACAGCTTGTTTTATTATTATAGATATATTTTAACTTAATTTTATAACTAATTATATATTTTAACTTAATTTTGTTATTAATTATATATTTTTAATTAATTTTATTATTAATTATATATTTTAACTTAATTTTATTATTAATTGTATATTTTTTAATTTAATTTTATTATGATTTTATTTTAATTTTGATTTTATTTCAGTTGCCGTGCTTTTGATTTTGAAGATTTTTGTGATCGACAAATGAAAAAAAAATCGCAAAATGCCCTATACTACATTTGTTCTGTCCTGAGTATTAAGTTCCACATATTTTAATTAATACTTGAATGCATTTTTGTATTATTCAAGTTTTACTATTTACACCAGACTATTTTACTATATACATCAGAAGTTAGTATTCCTTTTGAGATTTTATTTCTTTGGTGCTTTTTTTTTTGGTTGTGATTAAGAAATTGGTAATGAACTTTTAATAATTACTTTTTTTTTTTCTCTTTGTACTAAAACATTTTTGAAGAAAATAAAAGTTTTCCATAAATGTAAACTTCTATGTTCTTCAGAAGCTAGAATAATATATTAAAATTTGTTTCATTGTTTAATTCTAGTAAACAATTTAATCATCTGTGTGTGTGGGTTTTTTTTCTTCATGCATATTTGAGTAACAATTATGTAATCACATATAAGGCTTTCTAGATGCATTAATCGGCCTAGTTGTGAAATTTTTTGTCATGACATAACTATATTACAGTGTAGACAGTGTGTACTAAACAACTGACCAAACGTTCTAGATCTAACATAATCAATCTTAATTTATTAATATACAAAGCATTTTTACACAGAAATATTTTTAATAATACAATGATTAATTGATGTATTTATTGGAATTAATGAATACGGCAATTTATTTAACTAAATATTTACAAAAACATCATGGAATTTCTCATTCAATTTATATACAAAGTTTGGTATAATAAACCCTTGCATTTAGTTAAAAAAAAAAAAAATACTCACTTCATTACATTCGCTTATTGATTTGCAATAATCGATCCAATCCCTTTCACTAACCATATCAACACTCCTATGTTTTTAAAAATCGACAAGTGCTCATTCAATTTGATGAAATTAGAGTCTTTAATTGAAGTAAAACCAAAAAAAGAGAAGGGGGGCGGGCGAACGAACACGTCGGTACACTGCCTGAACCAAATTGATAGCTCCACATCACGGGCTTGCAAATTACATTATCCCCCTAAGCCCTCCCAGTTAACTACTTTAATTAATACCACGTGACAACTAACCAGCCGACGCTCTGAAACCAATACTGATTTTCTAATGCAGAAGCAGCCACCACTTAAAAGAGCTATACCTCCTTTTTTCTCTCTTTCTATTATTATTATTATTACTCTACTTCTTGTTCTATTTCTTTTCAACCATTAAGCTCCCAAATATTGGATTTCTAAGTTCCTTTCCCTCTCCCTCCACTCCCCCACCCCCAGTGGAGTTAATTAAAATGTTAATTACTGCATTTGCTCTCTTCTCCTACTACCCTTTCTTTTCTTCAAGCACACTCCCCCCCCCCCCTTTCCCCCCTTTTGGAAACACCAGGAATAATTACTCGGTCCCTTCGCTTGGAGAAATTCATTTGCGCCATTTTCCTGCTTTTGGAACTTCCTTGTTTTTTTTTTAAACTTTTTTTTTGTTTTTTTTCCCCTTTTGCCAATGCTTCTTGTGCTATCCTGGTGCAAACGATTTGGTGGGAAATGGGCTGATGGTTTGGTGAGTAACAATAACCCCGAGAATGTTTTGGATTATTCCCCGTCCCCACCTCTTTTATTCCATACAGCTTAATTCCCTTCGATGCCGTGTTTCAAATTCTCTTGAAGCCGTTGGGTGTGAATTGCCATCTACTAACTCCGATGAAGACTCGGGTTGATAATTAGGGTTTAGCACGTGTTGCTTCTTGATGTCTTCGGTGATGAAAATATCGCATTTCGTTGAGTTCCCATTGTGATTTCAATCTCTTTTGAATACGTCCATGTTTGAAATTTTATATTGTTGCAACAATACATTTCCCTTTTTCAAATTACAAATTAAGAGCATGTAAACTGAACATGTTCATCGATTTCAATTTGTTCTATATTTTTGCACTCTACAGAAATCGTGCCTAAGAATACAAAATTCAGATTTAGAATAGAAATATCTAACCAATATTCTATTCTTAAACTTCAAAGGGGATATCATGAAAAAAATATTAGACTTAAGGGTGACATAATTCATTGATAAAAAAAGAAAAATAATAATAATAAGGTTCAAATGATCCCAACAAAATTTCCAAAATAAAATTTCTCTTATCTGGGAAGAACAAATCTCTCACAAATTCCAATAAGGAAGTTTTAAGATCTCAACAGGTCGGACTTAAATAAGTATTGGCATCATTTTTAGCAATTGTTTTGTTATGAATACAGTTGTTAAAATGTCCTGGTTAAATACCAATAACTGAAATATGCAAGACAATTGAAAGAAAATTTGGCACACGGCTAGTCTAAAACACCCACAAGCACAATTAAAACTCTTTAAAAATGTTTTGTAATTTATTTATTTTTTTCAGTTCTGGAATTATTTTTTAACGTCGTTGTGTTTGGTATCAAATGTAGAATACAGTTGAAAGTCAAAATCTGTAACGTGTAGTTTTATATAAATTTTATTAATGCAACAAAACTAATTATCAAAGAACGCCTCCCTATTTCCTAATTTCGGAACTTAAACGTAACAAAGTTTCAAAATAATAAGGAATAATAATAGGAAGTAATGAATAGTTTACTTGAAATTTATTTTGATTGTTAAAATGCGCCAGATTCAAGAAACTACATTCAAACGTTTCATATTTGAGATAATCGTAAATATTTTATTTCGAATTCCGCTACTTCCGAATTGATTTCTTCGCTACTATTGCTACTAAAATCTCCCCCCCCCCCTCCACGTTTTCAGAGTACAATGTTCGCCAATTAAATATTTCCAAAGAGTATTTTCACCCCTTCTTTATATTTTAAGGGGTATTTTTAAAATCAAAAGGATATTTTTTAAATTAAAATTTTTTAAAACTAAAGCAAATTAAGTTTTTTGACAAAACTAATAACTACAATAATAACAATGATGTACGATCGCGATTTCGTGTATCAGAGCGGAAATATGCTTTTTAAATGCTTACTAAAAACACTTGATGGTTATAAACCTTGAACTAACACTTAACACTATGTTGTTCTGTTACACCACTTTGGTGTCCCATGAAACTAAGGGACAAATGCCGGCAACACCACGAAAACTATCGCACGAATGACAGGGAAGTATAACTTGACAATTTACGATATCCCGAAAATTTCGAAAAAACTCCGGTGATAGACAGAGGCGAAATCATCTGAACCAGTCCTACCGGCGCCAAAAAAAGAAGAAAAAAAGAATCCCGGTTAAATTTGCGGATGACATAGTATTAATCTACGTATGAATTCAAGCATGAGGTTACCTTTTTTCTTTATTTTGTGCAAGAAAGTGTGGTAAAAACCTGCGAAATACACTTATTTAAAGAACGTACAAAATTACATTTGAAAAATTTAGACGCCCCCTACTGATTATGCACGTGGAATCAGCAGCCAGTCAATGACTTCAGTCAGTCACTGGTCTGTGCGAGCCATGTTTGAACATTAATGCGCATGCATAACTGGCGATTTCGGAGAGGTGATCCGTATATTGCATTCAATTGGAAAATAAACGAAAATTTTGCATTTTTTTTTCAGAAAAGGACGTTATTTTCAAAGAAAAAGGGCAGAGAGGTAGCGACGCCCTTCGAAAAACGGCTAGGATGATCACTGATTTTATGAAATGGAGTTTTTAACGAAAACCTAATAACCTAAAATAATAATTTTAACGAAAACCTTAATGACTGGTTCCATAGCTACCACTATAAATAATTCCATAAAAATGTGTAATAAACTTCGTTAATATAAAGGGTTTCATAAAAATGTCAACAGGATAATATGTTAGTACCATTTTTAAAAGTTTACATACGTATATCAGCATTCCTACTAAGTACTCACACACTCCTTTTCGATACGATTTCCTAAACTTTACAATTCTAAAAAACAACAAGCTTTAGTAATCCCAAACTCAAACCAGACTCTACCGCCTAAGATGCAGCAATTATCAACCAGAAATAAAATCTTAATTTCCCACATTCAATGCAGCAACTTACAGACTACTGTTTACCTTTGCCGGCTGAAATGCAATCTAATACCAACGACCACCGTAACAATGGGAGGGGGATCCAACTAATAGCTCACGAACGAAAAGTTGAACTTAAAATCCAAGCCCCTAAACAAAGGGCTTTACGGCCAGTAGAGAAAATTGCCCCAGCACCGTAATAAGCGAAAATATTAATCTGGGGCGATATCAGTTAAACGCATACTTGCGAAGGTAGGCTCAATGGAAACAATTAAAAGGGGACGAGCCGAAGTTTTAATTAATGTTTATACTCGGGAAGATTGTTCAGAGTTGAATAAGGAAGGGCGAAAATCACTCCCTTTCTCCTTGGGAGAACTGGGCATCTGGACTTGAAGAGCTCGAATGAGAATGGTTTGGTTAAAGTTCTCTTGTGGAAACTTTGCTGGAGGGTATCGTTTTTGGAAAGGTTCTTCAAAAATGAAATGCTAAAGCCATGTACTTGGTAATAAGCAGAATAAACTCTTTCTTCAATTAAATCGGTGTTCATAGGTTCCTCTTAGTGTTTTTTTTTTTTTAAATCATAAAAATAATTTTCCCGAAAAATCTGAAAAATTCAAAATATACCTTAAATGATCTAAATAAACAAGGTAAAAGTTAAAAACAATGACTCTTTATCCATTTCAAAGTCGTTTTTAATGGGTTAATTAAGGACTCCGTTGTAACCTAATCAACTTACTATGATCGCGAAGCTCGAAAACATTCTTCTTTACAACGCTGACATTTATTGTAAATAAGTTCAAATATCACTGGGAGAGAGCGAGACTTGAAAGTCCACTTGAATTATAATTTTATAATTTCTTGACACTAAATTCTGTTCTTCGACTTAGAAATAGGTGGCAAACAGATTTATAAGAAAGCTTTAATTTTTATTTCGATATTTAATATAGATCTAGTTTATATTGGAATTTCTACCATTCTAAACGTAGGACTGTTTCCTTTTAAAATACCTTCCGGAAATCTTTCACACTTGAAATTCTGAATAATGTAGCCATGTTTCGTAACTTACTATAGCACTAGTGTAGCTCCTGCTTCAGAAAATATCTCATACGTCCATCCAACCAATCAAAAGTTGGATGACGTATATGGAAATAGTGACACGTAAAAGCTTATACTTACCTGGAAGCTGAGCGTGCATTTTCTTTACTTCAATTTTTTAAACCACACTTCGTGCACCTGTAAACATCTCTCTAATCAGTAGTTAAATAATCATTTTCAACGTACGAATGGTGGTCCATGGAGCTACCAAAATTTAAATATTAGAATACTAATAGTTATATTAAACCACAAAGAAAGTAATAAACCGTGTCTGAGACATCATTAGAGTACACTGTTAAAAAAATTTGTCCACCTTGCACCAAAATTTAGTTCCCATTTAGCTGCCACCAACATTTGGTGCTTAGTTTCGCGATTTAGTGGTGCTTACGGTCCGAGGTTGCACCATTAAATCGTGAAACTAAGCACCAAATGTTGGTGGCAGCTAAATGGGAACCAATTTTTGGTGCAAGGTGGAACAAATTTTTTAACAGTGTACCTTTTCTCTCTTTTTGAATTCCAGCATCTCAAAGTATTAAGTACCTCACCCGTTTCTTTCAAAAATAGTTCAAACTTACATTGATTTTAATTGTCCAACTATTCAACTGATAAATGTTTACCTTTTAAAAATTTGACATTTTATTTCAGAAACGGTCCGTGAACCACAAGTAGTCCGTGAAGAGACCGATGGTGGTACATGAAGCTCCCAAAATTTGAGTATTAAAATACTAATACGGGGGGAGAGAGATAAACCGCAAAAAAAGTACTAAATCGCGTCTGAAGCATCATAAGAATATTTTTTCTCTTAATGCATTTCTTCATCTCAAGTTAAAAATAACTCAGTCAGTTTCTTTCGGAAATAGCTAAACTTGCCTTGATCTTAGCTGTCTAATTATTCAATTGACATATTTTTACTTTTGTGATAATTTTCACATTTTGTTGAGGAAGATTATCATTTACTTTACTCACTTCATTCTTCATCTCAATGACAGACGATGTAGTATGGGCTAAATTTTAAGTAAGTGCTAGCGAAGGATTTAAATGTACATTGCGAAAGTTACTTAAAAATTTCTTTCTCACTGTGCCTGAAAATCCCACTGGTTTAATCTTGAGAAAGAAAACAAAAATCCTGAGTATTGGTTATTTAAATGCTTTTATTGGTGTTTTATTTCTTATAAGATAAATTCACTTTTGTTAAAAAAAAATATTTCCAAAGTTGTTTAATGAGCAGAGATGGAAAGGAGACGAAATGCAGTGGGCTACGACAATTTTTTTAATGTAATGAATTTAGGTCATCTTAAGATTTGGATTATGAGTCCTGGCACACGAATGCCAAACTCTTGGACACAGGAATTTGGGTTTATGGATGATCCATGAACTGGACGGTGCTTTATTTCTGTTCCCAGAGGGGACATTGTTTCCACTTTTTCTAAGTTTACAGGAGAACCGAAAAAATTCGAGAAACTTCTACTTCCCCTTTTCTATTGTGCTTCTTTAAAAATGAATACCTCAGTCATAAGCTATCTATTAGATATTGCATATCCTTTGGAATAACACGAAATACACATAATAACGCAATTCTAAGTTGAAAATCGAAGAAAACAGTTGAAGAAAACTAACTTGAAATCGAAGAAGAATTTGAGATCCCCCCAAAAAAACACTTTTGAAAAGTAGAAGATCCACCAACCTCAAAAACACAAAAAAACTTTCTTACAATAAAAAAAATCATAAACATGATGAAAATTTTCAGCCACAAACACAGTGATATAAAAAAATGGCCAACCTCTGATTAGAACTCTCGGTTGTGACTCTCTTACGAATGTATGCTTACTTAATTTATTTTTAACATTTAAGTTCCGCTCCCATAAAAATTTACGCTGCTTGAGGTTGGCGCCCGTCATAGGAATATTAACAATGCTTGCGTTTAAACTAATTTATGGATGTTTGCACGAATATTTGAGTTTATGATTTCATTTGGATGGGTAGGAAATACAAAGTGGTTATTATACCAAGCATTATTTTGGTTCACATAATAACCCATTGATATTTGACAAAATTTAAAATATTTTCTTAACAACAATTTTAAAATTCACTATGAAATTACAATTTTGATGATATATGATTCTACAATTTCATTTTACAACGGAAAGTAAAAATCAACACATCTTTAAAAACGAATGACATTTTTGCAAATTCCATTAGCCAATCGCAATGCGTGGTTCATTTAGTCCTCTGTAATGAGTTGACTGTGACGTCAGCTCGTATAACCTCCACATTTATATTTTGCCCATAGTATCTTGCAACAAAATGTGATTGTATCATCATTTTTCAATGGAGATTTCCGAAATTAAAATGTTTTTGAAAGTTAACTCTCTCTAAATTGGTCATACAGTTCAAATAACACATGCAACTTAAAGAACAAATATTTCTCTTTAATTCTGTCTCTTCAAAAATTAAATTATTTAAATTTTAAAGATGTTATAAGCCATATAATTATAGTCCGATTCGTTCTCCTATACTTTAACATTACGTTAAAACTCACTTAAGCCTAACATGTCGGAAAAACTAACTTCCAAATGATAGCAAACCTGTTTGGCAACTTTTGGCATATATATCTGAACCTCAATTACAAGCTGATCGCCTTTATCTGTCGCCAAATTATGAAATGAAAAAAAGTGGTTTTAAATTAATTAAAAATAGAAAGAATTATTTAATGAAGTTCAAACCAGCGTAGGATTTTAAGTTGAAACATTCCGCATCCTATAATTCAATCCGTTTGAAGATCTATAGATTAGTTAGGGCTGTACGTTTGTCTAAATTTTTACATCAAAATCGGGCTAGAACTCGTTTTTTTATTTCGTTTTGGAATTTTCAATATTTTTTTTCTTCGTTGTCTTTTGTCCCAGGTACTCAATTTTTTTTCTTTGAAAGATATCACCGAGACGAATCTATGGTATTTTTTGTATAATTATGTTAAGCTTCGTAAGTGCGTTAGAAAATAGTCAATTTCGGCTTTTTCGCTGGAAGTTATGCAGAGAATAGATACTTACTGTCGTTTCTGCCTTTTTTAAGGTTGGCGGCGAAACGACCGTTTCGTCTGATAGTGTCCTCTGGCCTTCTGCACAGAGTCCCAAAAAAATTTAAAATTACTCTATTATTGACCTCCAGATGTCGAACACGCAGGGCCTAATTAATAAAGACCTAGCAACATCCTTTATATTTTGGTGGCAAATCCTCTTTTCTATGATTATTTTCAATTGTGGTGATTTCGCTTCTAATAGCGATAATGATTTCCTATTAAGATGATGATTCGGGTGCGTCTTATATGCCACTAAAAAATAATTTTTTAATTTTTTAACCGTACACCCTTTCAAATGATTCCTTTTGTTAAAAAAACTCATGTGTAAAAATTTCGGGTAATTTAAATAAAATTTAGGGATTGCTACCGGAAATTTAAATTACCATTGCCTTTATCATAGAAAAGTCATGGAATTTTTCTTCTTCCAAAGAGTACGAATCCTGATTTACCTATACACACTAACTTCTTAGCTTCTTCAAGTTTGCCCAATCACGAAACAAATTTTCTATTTGAGCAACCAAGTGTTATTTTAATTTTGTTGGTATTCGGGCTTTAGCACACACCTCCATGACATGTAGAAATGTTGAATGACAAGCATTTTTAAGGTTTTGCTTCAAAATCTGCTTGAAATGAAAAACATAGTGACATTGTTTCTCTTTTGGATGAAAGTTTTCTATGATTTAGTGAGGATGATATTTGGCTTTTGAGCCATATCATGGTTTGTTTTCTTATAGTACGTTTTTGTCATTAAAGACAATGAAGTGCTGCCATGATTTAGAAAACTTGTAGATAATTTAAACTTATTTCACAAATAGTGAGAGAGATTAAAATACATCAAAAGGTCACCAGTTTTAGAGAACAACAGCTAATTAAAATCATTTAGAAGCAAAGAAAAACCATATGCCATCAGAAGAATACAAAAATGGAATGGTTGCGTTTACATTTAAGAAACAGTTAAATGGTTATAGCAAATGCAGTTTTACAGAGTATGGTGCAGGTTTTTTTTTTTTTTTTTTTTTTTTTTTTTTTTTTTTTTTTACAATTACAAAAACAAGGACGGCAGAGAGAAAAAAGATTAAATTAGTCATTGTTAAAGCCCATCAATTCAAAATACCTACTTTAGTACTTTTTAAAATTTTAATTCTTTATTTAAAATTGATAAGTTACTACTAAATTGATATGAGTTACTTGGACTAAAATCAACATAAGCTACTTGAAGTATAATATATAAAATGATTCAACAACTACTGACTAAATAATTAAATATTCTAATAAATACATGAAACACATTATTTGCAATGCTTGCGTAATGCTAAATTTGTCAGATTTTTCAGAGCTGGTAGCAACCTCTAAATATCATTTGATTTTAATAAAAAAAATTGTGCATTTTCTTCTCATCAAATGGAACACAATGAGAGGGTGTCCCGCAAAAATTTTAAAACCTTAAAAAAAAAGACGCATCCTAATGATGACGTCTTCTTTGGGTATACAGTCCTTCACAAAAGTTTAGACAAAGAGGCAATTCAAGAAAAAGCAAATTCATTTAATTTTTGCTAGTTTTTTTCAAATATATATTCTTAAAGCCATAAAGAAAATGTGTAGGGTAAAAAATTTCATGGAAAAATGAAATAAAATTGTCTAAACTGAACAAGTTGAATTTTTGCAAACTTTCCATGCCTCAAAAGTATAGGCACAAACGTAAGATTTATGCAATTTCTTGAGATGAAGTGATCGCATCATCAAAGGAGTGTCTTTAAGTTGCTTTAAAAGGTTTGAAGTAATTTTCACTGGTTAGAATGATGCCGAAGTCTACGCAATTTTCTTAAGTAGAGATTTTAAGAATTTGGAAGTTAAAGGCCAGAGATAAATCTATTTCTGATATTTCAATAGCATTAAATCTTTCCAAAAGAGGTATTTATAGAGTTTTAGCACATGGTGACCAATATCAACCAAAATCACGATCTGGAAGGCCTCGAACGACCAGCAAACGGTATGATAGACAAACTATAAAACTGACTTCCAATCAACATTACTCTGCAAATCAGATCAAAAATATAATTGCTACTAAAGTTTCACGGGAAATTGTACGTAGAAGGATAGTGGATTGCAGATTTAAAAAAAAAAATCTAAACTTAAACACAAGCCGCGTTTACAGTCTCATCACAAAGAAGCGACACTGAATTTGGCTCAGTAACACACGTCAACAGTGACGAATGGCTGCAGGTGGTCTTTAGTGGCTAAAAAATGGAGCCTAAAAAATGACTAAAAAATGGAGAGATGGTCCAGAAAGATTTTCCTAGTACTGGCCCACATGATCTTTATAAAGATCCTGTTACTCAGTTTAGCTGACGTCAAGGTGGAGGTTCAGTCATGGTTTGGGGAGGATTTGGATTTAACGGCCAAACTCCCCTAGCGTTTTTAAAGAGAAAGCAAAACTCTGAGGCCTACCAGGCAACTCTAGAAAGTAACTTACTACCATTTGGTAAGCTTCTAAGTGGACCTAACTGGACATTTCAACAAGACAATGTCTCCATCCACACATCCAGACCAACGAAAAGTGGTTTAGAGCCAAAACATTGTTCTCGATTGCCTGCTAATAGTCTTGACTATAATCCTATAGAAAATGTATGAGGAATTCTTACAAAAGTTGTATACCTTTGGGAAGAAGTATTCCACCATTTTTGCACCTAAAGAAGCCATTGAAAAGGCGTGGTATGGAATCAAGTCTGAAACCTTGCAAAAGCTTGTGCTTTTAATGGAAAACCGTGTTTTTGATTTAATAAAACAGCTTGAAAATTTAATTGATTACTAAAACTTTTCTCTTGCTTATAAAAATTAAAGAAATTTAATTTGTGCCTAAACTTATGTGCAACGGATTTTTGTCGTTTTTTTGTTATTTTTGCGACGAATTTTACAGATTTGTTTTTCATTTTCAAATTTCTATTTTAAATGTAATACGTGCATATTGTTAAGTGATATAAAGATTAAATCTTCTGTCTTAATACTATTTTATAAAACACCAATTTTGTGTTGTGTCTAAACTTTTGTGCAGGACTGTACAAGAGAAAGCAACATATTTTCCAGTTAGTTATAAAGCGTTTCTTGTAATAAAAATAACGGTAGTATGACTGGTCTATTAATTTAGAATGTAGGAGATAAACGAAGCGAGATTACTGAATAGGCCTGTGAGACTTGAGATTAACCTTTAAATTTTTCAGGGGCCCCTAAATTAAATTTTCTTTGTTTCTTTTTCAATTAGTATGTTTTTAAAGTTATTCATGCTAAATGTTTTGTTGGTCTAACATTCTATTTAGACATTAAGCATTTTCTATGCACATTGTCCTTTGCATTAAGATAATGATTTGAACTCGACAAATGCTTAATAATACCAAAAAATAATGATAATAACAATAATAATAATAATAAATAAAGAGGAATAGAATATTAATACTTTTAATTCTTCTCAATAGATAACGAAATGCATTTTACTTTTTCAATTGATATTTTAAGTGATTTTGTTGGGTAAATAGTTGATCTTATGAGTCAACCTAACACATTGCAATAGGGACCCCGTTATAGGCAGGCTTCTCTTCCCTTTTAAGTCTTGATCGCACTTTCAGACACGAGGTTTACCTTTATACTGCCATTTAGAGTAAAGTTTTACCATCAAGTTTTTAGAAAAATTGGCTTGCTATCCTTCCAATAAGTGAATAAGGCTAAATTTTTTCTCGGCAGTCCAAAACAAATATCCAGTCGTAGTTGAGGCGCAGATGCAAATCTGCCACGATATATACGTTCCGGATAGAAGGTATCCAAACAATATCCGATTGAAAGAGATTACTTTTCGACACACAAACGGCAACATATTAAACGCCACTTTTCGAGCAAGCCCAGTCAATGCGCAACATTATTATTTTTCGTCAAAAACACGCAGCACAAGACCCTTCTATTTTCTTTTTTTCTTCTTCTCTCATCTTATTTATCAATACCGTTTCCGAAAAAGTTGGGTTAAAATGGGAACTTCCATTATAAATCTCCAGTGAAGTGTGGGCCGTCAATATGCCAAACACGCTGGGAAACTGCCGGAGAATATGGGTTACTAAGGCGCGCAGCACGGAGAGCGCATATTGCATTTTGGCTTCTGCACCAACTCGAAATTGGGAAGAATTTATTAAAGTTCTGCCCGTCAGTGCTCGGGATGCTGCTACGAAAATATTTGTGCGGTCGCTGGGTTCGGCGGATATTTCCATCGGATAGGGCATGTCCTCCGAAATCTTGCGATCGCGCCTTCTGCAAAAGAGAAACGTCAAATGAAACGTAGTCACTTCCAAGAAAATACGAAATGTAATTTTCACTGTGACCAACAATAGTTTAAGTATGTCTAAGTACCGGGTGATCCAATGCTAATAAATCATTTAAAAAATCGATTTTTCAAGAACATCTGAGAACGCTCTTCAAAATGTCCAGGGAAAAAAATCAGTTCTATGCCCCCGCAAAGAAAACAATCGTTCGAATTTTCATTAGAATATGGTGCTATATAATAAGTGAACACAACTGCCCAGAGCTGAAATGCCCCCCCCCCCCCAAAAAAAAAAAAATGTTTTATACCCCTCATAGAAAACAATAATTCGTATTTTCATTAAAATGCAGCACTGTAGGTTTACGTGAGCAAATGCCGATGCTTATCACTAAAATTTTGATACAAAACGCCATCTATGGATAAAAACACAAAAATATATATTCTTTTAATTTTCAATAAAATCTGAAGCTACGGTAGAAAAAACAACTTGTCCTATCTCAAACGTTCGTGAATTTTCGATCTGCCAAATGTCTCGTCACTTTCGTATCATCCTATATAATTAAATTTTCAAATTAAGTCAATGTCACCATCATATCTCATCAATAATACCAATTGTATAGTTCTGAAAAATGTGAGAGATAGACATCTTACATAACTCTGGAGAGTCTCTCCCCTAGAAACTTTAGGTACAAAACACACAATATTTAAGTGCGAAGGTATAATCGGCTATCTCTATCCATTGTGTATGCCCATTTTGGAAAATAAATACCCAAAATACGAGCCAGGGTGACCAGGTATGATTGCTGATGTTGCCACGTTCTTATTTCTATAGGCTGGAGTGAACATACCATTTACTTGAAGTAGTTTCCGAAACCTACCTAAATAGTTTTTCTCTTTTCGACACCATGATATGTTCAAGATAGCCACCTTCATTAATACATTTAGAGCTTACTATTAACGATTTAAGTATATAAAGTTATAACATTATCTAGGAGCTAAAGGCGGCGTTATGAGGAGGAACGTTCCATAGGCGATTGCTGATTTACTTGACATGTGATGCTAGAATTTTTATAGAATTAATCTCAACTCACATACAAAATAATATTATTTCGAAATAACTTTAGCCAGCCATGCAGGGATGTAGTGTGGCCGATACGATGTACCTGTGCTTTTATGAGAGTTGGTACGGCGTATCACCATTTTTTGAAAACTAATTAACAATAACTCATACATCTTTATGCAGGTATTGTGATATAAGTTAGTAGGAAAATGAATACGTAAATTAAGAGGTTTTTTTTTTATGGTAAATTGTGTAAAATATTGTGAATTTACATCCCAGCTACATACAGTTGGGTTATATATATATATATATATATATATATATATATATATATATATATATATATATATATATATATATATATATATATATATATATATATATATATATATATATATATATATATATATATATATATATATATATATATATATATATATATATATATATATATATATATATATATATATATATATATATATATATATATATATATATATATATATATATATATATATATATATATATATATATATATATATATATATATATATATATATATATATATATATATATATATATATATATATATATATATATATATATATATATATATATATATATATATATATATATATATATATATATATATATATATATATTAATATATATATATATAATATATATATATATATATTATATATATAATATATATATATATTATATATATAATATATATATATATATATATATATATATATATATATATATATATATATATATATATATATATATATATATATATATATACAAACAAAATTAAAAGAAAGGAAACGGCAGAAATTTGGAATGTCATCAGGGGGTTGACCCAAATTTCCAAAACCGTTTAAAATCAAGAGCTTTTTCTGTAGAGATTCTTTCAAATGTCCCAATCCCAATAGCTCTTCAGAAGAAAGAAAGAAAAAAAAATGCTGTTAACTTAAGAACCAAAATGAAGGAAACTGGAAAAAGCTGCAGATTGAAATTACACTTTCGAATTTTTATTGGAAAAATTTGTAATAAACATTGTTGCCAAAAGAAGCCGGGAAGAATTTTTTGAGTTGTAAAAAAAAAAGATAATAAAAAACAAGTGCGTGACGTTAAGGATGTTTGAAGGCTAGTTTGAAAAACATTGTTAAGATTGGGTATTTTGGAGGGAATTTGCCTGGTTACAATGATACTCAATAAATTTAATGGGAGTATAGTTAGCCAACAGTGTCTTAACGAAGCAATTAAGTTGTTCATTGAAGTTTTCTTTTTTGTTTCAAATATATTTTAATCTAAGTACTTGGGAACGAATAACATTTCTATAGACTGTAATTGAAATATTGGAATTCCAGAAAATGAGCTTGTTGACTTTGAAATTAAAGGTTTGTCAATAAACAAACAGTAGAACCATTTTTGTCAACGGTGATAAGCAAATCTAGGAAATCAGTTGAGTTATGAGAATCGTTAGTTTTTAATATAGTTGAAGTTCAATATTATAGATTTCGTGAGAAATATTACTGAAGTTAATGAAATTGAAAATAATAAAATCATCAATGCACCGAAAAGCATTAGGAATTTAGTGTATATCGTTTTTTTTCATAAAAGTAGAGAAAGGTTGGCAAGACTAGAGAAGGAACTCTCTTGAGGTATACCAGTAACTTGCAGAAATATGTTTTCACCATTTAAAATGTAGTTGTTAAACAAACAATAGTTGACGATAATTTCCCAGAAAGTAAAATCAAATTCAAAGAGATTCTGGTAGTCATAGAAGTACGAGAATAAAACATCTCTGCGTTTACCAAGAGGAATATTATATATATATATATATATATATATATATATATATATATATATATATATATATATATATATATATAATGAGTATTAATGACATTTAAACAAAATAAATTCGTTAAATTCCTTTGTAGTTTATTAGCAATTAGCAAATGACTTCTGCATTGCAGTTATCATGTATATCTAACATCTAAATGTTCGTTTACAACATGATTTACTACTATACGTTGGTGCCGTTATGGGATGTTTTCAGTCGGATTTTGATCAACTTAATAAATCTATTACAGCTTTTTTCCAGAATGTGCCCATTACAGAATCAAATCTGAAACACCTACGTATATTGTTAGATGTGTTGTGTGGCACCGCGTTGACCAATATTGGTAATATATCCATGCCACTTGGCAATAATATTTCTTTTGGCGAACAATTTGGTAGGTAACGCTATCGTTTTAATGCCTGTTAATTTTCCGCTTTGTACACATTTTGTTTTATTTTAAAACAAAAATTAAGAACTTGGTTCAATATATTTTCTTGATTATTTTTAAAACTGAGGGTAGAACTGTACTATATGCCTGACTTATTTTGTTGAATATGTTTACCGGTGTTTTGTACGTATTAAAAAAATATAAAAAATTTTAAAAGGTAAAATTTTTCTGACTGGGTTAATTTAAATTATGTATCTAATTTCATTAAATGACAGTGAGTCAAAATATACATAGAATCTAGCTTAGCAACAGATTATTTCGACTCAATTCTACTTCTTGCAGCCTCAACTGTAGATTCGTCGAAGATTATTGAAATTCACTGAAAACTTTCAAATCATTTCGAAATTTACTAATATTTCGTCAAAGAGAAGAACGAATATAGATGCTAAGTACAGAGCATCTGCCGCTAAGAGAGCTAGGGCATCACCGCTGCAAAAACAGCATCGACTAGAGAATGACTGAACGCGCTGTTACAAAATGAACGAAAACATACATATGTTATAGTACATTGGAAGCTGATCACCAACAACATAAAATCTAACCATAAATTTTTTTTATGGGAAACTTAAAAATGTTCACAAAATCATAATTATCAGTATTTCACCAATGAATATGTTCAGGAACAAATTAAATGAAAGCAGCTTTTCCAATTCCTAGAACTCCATTTCGCAGTCCACCGTCAAAAGTGTCACCATTCCCAAAAAGAACATCTGCCACATCTGGAAAAGGCCAGTTTCCACCGTCTTTCATCACTAAGTGCTCCTTCTTCAGCGACCATCTGCCTTTATCAGAGGGAACGCGACGAACCGACAATGCAGACTAATTCCGACAATGGGTCATCAGAAAGAAATATCAAAACTAGGAATTAAGCCCAGTCTCGGGAAAAATGAAGTCGAACGACGAGCCACAAAAACTTCCGGAGAAAAAAGAAGCCCCGAAGGTGATAAAGTTGTATTCGTCTCTCGTTTAAATCATTATTGGTTATTGTGGGCCCGTGAATGCAGGCATTGATGAGTTTCGTGGGGGTTGTTTGCTTAGTTAGGCGGCCGTTGTTAGGGGTTTCAATGAATCTATCTGTAGATGTCGAACTGGGAGAGGGGTTGATTTTTCGGGCAGGTCTTATTTTCATTTGTGCTGTTTTTCGATATTTCTCGTTTTGGGAATAGTTGTCACTGCTGCGATTACTCGAATTTGAATAAACCTGTGCTTGAAAACTACAACTGCCTGCCTGCTATTCAGACGAAAAACAACATTTTGTTTTAGAAATAAAATATTTCACCGGTTGAATGAAATTAAAGCTGTTTCATCTAAAAATTTCTCTTGTTAATATTTTAATTTGTTATTGTTACTAATAGTATTATTTTTTACTATCATTATTATCAATAATAACAATATTTTATACAGCTACTGCTGTTGATGGTTCATCTCCTGCTGTTAATGTTATTGTTTCCCAGGCATTACAATAATTATTATTACTATTATTATTGCTGTTTTCAATGTTCTTTAAACATCATTATTACTGTTTTCAATACATTTATGTGTATTATTTTTGAATGGAGTTTTTTACAATCCCTTTTTGTCCCTTCATGCAAAACCCAAAATGATAAATGATATGCTAATTGAAAGGTTGACTTCCGCTTCTGATTTATATTTTAGTAGCTACGTGTACCCGCGTCCTCGTCTTGGTGTGCAAGTCCCAGCTTTTGGCGCTTCGCGAATGAGCTGGTATCGTTCGCAAAAAGATTCATTGCTATGAAAAACCAAGCTCGCTTCGCTCGCTAAAAGTTTCAATGTAATAAAGACAGGCTCACTTCACTCATGGAAAGGTTTATTACTATGCAAGCAGAACCACAAACTCGCTTCGCTCGCTGAAAGTTTCATTGTTGCGTAAGCATATAGGCTCGTTTCACTCACTAAAAATTAATTGCAATTTTAACCCTTATTATTTGAACTCCCTCTCCTGTCGAGTAACAAATAAAAAAAAAAAAAAGCCCCGTTCGTTAATACAATAATACAACATCCCTCACTCCTTTGAGAATATTTTAACACGTGTTTTTGGAAAGCAAAATTAGAAGGCTAAAAACTACTTATGTTGAAATTTTCAGAGCTCTAGGCCTATAAAAAGTAACTTTTTGTAAACAAATTAATTAAAAAATGGATTAAGATTTTAAAATTCTGTTTGTCAAAAGTTTAATTAGAAGGCTAAAACTACTTATTTTGGAAATTACCAAACTATAGCCCTAATAGAAATCGTTTTGTAAAATATGTGTTAAATTAAAAAAGTAATACAATTTTAAAATTCTGTTTTTCAAAAGTCCAATTAGAAGGCTAAAACTACTTATGTTGAAAATTTCTGAGCTGTAGCCCTATTAGAAGTCATTTTGTAAAAAAGATTAATTAAATTAATTAAAAAAGAACTAACTAAAATTTTAACATTCTGTTTATCAAAGGTATTATTAGAATGTCAAAAATAGTTATGTTGAAAATTTAAAAGCCCTACGCTTATTTTAAGTAGCTTTCTGTAGATCCACAGACAGACATATAGAATTTAATATTATACTAGATTTATAAATGCCCATTAAATTATTTGTTTGAGAATCAAAGTTAAAAAATCATAAATAAACCAAAAATGTTATGAGATTGAGATATAATACAGCAGATGTTAGAACTATGGAAAAGGGAAAATATCAATTTAAACACCGTTGAGGAAACTTATGGAACCTTATATCTCTCAGTAATACATAACTCTGATGAAATTCCACAAAAGAAATTTCTCTAAGCCTTCCTAAATGCTCAGGCTGCACACGAGCCTACTTGCTATTATTATTATTATTATTATTATTACTTTTTGTACTTTATCGTTATAATAATAATAATTCGTATTCTTTTTTTCTTTTTATACATTATCGATTTAATAATAATACTCATTATTACCTTTTATAATAATAATATCATTATAAAAGTTATTATTATGAATAATATTAATAATAATAATAATTATTATTATTATTAATAACAATAATAATAATTATTATTATTATTAATAATAATAATAATAATAATAATAATAATTATTGTTGTTGCTGTTGAATTGTTATTAACTGTATTAATAATAATAATAATAATAATAACAACAATATTAATAGTATTAATAATAATAATTGCTATAATTATTGCTGTCATTAAAATGCCCTTAAATCCAATGACATTAGTAAGAGATGTATTTTTAAGGAAGACTGAGATTATCTAAGACATCGTCGACTTATTGTGAAAAAGTGTCAACTTCAATTTATAAAACCTTCTGAAGTTCTTTTTGTTTCATTGTTCATGATTTATTGGTGAGTCGATGACCTTACGAAGAACTTTCTGGCTGTTATTATTCTAGAAGAAACATAATTTGCTTTTGAAAAAAATCAATCCTGTGATTTTGTAATTACTTCGTATCGTGCATTGTTTCGCAGGTATCAAGGCTGAATTGCGAATTTTAATTAATTTCAATGGTATAGCAATGAAACATTAATGAGATTATTGCTAACATCATTAATTGGGGAATCTCTCAATTTATGCCACAGATATAAATAATTGAAGAAATATGAATTTAAACTAGTCATGCATACCTTTCTTTTCTATTAAGCAACATTCAAATTTTGTCACTGATAGGAGAAAAATTATACAAAATAGGGCGAAAATTCTTTAAAAAAATATTGTCTGGAAACTAATATTTTTATTTCTGAATCCTATTAAACTTCACTATCATAGCAAATTGAAAATCACTCATAGAAGAATGAAAATAACCACTTAGTGAAAAACATAGGTCAAAAACTAACGTTCGTTCTCAAACTGTTAAAAAAAAGGGGGGAGGGGGGAAAGAGTAGTAACTATCTGTATGAAACTCGTGTGGATATTTTCACACATCTCTAGTTAAAAGTTATTCAAAATTTACAGCTAACAGCTTTCGTGAACATATTATACTAAAAGTTCATTTAAAAATGAGAAACTCTCCTCGATATAATCCGCTTTTAATTTCGAACGCAGACTAATTGGAAGCGACACCTACGCAACATAACATCAGACCTCGTGTTCCAAATCTCCTTCTCGAAGTAACCCCTTTCCAATTTGATCTGGGAATCTCAATTCCGAACGAAGTCATTCCAAATCCCCTGGTAATTATGCGTTAGCATCACCTACTAGAGAAATAAGCCCCAACAGGAATAACGGAAACTAAAACTGCAACATTCCAACTCCAAATCGTACGTTCTGTCGCAAATTCTCGTATGTGGAGACCTGCAGACGATAAAAGAAAGAACTAATAATAATACTACTAATAAAAAAAAGATGGCGACACTCGAATTTTATGGATTAACTTCCCTTCCGACCAAGCAATAAGGCAACACTCAAAACATTAAGAATATAATTCAATTTAACTCCGTTTAAATTGATAAACATTTCGCCCCTTTTAATGAAAGTCCTCCGCAGCAGCCAACTCTCGAGAAATAAATAAGCTGTGAAAACTGGCTAGGTCTTTTCGAATGTAAGCTCGTGCGAAATGCAGAAGGAAGGATTAGCGCTGCGGCGGGGTCTTGTTTTGTGCTGTGCTCTTTTCTGTGTGGGGCAATATAATTAACAGGGCGAGAACAGTGTTCTTAATTAGGTTATTAACTGTGTGCTCCTTGAATCTTTCTAAACTAGCAGTTGGTAATTAAACAACGTGGAAAAGGCGGGCCCAGAGTAGATTAGGAAGATTTAACCTCTCCAACCCCCTATTTTCTTCCAAGAAACCTTCTTCCTCCCCACCTCTTGGCTTCTCTTGATCAATTTCGATGTTTACTCTGTGATTTATGTTCACTTTGGATGTTTTGGCGGAAATTTAATTTTAAGTGCAGATAGGAATATGGAAGATAAAAATGAATTTTTCGTGCGAACTTTTAACTACAACTTTTTCATGTTTGTGATTTTAATTTCGAAAAAATGAGATTAATAAATTAGAGATTATCTTTAATGGAAAAACTTTATATTGATTTAATACAACCATATAAATTATATGGTTCGAAAACGGCCATCTCTAGCCTAAAATAAGTGCAAAACTATATGTATTTTAATGTTTGAAAAAGGTTTCTAGATAAGGTACCAGTTTTCAATAAGAATCCCGCTTCTACAAAATGGGCAATAAATACATGAATTATATATTGGACAAAGTTATCACAAAACACACTTAGTACAATTTTTTTTATGAACTAAAACTAATAAAACAAACATAAAAGTTATGTTTCGAAAAAAGCTCAAAACTAATATTGTTTTTAACATATGCATCAATCAAGAAATTCCACTTCTTATGTTTTATTCCATATCTTCCACAAACTCGTTTTAGTCGGAAATTAAAATAGTGCATTGTTTTTTTTATGGAAAAGTTAGGAGAAAGCTTACTAAATTATATCCATATTATGAACTAATATTTTAACGGTACACTTACAATCTTCAATAGGTCACTCTATTTTTGGAGGTACATTGATCACATCTTATTCAAATGGAATGAACTCATTGCTTAAGGTGAATTCCAAATCAAATGTTTCGAGTATACACTTTTAAATAGTTTGGTAATAATAAACCATTCCCGACATGAAATCGTTAACAAATTTACACCTTACTTTTAGATCTAAACGCAATTAACAGCGAAAGTCTTCCAAGCACTCTAAACTCCAACAAACGGAGCTCGTTCAAGCTTCAAGTTCAAGATGAAAAGTTTCCTTAATTAGTTATTTTATTCACAACTCCTTGTCGAGAAAAATCGAGTGAATGTGAGGTGGTACGAAAAAGGGGGAGGGTGAAGTATCGTGGCAGGAGGAAGAGGGGAATCTTAACATGGAGTAGAATGAAACATTGTCACGTAAGTGGAGGTGGTAAGTAATATGAAATCGAGGTTTCCGTGAGCGAAACAATGTTCTTCGATTTTTCTGCTGTTCTTATCTGGCTCTCACCCTATCGTTTTGAAGTGAAGAACGTTACTTGAAGAACCAAATCGCAAGAATGATGCTTGACGCTTTGGTTAGGAGCGTGATAAGAAGTTGGCTTTTGTGGTGTTTTCCATCTATATCTCTGTCGGTTTAAGAGACTGATATGAAAAGAGCCACTGTTTGGATAGTCTTGTAGGTTGTTGCTCATTAATTTTTAGAATGTTGATGAAGGTATACAGTAGAGAGTTTGCCAAAAAGAACCGACACATTTGTAAAATAAATAATTATAATAATAATAATAATAATAATAGTAAAAAAAAAATATATATATATATATATTTAAAAAAAAAAAAAAAAAAAAAAAAAACAACGTAACACGATGTAAATGTATTGCTTGCTGATTTCTACTTGGGAAACTAGATAATTTCATCCCGGTAATTTTCATAAATAGTAACAAAGTTCACTAACAGATGGCGCTGTTGATTGAAAAACTTTATGTGCAATTCTTCCCAAACAGGCAACTTTTTAATATTAATGCATTTTTGAAAAAAGGATTACATAATGTATGTTATATATTTGTTGTTATTATTTAGGCTTTACATAACACGAAAAAAAAATATAAGAAGCGCAAAAATCTGTTAAGTATGAGAAAGAAAAAATATTTTAAAAAATCCCTATGATTAAAAAAAAAGTCAATTTTGCTCATTTTTCAATTGAATTCACAATTTTTTAAATGAGGTGATTTAATTGCAAAAGCATTTTATAGATATATTTAGGAGAACATATATTTATTCTTGAATTGAATAACATAAAAATTAACTAAATAAATCTAAAAATGGAACTAAAACTCAATTTTTAAATGTGAGCACTCTGTCAATAATACCATTCAATTACTTAAAAAAAAAAATGCTAATTAAAATAAAAAGATTACATTTTCAAATTTAATTACAATAGTAGTGAGTACTTTTAAACTTATATCTATTTTAATTATATTTTGAATAAATAACAATTATCATTATCCTGGTTTGCTGTCATTGTGTTATTTATTTGCCAAGACAATGATGCCCAGGATAATAAAATTTACATAATTAGAAGCTACCACATTCTGTTTAAAAGTTTAAAAGTAAATGTATATAGTTTCTAAAAATTAAATTTATTGTGTATTCCTTATAGTAATATAAACATATTTTCATGGCCTTAATATTTTCTGCAGATGCCAAGAAAAGGATCTAATTAACCATAACTCTGATGAAAAAGAAGTTAACAATTCCTCAAAAAACAAAATGGGGCCAATAGAGAATAATTATTTATACTGCTTGCTAAAGAAATAAAAGTTCTTGGAATAGGCACAAAAAAATAGAACTCTGCTACCATCTGTAATTAAAATATTGAATGTAATGCAATCTGCCTGGACAAGATATTTTTTTCAGTGACAAACATTTTGTAATTTCCTAATTGTGGAAAAATAATGAAACTATTTCAAATTATTTTCCATTGTATAAAACACTTCATTATAAATGCATTAAATTAATTGTTGTTGGAAAATTAGCTTTATTATTAATTTATTTAGCATTTATAACAGCATAGATGGCTCTAATGACAAGCTAGGATAATGACTTTTGGTCGCTTGATGTATTTTTTAAATAAATTTATGTATATAAAAAAATTCAATATGTTATTTATCTGAAGGTTGGCTTCGAACATGAAAAAGTTTTTAAAAAAGCTATTATTTTCGTACTTGTTTTTAAAGTGGGATAGTGTTGTAACATGTATTTTTCCTGTTTTGTGAGAATGATCCGTCAATGCATATGTTGCCACATTAAAAATCATTGTTTTCAAAATAACCACAAATTCCAAAGTTGAGCGCCGACCAAACGGTATAGTGGTTAGCGTGCTAGATTCTAGACCGCGAGGTTGCGGGTTCGTGTCCCGTGTTGGCATGGGTGATTGTAAATGTATGTTGGATTGTCTAATGACGAATGTTTCGGCGCATTATAGCCCTCGTGTTGCTGACGGCGCCAGATAATCTGAAAACAACCAACCAAAGTTGAGCAATTAAAACATCGTTTTGTGGTTTTTGAAAACATATATATATATATTACATTTGTTATTTGACAGTGCCATCAGTTGGTAAATTTTGTAATTAATTGATAAAATCCTGTAGGTGGTTAAGTATAATGCAGCAAAAGGTACACTTTCGTTCCATTTTTTTCCCCCCTTTCTTTTTTTTTTTTTTTTTCCTTCTTCTTAAATTTATTTTTCAAATGTGTCGGTTCTTTTTAGGCAAAGAAAAATTGAGGGATCGATTTGCGTAAATGCAAAATAACTTGCTAGATTCTAAATAAGTAGGAAAGAGATACCTATAACTTTGGTTTTTCAGCAACAGTAACTTTAAAAGCTGTTTTCCTACCTTGTATAGAACTAAAATTTTAATATTTTTTACTTTGATTGTTCATGTTTCAAGTTACAGGTAAGTAGAGTAAGAACGTATCTCATGAAGATATGTAAATTGACTTGTAGTATTTAGCTCTGAATTATAGGAAAGATTAGTCGAATGTTTCTCTAGTAATTCAATTGATTACTTTCTCATATATAGTAAAATGAACACAGGTTCTACAGATGTGTAATAAAAGCGTGAAGTATCGTTAAAAAAAACAAAAACAAAAAAAAACATTTAACTTTTTTAGTCGTTGATGATGTTGCATAGCTTGTGAAAAAGACCAGGAAACAGCTTTTGTACGTCAGAAACTATGCAAATAAAAATTTAAATAAATAAAAAAATGTCCTCTAAAACAGCGCAGAAAAACAAATTATGATTGATGGTCACGAGTAGATTGGATTGGATGGGCGTAATTCATAAATGATTCAGTTAAAATTCAACTCATTTAATTAGCTTTATAATGATTAAGAAAGCGTTCAATGCATTATTCAACCATTTTAATAGCTTAGGTTCTCTTTTATGAATTTAAAATGGATATTACTATTAATCTTGTGCATTCTATGATAAAAAAATATGAGTGATATATTTTACAACCGAACGTATGAGTGCGAGGCGGTGACATAAAGTATTTGCTGAGTTGTTGTGGTAGAGATCTAGACACGCCTGAACATTTCTGATATAATTCTAAAACATAATACTTTTTTAAAAATAAGTGTCTTTAGATTTTATAGGTTCTCTGTGGATTTATGAAGAGATACAGGCATTAGAGAATAAAATTGTATTGAAGTAGCAGAAAAGTGATAACCTGTGATATAAGTCTCTGATTTTAATAACATTGGTGGAATTTTCCTACTCACAAATGTATTTTTCTTCGATTTATAGCATCCAAGTGTGTCATAGTTTTTCTAAATTTCGAGTAGAAGAACTTGGCAAACACCTCGCGTGTACTTCACTCATACTTCCAGTTCTAGTCGCATTCCAAATAACATTGTTTACAAATCACTAAAAACAAGTTATCAGTCAACTCGCCCAATGACATCAACGACAAGGTAATCAAGTACTTATAACAATGTCAATGATATAATATTTCCCTCGCCTGTAACACGAACACCCCGATTCCAAATGGGAAACGAAATTAGGAAAACATTAACCAGAAGAACCAATAAAAAACTATAAGCGGGATGGGAAAGTGGCGCAAAAAAGTAATTGGAACGAAAACGAATTTATAGCGTCGTTCATAGGCAAATTCGATTTACGAATTGTAGTGAGAATCTCATTTTCTTCATAAGAGGGCCCTCTTCTGTTTGAGAAAGTGTTCTTCCCCCAACACAGAGGGGAAATCAATGAAAACAATATTTGCTGTTTGTTTCCTCCTCCATTCCTAATGAAATTACGCTCTTTTAATAAAAGGAAGAATAACTTCAGCTGAAGGTAGAGGTGCAATAGTGGAAGAAAAGAGTGGTGTCTCCGTATGGCTTGGAGGTGCCATCGGCGAATTAAACACTTTTACTTCTATCTTTCTTCCTCTATTTATTGTCCCGATCATTTTAATTAAACCTTCCGTCCATGCCGTTGAAACGAAATTATATCTGATTAATTTCTTTAGCATATTATTAACGGGGAACGGGATGAAAACCACAGGGGGGATGGCGAGCGTTTTGTTGTGTGGGTGAATTCGGAAGGCGTTTGGAATGGGACACGTAAAGATGGGTTTCATTCTCGGGATATTTAATTATACGATTTCGTTATTGCGTTTCGATTAGGAGAATATATGGAGGGCTTGATTGAAATTTAATATCAAATTAATTTGTTTGGTCTGCTTATTAAGAGAAGAATGGGAACGAGCGTATTTCCATCGTATACAGTTAAAAAAAAATACAATCGATATATTTTGTTATGAAAAACAACACAGAAAAAAATCGAGCATATCTTTCTAAATAATTTACTGGATTAAAAAAAAAAAAAAAAAAAAAAAAAAAAAAAAAAAACTCCTAATATAATGCATACGTAATTTTGTTTGCTCTGGAATTTCAAGAAGAATGGGGTAAATAGAAACGTGGTGGAACGATACCTTTATAGCGATGTCGAAAATCGATAATTTCATTTCAATTTAAATATTGATAGTTGGGTATTTGAAGGAAGCGTTCCACTTTCTTTTTATTAGTTTCCACACTATGCTAATGTGAGGAGGAAGGAGGAGGTACAAAGGCTCACTGCCCAAGGTTAATAATGTCACACAAAACTACTCATACTACAGACACATACGTTTTATCAAATTAAAGGTCTCGTCGAAACCGATTAAAATTCCAAAATTCGACTGGAAGTACAATAATAGAAAACTATGCAATTCCTTAAGCCTTAACTATAAATTCTACAGACACGTAATTCAAAAGACTTATCAATTCTGAAGACTTATCAATTAGGTGATTAGGTGGATTACATAAAATTCCACCTGAACTACTTTAAAAATTAAAAAGTGCTGCCATAGTAATTTAAAATAACACAGCAACTTAATTGGATGCAAATAGAGATACATTACAGACATAGAACTTGTATAATCAGGACAAGCTTTCAGAAAAAGTTTTCGACAACCAAACTACATTTTTGTTTCTAAAAAAACTCTACATTGGCATTTTTTTATTATTATTATTTATTGTCAACCTTGTGGGAAGTTTCTCTTATTAAACATCATTCAAATGGTTGTAAAAGCGGTCTTTAATTGACTCTGTATCCAATATATTTTTACACCAAACACTAAAAACAAACTTCCAAATATGTACAGATAAGTTAATCGTTAGACACATTTCCGTCAGGAGTTGGAATTATTAAAAAGTACCAGGGCTGTACTGTAACATAAAATCGGCCCGGTGAATTTAGATTTATACCTGCCCAAATTTTCAAAATCATCACTAATGAAATTCGAATAATTTTGTTTACCAAAACTATTTTAATAATTAAATAACTAATTTGATAGTTTTATTAATCAACAAATTTTATTATTTAAATATTCGTTTGTAATAATTAATTTCAATAATAAATTACTTTTATGCATACATTTTAATAATTGAATTCTTATAATAATTAGTTTAATTAGATAAAAATGTACTTTGTTTCTACTATTTATATCTCCTTTGAGTGAACTTGGTTTCCATAAACCATTGATTATTTGTTTCAAAAACTAAAACAAAAAAAATTTAAATTTTAATATAAGGAATATCCAGGAATTTACCTCGTAGGTTAATTAAAAAATTACATCCAAAATGATAATATATATCTTACCTTAAAGGCAATAAAATAAGTAAAAAGTAATACAATAATATATTAGTATAAATCTTACTGCATACATCTACTTTTCTTAGAACCTCTTATCACGCCTACAAAACAAAATACAAAATTGGAAACAGGAGAGGAGGGAGGGGATGTGCTGGTGTAAGTGATTGGGATTTTAATGCTGGCTATTTAAGAAAACAATAATAATATTTACGATCGAAGCTCCAGGCTGCTTTAGCCAGACTCTCAAGTGGCCACTTAAAATATCTGTCATTCGGACATGGCACAAAAATTTACCCCACTTGTAAAAAATGCTGTTACCATCCTGCGTCACCAGATCACATTCTGAATTGCTTCGGACTTTCCAGAGCGGACTTAACATCTGATCCCCTTATTGTCATCGATTTTCTGGCGGTTAACAACCTTCTGGAGTTGATCTGACAAATGTCAGATCTATAATTGAGGATAAGCAACAACAGCACATCGAAAAATTAAAAAAAAAAAAAAAAATCCGTAACGGACCAGCCCATTTCTTATAGACACTGATCGGCCCGGTGATTGTACCAGATAGACCTATGGGCAGAACGCCCTGTAAGGTACAGTTACAAAAAATAAATAAATAATAATAATTTGGTTATACGAATGATGCTATAAAGTTTCATAAAGTGAGGATTTCTTATAATTATATTTTATTTTAAAGAAATAAACTGCATTGTTTTGTTCTTCCAAGTTTAAAAAAAAGTAACGTTTTATATAAGCGAGTACTACCCAAAATCTCAACAACCAGTCAGTGACATCACACCCTTAATTTGAATCCAGGCTTATTAAAAAATAAATAAGCATACAAAAAAATTCTACCTACATTTCTTATATACATTCACGGCGAACATGCTCACTCGTCCTCCCGTCCGATTCATAAGAAATTAGTGCAGTAGTGGCCAAGTTTCCTAAGTATAAAGCCTGAAAATATAATTGGAAAACGGTTTGTATCGCAGAATTCGATTTCAAGATAGGATTAAAAAAGTTTTAGCTTCACAATTAAAATTAAATTTTTTTTTAAAGTAAAGATTTAGTTGTCTCTTATTCGAAACTGGATTTAACAAGCACATAGCCAGGGGGAGGATATGGGGATATATCTCATACCGAAATTTTCCTTTTGGCTATTAGAACGTCAAAATAAAGGATTTTATTGTTTAAAATAGTAAATTTATTTAAAATGTTTTTAAATTTTGCAACATGCGTAGAAAAAATATCTGCTATCTTGCTTGCTAAATACATGAGGCATTA
Source organism: Linyphia triangularis (assembly GCA_963978545.1). NCBI lineage: Eukaryota > Metazoa > Arthropoda > Arachnida > Araneae > Linyphiidae > Linyphia > Linyphia triangularis. Next base: position 58,353,791 of record OZ021727.1, read on the forward strand.
ATAATAAAAATGATAATTACGTTTTCCTGACTTATAATTTCATATCCCCTCCCGAAAAAAATTTCTGGCCACGTCCTTGGCGCTTAAAAAGCGAAACCGAATACGGAGCTCGATTTTTATTTTGATGTTTCACCTTCAGAGTAAACTTCAATTACTGCATCACTTCTTTATTGGTTCAAATTTATATATATATATATATATATATATATATATATATATATATATATATATATATATATATATATATATATATATATATATATATATATATATATATATATATATATATATATATATATATATATATATATATATATATATATATATATATATATATATATTTATATTGTATATATTTATATTGTATATATTTATATTGTATATATTTATATTGTATATATATATATTTATTTGATTTATATCAATATTTTCGTGCAAAGGAAAATTTGTTCAATTTAAAAACGTTAATAAAAGAATACGTCGCCTTATTTATTTTCATAATAATAAGTCTGTATGACAAAAATATTTCACAATTATTAGCTACATTCACCTCTTGGTAATTTACTGTAGTACATCCAATTATAGTAATTGGTAGGATTAATCCAATTATACTTCAATACTATAAGAACTGGTGTTTAGAGCACTAGTACATTGCATTTTTCTGCTCACCCGACGTGACGAGGTGGCCGAGTGGTTAAGGCGATGGACTGCTAATCCATTGGGCTCTGCCCGCGTGGGTTCGAATCCCATCCTCGTCGGGTTGTGATGATACCTTTTGCTGCAAAATTAATGATTTTATCTCTTAACTTTGCACACATAACAGAAACTGTACGTTATAATTAAATTAAAAATAACCTCGTGTTGAAGATTAAGCAATTTTGTTTAATTATTTCTAAAAAATTATACTAAGGTTGTAAACCTTAAAGTATTTTTTTTTTTTTTTTTTTTTTTTTTTTTTAAATTATACTGTAGAGTAAACACTTTCATTTCAACATTAAATATAAAATTGGGTACTTTTTAAAGAAATGTAAAATGAACTTACAAAATATTGATTTTTTAAAAAGATTTGATTGGAAAATTAAAAATATTTTAATTACATGGGATTTATTGATATGGAAATAAAAAAATAAAAAAAATTACTAAAACAATATGTGTTAATGGTTATTAGTCGTTATTTACTTCTTAAATATAATAAGAATTTATATGCATGATTGTCATACTACGATAATTTTTAATTTCTTCACAATATACTTTTTTTTAAATATTTTATAGCTAATTAAATTTTAAAATAATTCCTTTCCAACATATTTACAAATTTTTTATTTCCTCTTATGCCCTACCTCAACGATAATATTGACATATTTTAGACTTTTACTGTTACCTAGACTATGCCAGATGAATAGTCAGAGGAAAGGGAAGTTTTTAATGTTTGATATTGCCATCAAAGTTTTAATCATGCCCACCAAAGCTCATTAATTCCAGTTGTACAAGAGCCTCAAAGTACCATCAGATGAAATTGAGACAGCTACAAAGAGCAAACACTCGGTTGTTTAAAATAAAGAGTCACCACGAACATTTTTCGAACACTCCTCGACTAATAATGAAGTAGTGAAATATGAAACAAAAAACTACCACCAACTCAAAGCACAAAGACGTTCTTTCAAACTCAAAAATCCTGGAAACGCAATAAAAATATTCCGCCAAAAACAGTTCGTGATGAAGATCTTCAATACGCTATTCCGCCTACCCGAAGCTTAAATGAGTCTTATTTTTTTTTTTATTTACTTTCGCATGGATATTTTTATTCATTTACCTTTGATATTTTTTCAGTTCTTCAAAAGCAACAAGCCCCTTTTAAAGCACTCCTTCTAATCAGAAAGCAGTCCGTCGAGACGCGACAAAAATTGCAAGTTTCCACTTCTTTAAAAGCGTTATATCACTTGCAAAATGGGCCACTAATTAGAAGGGCAGAGCTCGCCGCCTTTAGACTATGCAATTAGTGGTAGAAATCCGGGTGCTTTTTTCACCAAGGGTCGTCAAAACCCTGTTATTAAAAGTCTACCCGAAAGCAAGAGCTCTATTTATAATTAGCAAAACAAGGCTTTTGCGAGAGAAAAATACAGAATGCACGGTGGTGGAAGGTTGTTCTGTTGCTGAGGAAAAGTTTAAGGAAGATATTGTTGATTTTTAGAGCTATATTACTTTCCGGGCAGATTTAAATTAGCGGTCTTGTTGCTGAAAGCAACGGGTCACAACCCTGTGGGACGTTTCGTGCGATATTAGTTGAGTTTCGTATAATTTTTTTCGTAAGTGATAAAAAGTTATGTCCGTAAAAATTTCTTTTAGTTTACAAGATGTTCTCATGGTAATTGTAATGTTTTCTTTTAAATGTACTGTAAAGCAATTTTCTAAAAATGGTTGGCTTATTTAAACAAGCTATTTTATAACATTTTTTTTTTTTTTTATCGATCGAAGCTATTCGATCTATTGCTATCAAAGCTTCATTTATGCGAAACCAGTAACTGTTGAATTTTATCAATGAAAAATTGTACTAATGATCAACAGCTGGCGAAAGATTTCAGAAATTTCATTGAAGTACTCTAATAGTCTCTAAGCATGTTATTAATTTAAAGACCATTTTCCACTTTAATTTATGACTATGAGTTATATTAATTTTCAAAGACCGTGTTCTCAACGTGTTGCGCACACAGGTACCTCTTACTGTTAATCTATCTGTGAAGATATAAAGAATGTCGATGGTTGCGTGTTTTTTTAATACAAATCTACAGTTTTATTCAGATCTTGATGAGATTTTACATACATGATCTTCAAAGCAAGAGAAAGATTACATTAAATTTCGAAAATTTTACACTACTTCCTGTTTCACCCCTATAGTGTATGATCTCAACTTGAAATCTACAAAATCAATCGATTTTTTTTCTATCGTATCTTGACTAATCCAGATTGCAGGGAAATGCAGGGATTCTGCGTAAAATCAGGGAAACTTCAAGCTATTTGTTATTATTTTTAATAATACGTACATGGCTATGTATTATTTTTTATGGATTGTAAATACACTCCTATCCATAAATTAAGGATAATTCAGTTTTTTCCTCATAACTTCTCAGTGGAGCATCATAGACACATGAAATTCACATCAAAGAGACCTCTTTCTGTAACCTATCTATAATTAAAACAATTCAGTCGCAAATTGAAATGCTTTACAGTTTGGTCATATGCAAAAGAGTGAAATACCATTAGTGTTCAGTTGTACAGATGCATTAACATTAAAAATCACCCAACTCATGGAGTTGACTTTTAGTGCGAGATTTGATCTCCCCGGTCATCTGTGTTTACTTTGTACTGTATTCTCATACTTAATATGAGTTTCTTGAGGAATTCTAGTGGCTAAATTGCTAGCCCCACCTTTTGAACTGTTTGCAAGTAATGGAAAGTTTTCCATACATTAAATCTTTACACAATGTATATCGTAGAACAGTCCCCTACATTCTTGATGAAATTTGCATAAGAGGAGTGATCTGACTTACTTATAGGGACGATATTCATATTTTTTAATCGTTTATCCAAAACAAAAGTGGGAAAAAATTTGCTATAAGTATCAATAAACACGATTTAGAAAACGATAATTCACAATTAAAGACTTGTCTAGATCAAGGTAACGTAATTACAGTAAAAAGTGGAATTTAATTATCTTTTGAGTTCTTGAGGAGCTTATTAAACCAATTATTCAACATATTGAACCTAAAGACCAAAACTCTTTTCCCACCAAATCGTTATCTTGAATTGGCATTTACTATGAAATATCATGTTCCCACCTTTCTACATGTCCTCTGATGTCCAATATTACTCATGAGATTGAAAAAATTATTTTCTGTAAACAGTATCTGATGTTAAAAAGATTTGGTCTTTGGGCGCAATATATTGAATTGGCTGAATAAGCTCTCCTATAGAGCAAAGGATAATCAAATTCGACTTTTTCACTGTAATTATGTTAACTTGATCTTGACAAGTCTTATTGGTGAAATATCGGCTTCTAAATCATGTTAATTGATACTTATGGCAAATTTTATCCCACTTTTGTTTTGGATAAACGATTAAAAAACATGAATATCACCCCTGTAAGTAAGCTTGATCCAAATTGCATCAAATATGAGTGCAGGGTGCATACACTTTTTTGGAAGTGAAATTCAAGGACTTTCAAGGCCCTTTTCAAGGATATTTCAACAAAAATCAAGGCCCTATTTTACCGTTTCAGAGTCGATACCAAAATTGAATTTTTATATATTTTTTTTAATTAACGAAGTTGCAAAAAGAATTAAAATACTTATTACTTAACAACTAAGATGCAAACACATATATTTATTGATAATTATACCTCTTACCAGGATAAGGAAAAAAACTAGGTTAAAAAAAAAGTTTTTTTTGGGTTTAAACCAGGTTTTTTTTGTTTAAACCAGGGTCAATTCTTTTCTAATTACACGTACACATATTTATAAATAAAATTCGTCATTAACTAGAATAATTATTCTTGAAATAATAATTAACATTCTTTCTGAAAATAATTTAAACTAAGCAAATAAACAATTATTGCTATTTATGTGGACATTCAAATCACATTAAATTTTAGTACTTTATTTAGAGATACTATTCTTTAAACAGGGTTCATACACATTTTCAGAAAAAAAATTCCCTGAGGTTTCCATCTCGGAGTCTATAATTTTGAGCCACAGAAATAGATATAGCCATCATTTTCACAAGTTCTTCGATAACTCGAAAAAAAGAGAGTAATTTTTTAAACCCCCCTCCTTCGGCTTTGAGTAAAAATACGATTTTGGTGCAGCAAAATGTGGTTTTAGAGCAGAAAATTATTACATTTAAATTAGTGATGAAGCAAATATTTTTGTATATTTCAACCTTGATATTTCAAATTAATTTAAAGTAAAAAAAAGGTGTAACTTGTTCATAAATACGTTTGCATTCTAAATTTACATTTATTAATTTGATTGCATTACTCAAAAAATAAATTAAAAAGCATGGCATTTATTAACCTGTTTGCCAACAATTAAAATATTAGGAAGTTTTCAATGATGACATGATATCATAAGGTTCGGTTCATCACTGAAAGTTTTTCGAAATAATCTCAGTTAGAGCTACTTTTAACAACTGATGAAATAAGATTTTTTTCTTTAAAAACTATAGTCTGCCTAGTACCAATTACCTATAGAAGTTCTTCCCAATAATCCAAAATAATTTAATTCGATACAAAGTACTTCTCACCCCCCCCCCCCCCATGCAAAAAAAAAAAAAGTGAAACAAGGCTGCTTAGCGGCAAGCATTAGATTTCATAACTTGTTTGGACTGATAGCTTCACTTAGCAGGTTTTTTAGGGCTATTTGTTTATTGGAAGATAATTTTTTTTTTAAACTCAAACAAATTAAAACCTCTAACTGAAATTAGACAATTATACTAGCATTTAACATAAAGAAATAACTTCTAATGTAATTAAATAATAAACTAAAACAAGGCAAGCTGAAAAATATTAATTTTTGTAGTGGTTTGTTTTCTAACACTCTCCATTGTCTAAATGGATTATAGAGGGTTCCCATGTGAAATCTCAAGGTCAATGGAAACAAAATGATCTTAAGTCTGGTTATTTGGTTAGTTTTTTTTTTTTTTAAATATATGCCAAAAAAATAATCATGCACTCTTAAAGTACTAAGAAAAATATTTATTATTTTTACTTACAAACAGGCAAGAAAAAAATATCCAAATTGGATGCATAAAGATTGATTTCATGCCTTCTACAGTTTGAATTTAAAGCGCGAATCCCTGGTTGGTTGGTTGAAGTTTAACGACGCAAGGGGCATACTGCCGCGAATCCCTGATCTTTTCTATCGCTAATTTAAAGGAACAAATATTTGTAAATACAAGAAATCCTTACTTTTTTTTAAATAAAGACATAGCTTAAATCCCCCATTCAAGTTCTTTGTAAAATTTCTAGTCTAGGGTACGAACGACTTTGCGCTTTTTCTGGGAATTGGCTACAATAAAAGAATGACGTAATATGCGTTTTCCCGTTCGTTGCCAAGTCAAAATCATGATCCAACATCCAGCGTTGCCAAAAAATCATTTACTAATAGTCACCAATCCTTCCAGATAATCAAAAAGGCAAGTTCAAAATTCAAATCCCGTTTTACCGATGACTTAGAAATTAAGCCTGGAAATGTTTGGGGAGGGGGGCTGTCAATTGGATTAAGTTTAGAAATTAAAAAAATATTCGCGTTTTCTTTTAGCTTAAAGAAAGCTATATATTTCTTTATTATTGAAACCAGGCAAGAGTGCAAATCTAAACCAGATGCACTAAGATTGCTTGTGTGAAAAATACAATACTTGTATTCTATTTTTAGCACGGAGTCTCAGTAAAAAAAAAAAAAAAAAATGTATTCTATAAGTATAAAAAAAAAAAAAAGTATTAATTTTCTATACCTAAAATCAGCCATGAAAACAGATTTAAATCAGATACACACTGATTCATTTACTACTTCTTTATAGTTTGAAAAACCTACAACAAAACTGAGAGATTGTAATATGTATTTTCAAGTGCGAACCTTTTCCGGCACGTTAACTGACGAAAAACGCCCTTGAAGGGCAAAATACTCTTTATCGCTTTGTTGGTGATGTTTCATGATAATTTTGAAAAATTTCGAGACAAAATTCTAGCTAAGTAGTTTTTCAAGTCAAAAAAATGATTTTTTGGCGCAGTTCGGCGCAATCTTAACCGAAAAGAGGTTTTTGGCGCAGTTTGGAGCAGGGTAGTCAGTTTGGCGCAATTGGAACAGCTCTTACATCCCTGTAATTAGACATTTTTTAATGAGCTCAAAATAAATTTAATAAAATTGGAAGTTTTTTTTCCCCAGCAACCTTAGTTAATAACTTTCACGGCTTTAAAGTAGGCCATTTTAGTAATTGATATAAAAAATTACATACCCTTCACCTTCTACAGAAAAAGAAATTCTTCTTTCTTTAAATAGAAATCGACATAAATGAAAGAATGATATAAATCATAATACAATACCGAAGCGTAACTGCTATTTTCTCTGTAGGCGATATACTCCTCCGATAGTTAGTGTCGGGTTTTTGCAGTCTGGAACATAATTTCTCCACCAACACGTCGAAGCTCTCAATCGACATCCGGAAAAAGTTGAAAATTTTTACTTTGTCTTCACTTAACTGCGGGTGAAGACAGAAGAACATACCGAATGTTGATCCGCTCTAAACAATGGGATGAATCCACATAGTGCGATTAATTCGATTCTTTTTCCTTCGATATTTTATATACAAATATGCTAAGCGCGCTCTTTTTCATTCCATTTCGAACAAACACAAAATCCTCTCAGATGAAAATTTTGGTCGTTTGAGAATGCATCTAATGAGAGAGAGAGAGAGAGAGAGAAAAGCGAAAATATCCTGCATATCAAATTACACCCTCTTTCCACCGGATACTCATCGTGCAATTTTTTGTCCCGTTCGGGGAGAGGTCAAAGGTCATAGTGACCGTGCCTTTCCAGGACCACTCGGGAGGAACCGATTCAAGTGTGATTGACAGATCCGCCAAAAGTGAACCGGCTAGAAAGTGTGACGTCAGAATAATGGTAATACCGGAACGAGAATTTTATGGTTTTAGAATTGAAAAGGGGAAAATCAAGGACTTTCCAGGCTTTTTTAGAAATAATCCTATTTTTCCAGGCTATTCAAGGCCTTGAAAAAAAATAATGAAATTCAAGGACTTTCCAGGTTTTCCAGGCCGCGTACGCACCCTGTGAGTGGGACGCTTATGCATTTTGTAAAGATTTCATGTATTGAGTACTTTCCATCACTTGCAAACAGTTCAAAACATGGGACGAGCAATTTAGCCACTAGAATTCATCAAGAAACTCATGTTAAGTATGAGAATACAGTACCAAGTAAACACTAATGATAGGGAAGATCATATCTCACACTAAAAGTCAACTCCAAGGGTTGCGTGATTTTTCATCTAAATACATCTGTACAACTGCACACTAATGGCACTCCATTATTTTGCAAATGCGCCAACTGTACACTTTGCATTTGAATTTGCGATTGAGTTGTTTTACTTATAGATATGTTACATAAAGATGTCTCTTGGATGTGAATTTCATGCGCCTATGCTGCGCCGCAGAGAAGTTTCTGGAGAAAAACTGAATTATCCTTAATTTATGAACATGAGTGTTTATAAAGTGTATTAAGCTTAATACCTTTACTTATAAAAAATAGTTCTCCCTTTCTGTATAATTTTGCGAGATTGACCGTATGCCAATACTGAATAACGAATGAAGCCTCCTCACTCAAGGACCGAGCAACGCTGAACTTTTCATTTAGTATTTAATTAATGAAATTTAGTATTTAATTATTTAAATGAATGAAATTAAGAATTAATAAAAATATAAAGATTTTACCAAACACCATGTGAAAATGTATATTTGTAAAGATAACTTTCATATTCCAACAGCATATTTCAATTTGCTCAAAATGCTAAAAAATTGATTGATGGATAATTTTCCCAAGGGAGCATTATAATTGTTGGAGTTCTCTAAGGTTATTTCAAGTTGAATTGAACATTTGTTATATTAAAAATTACTTTTTGGTACTACATGAAAGTTTTCCCGTTCTTACTCCTGCTAGTAATCTACCTCTTGGTAAAAAGTCTCAATAAACTTCTTTTTGTCCGCAGAATACTTAGTAAGAATGTAAAAGGAAGAAAAACGACAAAATATTGCTTTAAGTTAAAATATGCTGGCAATCATTCGCTTCCTTTCCTTCTCGATCATCTTAGTTTGAATAATTTGATATTGGATTTCTTTCTAGGACATTGTTCAACGTACATTTTAATTTGAAAGGATACATTACATCGGGATGAAAATGAGCCTTGCTACGTTAGAGAATAGGAAATTCCTGCCCATCATATCAGGATAATTAATTTCCAGGGTAGATATACCCAAATAAACAACGATCAATCTGTAAAGATTCTCTATTGCACACATAATCGTATCTGTGGGATATTAAAGATAACTCTGATGAATGGTACACATAATTGATAACTGTGATAAATCGCAATCGTCATATGTAACTTTTTTTTATGTGAAGTCATACAAATCGGATTACTTTTCGGGAAGTCAATGAAAAAGACGTTTTCGCTTATGTACAATGCTCTGGATACAAATACTCCCTTATGAAATGAGTCTCCAATTGGCTTTAAACCAGTCCTAATATCAATCAGTTGGCTCCAAAATAATGAATGTGCCCCAATCCCCTTTGCAAGGAAAGTGGGCGCCTCCCAAACGATTGGGTATTCGTTGTGAGATCATTACATTTGTTCCACTAACTCTTTCTCCGGTCCAATCTTATTCCGTTATTAATTATTAACGAGTCGAGATTGATTCTGGCCCAAACGTAATTTGCCTTTGCGGGCTCCTCTATAATTAAGTTTAATTTAATCCAACGAGTAATACCAGTTTAATTGCCTCGCAACATGGCGGCGTTAATTAAACGAAGTTTTGTTGTTTCACACTTCTCGATAGGGGGCGCGCTGGTAATAAGCTCGAGCACACGAGCCAATAATCCGATAGCGCGCCAACTACCTTCGCTTCACCGTGAAAGAGAGATATTAGTTTAATTAATGGCGATGAGAACCAGCAGTCGTTTTGTAATTAAATCTAATTTTAGTCGTATTTAATTTAATTGGCGAACGGGGAAATGGAGGAAAATTGTTAAAAAAGATTCTTTCGCAACTAATCTAATGCGCAGACGACATCGTTCCGAAGAAGAACGCCTAATATATCTGGAAATGAAGTGAAGAGGGGAAACGAACAAGTTTTCTCCGCCAATCTGTTAGTTTCTCACCGTTGGTATGGCAACTACGCAATTCCCGTCTGCCCCGAAACCCAAGTTTCGGAATTCTGTGCAAATTCGTCTTTTGCCTTTTCGTCACGAAATTGCGCGATGATGGATTTCGGGAAAAGATGCCGCTGAAATTAAATTTTATTGATAAACACAAAATGTAATTAAAAAATGAGGAGGGGGAGAAATATTTTCTAGCGAATTTGAAGGCGTTTCGATTCGAATGTAATTTATCTCTTTCCTTCTTTTCTTTTTCACCGCTGCAAATGAGATTTCAAGATTTGCTGCTAAATTGATTTCATTTTCAGAAGTTATCGTCATTTGTTTCCGTGAGTTGCCATCCAAAATTTCATTTCCAATTAACCGTGTATAGCTTCTTTTCAAACTAAGGGTTTGATTAACTTTTAATGTTATTTAGTGAAGTTAATACGTTTTTTTTTTATTCAGTGGGTAAATGAAGTATATATGGAAAATTTATTTCCTTTCCTTTCCTTTCGAAACTCCAAACAAAGGAATGTTTCTATCTAAAGAAATAATTTTTGCAGAAGTTAGTGATGCAAAAATGGTTAAGCGATTTTAGAATTTACTTACTTTTTAAAAATTGTTTTCATTTATATGCCCGTATTAATATTTTCCAACTTGTAATAAAATTACTCAATAACGTCATTATGTAGTATATACCATAGAATGCCAACAACAAAACCTTATTTTTTCAATTACATAATAGCATAGAAGCACTTATACAAAATGTATAAGTGTTTCTATACTATTATGCAATCGAAAAAAGTATTGATTGTTGGCATTCTGTGGTATATGCTACATAATGACGTTATCAAGCAATTTTATTACAAGTTGGGAAATATTAATACGGGCATGTAAATGAAAGCGATTTTTAAAAAAGGACTAAATTGCTAAAGGTAATGATTTTCAGCATTTTTGCTTCAAATAGCGTCCAAATAAATGTTGCCATAGGTGAGAGAATATCGAATTTAACTTAGGACATTTAAATTGTAAATTTCTGAGTATACGAAGGGATGCATCCTCACCCTTTGAGTTCATTCAGAAACAAAAGAATTTCAGCGTACTTCATAGGCATACCAATTTCTTAAAACTCACTGACGGTCATATACAGTACCCCCCCAAAAAAAATCAGAACGATGGCGATATCTTGTGCTCTAATCGTTCAAATAACAAACAAAAGGTACCGTTGTAAATCGTGGAAGGTTTTTAATAATTGCATGTAGTGTTTTTTGTAATGAGGGGTCATCTACATATTAAAACAGAACCAAACTTTAAAAAGTTCAATAGCAACCTCATAATATTATCCCATATTTGGATTCAGCATCCAAAAAAAATGTCGAAATACAAAAATTCGTAATTTTCTAATGAATGGTTTGTAATTTAAATGATAAAAAGAAAATGATAAATTAATGTTAAATAAAAAAGTTGGTTTTTTAGCCATAAATACTTAAATAATTAAAATATTTCAGTAATTGTTTTTTCAAAAGATAGTTTGTAAATGGCCAAACATAAATAGCAATTATTTTTTGCATCAATTTCTTTTTTAATAATTAATTATTAATTAATAAAATAATTAAAAAAAAATTTTTGAATAGTAACATATATTTTTTTTGCCTTCATTAGATTTACCATGGTCTACCCGCCCCCGCAATTTTTTTCTTTCCATTTTGACTTTTAGTTCTCGATTTTTTATCGAAAATGTAAAAAACGCTCACTTTAAGGGACCGTATAGTAGACGACTTTTGAAAACTATCAAAAATTAATTCATGGTAAACTAGAGCTGTGCAAAATCGTACAACGTTCAATTGTCGTAAAATGAGGTGAATAATAGGAACAGCGGGGTGAATCGGAACAGAATCTCTTGAAATTACAAAAAAAAAAAAAAAAAAAAAAAAAAATTATACAAACAAAGCAGTTTTATTTTTTATATATATTTTTTTAATCTGCCTAACGTGTTCGGGGAACATATGTTTTGTGTGGTTTTCAACAGTGCCCTGTTTTTTAAAAAAAATTTACTTTCTTAAATTGCATTTATTTAAAACAAAAATATTTAAGCAATTTCAATAAGTTATCCTTTAAACATTTTACTGAATCATATGATTTTTTTCATTTTATAAATAATTTCAACGATCAAAGTTACATTTGTGAACTTTAACCTTTTTTTTTTAAAAAAAAAAGCCTTCTGCATAATTATTTGAAACGATCTTTTTCAAACAAAGCTAGGAGACGTACATAAATTATATAATGCTCAGAGGAAAGGAGAGTTTCTCCAAGAGGAACTTGCACAATTAAGGAAAATGAATATTTTTTGTATTTTCTAGTGTTATCCAACGAATATATTTGAGCAGTGCAATTATTTTTTATCTTAATGCTTTCAATTAATCAAAAATCGAGTTTGAAATTAGCCGAAATCACAGCAAAAGTCACGTGACCAAAAACGCATGAAAAAACCGTGACGTGGTTGCGCAGAAGTGCAAAACGAAGGAGAAACCACACTCATTCCTCGTCTAAAACAGGTTTTAGACTGGTTCATTATCTGCGCGTTGACGTTTCACGCAAAAGTGGCTTTTTCCCGCCAAATCGCAAAGTGAAGAACTAAATATTTTTTTAACTATCTATCCGAGCTCAAATTTTTGAAAGAATGGTATTGTTTTTCATGATTTTTTTCTCTACTTTTATTTAAAAATAAAACCAAAAAACGTGAAAGTTCCTCATTTCGCTTTTGCGGGGAAAATTTAATCACCACCTTTTATTTTCAAACTAAAGTTTAAAAAAAAAAAATTAGCTTCAAAGGCATTTGAGATCATTTGACTAAGAAAATTAATCTGCAATAAAATGGAATCAATTTTGATTTAATTTCAAAACTACATAAATAAGCTTTTTTTTTTTTTCTTTTTTTTTGAAGCATGGTAAAATGAAATTAATTTTTTATGAAGAGAGGGAGGCAGCAACATAAAATAATTTTAGGGGGATTATTTAAAAATTCAAAATTTTGAGTATTTATGGGGAGGTCCCCATAAATGCGGCTTGGAGATTAAATTTATTTTATAGCAGGGATGCAGGCTCAGGTTTTGAAATTCCTCGTGAATGTAATAGAAAATATTTTTTTTAATCATAGTGCTGCCATCTATTAATAAGTTTATCTATTTGTATGTAACTTTTACTAAGGTATTGAATGTTAAATTACTTACTATATTAAATATTTTAAGTAAAAGTTTTTTTTCAATAACTGATTGTTTAATTTTGAAACAAATACGTCACAAATTATATTCTGTTCATATACGCAATTTTTTTAATCGAAGGGAGTGAACGCATTACTTTAAATCGTAGACAAAATTTTGGCACAGTCATAAAGTAAAAAAAAATTTCATTTGAGTAGTCCACTGACATGAAAAGTTAGGGGTACACAAAAACCATTAAGTAAATAGTGTGGCTTTGGTCTTCTACTTCTTTTCTGAAAAAGTAAAACTGCTGTGTGGTGCATAATGATTCTCACTAAAAAAAATTAATTGAGCGAATTTAACTGAGTTGTTAAGCTATTATTAAGCTATTTTACTGATTAATAAAGAAATACTTCTTAACAGAATTGGTAATGTTCTAGTTTTTGACACCGTTAATCGATTGCAGACTAACACTGAGCCATTGGATATCGAGAAAAACAAGTAGTAAAGGGAATATAAAAAATTAATCATATGGCAAAAAAAACTTTGAAAAGTTGGGTTGGTGATCTGGGAGGCAATATCTGCTGCCCAACAGGCGTGTGGAACAGACTGTCAAATATCACGACCGGGTCACCACTTTGCGAATAGCAATTATACAGTTTCGGTTCCTTTCCGAAACGTACCCGAAGATGTTCACGCAGCAAACTAAAGCTTTATTATCAAGCTGAAGAACTTAAATTAGTTTTAAAGAAGTTAAATATTTATGCAAAAACTTAGTTCTAATAGTTTGATTATTTATCTCTTGTTTTCCATATCAAAAATGCTTTAATTAATTTCAGGAGCACGTAATTTTTAACTTTTTATTATCATTTCCATTAATTTCTCAATAAATTAAAAGTATTTAAATTAATTATTTAATAAAATTCACTAAAATATTCAAACGGCATTGAGACATTGGCTGCCATATAAACATTGAATCGCCATCATATTGCATAATTTTCTTTATCTATTTTTCTAGAAGTTTAGAAGTGAAAAAGGATTGAAAGTAAACCCTACAAGTTTATGACCCACTAGCAGTAGCGGAAATATGAAGGGATGGGGAATTGTTTGCCCCACGAACTTTTTTACTTTGACGTAATAATTTGTCTCACATATAAACGTTCGAGTTATCTTCGAACTCTTCATATCCGTTTTAAATTCAAGTCACTTAATGAAAACTTACAAAACAAAAGCGAAGCTTTCCCGAAAGCGTTTAAAATATCAGTACAGTAAAGATCGAATAAAACAAAATTCTCAATTTCAATAGAAGTTAGCATCATCAGCAAAACAAATGAAAATAAAACTAAACATAGCTTGAAAATGATGTTCGACGCTTATAATGGAGAAGTTGCGTATTTTTTAAAAATTGTAAAAAGCAATAAATTTTAATAAAGAAAGCAAAGCTGATTCCGAATATGTAAGTTATATTGCGGTTAAAAATTTATTTAATTAACCCTTTGCACTCCAGTGGCGCCTCTCAGGCACCACACGATTGGATGCCAAACCACGAGAGGACCATTAGGTGTGATGCGGAAATTCGATGCAAGGCCAATGACTGTGTTTAGTTTCTATGAAGCAAATCCATAAACACCAGCCGAACCTAAAATGTCTCGAGTTGCTGATTCCTCGGCGCGAAAAAGGCCTGGAGTGCAAAGGGTTAAATATCGAAAGAAGAAAAGTCGTAAAAACAGTGAAATCGGACGTAACCGCAAAACGTTCCATCATTGGCTGGTTAGATTTGACGTCATAATCCGATTTGAAAATATTCTCCTTCATTTGCTTACCTACGATTACCGCCTTCCTGTTATGTTTTTCTTTTTAGTATTATTATTATACCAAAACCGTTTGCGTAATTTGTTCTTATAGAAATGAATGCCTATTTATTTGTAAAAGGGCAATCCGATAACTCGCCGAAAATAGATTCGCTAGCGATGTTTCACTTCTACGTGATGCTTGTACACGAATTCATAGAAGATGAAATTCGTGATGTAAAATTTGAAAGGTATGTACCAATTTTGCAAACAGTTTTTTATTTGTCTTTAACTTGATTGAATATGACTTATTTTTATTGTAAGTTTTTATTTTCAATTATCATTCCATCCAGTTAAACTGCAGAACATTGCAGTCGCCAATTATTTAACAACATTTTAGGAGCTCAAAATTTTACATACTTTACGAACTATTCGAAACGAAACACATATTTACCAAGAAACTGTATATTCAATTAAAATTCAAGTCCATGAATTTTCATTTTATTCTTGTACATGTCATTCTTGTACAAGTTAATTTGATACTTGTACAAGAACCAAATGACTTTTTCCTTGTTCATAAATTTTTTGGTGCTATTTCGAAAACTTTAGTCCGTTTTTCAACATCTCTTCACTCTTAAGAAAGTTATAAAAACACTAGTTTTCCATAGATTAGTATTATTTTAAAATTAAATTTTCAAACTGATGGATTCAAATATTGGAAGTTTCCACATTTTTTACTAATAAGTGAAATGTCTGTAACTTGGCGTGCTATGTAAACAACTGCCATGAAAATCCAATAGAGTAAAAAAAAAATTTGCCATTATTTTCAACACAGCATTTTTTTGTTATTGAAAGTATTTTTTTTTTTCATTTCAAATTAATTTATATTACGCAAGAAATTTTACTTTTCCATTTTCAAGAATACTTGTTACCTCTTTGAACAACTTGTACACCTGTCATTCACGAAGTTGGCGACATTTATTACCAAAGAAAATAAAATGGATCGTTATAACAAATTCTTACAAATTAGCAAAGAAGAATTGAAACCAAATAGAACTTAATTTTGTTTATACGTTTAATTTAATTGTGTTTGTATATTCCTTTTCAATTAAACTCGCTGATCCAATTTTCTTTGACCTACTTTTTAAAAAAATAATTTTAGTTTAGTAAGAACAGCATACAGTCCGCTAGGACGAACTCTTATCAACTTGAAAGGCTTTCATTTTAATGCTGTGATTTCTTACATCAGTTTTCTCAACAAATGAGTTCTTTTGGGTACAAATCTGGTGACTGATATGGTGTTTTTAAATTTTATATTATAGATTATAGAGGTACCAGAGGCAATTAGTGAATAAAGTGTGTTCGGACTATTATTGCGATAACAAATAAAGTCGTTCGTAATACCCTAATTTTGGTCTGACAATTTTAATTTATCGTTCAAAATAATCAAATGGAATTCTAATTCATGATCGTTTTTTTTAAGTGCAAACTACTTTTCAAAATTTATTCATTAAAATGAATGTGAAATTATCCAGTCACATCCAAATATCTTTTATTTATTCTGATTAAAACAATTTTATTTATTTATTTATTTATTTATTTAAACCAATTTTTTCAACAGGAAAGAGTTTCTTCAATGATCGGTTAAATGCTATAACAGAAATATTGGATGACGACCAGTTAGTTTATTAGTATTCCGTAAAAGTGACCTTTTAGTGACAGTGACAGCTTCCAAAATTTGGTAAAATGCAATGCCATCGTGTCAAAAATGATATCGAACATATCTGCCAAGTTTCAGCCCAATTGGATGACGGAAAAGAAGTTAATTAGGCCAACGCAGATTTTCCCGCTATCGACATATCCCCCCCCCCCCCACTCAAACAAAATCGAAGTTAATACACAGGATTTAAAAATAAGAATGGGGTTTGGTGGTCGAACTCTCCCTTTTACCTTCTGTATTACTAATCACCTCTAAGAGCAACATTAATGAAAAAGATGTAACTATTTGTTATTTATTATGTAAAAAATATCCTTAAAAATCTTATTATGTTACATGAGCCTATCTTGACTGAGCAACTATGAGAAGGTTATCACCAAGGAAAATAAATAAAGATAAAACTTTTCTAAAATTATAAGTCATTTTATGTACATTGAAATTGGATTTTTTTTTATAATTTCAGACAGCACTTATAAACTTTTTAATTTATTTCTCTAACTTTTTGGTGAATGCAACACAAAAATATAAATAATATTCAGAAAACGGACCATTTTGATTTTTCATTAATAAAGACATCTTATGTTTGGTAAATGCTGTTGTCTTAACCACTCGCACTAGACGCAACCACATTCAAGTATGAGTAATGAAAACACGTACAAACTCACATTTAAAATAGAGAAAAATCCATTTAAATAAATAAATCATAACTAAAACTAATTTTTGATTTTTGTTGTAACATTTCCATCGGTAATATTTCAACAATCACTTTTTGCAAAATTTCCAATTTTAGCTAAGCCGTTGAAAAAAAAACCCTCCGAAATCGATTGAATTACATCAATATTTATAAATTTCCGTCAAAATGGCCGTTACTATTATGGTGACTGATGTCTGTCCATCACAAGAAAAGCTCTAGTCGTGTTGTCTAACATAGTGTGTTGTCTTGGAAACATGAATAGCCCCATTTTCCAAGAGGGATTGCAGGAGAAAAGCATCTACATTTTCTGAATTCAGACCTTTTTGAAAACTAATTTCCATCACCCTTACTATAAATCGACAAGTCTTGTTGCTATAGAAACCGCCAGTATTTAGACTATATCTAGAGGGGGCTATGGCTATTCTCCTGATAGACAGACAGTAGTTTTACATGCTGCACATTAATAAGGACGTCAGGCACTAAAGAGAGTCAATATGGTGTCCAGTGAGTGTCATCTCATTTCCCTAATGAGAAATAGGACGAAAAAAGGACTGGTGGGATAAAAAATCATTTCCTAAAATGATTGTCTATAATAATAAAACAAGCTGTCTGTCTGTGGCTCTGTGGATCTATAGAAACCTACTTAAAATTGGAATAGAGCTCTGAAATTTTCAGTATAAGTAGTTTTCGCCTTCTAATTGTATACATGTCAAACAGAATGTTAAAATTTTAATTTGTTCTTTTTTTAATAATTTTTTTTTTTTTACAAAGCGACTTCAAACAGAGATACAGCTCCGAAATTTTTCACATAAGTAATTTTAGCCTTCTAATTGTTGTTTTGAAAAACAGAATTTAAAAATTTTGATTAGTATTTTTTTAATTAATTTTCTTAATTAATTAACAAATATGCTACAAAACGATTTCTAATACGTCACCAGCTCTGAAATTTTCAACATAAGTAGTTTTGGCCTTTTAATTGGACTTTTGAAAAACAGAATTTTAAACTTTTATTTAGTTTCTTTTTAATTATTTTTTTTAAATTAATTAATTAATATTTTACAAAACGATTTCTAATAGGGCTACAGCTTTGAAATTTTCAACATAAGTAGTTGTGGCCTTCTAATTGGATTTTTGAAAAACAGAATTTAAATTTTTTTTTTTTTTTTTTTTTAATATTTTTTTTTTAATTAATTAACAAATATTTTACAAAACGATTTGTAATTGGGCTACAGTTCTGAAATTTTCGACACAAGTAGTTTTGTCCTTATAATTGGACTGACAAAAAGAATGTTAAAATTTTAATTTGTTTTTTTAATTAATTTTTTCTCAAAAAGCGACTTCTAATAAGCCTAGTGCTCAGAAATTTTCAACATCAATAGTTATGGCTTCTAATTTGGCTTTCCACAAACACGTTTTAAAATAATCTTAAAGGGGTGTTGTATTATTGTAATAACGGGGATTTTTTTTCTTCTCTCGACAAGGGAAAGGCTTCCAATATTAAGGCTTTACATATCAAATGGATTTTTGTAAGTGAAGTGAGCTTAAGCTTACGCAGTAATGAACCTTTCAGTGAGCAAAGCGAGCCTATGCTTGCATAGCAATGAACCTTTCAACGAGTGAAGTGAGCCTGCGTTTATGTGTCAATGTACTTTTCAGCGAACGAAGCGAACTTGACTTTGCATAGAGATGAGCCTCTCTGCGAGGGAAGCGCCAAAAACTGGGACCTGTACATGAATGACATATTTCCACAACGGCGAGGCCTCACAGCTAGCTAAAATATTGCACATGTTAAAATTTCGTAGGAAAGCATGTGTATCCAGCTAGTTTAAAATAAATTAAAAATCCGGAAAATCGGAAACAACCAGATTGAAGGCTCCGTTTAACGATAGGATATGGGGTATGTCTGGATATCCAGTCATTAGTTGGTTTATATAACAGAAAAGCCTTGCAAACATTGCTTTAAAAATTTCAAATGGAGTATACTTTGTTAGTAAATTTTTTTATATTGAATATCTCTACATTCTTTGCATAGCGATGTTTAAAATCCAGTGATTGAGTTCGACTCTTGAGGTTTTTCAAATTATATGAAGCAAATTTTGAACTTCCATCTTTCAATACGAGTGTACTTTTTTTCCTTACATTTTTGTTTGTTCATGTTGTGAATATTTTCTGTTTGTCACACAGTACCGTGTATCGAAAATTAGATCCTCTCTTGCTCTTTATATCGTAAACTGAAATGAGGATAAAAGTTTTCTCTGTAAAATCTAGGTTTTTTTTTTATGTTGAAGGAAATGGGCCTTTATAAAGTTTTTACAGCCTGTATCAACACTTGAATCACACTTTTACTTAGGTTACGTTACCCTTAAGTACCTTAAGAAAAATAGTCAATTTATTATATTTCCATCTAGTTTCTATGATTTTGCATCTCATCAAAAAGGGGCTGATTTTATCCTCAAATTTTGTGAAGTTGCATCAATCCCCAGGTTTGCCCAACCCTTATACCACCAAATTACACATTTATTTAAAAAAAAATAAAAATATATATATTTTTCAAACTCTGACTGCTGTGTTTATCCTTAATATATTAATGGGTAATATACAACAGTTAAATTCAAACTAGAATGCACACAATTTGATAGGAAATAATTTTTTTATATAATCTGTATAGAACATAGCATAGCAACACTACCAATATTGGAATGAGGTTTATATAACATATAAAAAAAAATACTACACGTTAGTGTGTAGTAATAAAAACCACTTCCGAGCATTCACACAAAGTGGAAGTTTTCAAATATTAAAAAAAAAATAAAAAAATATGCAAATATACGTAAAAAAAAATATCTCCTGTCATGTAGTTTGAATTTGTCTTTCTGTTTGGCAGTGAAATAAATAAATAAATAGACAGACAGACAAATAGATTGATAAAAATAAATAAATAAATAAATAAATAAATAAATAAATGAGCCGGACGTTAGGACCGAAGTACAGGAAATGGTGAATTAATTCGCGCCGAAAGAAAGATCTAATATTAAAAAGTTAAAATTAAATTTTTATTTACAAGATTTTTATTTTAGAAGGCTGTAACACCCCCATCCACCACCCTTTCTCCCTTCCTTTAATCTACCAGTGAGGGGACTACACTTTCACAATTTTATATTCGGATGTAGTAAGATATTTTTCTTCAAACATCTAATCTCTTTAAAATTCAAAAATTTTAAATTTTTTGGGAAAAAATATATATTTTATTCACTGATTTCTGCTGAACATTTTTGTATGAAAATGTTGCTGATATTCTAAAAACTTCTAGAGTTACTTGAAAAAAAAAAAAAAAAAAAAAAAAAGCGAGAAAGAGAACTAGAGCATAATAGTATCCGTGAATCGAAACTAAAACTAAAAATTCAATATTTTCTTAAAAAACAGTTTTACTTTTTATGCGCGCAAGATTCTAGATGAACCATTTATTATTTGTACTTGATATTTTTGGAGAGTATGTATTATATATATTTGACTTTTAACTGCAGCTCAATTTAAGTAATTATTTTCATTCATTGTTTGAATTTTTGCTTATGACACTAGGGAATAATTTCAAAAAATTTGGTGCACAAATGTAAATACTTTTTTTATCTATTTACTCATATTTTTGAGATTTAGTACTTAGTTTTTATCTTTTAAATTAAAATTAAAGTACAGTTAAATTAATAATTAATAAACTGGGTAATATTTTGTTAATCTTGAGCTCACTATAATAAAAATATTGTTGCGTGGATGTGTTCGAAATATTTGAAGCCAAGCAGATCAAAACTTGCAGAAATTTATTCCGATATAACTCCAGAACTTCTCATTCTAGTAGACTCAATACAGCTCTTCACACAACAATAGAGCACAAAACAACAGTTAAAAACTTGATACACAACTGCTACAAATCGCCGCAAAAGACAAAGCAATACTGCTCTGAATGCTCACTGAGAGACAGCTTACTCAGTAACTCGAGTCAACTAACTAACTAACTCCACTCACAGCCGGCCTTATATAGGAAGTTAAAACTTCGTGAATCTTCTAGAGATAGAAATTTGGAGGACTTTCCAGATCATAGTCGAAAAGTCCTATACATGTACATGAGAACCGAAAATGTCGTCAAATGGTCGCCAAGTTTGGCGGGATTTGGTGATTTCTCGCCAAAATTTGGCTTAGTCGCTAACTTTGCTCTATCTCGCCAATTTGGCGAGATTCCCATTACTAAAATGTTAAATGGCCTGCTCTTTGTAAAACTCGCTTCCCAGCATTATCTCTGTAAAACTCGTTTTCAAGCCTTAAGGGTCACATTGCAGGAAAGCAAAGTAAGACAAACTATTTCACTGCCTTATGCGAAATGTACATAAATTTGACATTTTTACATAATTAATGCTACGAAATATTTACAAATATTTAATATAGTTATACAGAAATTCGTAACAATATATAAAAATATAATATTTATAATATAATATATATAAATATCATGTAAATAATATCATATTATAATATTATATTTGTGTAGATTAAAATGAAAGAGTTCAATCTATCTTTTAAATATATTAATCAGTCATCATGAAGGAGCAAATTAACGTATTTGATAGAAATAACTTATAATTTCTTGTGTTTAAACGCAGTTGTAATATGACTTCTAAACGCACAAATGGAAAACGTTATCGTGTACCCACCAAATATTGACCCCGCAGTTTTTTAAAAGCTGAACAAGACGACTCGGACATTCATATTCAATCCGTACATTAACATTAAATATATGCGAAGGTGAATCTTTATTCACTTTCTTAGTTGTTGGCTAATTAAATTTTCAATTTGCGATAGACACTATAATTAAAAAATGTTTGTATTTTTAAAAAAATATTTTTTATAGCATTTGTACTTATTTATTTTTTAGTATAATTTGATACTAAAAATTGGTGTTTTCTATTAAATTCCACTTCTTAAATTTTCTAACATTTAAATTTTGTTACAGTTTAAAGTATTAAAACGAGATATAAAAGCTATAGTTCTTTTTTAAAAAATTCTATACTCTCGCTACGAGGTTGGGATTCGAACCCACTCGGGAAGAGCCCAATGGATTAGCAGTCCATTGCCTTAACCACTCGGCCATCTCGTCAATCTCATTACATAAACTTTTCAATAGCATACTATATATATAGTATATGATAGATCAATTATTGTAAAAATGTAAGCGCTGTTGTGTAGTTATGTATTGCATACATTACCAACACTAGTTAAAGAGGATTTTTAAAAATACGCTGGCATGAGCAATTTAAGGAGTTCATCAAATGTGGATGTGTTCGTGAAGTCGCTAAATACGCAATACATTAATGAGAAAAGCATTTTTTTTATACAACATAATGCCTAATTAGAAAGATCGAAATTGTCATTAATTTTTTTATCAGTTTGAGGTTATGACGCTATGTCCAAATGCTACGAGATGCATAATTTTCTTTGAACTCATTATGGTATTGGTATTTTTTAATTTTAGTATAGAGCCCCCAATTCGATTAAATTACATTAAAAATTACGCATTATAATTTACGAATTGTTTTGAGAAATTATATTATTCATTCCGCTCATTATTCCTTGATACAATCAATGCAATTTGGTAGAGGGCCGAGCAGATGTTTTCAAAATGTATCGTCTTATGCAATATTGTAATATTTGTTTGTTAATTGTTCATACTGCTGCCAACAATGTTTCGATTTCGAATAAAGTAGACTAACAGTTAATTGCTACTCCAAAAATTAATACTTCGACGTTGATCAACACTTGACAATGAAAGTTTACAAAAATATTCAATAGAGTGTGTGTGTGTGTGGGGTGGGGGGGGGGGGGCATGAAAAGTTGGTAGTATTTCATGTCACTTACGCAAATTCTATCAGCTATAGATAAAAAGCTAATAGTAAATTTTCTGGAAATGTTTTTGTTTCCTGCAATTTTAATTGGTGGCAAAGTTATATAAAAAAAAAGGTTTAAAATTAGGTCATATATACATTTATAACCTACTGAAGCACGGGACACTGAGAAACAAAGAAAACTAAGCTCAAGACAAAAGTTTAAATTTCCTCTGAATTCAAAATCACAGAAATTATGAAATACGTAAGAACCTTTGGGTAGTTATTAATAATACTATATCTATCAAAATTGTTTGGATAAAGATTCTTTTTGTGGATTTAATAAACAAAAAAAGTGAATTAATACACGGGACATTCGAAAACTGACGCACGAGACATACAATTTTTGTGAATGAAACACAAACAATTTTCACAATTACAATGGTTGCAAATAAAGTTAGACATACAAAACTATAAACGATGATTTTGATTTTTTTTTAATTGGCGAAGAGTTTTAAAATTTCGTTGATGGTTAAACATGGAAGAAATACTGTAACAGCAGTTACAAAACACAAACCTTTCTACTTCACTAAAACACAATTAAGTTATAAAGCATAGTACAAGCAATAACTTCTCGTATATCTCACATTTTGAAAAATTTGTTATTATGACTAGTACAGTACACACAAAAAAATAAAAAATCCGAACAATGGCTATATCTTCGGTTCTAATTATCGTAGAATCTTGCGGTTTGCACAAAATGTTTTGTTAACGCTTTTCTATTTGTCTGGTGCAAAAATATTTTCTTAGTGGGCTGTATTCTAAATAAATATAACTCTATCTTTAAAAATTTTAATACTAACCCCTATTTTTTATGTTTTCATTCGATTTAGAATACCTCGTTTACCCTAAATTCCAAATTTCAGTTCATTATGCTGAGAAACATTACTTATGAGCAAATATGTTTTGATGATCTTGAGGGCAAATTTCTTCATCGCGGGGAAAAATCGAAAGTTTTGCATGCTTCAAGATGTAATCTATTAAGCGGTCCCTTAAAGTGAGCTTTTTTACATTTTTGCTCAAATATCGAGAACCAAAGGTCAAAATGAAATGAAAAAAATTCTGGAAGGGATAATTCTAATTGCAAAAAAAATATACGTTTCTATTTAAAAAATTTCAAAACTTGTTTTATTAATTAATAATTATTAAAATACTGTTTAATACAGAAGTTGTATGTTATTTATGTTTGGCCTTAAACAAACTATCCTTTGAAATAAAAGTTGCTAAAATATATTAACTATATAAGAATTTATGGCCAAAAAAAACAAATTTTCTTTTTAACATTAATTTATATATTTTTTTATATCATTTAAATAACTAACCACTCGTTGAAAAATTATGAAATTTGGTATTTAGATGTTCTTTTGGATTCTAAATCTAAATATGGTATATTATTATGGGGTTGCCATTGAACTTTTAAAAGTTTGGTTTAGTTTTAATACGTAGATGACACCTAAATATATATATATATATATATATATATATATATATACAGTTAATAAAGACCTTCGACCTTCCACAATTTACAACGGTACTTGACTTTTGTTACTTCATCAATTAGCAATTAGAATACAAGATATAGCCATTGTCCGTTTTTTTTTTTTTTTTTTTTTTTTTTTTTTTTTGCGTATACACACGCATAATAAGTATATAATCTATTTAACTGTCATTTAATTTTCCTGTTTTTAAGAAATTACATAATAGTTTAAAAAAAAAATTGTACACGTCTGGAATTTTACAGTAATAGGAATTGAAATAATTTGTGTACTTAAAATTTTGCTTTTTTATTATGCTCAGGACTTATGTGTTTTCCTAAAATTAATTTTTAATTTAAGTTTGTACTTTTCAAGAAGTTGTATAAAAGTTTGAGATTAGATTTTAAAAGAAAACTAGAATTTTTATAAAAATTGATAGGGAAATAAATATTTTTTTAGAAAAATACGTGTTTTGTGCTGACTCGCGGAACGTATGTGTTTTACTAAAATTCATATTTAATTTAATTCTGTATTTTTATGAAAAGTTGCATAGCAAAACGTGATAAAGTTTTGAAAGAAAACATGAATTTTCAACATAAATTTGCATTTAAATTAATACAAGATTCTTTTCACTTATAGGAAACCATTTTGTCATACATCGTTTTAATGAAAAGGTTTTATAGTTGAAGGCATAATAATTTTTTTATCGGGAATTTCAGGTATTTTGATTTTCTTAGAAATGCCAGTTTCAGGTGCAAAACAATACTGAAAAACAAATTCTAAGAGTGTATGCATTATATTAAAAATAAAAAATAAAATAATAATAATAATAATAATAATAATGTGCTCTACTATAAGAGGTAATCAAAATTAATAGTACAGACAGAAAAGAAGAGTAATATTATTACTTTTCAATGATTTTCAGAATAAATGTAATTAAAATGTTTAAATATTACATCGTGTTCCATTAATCACGTCTTTCACTATTAAAACGTGCCCCAAAGCATTTAATTGCTCATATATATACATTTTTTTCCCCCTTTTTTCTTCTTCCAACGTTATGGAAGTGAAATTCGTTGTATAGGGTAAATGAAGTAAAATAAGTCAACAGAAGGCACAAATATAAGAGTACAAACTTAATAGGGAAAGTTGTAATTAAAATAAGATCTTAGACCCTGAAGCATGGGCAGTGGGCACCGCCTGAAAGGGTTAAGAGGTGCACTTGCCCCCTCTATTTATTGAACATTCTTTCTAACTATTATTTTTAGTAATTTGCTTGAGATTAACAACCACCGTAAGATAAGGGGACAAGATACATCTATTCCAATAAAATACACAGCAATCGATTCAGCTATTGAATGCAGTTTGATTCAAATATCAAGACATAAGGACCATTTCTTGTAGTCCGAGAGGCGACTGGATGTTTAGGTACCCCATCGAACATCATTCTGAATTTTTTATAGAATGTGGAGAAAAGTTAGTAGATTACGAATCCACTGGTCTGCCGTGGTAAAAATAGCTGAAACAGGTCAAAAATCAACTTTGAATGAATTGAGCTAAATCCGATTGCCAAATATGCATAACTTGCCAAATAATGAGCATTCTTTTTGTTTTTGGTAACCCTTCGTTCTTTAATTTTCAATTAAGAAGGATGCAGATAATTCAGATATCTGGCGGCGACTTACATACCTCCTTTAAAAATGAGCCAAGTTGGCAATAAATATTACGTCACTAATGACGTAATTGATGTCGCCAATTTGGCTTACTTCTAAAATATGCTAGTTTTCCGACCCAGAGATCAGAAATCGTTTGCGCCCTTCTTCAGTGAAAATCAAAATGCGATTGGTTTACCAGACGAAAAAGTGGGCTCATTTTTTGGCAAATTCTTACATATTTGGCTGTCGGATTTAGTTCAACTCTTTCAAAGTAGATTTTTGACCAGTTTCGGCCATTTTTGCAACGGCAGACCAGTGGATTCGTAATCTACCAACTTTACTCCACATTCCATAAAAAATTTAGAATGATGTTCGATGGGGTACTTAAACATCCAGTCGCCTCTCAGTCTATTGCATTTGGCGACGTCCAGAGTTATATAAATAGACCACCAACAATTTGGAGTAAAAGATACTTCAGGGGATTTTCTATTCATGAGTTGAATACAGAGTATAAACCAATATACTACGTGAAAAGAGCGGTGTTTCAAGCAAGCATTGTTATACTGATTTGTGTTCGTAGAGTTGGTAAGGAGTGTTTTGTGTAAGCTCGCATGTCTATGTTGCATTATAGATGGAATGTTACCTTTAAGCTGTTTACATTAACGTGGTTGCTTATTTTGTAGGTGCAAATCCTCTCATCCGAGATTAATATAATTTTGGAAAATAAAAATCTCTGTACACACAAAAAGTAAAGTTTAAAATCGGGATATCTTCAGAATGTAATAAAGTGGCATTGAAGCCCAACTTAGCAAGTCGCGCCTTTCTGTAAAATTATTTATGATGGACACAAGATTGTGTTAGGAAATGGACCACTCTAATATTCGGTGTTAAGTGTTAGTGTAAAAAATCTAATAAGATAGTAAAATAAAAACAAAACGTAAAGAAGTCATATAAAATAGGAATTATTGCTTTTTTTTGGAGAGTGACGTGGCATAAATTATTAACAGCACCGACCTGTGAAAACTAAATACATTTGGGACATTAAAGTAACACACATTCAAGCTTGTACTTAAAAGTATTTGGACGAGAGTATGCGAAATACGAATTTCCAATCACGGACGCCATTCCCAGCTAAGTGATCATACTTCAGGCTTAATGGAAAACTGCCTCTCAAAAGTACTCCTTAAGGAATAAAACTCGTATTTTTCTGAGGGAGCTTTAAAAGCATTTAATAACAGCAGAAAAAGCGAGTTACGTTAAATAAATAAAAAAGAGGGGCTAAGGGACCTCTCGAAAAGCTTTTGAAGGCCCCACTTTCCTTGAAAGCCTCATAAACAGGAACTTTCATTTAAGTAAAAACGGAACACTAAATATCAGCGTATTTTGATGAATTAAATTTCTTGGCGATAGAGGGCGCGAGGTTGCTTACGTTTTTTTTTTTTTTTTACCTCGTAAGTGCGCCAAGTAAATAAATGGAAGTATAGGGTTCGTTTCAGTCGATAAAAAATATTCCAATGGCGAATCCGTAAATGATTTAGAAGACTTTTTACTTTACCTTTCTTTTCAACTTGAAATGCACAGCAGTTAGAAATTTATCGCAGTGTTCCATTAGGATAAGTGAAAGCAATGCTCAAGATACGTAATAAATATGCAAGTCTATTTCGAATAAAATCTATGCCTCCATGCACGTGCATTTGGAAAAAGCCCGCCTGTGTTCGCTTGTGTTGCCAATATAAAGAAACCAAAATAGAAAATGAAGTGGATTAGGTAATGAAGCTTTTATTGCAAATTTTGCTTTTTATCGGATACATTCGTTCATCGACAATTTTTTTTTATTATTATTTCTTTACTATACAAAAAAAAAAAAAAAAAAAAAACACCTTGTGGAATCGATCAGTAAAGAAGTAACTTTTTCAAATAGGAATTCCATAGAAGTTCAAGAAGTCAATCTGACCATGGTCGCCGTCATGATTATTTGCAGGAAAGTAGCAGATCGCATATACCAGGAGCCGCAAGAGGGCTAAAGTTTTTGTTCAAATCTGATTTTTCAAAAATGATCAATGGATTTCGTAATGAAATATTAATAGTTATGCATTAATTTTCTGTTCCAAGGAATAATTATATTTTTCAAGCCAGAAGTAAATTTGAGTGTAAAAAATAAAGTTTCTGAAATTCTGTTTTATTTGTTAACCCGGGAAACGGTAACCTTAATAAGAAAAAGTGGTTTATTACGCGTCATGCGTCGACCAACTTGAGTGAAGTCTGGATCTGTCAGACAGAGCGGCACAGTGGTTCGTCAAAGCACAGCTGATTCTCCATGTCTATCGCAATGTCTAAATTTGAGAAAGCTTAAAGTTTTTGTGCAAGCTTAAAAAGTATGTAACGGAAACTCTGAAAAATCTCATTATTTCTATTCCTCAATCTTTTAAAAATCCCAATTTCCCGATTTTTCGAAGTGGACTTTTAGCTTTATCGTTTATTCCCTCACAGCGATTCTCGCTGATTTTTGAATCTCTGGAACCATTCACACACAGAAGTTTTTGTAAGTATACAGCTCCGTAAACAATACGGAGACTTTGTAGTTACCGTTGCTTTGATGGAAATTTCCCAAGATTGCAAGTTGCTCAAGATGTAGCACTAGCCTTATTTTGACAACTCACTGTGTTACATTGTCCAACTGATCCGGACTTAATGAACGGGGACTTCACGTTCGTACGCGTGCTCAAAAAATCACTTTTACCTGACACGGTACCGTTTAAATGCATAAACCCACTTAATAAATAAAACACAAGGAACTTTTTGATTAGCTAACGGATTATGTTACTATTCTTCCTTTGTACCTTGAAATTACAATTTTTCAATCCAACCCGGTCCCTTCGGATAAATTTCCTTAACAAGAGGCTCGTAGTATCCATTGTGCTGAACTTTGCCAACAAAGTCGCTCACAAAACAAACTCCTGATTGCAATAATTTGCGAAACAATATTTCGTTTGAGTCAACTAGCAAGATCAACCCCGAAACCACAGTCCCCCTCCCTTTTTTTAGAGGTTTATTTATTTATTTGACTACTCTTCTTGATAACTTTCGGAACGTAAGGAGATCGATCCTTTTTAAGAGTAGCAACGAGTCTAGTTTGTATTCTGCAGATTCACTTTGCTTGTCCTCTCCGCTTTATTAGTGTACACGTAGAAGATCATTGCATTGGGTTCTGTGCGGGTTTCTTTATTATTTGGTTTTTCTCGTTACTTTTTCCTACTTTCCACGAATGTGATTTGGAGTTCAAAAAATTCTTTTTCACTCGGAATGTGTTGGCTGTGCCGAAAAGCAAATTAGTTGAGTTTGAGAGATGCAATGCTGAAGTTTTGTGGTTCGTTACCACTTACGCAGTTGGGTTTTGAGGTCCTCCTCTTCAGTGCATTTCGTGGTATTGAGCGAAAAAGCGTCGGTGGCTTCGTTAGAGTGAGAAGAGGGCTTTGCCTTCAGACTTAATTAGCTGTCAGCTGCGACGACAAAATGCCGTGAAATTGCATTAATAAAGCGCCTTGTCGATACGTACTGGACGAGAGTTGGAGTGCGACGTTTTATCCCTTCCCGATCTTTATTTTATTTAATTTTTAGGGAAGTTTGCGACGAATAAAAATTTTTGGGCTTACATCGAAAGTCGGGAGGTAAGTTTTGGCTCGGTAATTACATGTTCGAAGAAGTCTCACTAGAAAAAGAGAACCAATATTTTATTATGAAATACAACTATTTTTCATAAATGAATAAAAATATATATATATATATATATAAGGAAAAAAGACACATCATTCTTAACAGCTTTTTATAAAAACATGGAATACCTTTATATCAATGTCAATAAAACGATCTGAGTAGAAGATAAGGAATACGAAAATATATTTAATTCAATTCTGTATTCGTACATTTTAAAATATTCATCACGTTGTATGGCTTTTCCTGACATTGAAATTTCTGTTTATCTGATATATATTTTATTGACTTTATGTTACTCTAAATATTAAGTTCAATCTATTTAAGAAAGTTGCTTTGAGTCCCCTGATTTCATAAAGTGATAGTAAATTGGTAGAATTCTTTTAAAGGACTAATGTTCGTTGTATACCTTTTCTAGTCATTTTGTAACTTATTATTTATAAAAAATCCCATGGAGTTCATTAGCTTCCCATCGGCTAGTTTTATTTAAGACGAAGCTTTTTATTTATAAACATCTTCAATGAAAAGCCCACTCGGGACGACTAAACGAAGCCCCACGCCATCATTAATCGCCCTTAGCGGAAATCAATACACCAGGTCCTTCCACGACTAATCGGAGCCCTCAATCATCATCGATAAATCTACATCTCAGTTTCATTGAAGTTGTACCGACAAGCAAAGACCATCCATCATGGATGGTAACAAAGATCTTCTTCTTGAGTCATTACCGGGTCCGGCCCTTTTTCTCCCGATATAAAAAGGATACTCTCCTTTAATAAATATACAACACGATATAAATAAATAGGAATCGATGAGGGGGCACTTAACATTAGCGATTTCGGCTCGACAAGGCCACTCGTGGGGACCCCACCCTCGGATCCATCAGCGTTTCCCTTTTTAAGTGGTGGGGCAATTACCAAGGAGTTCGGGAAAAGGAGTCGGTGAGCATTAAGTGCATTAATGTATTCTTTGGGAGGAGGGTTTTTGTTTGTCGTTTAGGGTCGTCTTCTTGTCGAGGGAGGAGAGGACTTGGAGGATGAAGGAGGTATAGGTAAGATGGGGTTTGGTTTGTCACTAATTGGGGAGGGGGGAATCGAATGTTAGGATTTTGTAGAATGCAGAAGCAAATTGGGAAAAAGTAGTTACTGATATAATTTTTTGTATATTTCTTAAAATTTTGTTAAGTACGGCCTCTAAGAGGTGTGGATTGTCAATAAAAAACGGTCTAAGTACCTTTACATTTCTGATATCAAAATCTGGAATGTATTTACGAAAGAAATGTTTTATACGTATATTAATTACTTTAATGTTGACCATTTCCCATATTAATTGAAAGAACATTTTCTAATTAATTTTTTACTAGAAAAACAATGGCAAAACATTGAACTGAGAAAGACGAGCCAAATCTAACATCAAAGATTTAACAAGGTACAAATCTGTGAAAATAGTAACTTCTTTGCTTGGTATATCAACATTTTTGAATTCCAGTCGTGGAAAAATCAGATGCGAGAAAATCAAAAGCAATGGGCTCTATGAATTCATTCTTGTTGTGAATTCGACTTCATCCTGTGATCTAAAAAGTTATCTCAATTGGTTCTTATTAAATATAAGTGTTGATAGTTTCAACTCACGTCATCTGAACGTTATTGATAAAGTTCATTATATGTGATAGCTGAATCTTATAAAAACCCTAGATTATTTATTAATTATACAAAGTCCATTTAGTGTCCATTGTTAATAAGAAGTTAAAGAGTTTGAATTTATAAAGAGCTCGTTAAAGAAAATTTATCGTTTGGTTGTGAAATTTATTTGTGTTTTAGCGAGAGATTCAAAGTATTTGAAAGCTCATTTAGCTTTATAGTTTTATTTCTTATAGTAAACCTGATGTTAAATTGTCAATTTGGCATGCTTTCTGTTTCTTTAAGAACTGTTTATTTTATGGTTTGCAAATTTGAAGTTTAATTTATAGTGTTGCTTTGGAGGATTTGGTGCTCCCTCACTTCTTGATACACAATTTTATGAAGATATGTTGATTAATACAGACTATAGTTGGACACTTTCTTTAATGACATTAAAAAAATATCTTCAAAAAGTTGTTTATTTAAATGTATTATTGTTAACGAAGAAAATAAATTACTTGAAAATATTGCACTGGATTGTTTTTATTGCTTTTGTTCTACCTCAAATATATAGCAGTCAACAAATGCATTGGTTTAGTAATATAACTTAATTTAAATGCGGGAATTAATTCGACCCATTAATGTCACTCGCATTTTTCTCACCCTTATTACCTTCCCTACCATGACTACGACAAAACCATCTGGGTACCTTTGATACAGGATGCAGTGGTTTTTCATCAATACTAACATATTTTGAACCCATCAAGTCTGCGCTTCACCATGTTTGTATGAAATTAATTGATTCAGCGATATTCAACAACTCTTCAATCGACGCTGACCGCCACGCAAGCAATCAGGCCATCTCCTCATCCACACCATTTAACCCAATCCGACAGATGACCAGGTTCCCACCTCTCGCCAGTCCGATTTCGCTCCATATATTCCTCGCCAACTCTAAGCAGAAGAGATAGCAGGAAACCAATCGAAACGCCGATTTTAATTAAACCATTCCAATCAATTCGATCTCAATATCGCCGACGGCGGCAATCTCCCAAACGAATTCCTAGGGTACGGAGATAGAGATATATAAAAGAAACACACTCCCAGATGCGCAATAAATAACGAAGTGAAAATGCAGAAATAAAGAAGCAAAACACTTAGATTGCTCTCTTCATAATAGTGCGACGGGTCCTTGCCATGTATCGGAATTAGAGTGGGAGGGGTCGCGCGAGGATGCGGCTAAATTGACGGGAGGATGGGGGGACGTATTCATTAATCTAATGGCCTCTCTTCTCTCTTGTCTTTTCCTCAGTGTATGGGTATATCGTTGTTCCTCGCCGCTCTTTTGCTTTTGATTCCTAACAATGCAGAACTCATTGCTGTGTTTGTGGCGAAGAGATTGCTTTTGGACCTGAGATTGATATGAGGAGAGTTCTGGAGATGGCTTGTTGGTGAGGCCATCCCGCAAATGATCACCATCTTGCTGGGAAGGTATTCACCGGTGAGGATAGTGGTGATGCAGATAAGGGGAGTTAAAGGGCACAGGTCTGAATTTTGGCTCAATCTTTCGCTGAAATACTACGCGTATTGAATAAGGGGAATCAGATTACCTTTTACAACAAGCACCTTTTGCATACAAGTTATGAATTGTAATTATTGGATAAAAATTGAAGATTATCGAGTTATCTATAATAATAAAACAAGCTGTGTGTGTGTCTGTGAATCTAAAGAAAGCTACTTAAAATTGGAGTAGAGCTCTGAAATTTTCAACATAAGTAGTTTTGACCTTCTAATTGTACCTATGATAAACAGAATGTTGAAAATTTAATTAGTTCTTTTTTAATTACTTTTTTTTTTACAAAGTGACTATAAATAGAGATACAGCTCCGAAATTTTTAACATAAGTAGTTTTAGCCTTCTAATTGTAGTTTTGAAAAACAGAATTTTTCATGAAACGATTTCTAATTCAGCTACAGTTCCGAAATTTTCAACATAAGTAGTTTTGGCCTTCTAATTGTACTTTTAAAAAACAGAATTTTATAATTTTATTTGTTTTTTAGTGATTTTTTTTAATTAATTAATAAATATTTTACAAAACGATTTTTAATAGGGCTACAGCTCTGAAATTTTCAACAAAAATAGTTTTGGCCTTCTAATTGGACTTTTGAAAAAACAAAAGAATCTTATAATTTTATTTGTTTTTTAAATGAATTTTTTAAATTAATTAAATATTTTACAAAGCGATTTCTAATTGGATTACAGTTTTTTTAATTAATTAACAAATATTTTACAAAACGATTTTTAATAAGACTATAGGTCTGAAATTTTTAACATAAATAGTTTCACCTTCAAATTGAACTTTTGACAAAAAGAATGTTAAAATTTTTATTTGTTTTTAATTATTATTATTATTATTATTTTTTTTTTTAATATTTTCACAAAAAGCTACTTCTAATAGGCCTAGAGCTCTGAAAGTTTCAACATAATTAGTTTTGGCTTTCTAATTTTGCTTTTCACAAACCCGTGTTGAAATATTCTTAAAGGGGTGTTGTATAATTGTATATTAACGGGGAATTATTTTTTTCTCGAGAGGGAAGGGACTTCTAATATTAAGGCTTTACGAAGCAATTATAGATTTTAGTGAGTGAAGCGCTTATGTTTACGCAACAATGAACCTTTCATCGAGAGAAGCGAGCTTGTTCTTGCATAGTAATGAACCTTTCAACAAGTGAAGTAAACCTGTACTTATTTGTCAATGAACTTTTCAGCGAACGAAGCGAGCTTGATTTTGCGTAGCAATGAACCTTTCTTCGAACGAAGCCCCAAAAACTGGAACCTATACACCAATGACGGATTTCCGCTACGCGAGGCCTCAAAGCTAGCTAAAATATTGCACATGTTAAAATTTCGCAGAGAAGTACGGGTATTCAGCTAGTTATTTATAAAAAAAAGAAGTGAATATTGGATGAGGGTATTAATAATCACGCATTAGTTACGCATCCATTCATTTAAAATTGTTTAATGATATCTTATTTATCAATATACTCTTATTTAAAAATTTCATAGAATTTCATTCTAACAATTCTGAAGGCAAGGATGAAAAAAAAAAAAAAAAAAAAAAAAAAAAAGAAGAAAAAAAAACTAGAAGGCAAAAGATTGAACAAGGTAAATTGATATGTACATTAAAATTAGACATTTTAGATCACCCCTCCTTTCTTTTCTGCAACCCCCCCCCCCTCCTTCACCCCTCCTTTCTCTATTATTTATAATATTAAACCCTAAATATTAACAGAAAATATGAAGAAGTAATTTTTTATTGACTTATAATTGGTATTTCGACTTTCACGCCAAGATCTCTTGATCTTATTCAGCGCACTAGAAAGTGTGTTAACTGATTTAAACAAGACTGAAGCAGATTCAGAATTTAGTTCACTTTTGAAATTTGGAAATTTTCTTACAAAAAATTATAATTGGATGAAGTTTGTATTTTTAAAGAAAATTTTAATCAAAATCTGAAATTTATAGCTTTTTAAATTTTTTTTTTTTTCCTAAAGATCATTATTATTTGGTTTTATTAAAAAGCAATGTTATTGCTTTCAATTACCCATGTGTTAACATAGAGTGATGAAAGTATTACACATTCGCTCAAATAAAATTCGCTTTTTTTTTTGGCATTTCTACACGTTTTGGAACGTGCTGAGTTCAAAAAAGTGGTTTAGAAAAAATGTCTATAGTTTGACTGTCTGAATCATAACTCCTAAAACCTACGATGTTCAAATTTTGTGTACAGTATAGTGGTGGCCATAGGATTTATCATGAAGGTTTTCATGAAAATTATGCGTGAACATAAGGTATCTGCCATTGAGAAATTTTTGTTTTTAAGTAATTTACAAAAAACGGCCCTTACGATTTTGTTTAAAATCGCTGTGGGTAATGCCATTTTAAGTGATTTAAACAACCTCACCTCCGAAATTTTCGTAGAAATACGATAACGGCGTAAAAATTTGAATAAGGAATGGCATTACACACAGCCTCTTTACTTGAACATCGCCCCCATGAACAATCGTTTTTCATCTGTTTCACTTACAAGAAAGGATAATGTAATATTTATCGAAAAATATATCATCGTTATAGTGGGTGGGATTTTTTGCCAGTGTAATAATTATCGTTAAAAATATTGCTTAACTGAACATATTTTTTAAAATAATGAAAACATGAAAGTGAAAACAGTACCAATCCATGAAAAAATTACAAACAGTGATCAGTATTATATATAATTGAAAGTTTCGCGATGTTCCACACTACTAGTTTTTTTTCTTCTTCTTTTCATTATATTATGTTTTTGCCAGTTAATCTGTGTTTGCGTGGTGCCTAAAAGTAAAGGGTTAAAATTGAAGATCATTTTCAGTTATGAAAATTTTTACGTGCTGCCATCTGTTTTTGAAATATGTAAGACAAAGTTCAATGAAAATTCAAAGCTATACTCTTGGACGCAATAATTATAATAATTACGTCATTCAAAAAAGCAGTTCATAAAACCTCTGAACCTTCTCTCCTCTATATCTACAGAATTTAAAAAAATTATAAAAATAAAATTAAAAAATAAAAAGCAATGAAAATTAAGATAAATCTGACCTAACACGTTCTATCCTCGACTTTAAATTCCAAATCCAATGACTTCACAAAGCCCTGTCCGCCTGTCCCTGTTTAAAAATTGTAAACTTGACTAATTTAATCTAAAACACAAAAAGTCCTACCTCTACGGAATATTATTCACAGCAAAATTAAATCCTTCATCACTAAAGATGTACTTGGCTCGAATTTTATTGTAACCAATTTTTGTAGCTCTATGTTCCACATCTTTAAAATATATCATTTCTAATACA
Organism: Linyphia triangularis; assembly: GCA_963978545.1. Lineage (NCBI taxonomy): Eukaryota > Metazoa > Arthropoda > Arachnida > Araneae > Linyphiidae > Linyphia > Linyphia triangularis. Next base: position 58,390,389 of record OZ021727.1, read on the forward strand.
TGCAAATAGAATATTGCACTTCATAATTGAGCTAAGACCTGACATATTCCTTACATAGTATAAAGTGGCAAAAATCAAAAAGTTAATAAAGTAAGGGAAGGGTGTAAAACTGCACATTTTTTAACGATATCACGCCAAAAACATAAAAGGTGTAATAATCAGAGCCACTGGCAATGTGATGTATATTTTAAAGTAGGGATGGAATGGAATAAATTAATAATAAAATTCCACCAGAAAAACTTAACAGGATCCTCTTTAATAAATTAATGGAGCACAGTTCCTCTGCGTTCATCAACATCCCAGTCTGTAAAGATATTTATTCTCCCATTCAACCCTTTTATTTATATGAGTTGTAGAAAAAAAAGAAGAGATTAAGTATGGTCATAGAACTGAGTGAAAGGAACAACATTACAAATTTTTGGCCAATGAGAATACTTTCTGTTGACAAAAGCTCTTTGTTTTTCCTAATTACCTTTAAAAAAAAAACAGCCCTTTTGCTTTTTCCGTTAATAAGATCATTTTGCTTTTAGTTTTTACACTACATTAATGTAGAAAGAAGCTTATACAAAGGCTCTAGGAGTTCGCCAGAGAGCAACACTCACAGACGCAGGGCCCGATTTAGACGATCGATTAATATAGGAACATCATAGAAGATGGGAGGCCCCTTATTGACGATTGCCTGTGTTATTTAAACATTAATGACAATTTTGATTACTGTCTTGTTTAACTTAATATCAATCTATATATATAAAACTAAGATGTCTGTGCGTTACCTTATACAAATCCACATTTTTGAACATATAGGTACGAAATTCGGTAGATAGAAGCTTTAATGCATGGAGATTGCAGAGAAAAACTTTTAAATTCGATTAAAAGTTGCTTTCATTAAAATTTAATGACGTTAAAAAAAATATGGAATGGCAACGATATTTTTTATTACATCAGAATAAAACCAAAAGTTATTTTAATGTGTTCCCATAATTTTTCTGATTATTTTTATGTATCACAATCGTCTGCCCGCAAAAAGGTTCGAATAATATTATAATTTTACATATATTTACTGTTAATCGGTGCTCTGCGCATGCCTCGTTTGAAAGCGTAACATAATATTAATATAATATTATTAATAACATAATATTGTGATGTAAACATAACGGCTAAGATTATTGAAATTCACTGAAAACTTTTAAATCATTTCGACATTTGTTAATATTTCTTCTTATTTCCAGGTAAATATTTATTCATTTTCTTTAGTATTTTACCCAGAATATCAATATTTTTTTATTTTTTTTAAATATTTTTTATTATAATTATTTGTAATTGTATAGTGGTTTTTATTCCTGTGTATCAAGTTCCATATTATTTTATCTAGATTTGAATACATTTTTTTGTTTTATACATGTTTTACTATTTACACCAGACTATTTTACATTTTACACCAGAAGTGTAGTACCGTAAAATGGGGTGAATCGCGGAACACTTTTCAACTTACAAAGTAAAAATCGGATGTAATAAGATCGTTTACGAACATATTTTTGGCATTGAAACTTGGGTCTCGCTTTCTTCTTTGAGGATCAACCCAAAAAATGTTGAAAAAACAAGGACTTTAATTTATTTTGAATTTTTTCATGGTGTTTCGATTTACCCCGCAGAAAGGGGTGAATCGGAACACTCGTTACAGTTTTTGTCTGATCTTGTTTATTGTCACCCTGTAAACGTTTAAATAAGTAATAATGCATTGTGCTGAATTGGAACACAAAATTATCATAAAAAAACCATTTAATAAGACGGATAAAATTTGTTTTTGGCAATTATTGTCAAAACAAATAAAATGTTTGAAAGTGTATCAACTCTTCTCCTAACTCATCCAAATAGTCTTTAAAATTAATATTTTTTAATCTACTTTCTGCTTGCGTACCGTATGACTTCAAATTCATTAAAACATCTTAAGAAAGGAGAAAAGCATCCTCATTTGTTTCAGAAAATCTTTTCATTCATGGGCGCTTTTTGTAAAACACACTTATATAGCAATAATCTTGTGGGTGTAAAACTTTGCTCACATAGATTCTTCATACATTTTTCTATATAACTTAAAGGTAATGAAGTCATTTAGAGAAAAAAAACCACTGGAACAATTGGGTTTTCTGCCATGCGAAAACTAGGCTCCTCTTTTGATATTTATTCAAGCCTGCAATCTTGATTACTGTTTTGAAGGGAGTAATTAGACTCTTCTTCAGTCGTTGAATCCTTATGTGGAACATAATCTTGTTAAAAACAGCTTTTTAATATCACTTTCCACGTGTTCCGATTCACCCCGCTAATCTCGAAATCGAGACGAGGCAAAACATAAAAATTCGTAAAATAAAAAGTTTTTAAAACCAAGTTAAATTAAGTATGGCATGCTGTTGTGGATATTTATACTTATCTAAAAATATATTAGTTAAGCCTATAACAGGTACATGTTAGTAATTACGGGATAAGTTTTAGAGAGGTTAAAACTCATAGGATTGTATGCAGGGCCGCTGACAGGATTTTCGGGCCCCTGTGCAACTGCACCTCGGGCCCCCACACCTAGCCCGTAGCTAAAATTTTTCGGTGGGGGGGGGGGGTATGGTCAAAGATTTCATTAAATACACAAAACAAGTTTCACAAAAAAAAAAAAAAAAAGGGAAAGTGGTAAAGCCTGATGGATATTTGTAGCTCTTAAATTTCTGATTCATTTAACCTAGCAATAAACTGAAGCACTAATGATAATAAATTTATTCTTTGTCAGTGTAAACACATTATAAGCTTACTGCTTAATTTCAAACCAGAAAAATCGAGAAAACGCAAAGAAACAGAGAAATTAGTCGGATTGACTGGTAACACTGTTCTTAAATACCAGCTTAAAGTCAACACCCCCTGGTACCTTCTCAGTTGAAATATAGAACAATCAGAATGCGCTTATTTTGAACCATAAGTTATGTTTAAATTCTACGTGAAAAAATAGTTTCACTAAATACAAAATTCGATAAGTTTAATGTAAAAAATTATAAGTAGTATATTTTAACACACTGCACTGCAAAAATAAATGGAATTTAAAAGCATTTCAAGGTAACAATTTGTCTTGATATTGCAACATTTCTACCAAACATTCAAATTACCGTAAAAAATAAATTTGTTCGTCAATTCATTGGACTATTAAAGAAGAGTATTTAAAAAAACTGTTTTTTAGTAACAAGTTTTGCTATTCTATCATGCAAGACCTCTACATAGTGTTGCACAAATTGTCTGTATATATTTAATACTATTTCTAGAGTGTTTAAGTTTATACCATGTAAAAAAAATGGCATACCTTTTTACTGTGTAATTGCACTAAAGCAAAGGCTGGACTTGGTTTTTTCGTATCTTGTAATGTCAATGACAGTCCAGCAGAAGAAAGGGGGACGGCATTTCTTGGGGTCATCGTCATCCTACACACTTGTCATTCTTTCAATCCTCCTCTCCCCATCTCGACACACACACAACACATCCCCCCCCCCCAACTTTTATGACTTCTTTGCAGATAAGAACTGGGGGGGTCAGAAGGGGTCCTGGAGGACTTTTGTACAAGAAACTGTCAAGCAACGAATCTTGTAACTAAAAGTGTCTTCAAGGTCATCGACAATGAGACATTTGAGGCGTCACTGGATGGAGTTGGATTGGAGGGCAGTAAAAAAAAAAAAAAAACTTTACCCATAAAAAAAAAAAAAAAAAAACTTAAAAGGGGAGTCTTCGCAACGTATTTCAACACTGTTTGAAGATCCTTGTTAAAAATTATTTCAGTCTGTATACATATTGTCGCTGTTCGATTACCATTTGTGTCGGAGTTTGTTCGAGATTGATGTTTTAATAATTTTGTTTCCGTTTATCACTTTTAAAATACTGAAAAAGATTTGTACAGCATTTAGGTTTAAAAAAACAGCCGTAAGACCTGCTATTAAAAGTGCTCTATGTGAATGATTTAGACAAAAAATAAAGGTAAGCTATTGTTGAAATATAAACACCAAATAGCTCAAGCTATATAGCAAACTTTAATTTATTACTTCCAAAATTTAAGTTATACAAAATAAATTAACCGTAGGCCCCTTTTAAAAAAACAGTTTTTCTTTTAATTAGTTTTTCGTGATCTCTTTGACACTTTTAATTGTTCCTTACTCTAAATTTTCAGAGAGTGGAAAATTTAGAAAACTATGATTACTGCTAATTTCTTAATAGTTGAAAATTATTTCTAACTACTCCAATCTAGATCAAAAGTTGTACTAGGGCAGTTTTTATTTGTTAAAGAGAATGTGTGGGAAATATAAACTCAAACATCTTCAAATTAATAATGAAAATTGTAAACTACTGTTTTAATACATTCTCTCTATATATAAGGCAAAGCCCTCACTCACTGACTCACTCATCACTAATTCTCCCACTTCCCACATAGTCACAACACTGAAAATCGGCACAAATATCAACAATGGTAAAAATAGAAAAAGTAAGCTATTCCGATCTCGATTAACCCACTTTAAGTTGTGGTCGAAAAGGGGTTAAACGTTCCAAACGGGGGACATTCGAAAATCCTACTTCCCACATAGTCACAACTCTGAAAATCGGCACAAATATCAACAATGGTAAAAATAGAAAAAGTAAACTATTCCGATCTCGATTAACCCACTTTAAGGGGTGGTCGAAAAGGGGTTAAACGTTCCAAACGGGGGACATTCGAAAATCCTACTTCCCACATAGTCACAACTCTGAAAATCGGCACAAATATCAACAATGGTAAAAATAGAAAAAGTAAGCTATTCCGATCTCGATTAACCTACTTTAAGGGGTGGTCGAAAAGGGGTTAAACGTTCCAAACGGGGGACATTCGAAAATCCTACTTCCCACATAGTCACAACTCTGAAAATCGGCACAAATATCAACAATGGTAAAAATAGAAAAAGTAAACTATTCCGATCTCGATTAACCCACTTTAAGGGGTGGTCGAAAAGGGGTTAAACGTTCCAAACGGGGGACATTCGAAAATCCTTCTTCCCACATAGTCACAACTCTGAAAATCGGCACAAATATCAACAATGGCAAAAATAGAAAAAGTAAACTATTCCGATCTCGATTAACCCACTTTAAGGGGTGGTCGAAAAGGGGTTAAACGTTCCAAACGGGGGACATTCGAAAATCCCACTTCCCACATAGTCACAACTCTGAAAATCGGCACAAATATCAACAATGGTAAAAATAGAAAAAGTAAACTATTCCGATCTCGATTAACCCACTTTAAGGGGTCGAAAATGGGTTAAATGTTCCAAACGGGGGACATTAGAAAATCCTACTTCCCACATAGTCACAACTCTGAAAATCGGCACAAATATCAACAATTGTAAAAATAGAAAAAGTAAACTATTCCGATCTCGATTAACAGACTTTAAGGGGTCGAAAAGGGGTTAAACGTTCCAAACGAGGGACATTCGAATGTCCTACTTCTCATTTCGTCACAACTCTAAAAATTGGTGAGAATATCAATAAAGACAAACGAAGAAAAAGTAAGTTATTCCTATCTCGATTAACCCACTTTAAGGGGTGGAACAGGGGTTAAACGTTCCAAACGAGGGATATTCGAATGTCCTACTTCCCCTTTCGTCACAACTCTGAAATCTGGTGCAAGTATCAACAAAAACAAACGTATAAAAAGTAAGCTATTCCGATCTCTATTTACCCACTCTAAGAGGTCAAAAAGGGTTAAACGTTCCAAACGAGGAATATTCGAATGTACCACTTCCCATATGGTCACAACTCGGAAATTTGGTACAAATGTCAAAAAAGATTAAACATAGAAAAAGTAAGCTATTCTGTTCTCGATTAACCAACTTTAAGGGGTCGAAAAGGGGTTAAATGTTCCAAACGAGGGATATCCGAATGTTCCTCTTCCAATGTAGTCATTTTTCTGATATTTTTTTGCAAATGTTAAAAAAATAAGTCATTCCAATATCGATTAACGAATTTTTAAGGGATGAAAAGACGACGCAACATTGAAACTATACGAGGATTAACTTAATGTCTAATTAACTTAATTCCAATACAGCTACTACTTTGAAATTTAGAACTAAGAGAAAACATAAACTCAATAAACTATTCCAGTTTACTATTCACAATTATAAATTTCGTTTAAAATGTCAACAAAGGAAAGTTCCTATTTTGATAAATCAATTTGTCGGGATCGAAATGGGAGCAAACGTCTGAAGTGTAGAATACATGAATGTCTTTTGATCGCTAAAATGCTAATGGTAAAATTTCGTAGCGCAGCACGGGTATTCAGCTAATATATATATATCACTTTATAGATGCAACAAACACTAAAATTTAACTATACTTAATTAGCCAAAATACACAAATTGATAACCTGTGATATAGTATAAAATGACAGTTCTTTAAAGTTTTTGTTACATGAACAGATTAAAAAGTCATTTTAGATTTCATAGTAAACCAATTCAAATAGATGAATAATAATTGCACTCTTTTAATATGGTCACGTTCGAAATTATTATTTTTTTAATTTTTTTTTTTTTTTAACGATTGTCTAAAAACTTTTAAAAGAGCCCCATATACGATTGCATAAAACTCATTCTTCATTCAAGAGGAAATAATTTTTAGTTTTTCTGTAGTGCGCATACACTTGTACAAATAGCGACAGAATCATAAGCTGTCAGGCAAGACGTTTTGGCAAAATATATATATATATATATATATTTATTATATTATTATTATTTAGACTGAAATGTAGTTTCTTCAATAAACATTAATGTTTGCCTTTGAGGTCGCAGCTTGTTAGGGGCCCCAAAGAGGTTTATCGCTGTTCACTCCAAACAAAAAGATTACTTACTGAGCTTCAAAATGACAACAAAAACTAAAAATCGGGTAGTTCTCATTCTGATAGAGCAAATATCCATCAGACGCATACATATGACTGATATATAAAGTTGCCTTAGGGTTTAAACTGTTGGTAGTTAAAGGTTCTCTTGACCAATCCCCCCCTTCTCATACCCATAGTCCCTTCCTCCACTTGTGTTTTGCGTTCCGGGGACGGTGTTAGAAGAAGAAAAAAAAGACTATTTTTAGGAATCGTTTGCAAAAGAATTTTCGGTATCTTTTTTGCTTTTTATTTTCGTTATATGAATCCTATATATATATATTTTTTTTTTTTTGTAAAATTCATATTTTCAAGATTATGTTAACAAGAAATCGTGGGCCCTTCTTGACAAGACGGGCCCCTATACTGTGCACTGTTTTGCCCCCCCTTGTCGGCGGCCCTGATTGTATGAACGCTGTTTCAGAATTAAAAAAAAAAAAGGACAGAGTTGAAAACCCACGAAACATATGTTCCAAGATTCCAAACATGTTAGACAAATAAAAAATATATGTAATTAATAAAACTGCTTTATTTTTGTAAAATAATAATTTCTTTGTAATTTCATGAAGTTCCATTCCGATTCACCCCGCTGTTCCTATTCACCCCATTTTACGGTACTTCATTTTCTGTTTCATTTCTTCGGTGCTTTATTTTGGTCGTGATTATAAAGTTGGTAAGGGGGTTCTAATTTTTTGTTGTTTCTATGTACTAAAATTTTTTGAAGAATACTCAGATTTTTTTGGTACAGATGTAGTATAAGATATTTCTTTGGCGCGACTTTATTTGGTGTTTTTGTACAGATAAATGTTGTTGTTTCTCGCAACGGTATTTATTTTCAGTTATGTTTTAATTTTATTTTATTATTTATATTTTAACTTAATTTGGTACTATTCTGTTGGCCGCGTAGCAAATATTACAACCTTCAAACAATGTATTTCCTACATTTAGAATTGGGGATAAATTTACGCGTCATTTAAACAGGTAAACATTTAGGCTTGGCGCCAACTGGTAACCCGACTGATGGAAGAGTACCCTTTATAATTTATATTTTAACTTAATTTTATGATTATTAATGTTTTAATTTACTTTTAGGTATTGTATTTTTGATTTTTGCGATTTTTCTGATCGTTAAATGAAAAAAATCGCCTAATACCCAGTACTACATTTGTTCCACTTTTTCTTCAATGTAAACTGCTGTCTTTCAACGGGTCCCCAGCAGCGCGGGGCCCCACTGCTAGTATATTTATCTATTTAATGAATCCTTAAAATATGATATTTTATGGCATTAATCAAGTGCACTGAACAGAATATTGATAATTGTACAATAATTTAATTTAATTACATACATTTTGACAAAGACAATATATATTTCGATGAAATATGGAGGGTCATGAAAATTTGGAGGCTCTTCACTCGAGCCCTACTGGCATTTTGGGAAGTAAGGTCCTATCCAGAAGAAACTACGAATGATGTGAACTACAAATGATGAGACCGTGAAGCTACAGACACGCACGATATGTCAAGTGAAAGGTCTTTGTTTCCATACCAAATTGAACCAGAATTTAAGATCGTAATTAAACGAAGCCTAGACACATGTTGTAAACAAGTGTCATACATCAGATTGAAGGTCTCAGTAAGATTAGAAAGTGTTGTCAAGTGTTGTTGTAAATTGCGAAATATAAAAGTAAATTATTTGATATTGGTATGCAAAATGATTAAGTCTTGATATTGGTATGTAAAATGATAAGTCATTTGACTATTAATAATAAACAAATTGTACACATTTAAAAATACGTTACCCTAAATAGTATTTGATCAGTCATAGTTTAAGAATTTAAAATTAGACGCTGATAGTAAAATACACACTGGAATATTTTAAGTAAGTATTAGTCCAAACAGCACAAAATGGTCCACAGGACGTCCAAATTACATCGCTTCAGGATAATGGGATAATCCACAGGAAATTCATATTTGATCCTAATTTGATTAAATTGCGTTGATGGCTTTTTTTCAAAATATGTCAAATGGGAAACATTATTTTGTTTTCAACATTATAGAACTCCAAACCATTCTTCTTTCGAAATCCAAAGGTAAAGTAATTTAAACGTTTTTAAAATACATAAAAAAGCAAACTTTCTCAAGTCACTGTTCGAGCAAAATATATTTGAGAACTGCGATGCAAATCTAAATTTGCAACGGAACGTAATTATCGTGATGAAAGCCGTCTCACACACCCTATTTAATACCTAGACAATAAATTAAAAAAAAAAAAAAAAACTAACTATACCATTTGAAAATATTAGCCCACAAAAAGGCAAATGCCATGTGGAACAAAAAACAGTATCTGAATCATTCGAAATAGCTGCTTTGCTGAGAGAGAAGTTAAGATGAATCCGGTTTGATAAGTGAAGGTGGAATTTCTTTCAAACAAGATTGGTATAATCGTCTTCATTGTGAGTGGTAATATAATTATCATTTGCGATCCGAGATGAGATGGGTTCTTAGAAATGCATTCCAGTTTCACTCTCGCAACACCTGTATGAAAGGACGATCACCTGTGTGATTGGGGGACTCCACCCCTGTGTATTGAAAGTTATGCAACTGCAGACGATTTTAAATGGCAGAAGAAAAAATTGAACTTGAAATGCATTTGTCTATTTGGGAAATTGTAATTTTTGAGTAAAATTACTCTAAAATAATCCTGAAAGGGAATGTAGAAAATTAAAGATATATATAATACGAGGATTTATAACGACGAGGTGTTCTTTGCTGTTATTTTATTTGAATTATTTTCAAAATTCGATATTTAGTTGCTGATGCAAGTTAAATGAGCTTAAGCTTAAGTTAAAGCTTTTAGAATGGATTAATTTCTTATAACATTTTTTTTAACACCGAATTGCTAAGATCTCAAAGATAGCGATTTTTTTTACTTCTTTTTTTTTAGTATAAGAAAACATCTCTTTATTTTTGTTTTATTTACGATTATTTTTAGTTATCAATATGTTTTCAAATAATGTGCAATACTTTTAGTATATTTTTAGTAAAAATTTTATATTTTTAGGCAATAAATATTTTTGAAGACATTGTGTTCAGAAAAAAAAAAAAGCGTTTGGTAATGAACAAGTGGCGACTGCAGATCACTTTTAATCTCAAGTACTTTTTAACTTAGATAATCAATATATTTTCTCCAATTCGAAACACAAATGAATATTTGTGTCCCTTTAAAATAGTCTTGTAAGGGGCTTCTCTTTTAAAAAGGCAGGTTAATTAATTTAGACATTGTTACGATGTATCAGAGTAGTATTAGGCATAAAACAAAACAACAAATGGGAAAGGTCCAAACCCTAAAAATCCTCCAAATAGCCTAGAATTTTAATCAACATTTTACAAACACCTAAAAAAAATGGCGTATTAACTGTAGAAGCGATTGAGTGTTATTTAAAAAATAAACTAGTTGGGAAAGGAAGGTAAACAGCAAAATTAATTTGTTTTTGCCATCAAAATCAATAAAATAGCAAAAAGTGGTTGCCCAACAACTCTTTTTTCCCAAGTATTCCGTCACTGCATATTAATACATAATTTTTTTTTTTTTTTCCAAGTATCATACAGTTCTCGATACACATCTTACAATTCCCAATAACGCATCATTTTAGCGGAATGATTCAAAACCTCGCATTTCAATAAACAATCGGAATAAAAGAATCCACACACAACACAACTAATGAAGAAACATCAAAAGGGGGTCAAGCGGATGTTAAACTGCTACAAGGGGGGGGGGAGGGAAGTGCACTTTAGCCGAAACGATCGGGCTCCTGGTCAGTCTCAAAAACGATGTAAAACTCTTCCATGTAGCATCGTGCATCTGGATTGCATCAGAAGCGTTTTATCTTTCAAGTCACGAAGATTGAATTTGGCACGGAGTTCATTTTACTAAGTGTCTTGTAAACTTTCCAGGCGCTGTTTACCTTTTGCCTTATCCTTCAGCTTCGTCTGCGTGTATTTTTTATCTTCTGCTCGAATGAACCCATTATTCGGATGAGAGAGTGAAAGGGTATTGCCGGGGCATTTTGGCAGCGCCCCTCTATTTCATGCGGGCTCCTCTGGCATTTGAATCTTCGATAGCAATGGGGATCTGCCGTAGAACCCCTGCACAATGTATGAAGTGGTTTTAAAGCAACGAGGCTGTCGGGTTGTTTCGAGGGAAGAAAAAATACCTTTAAAATGTATCCGTTTTTGGATGTTAGTATTTTCTTAGAACCAAACACTTTAGAAGGATTGCTATTAAAAACCGAACCAAATTTTTCGGTGAGAGAAACATAATTAGACAAATACTGCTTCGGATAGAATAATCGTCAAAATGCCTTTTATTTGAACTTGTTTAGAAAATATTAAATTTCCATATATAAATGATACACTAGGATTTTCCTCTGAGTTTTAAGAAAAAGTATTGAACTACTGAGTTACTATTTAATTTTATATTCTAAATCAGCGTTTGCCACAGTGAGGGCCGCTCCAGCTTGCTGATAGATACGCCAAAGCTTATTTTGCGGCTCGCAGGCTACACAAAAAAAGAAAAAAAAGAAAAAATAACCTGGTGTGGATTTTTTTTATATATAATTTTAATTTATTCTTTTTTTTTTATCCAAAATAGTATATGTTTAATATACAGCTAGTGTTCCAAAATAAGATGACAGTAGCATATATTGCAATTTATTCATAAAAATTAAAAAAAAAAAAAAATATCCATAAAATAAAAAATTAAATAAAACACATTTTTAAAAATACTTATTAGTTATTATTATTATGTGCCTGTTAATGGTAGGATTTGTTGCGTGGACGGGTTCGAAAGATTTGAAGCCAAAGCAGATCAAAACTTGCAGAAATTTATTCCAATATAATTCTTCACAGATTCTCTTACAGCTCCAGAACTTCTCGTTCTAGTAGACACAATACAGCTCTTTTCACAACAATAGAGCACAAAACAGCAGTTAAAAGCTTGACAACCCAACTGCTAAATCGCCGCAAAAGACAATGCAATACAGTTCGCTTTAGAACTACTCGGAATGTTCACTGAGACTCAGTAATTCCAGCTAACAACTAACTCAGTGACTCAAAATCACTCAACTAACTTCCCCGCTCTCTTGGTCAGCCTTATATAGGACAGGTGAATCTTCGTGAATCTTCTAGAGGTAGATATTTGGAGAACTTTCCAGATCGTAGTCGAAAAGTCCTATACATGTACATGGGGACCGAAAATGTCGCCAAATGGTCGCCAAGTTGGCGAGATTTCCATTATCATAATGTTAAATGCCCTGCTCCTTAAAACTCGCTTCCCAGAGTTACCTCTGTAAAACTCGTTATCAAGCATCAATAGACTCATTGCAGGGAAACAAACAATTGCATTGCCTTATGCGAAATGTACATAAATTTTACTATTTACAAAATTAACACTACGAAATATTTACAAATCTACAAAAATTCGTAACAGATTCATTGTTGACCTCTCGTCTTATTACATTGTCTGTTATCATGAAAAGTCTTTTACATCGTGGACATTTTAGATAACTTTTTACTCTCAATTAACCATATGTATATATAGGGTAATGAAAGCATTTGTCATTCGGGTTGGTGATGGCACAGGGATCAACCATTAAGGTTTTCGTCATAATCGCGCATGTGCATAAGGTAGCTGTCATTGAAAAAATCATGTTTTTCAGTAATTGCTAAGAAGCGGCTCTAACTATTTTGTTCAAAAGCACTTTGGTAATGTCTCTGAAGGTGTTCTAAACATTCCCATCTCCGAAATTCTCATAAAAATACTATAAAAATGTAATAAGTTGACAAATGGTTGCTTTTAACACAGAGCATTCCGTCCTTGAGCATCGCCCATCAACGATTGATTTTTTTGCTTTTCACGCACAAGCAAGGACAATGTAATGCCTATCGAATAAAATCATCAATTTTGCTATTTTGGCGGGGTTTTTTTTCTTCTTCGCACGTACAAAAAATATTGCCAAAAATATTGCCAAACTGACCATTTATATTTAAATGGGCCAAAATAAGAAAATGGTAAGTAACACAATGTTAAATTTTACTGCAATGACCAATATTATACACTGTAATTGAAAGTTGTGCGATGTTCCACACCCCTAGTTACAGAGTAATTTTTATGAATTGACCTCATTCTTTTGATATTGTCTCCTAAATAGAATTGAAATGGTAAAATTGTCCTACGGTACTTTTACTTTAGAAAGAGTACTCAGAATTTCTATAGAAATTGAAAGATAGATTTAAGGAGTAGTAGATGTAGTATTTTAGTATAAACTTGCTTTTCTAGCAGATGTGATTGGAATAGAAGTTTTATGTTTAAGGAACATGCCAAGTATATTGTAAGGATAGTTAAAAATGAAAACGTCTTTTTATTAGCACTTAATTCGTTCATTCAGAAAGAAAAATATTCATTTCTTGATTTTACAATTGTAAAGCATTTGATGCTAATACGCATAAATACAAATACAAATTTTAAGTCCAACCTACAGGCTCAAGGCCCAACAGGGTCGGTCGGATGTCTTATAAAAAATAATATTCTTGCAAACAGACTGATATAGGCTTAAAAGTAACCTGAAGAAATAAGTAGCTGTTTTGCGAAAATTGAGCAATACATTTAAGTGTCTGAATAGGAATTTTATCCAATGTACATAACGAGTACTGTTATAACAAGGTATTCTAAATTAGAACATTGGCAGACATCGACATACATAGGAAATACACAAATATAGATACCTCAAAATTGAACTTTTATTTAGAGAAAATGTTGCATAATATGCCAGTCTAAAATTTCAACTTAATAAAAATCTCAATAAATGAAATATTATTAGAGTATTTAATGAACTTAAATCCATTTTTACGTAAAAAGTACCACTGTTCAAAAAAAGGTGCAGTCTCTTCCCTTCCTCCTGTGAGAGTTAAACAAATACGTTGCTGCCATTTTACAAAATTTAGTGATGAACACTGCTCTGAAATAAGGATTTATGCATTCAGATGTGTAAACAGATATTTAAAAAGGACTAAGGGTAGCTAATTGTTTAAAATTGATGATTTGTTTTCCGATATTTTTTTTATAAGCATAAATTGTAAATACTTGTTACCGATATTTTTTTAGCTGTACAATTTAATGTATATTTGTTTAAAAGTTCCAACTAATCCTAATTAATGATATCTGAACTTTGAAAATAATATTGCGCTACTTTTTGCTATTAAATTTCAACAGCTCTTTTTCATTGAGAGCAGAGTCAAAATATCTACTTTTCACTGTCCAGAAAATTTTAAATTTTATGCAAATGATACATTTGGGTTGGTTGGTTGTTTTCAGATTATCTTGCACCGTCAGCAACACGAGGGCTATAATGCGCCGAAACATTCGTCATTAGACAAGCCAACATACATTTACAAACACCCATGGCTAACACGGGACTCGAACCCGCAACCTCGTGGTCTAGAAGTTAGCACGCTAACCACTATACCGTTTGGTTGGCCGATACATTTGGGATTTTCCTGTAACGTTTGAAGAACTACTTAGTTATTGTTTCATTTTGTTTACAATCTTCACAATTTTTTCCATATCTTTAAAGTCTTTATAATATTTTTAAAAACCACGTGGTGAATTATTTAAATTTTTCTAAAAATATTTTGCAATGATATTTTATCAATATTTGTTAAAAATTAATTTCCTTCACTGAATAAAATATTCTTAACTTTGAGTTTTTTTAACATTAATAAATTTTTCTGGCTTATTACAAAATGTATGAATTTAAGCTCATCGCTTTTAATTGTTTATAAAAAAAAGAGCATTATTAGAAACTTGTATTGGTCTTTCTACGGAAAATCAGGAATTTGTGCAACTCGTGTTTATTACAACAAGTTTACAACTAAAAATCCTATTTTTATAAACAATCTTAGTGTGAGCGATATAATTAATTGCAATTTCAAATTGCAATAAAATATTTTAATTATTACTCAAATTTTATTCCCAAATAGGGAAATGCCTCATCCGTGGAACATCACCACTTACTATTTTGACTTTTAACAGGGTAATATTTTATAAATTAAACAAACTTAAAATTCTTTAGATAACATTTTTAGGTTACGAAAATGCTCTAGAACACATTTCCAACACTTAAAAGTCAAGTTTAATTTTTTTTGTAAATTTTATTTAAAGTTTTATGCTTGTAACCATGGCAAATTGGTCACATCCGTGGACACCCAAAAAAGTGTTAAGTCCTTGCAGTTGGTTGTAATATAATGTTTCGATAATGAAATCAGATGTTAAGCAGATATTTTGTTTAGATGCCAAGTACAAGCTACAGACTAAGCTATTTATGAATAGTTTTATCAAGTTATTGGATTTGACAGAAAAATGGTTGAGAGGAGATGTTACATCCGTGAAACTCAATAGTATTTAAAGTACCAATTAAATTTATAAAATAATTGTTAGAATCTGTAATATATGATGAGATAGCTTTGATCTGCAAATGCTATTAAATAAAATCTAACGGAGAATTCACCACTTGCAAAAAACTATCGTTTTGTTACATCCGTGGAACTAGTTGTTCATGGGTGAAATTGAATGGTACATTAATTTTGCTTATATGTACATTCCTGAACTTATTAAACAGTCTAATATATTGCAAAGCATCTTAAAACAATAAACAACATAAATTATAGGCTCTTTTATATATATATATATATATTTTTGCTTTGTATATTGGATTTAAATTGCTTTAAAGTTGGAATTTTGGAAATTGGATTTTTTAAAGATATATGATTCGATACAAATGTTTCAAAACTGGATCCCCCTCCCCCTTTTTTTTAAAGTGACTGGTGTTCATCCAACTTTCCTGGTTATTACTAATATTTTATTGAAATCAATTAAGAAAAGAAATAAGACAACTTTTTCCTTCAAAATATCTTTTTTTTTCTTCCTTCATCTTGGTTATTCCATGCAGAGGGAAAAACTTGTAAAAATTAAAATTTTAATAACATATTTTTTTTACAGTATTTTGGGTACAAAAAGATTCAAAGTTAATTCTTAGTAATTCGTTTTTTTTTAAATACATTTTGGAAAGTTGTAAACTCTCGAATTATAGTCGTGTTTATTCTGTTTTGATGGAAGTGGGAAGTGCGATTTTAAAAGTGGATACAATTATTGATTTTTTTCTATAGTTATACTAAGGGCTTTAAATAATTATATTATCTTAAATAATAGTATAATAGTTTAAACAAGTTTTTCAATGATTAAATTCTTGTATTTCATTGATTTTAAAAGGGATTGTTTCATGTAACGTAAGTTACCAGAAATGTGTTTACTTTCAAATAACGTTAATAAAAAACCCCAAAAAACCCCAAATATTTGTTTGATATAAATTTTTCTTAGTTTTAGATATGTGCTTAACAGAAATCTAGACTTCTATTTCTTATATATTTTTTATAATTAATTATGCAATAGTTAAAATTTGTAAAGTAAGTTACCGAAAGGATAGAACTTGAGGTATCGATGGAGAATTTTCCATAGAATTGTTAGAATAATAATTAACTTTCCATAAAAAAATTAAAATATTTATTTACTCATGGTTTCAAAACTGTTCAAAGAAAATATAAATAATTTGAATGAATTTTTTTCCCCTATTAAGTCCCTCAGGTTCAGTTTTAGTTGTAATGTTATAATGACTAAGCAATCTATCTAATCAAGCCTATGCGTATCAATTTAGTAATTTTTAATATTTTATTATGCACCAATATTGATTTCTACATTTTGATAATAATATGTTATTGGAGAGTAGTTCGTAAAAGAATTGTAAGAGTGCTAATAAGAAAACGAAATGTTAATAAAGCTGAACATTTTGTGCTAAAAGCTTAATACCAGGCATTACGATTCATTACTAAAAAAAATAAAGATCACTGTAAAAATTCCAAGTCAAAACTAGCAAACCCATTTTTCATTTCTTATCCAATGCAGAATATTAAAATATCTACTTACAAGTTTTGTGATGGAAAAGCTTCCCTACTGCAGAATATTAAAATATCCGTTTAAAAGTTTTGTGACTGAAAAGCCATTGAATTTCGTCTAAAGCTTTGTAAGAGTAAAATCATGAAAGTGAATGATTGGTATTATGGGTCATTATGAGGATTTACTGTATCCAAGTATAATAAGTGTCACGAAAGGTGGCTCTAAAGATAGTGTGGTCGTTTTAGCATTTTATTACAAATCTCAAAATTGGAATGAAAGATTAAATTCAATCTAGAAATAAGAAATATACCAATCATCCAGATAAAAGTTTTTATAGAAAGAAAGATTTGATTTTCAAAATCAAACAATCTGTAGTTGTGAGCATAAATTCGAAGAATAAATTTACTATTTAAAAAATAAATATTCATTTTTTTTTCTTTTTTTTTCTTTCTCATTTATTTTTTTCAATTATAATATTTTTAAATTTTGATAATTGTAAAATAATGTAAATTGAGCACACAACGTTATAGTATTTCTTGTAACCTCTTAGTAACTAAAGGCATAAATTAGTTTAATAAAAATGATACAATTGGTATCATTTCTCAAACATGCATTGTGTGACGTAAGTTACTTTTAATGAATGCAGTTTATTTATTTTTAATTATTATGCAGTTAAGTTATTATATTTGATCTCTTTTCAAGCTGTATAACATTCAATCAAATACTTATTTACTTATATTTTATAACTTTTTGTTTTAAATTTAACTTCATTAAATAATTCTCAGCAGGGTTTTATACCTTATGTCACATCCGTGGACACTACTTTAATAATATTTATAAAAATATTTTTTTAAAAATCTTATTTTTTATTTCAGCCACTATAATATTGTAATAGTATTATTACTCTTAATAATATTTCCCTTTATAGTAAACGTCAAGATTTTTGAAGAATGAGTTTTTTCTTTTTTCCTTTTTTTCTTCTTTCATTTGATCCAATTTCTGACTTTTATAAATAACAAAATGCAAAGGAAATAATAGTTCCACTATCAATCAAGTTGCATTCTTAACTTCTTACTTGGTTCGAATTTATTTTTGGAAGAACTGCACACTCATGCAAGATGAGTCAGAGTATTCCAAAACTAAAGTTGTTTGAATACAAACCACAGTGCATAGTAAATCTTATTTAGTGACTGCCTCTCCTGTGCGAAAACGGAAAGAACACAGAATACATCATTCCTGAATAAAATTTCGACTTACCGCTCTCCTACCTTTTCCGAAACTGCGGTTTGATATCTGCGTGATCCTTTTCGTGTAGGCTCAAGAACGTAACAGCAAACACAACGCAAACTGTGTGTATAACTCAATCCGATCTTTAAGAACGAACTCTGCAAAAATCACCTGTTCCATTCCCACAAAATGCTATCTATAGCCGAGTTCGAAGTTACAAGGCAAGGGAGAATATAATAACAATGAAAGAAAAAATATCGTTTGCATCTGAAATGTTGCCTAACCACATCTCTAAATCTTAAACGCGAATTGAACAGTAGAATGTTTGTAAAAGGAGGATTCTTATGCTGCAGAGTAGAATTTTCTCACGAATGGGATTTACTTAATATTCTCAAGTTATAAGTCACTTCGTTGGCTTAAAGTGAAATGATGGGGTGTGTGTTCGTTCAGGTTTTATAAATGGATTCTATGTGCGAGAAAGTTTACTTTGCGAGTTGCAGTTAGTTTGGGATCACGAAGCTGCGAGTTTGAGTGTGGTAACAGATGAATAAATTTATGGAACTTCCAAGAATTTCTTTCTTTGTAAGACCAGAGCGTAACCTACACGCAGGGGAAAACTTTCCACAATTGAAGGTTTATATGTCTATATATTTATGTTTAATAAAAAGAAAAGTAACAGTAAATATATTTATATGGTCAAATAAATACTTAAAATTTTGTTGAGTTTCTAAATTGAAGGAAAGACAACATTTTGAATAGCATTTAACTATCTATACTGATAAACTAAATATTTTGTTTGTATACCCGTCTATGGAAATTCCAGAATTCGAAGAATTCTAAACATAAGTAGTATTTAACCTCCAATTTTGCTTTTGGCAACCAGAATGTTAAAATTTTAATTATTTTTTAAAAATATAGTGCAAAAAAAAAAAAAAAAGTTTTAATCGCTAGCAGTTACAAAAACTTCTGCTAGATGGCAGCACGAAAATCTTAGCTGCTAGACTAGGAGAAGTTAAGCGAGCCTGGTCTAGTTGCCTGGTTCGAAAAACAAAAGCTTGGATCTATACACATTAATGTGCCTTTTAGCAATAGGCAATTTTCCAAAAGTTAAAAACGTGATGCTCCCACCTCCTAATTTTGTTTCAATAATAATAATAATGATAATAATAATAATAAATGGTTTGTGCAAATTTTCAGCTCAATCGGACATCTACTAGACGACCCTAAAACGCCTTGAAGTTAGTCCATGTAAAAAGCAACGTTTTGTTCCATTCGAAAGGATATACTCTTCTCCATCTCGAAAATTTTCTTTTTATGTAGATCCCTATTAATTGTTTAAAATCGTTCTGAGTCACATTTTCAAAAGTTAATTCGTAAAATTCTGGAAATAGCACAACAAATTTTTAGAAATAGGTTTTCTTTAATAACAATCACAGCTTCCATGACAAAAATTTATTATTAATCATTTTATTATGTATTCACAATGATAATTCTTATACAAGTGGCGGCCAGTGGTCGAAAATGTTAGTGCAGCCCGAAATATGCAACTTCCCAACAGACCCCCCCCCCCCCACACCCTCATCCCAACCACACACACACACACTTTCCACAATCATGTATAATCACACTTGAACTTTTTTTTAAAATTATCATTTTAGAAATCGGATTTTTTTGCACTTAAAAGTACATAATTAGTAACGACGTTTAAATAAAAAAAAAAAAAAAAAATTATGTTAAAAAATTAATTAACTAATTAACATTCAATTCGTTATAATTAGCATATTTTTGAACAGGGATTACTCGAGTTTTATGGTTCCAAGAAAAGAAAATATGGCTGGAAATTGTTCGTAGTATCATTTACATGGGGGAAAAACTCCGCCAAAATGGCGATGTTATTCAAAAAACATTGCATCGTCCTTTCTTAGGCATAAAAACAGAAAAAAATCAATCGTTGATGGGCGATGCTCGAGGGCACAGTGTTAAAGGCACTCATTTTTCACCTTTTTACAATTTCATTGCATTTCTGCGGAAATTTCAGAGATGGGGACGATTAGAACACCTTAAGGGATATTAGTGCAGATATTTTAATCAAAATCATTAGAGCCACTTTTCAGCAATTGCTGTAAAATCAGTTTTTCCCCCATGATTTTAGCCTTATGCGCATGCTCAATTTTGTCAAAAACCTAAATGGTAGGTCCCATATGGCCACCCTAACCCTCACACCAAATTTAAACATCATAAGTCAATTTGCTCTAAGTTATATTGCCCAAGCACGCAGACAGACATTTTTTCTAGACCACTTTTTTGAAATCAGGATGTACCAAAACGTTAAAAAAAAAAAAAAAAAAAAAAAGGATTTTTTTTTACCGAATGCTATACTTTCTTTATCTTATGTAAATAAATGGATATTTGAAAGTAAAAAGTAGTCAACTTACAAAAAGCAATCATGAAAAGTAGAAATTTGCCACGAAAAACTTCGTTTCTGACAAAATTGAAAATCAAAGCTATTTTCAAAATTACCAGTAACAATATATCCTATACCTATATTCACAGAATTAGAGTAGTCTTCTAAATTCAAACACAGAAATTAATATTGGGTTTTCTACTTATTATTTTGAAGAAGTATGATTAAAAATTAATTTACTAACTTTTTTATTATAATTAAAGCTTTTTTTAAAAGAAAAATTATAAGTAGAAAAATTAAAATGATTTTGCAAAATATTCTTTGCTTAATATCCTTCGATGATATATAAAAGAAACATCTTGCAATATTCCCAATATTCAAATCAGTTACAAAACTCAATATTCAATCATATTTAAACAATTTCCCTCAACCTGTATGGAATTTATCAGTAGGAATATTTAACTGATTTTGAGAAATAATCTTTGCAAACTTAATATCGTAAACTCAATATCGCAAACAATCATATATAAAAGAAACATCTTACAATATTCTATCTTTAAATCATTATTTTGACTGAAATATATAAACAATTTCTATCTGCAAATGCAATATTTAATTAGATCACACAAGTCTGCATGTCAAATGAGGAAAATTCATTTCCTCTAATAAAACTACAGTGATTTAATATAGGATTTTTTAAAAAAATCAAATGCAAATTTCTTGAATTGAATAATCAAATTATATGTTTAGATTTAAAGCTACATCTAAAGCTTTAATTTCAAATAAACTGTGATTGTTTTATTTTCACTTCTTCTGTGTTTTGTATGTACCTGAAAGTTCATTTTCTTATAGTCTGTAGGATTATTGTTTAACATAATTTGTGACATATTATAACTGACTTGATTTGTAACTGCAAGTGTTGCACCTTTTTGTGTATCTTTTTCCCCACCAAATATGTTAATGGATTTTATATATACGTAGTTTGGGTTTAATTGAGTAATTTTTGCTTCACGTTTGTTGCTGCACTTTTTCCAGCTTGGTTTCATGTAGCAGATACGATAATTCTGGACAAGAGATTTAACCCTATTATCGAACAACTTTTTTAGTAATTTACCAATCAAGTCATATAGAGATGCCATAAAACTGAAAAACAATTATTAAATATAGTCGTATATTGCCTATAAAAGGAAACCATATTTGTTACAAATGTTTATTTTTCTTTATTAGTGGTATACAATAATCATTTTTTATTTATGGACATTATACATTGCATATGAATTGTTCACTTACAAATTTAGTCACGCAAAAAAAATTAATCTAAATTGAGTTCACTGTCTTTTTATTCAGAATTTTCTTCTCTACAACCTTATTTAAAAATATTTTCTTAAAAAAATTCCACTTTTAGTTAGGAAGCCCCTGCATTAAAAGGATTTTGCAATTGAAGTACTATCTCTCTCTCTCTCTCTATATATATATATTGCATTCACATCTAAATTCAATTAAAAAAAAAGACATAGTTCCTGAAAATTCTTCACATTTTTCCAAATAAAATACTCATTCCAATTCAATAAACTAATTTCTGATCTTATGCAATCATTTATAATTTGATTATAATTTTAACTGAATCCCGTAAGTACTGATCTTTAGTTTAAGTGACTATTGTATGTCATATACGTTAACGTTAAACAAAAATAAAGTTTCAAAATGTCAACAGTCAGAATGCCTTGCAATCAATAATTTATTCCAGTTAAATTAAAACACTGACCTTAAAACTTGTAACTCATTAATTTATTGATACATTATAAAGTTGTACAAACAATGTTCAATGACAACTAAAAATTGAATGTTTTCACTGCTACTTAAGAAAATTAAGGATTTAGTAGAATAGGAAATAAGTGGAAGTCATACATTTGTTGATGTAATGCAATTTATGGATGTATTCTAAGCTTATACAAACAATATTCCATGACAACTGGAAACTGAATATTACCACTACTTATAGACACAGTAGTACATGAAACATGGAAGTTTTGAATTTGTTGATGTAATGCACATTTGAGAAAAACATAAAACTTTTGTGGTAGCAATGTACAAAATATATGCAATGACACATTAACACTAATGTAACAAAAATAAGGGAGGATAAATCTGTACTTTGAAACAACAATAACCAATGTCACCCCCTCCCCCCTCAAATGAGTTATGTACACAATTGAAAAACTCTGTTTCAAAGTTTTGAATGCCAAAATAATTTATATACTCTCAGTTATTTACAATTTTGCAAATTATTTAGCATAGGTTCAAAGGATGATCTAATTTTCTCTTCACGTGTTTCTCAGAACTGAATGCATTGATAAAGTTATTCTTGTTTCAAGGTACAAATACAAAACAAGGTACAAATACAAAAAGCCAATAATATCGATGCAAAACAAAGTAGTTCCCCAATCGTTGCTTTTCAGCTTGTGTTTCAAAATATAACAAACTGTAAGTTCACGGAAATTCTTAAAGGTATATGTCAAAAAAATCAAAAAGTCATGCCATGACAAAAAACAATTAGACATAGCATACAAGGAATTGAGGACAAAATCAAAGTAGATTTTTTAAAGTCACCCTTTCTGAGCAAGTGTGTTTCACAAACTGTAAGCTGATAGAAATGCATAAAACCTTTTTATGTCGTCTGAAGCAATTTATGGCTTGCAAGATTCATGGTACACATCTAGGTTTCTTACATCTCTCCACGTTGGGGGCATGTTGTTGTGAAGGCGGTTACCACACTTGCGGCAGGGTGCTGTGAAGAGGGAGGCATAGCTACGGAGCCATGTCTGCAAAAGTTAATAAATTGAAATTTGGACTGATACAATGTTACAAAACTTAGCCAGGGTATCCAAAGGAGAAGAGATTTGAAATTTCCTGAAATCCATACATTTACAAACAATAGGAAATGTAAAGGATTAAATTCAAGAGAGTTGAGTGCTTTTTAATTTTAAATTTTTTTATTAATTTTAAATTTCTTAATAATAGACTTCAAGAGAAAAACAGGGAGTATTTTTAGGCTAATGAATCATACTATAAAATGATGATAAAAGCCAGAAATGAAAATTGTGATAAATTTGTTGCATTAAAGTAGGTGGATACCCTGTTAAAAAATACTAGAATCATTAAAAAAGTATTAAGTTATTGAACAATTCAAAATTTAATTAAATATAAAGAAAACTTCTTAGAAGTGAATTATATTAATACAAGAAACAATCGGATTGAAATTTTTGATTGCTTCCTGTAGTGGTCTTTGTTTCTATTGTTTCATAACTTTTGAAATTAAAAAGTCTTTGACTCTTACAGCAGTTTGTTAATAAAAATTGATAAATCCTGGTATTTTCAGAAATGAAAATTTCCCTGATAATTCAGTTTTGATATTTTTTTATGTTATTGGACAATCTGCATTAATTAATAACATAATATAGTGTGGAACTAAAATGTGTTAGACACAAAAGTATATTTTAAAAACAGTGAAGATATGTTTCTTGCAAGTTATAATTAAATGACTTTTTGCTGAAACCAAATTTTTAAGGCAATAATTGAGATACCATTTAATCACATATACAATTTATAAAAAATAAGCATATAATGTTAATTAAACTTTACATAATTTTTAATATTTGATTAAGTTACCCTACAGGTTAAAGGATTTTTTTAATGTATTACCGGTTTTAACAATGTAGATATTACAACTACACAACATTTGAAAACATACACAAATTATGCCAGATTTTGTGTGTGTGGCTACATTCTTTTGAATGTCCTTAAATAATTATATTGGTAATTCAGGAAATACCATTTAACAAATATTTAGGGTTTAAGCTTTAAAATAATTACAGGGAATTGGAAGAAAAAAGGTTTCTTTTTGTAATTATAAGTATTATTGTAATTTTATTAGATGTGTGAATATTTAATTGGTCTGACTGTAACGTTTAAATTGACAACGATTAGTTCAAATAAAAATTGTTTTGCAGAAGAATTTTTTAGAATGCTGCTGGTAATAAAAATCAGTCAATTTTATAACACTGGCTTTCTCTTTTTTCCCCCTCCAGCTAAATTTGAAACTAATACTTAAAAGTTTTAGATCATCAAAAGTTCCAGAAATATTGAAATATTTCCATTTATTTGTAGAAAAAACACAAATTTAAAAGTATTTGAAAATTATTTAGTGCCTTAAAGAGTAATCTATAATAATAATAATTTTTTAAAATTCTCACCAAAAAAGACCTAACAGCAAGTTCTGGTAAATTAGGAGAAAAAAAATGTAGCATAGCAGCATTTGCATGATCAGTGATCTGAAAATATTACAAAATAAACAATTTATTTAGCATGATCGAATTACTATAAAATTTGTAATTTAATTGAACATGTCTATAATATGAAACTTAACAAGATTTTTTTTTTTTTAAAGTATCGTATACACCCAAGAATTAAAAGCAAAATCATTAAATAAAAAAATCAAAGAAACTCAATATTTTTAGTTGTTTCAAGGTAGGCAAGTTTAATGCACCTTAAAAGATTAATTTCTAATAAATTAAGCTATTTTACGCATAATCAATGATTGACAAAATCATGATTTAGTGCCCAGTACAGCAGAGAATATTCTTACATACAATCAATAGATGCTCCAATCTATAATAATAAAACAAGCTGTGTATCTGTCAGTGGCTCTGTGGATCTATAGAAACCTACTTAAGGTTGGAGTAGAGCTCTGAAATTTTCAATAAGGGAAGTTTTGGCTTTCTAATTTTATGTATGTCAAACAGAATGTTAAAATTTTAATAGTTCTTTTTTAATTAATTTTTTTAATTTATTTATTTTTCACAAAGTGACTTCAAATAGAGATACAGCTCTGAAATTTTCAACATAAGTAGTTTTATCCTTTTAATTGGACTTTTGAAAAACAGAATATTAAAGTTTTAATTAGTTCTTTTTTAATTAATTAATAAATATTTTACAAAACAATTTCTAATAGGGCTACAGCTCTGAAATTTTCAGCATAAGTAGTTTTAGCCTTCTAATTGGACTTTTGAAAAACAGAATTTTAAATTTTTATTTAGTTCTTTTTTAATTAATTTTTTAAATTTATTAATAAATATTTTACAAAACGATTTTTAATAGGGCTACAACAGCTCTGAAATTTTTAACATAAGTAGTTTTAGCCTTCTAATTGGATTTTTGAAAAACAGAATTTAAAATTTTTATTTAGTTCATTTTTGATTAATTTTTTAATTAACAAATATTTTACAAAACGATTTCTAATAGGGATACAGCCCTGAAATTTTCAACATAAGAAGTTTTGGCCTTCTAATTAGACTTTTGACAAAAAGAACGTTAACATTTTAATTTGTTTTTTAATGAATTTTTAATTAATATTTCCACAAAAAGCGACTTCTATAGGCCTAGAGAGCTAAAAGTTTCAACATAAGTTGTTTTGACCTTCTAATTTTGCTTTTTACAAACATCACATGTTAAAAAATTCTTAAAGGGGTGTTGTATTATAGTTATTAAGGTTTTTTTTTAATTGTTTCTCGACAAAGGAGGGGCTTCTAATATTAAGGCCTAACGTAGCAATTAGTTTTTAGTGTGTGAAGCGACCTTACACTTACGCAGCAATGAACCTTTCATCGAGCAAAGCGAGCTCATGTTTGCATAGCAATGAACCTTTCAACGAGTTAAATAAGCCTGTGCTTATGTGTCAATGACTTTTTCAATGACAAAGCGAGCTTGATTTTGCGTTGCGATGAACCTTCCTGCGAGCGAAGCGCCGGAAATTGGGGTCTATACACCAATGACAGATTTCTGCAATGCATGGCCTCACAGCTGGCTAAAATAATGCACATGGTAACATTTCGTGATGAAGCACGGGTATTTAGCTAGTTATTAAAATAAGAGGGCAAAACTTTTAATTTAAATGTCTGTTCAGAATTTAGTAGAAAACTGTTTAGAATGTTGAAATGTTAGTGTCAAATTCAGAAGTGGATCTTCTTGCATCATGATTCTGTTTCAACACTTAATTCAATGAGCCTATTTCCCCAAATCTAATTTATTGTATGTAGTTTCTAAAAACTTGTATGAAGATGCATAGCATCGTCATCCAAAAATTGCTTTATTAGAACTTGAAGAATAATAAATAAGGCCATACAATGTTCTTCCACTCAGAAATCTCCCATTTTTCAAAAACTTCACTAAATCTATTAATATGTTCAATTTGAATTGTTAAATACTATAATGGTAATGTTTCAATCAAAACTATAAGAACATAGCCCTTTTTATAGATTTAACATTTCACATTGAAAAGACATTTTCTGAGAAAATCTACTAACTGTTTGTGAAAAGAAATGTTAGTCATAATTGAGAAAGTTATGCAAACTCAAACTAAAGCATTTCAAACAAAGGGTAATGAAATCAAGAATTAAATTTACACACCATTTTCTTAATTTATATTATAAACCATATAAATTTAAGTTTCTTAATAAAATAATTTGCTTTTTTAAAGAAAATATTGATGAGCAAGCTACTTACCTTTTGAAACACTAAGTAACGTGATGGAGACCACATATCAAGCTACAGGGAAAAAAAAAAGTAACTTATTAATTAAAAAACATATGTATAAGAGAATGTAATTCAAGTGATATTTTTGATATTGTAGAAAATATAGACTTATGACATAGTAAGTACTCAAGTATGAAATATGCTAGATATAAGAGTTTGTTGAAAAAGGTCTTCAAATTACCAAAACATCAGCTTCGTGAAAATTTACTAGGCATCGTTTAAACAAATGGAGAAAAGTTACTTTTGTGATTTATAAGCCAATTTACAAAAATGTGTTCATAAAATTATTTACATATTAGCATATTTGGATTTAGAGCAATAACAGGACATACATTACAATTTGAATAAATTATTTATTCTGAAAATAGTGTAATTTTGTGTGTGCATATTTAGTGATAGTCAATCTGTCCCTAAACTACAGATCTAATGTTTCATTATTTGGGTCACAGTATTTGTTGAAGTGTTGCTGCAAAACATGTGATTTTTAACCAGGTATAACACTTATAATAAAATCTCATTTAATAAAATATGAAAGACAACTGACTTTTTTATTAGACTTTAAAAAGTTTTTTGAGTTAGACTATAAAAATATTAAAAAAGTAATAAAAGAAAACCTAATTATTTTACCTCCAAATTTAGTTAATGAGCTTTTATTACTGGTATTATATCTGGTAAAATATTTCACAGATTTTAAAGTAATACTTCAGCAGAAATTGTGATCCCAAAAAGAAGCATTAGGAAGTTATTAGGTCTATAGGGTGGAGATATGCTGACGATTTCTATTAGCAGAATAATACCTGTTTCCAAATGATCTTCAAGTATCATTGTAAATATATCAAGACACAATTTATTATTAAAATAGTGATCTTAAAAATTATTTCAAAGGGAGTTAGTTATAGTTTAACATATTAAAGGAAACCTTGTGCAAGACATTTCTTTTATTAGAATCATTTTATGTAACCATCATATTTAGAAGAGCTGGTAAAATGTTTTAAGCTACACATAAGCTACAAATATCTTGATTTCTTTTCAAATGAGAATTCTTTCACACTTGCTTCTTTTTTGAATAATTTAGAAAATTCTCCTGCACTTTCTAAATTGTTCTGATTATCTTGTAACAAACAGTTCAGATAACTTACGATTTTTTCTTCTTCTGAGAAACTAAGAAAGGAATCAAAAGTTCAGTATTATTTAATTTTTCTTCAAAACATTATTTCAGTTGTTTAATTGAATTTTCAATGAAGTGGAGATCCAAGATTACTTTCAGAAGAAGTTATTATTGGGTTATTTGTAACTGTTGTTGTTAGGAGTTTTCTAACTCGGAATTCTAATTCTATAAATGTGAATTCCAAATAAATGACAGAACTGGAATTTACATTTCAATATCTTGCAACAGTTTTGAAAAACTTATTTTATTTTTATGATCTGTCATCATCCATGGTTTTTGTGAATCATAATCTGGCATTTATGATAGTCAAAATGCAGCAATGGGGCACAAAAATACAAAATAGTTTGCTCTAGTAAAAAGTACTCTCCCTATAATGTATAACAGCTAAGAGAAATTTAAAACTCACATTTAAGTTCACAGATTAAAGTAAAATGAAAAACTATCAAAAAAACAGTATGCTTACTTTATCGTTTTCTCCATAAAAGTCTTCATTATATCCTTTCACGACCACCCAGTCAATTATCAAACCTCTAAACATTATCAAAGCCTTTAGTGTTCTTGCAACAGACACCTAAATAAAATTAACTTTCTTCAGTCTTATACATTCTTACAAGTTAATATAACAATAGCAAAAACAGTAGTTTTTCCTTTAACATTTTTATGCAGGAAAAATATAAGAAATGCAAAGACGAAAAAAATTTCCAATAAATATACAATAAAAAGAGAATAATATTTTTGAATTACAGAGCCAATCAATGGACAATAGGGTGGTCCAAAAAAGGTCGATATTATTTTTTTAAAGATTTTTAAAGGTGCTACCTGCTTAATTTGTTCCTTTTATATAAAAAATAAATATTGTAAAGTTTGAGCCCATAACTTTAATATTTAAAGATCCCCAAAGTTTTGTGTTGTGGTTTTATTTATACAGTTGAAAGTAACAAAATTCAGGAAAGTATTAAATTTTATTTTGAAGAAATTTCTAGCATTTTTCGAGAAAAAAATATTATAAAACAATATAATAATACAACAGTGACATTTAATTAGCAAAGAGTGTATCAGTGGCTTCTAAAGTCTGTTTTTTTCAATCAGGATGAGGCAGGCAGTGTTCTATCACACATGTAGCAAAAATTGTAGTTGATTCCCATTGTGTGTTATTTTCCCCTTAAACTCTTTAATGAATGCTACATCTCTTTCAGCCTGATCATTTACTTTAATGGTTTGCACAATTTTTAATGTTTTACAATAATCCTCCTGAGTCTCCCAGATTTCTGGATCTACTTGAAGAAATTTATCTGGTGGGCTAGTTCTTTCAAATAACAAAGGTGACTGGTTTGTCACAAAGTCCTCAAATTTTATGTCTGTAAATGTTTTTAGCTTAATGTCAGAACACTTTGCAGGATTGTTTCTTCCATTAACTTCTTTGATAGACTTTATCATAATTTTTTCAGGCACTGAGGCACTTGATTGTTGGCTTCTGTTTCAGAAAGGAGTTTGGATTGTCATTGGCGTAATTTTACTCATATGAACATTCCACTCACAGAGAAAAAATTAAACACCGATCTAATATGTTTGAGCAGCTCATAACTGAATTTCAGGAACAAGGTGCTGAATTAACAGAACAGTTAACTGTTACAAGACTTAACTGGAAAAGAAAAAGTCCCTGTTATCGCATTTGGAAAGAGTCCATTAACTACTTTTAGTGACAAAATTGCCATTAGCAACCGGAGAAAGTAAAGCTAACTGTAGTTTATGCAGCGTCGCAGGATTGGGGCTTAGCCTTCACTGACAAAGTATGTGTTTTAACACAACAAGAGTTAATACTGGCCAAAGGAATGGTACCTGTCTCTTACTTGAACAAAAAATAAACAGGGAACTATATTATTTGGCTTGTCGACACTATATTATGGAGTTGGTTATTGGTACAGATTTTAATAAGTTCCAGACCAGAGCCTTTACCAGTTACCTTTCTTAAAAGATATTCCAGTCCTACTGGGAGCTCAATGATAAAGAAAAATATAATGCAGAAATTAATAATAGGGAAGTTTGGACTCAAGTGGCTCATATAAAGACCAATAAAATTAGATTTGATGAAAAATTATTGGATGAAACCCAGTCAAGAGATGATTACCAATAATTTCTCAAACTGATTTTAATATTTCTAGATAAAACCCCTATCATAAGGAATCAGTTTTATGACACCTGCAGCATTGCATCATTCTCTGATGGATATCAAAAATATTGTACTCTCAATATATGGATGTTTAGTTGTCAGCTCATCATAAGCAAATGATGTGTATATTTGCTGTACAAGTATACCTAAAGGCTTGGATGGCAGCTTCTTTACCTCAAAATACACCATACAATTTTAATTTGACAAAATCTGTATTGCAGTATAAAAATATTAACAAAGGAGAAAGTTGCATCAGAAAAACTAGCCGATGGTTTTTGTTGTTTGCTGGTCAGAGAATCTTGTAACCTTAGCTCGTTTTGAAGTCTTGCGATCAGAAACTTTTATTCTATCTAAAGCTCTTTTTGCTATTTTACCTCTCATGAGGTATTAACTGGCCCAGTTGAAAAATTACAGTTAACATTATATTTCGTAAAATATTTGTTTATACAAAACTTTCATTTTAATTTTCCATTAATTGTAACTACAACCTCATTTGTGTTTAGTTTGCACCTATAAAAACAACCCTCCTATGGAACAATGGTGTGAACTTCAACTGCATTGAGCTACCTCTGAATATCACTGAAATGTTCTCAAATTTGGTCTGATTTATTTTTTACAACATTAGAACAAAATAAGAGGGTAGGACTAAAAAATTTTGATCTTCAATATTTCGGACCACCCTAATGAACAATATGTTGTTTCTGCAAAGTTAAGATTAATTTTTAATTAAAATTACTTCGACATATGTGACTTTAAATTTTGGTATTTGATTTATGGACACAGTCAGTGAAGGCAAAGGGGATATACTTGCAAATCATGGACTTTAAAACCTAGAAAATTGTAGAGAAAAGTTTTAAATTTAAAAAAAAAGCAGTTCTAGGCATAATTCAGCTTTTACATGATGCATTTGTATGGAAAATTTAAATATAACTATGAAATTTCATTAGGAAGTTTGAAATTTTTTTTTAGCTGCTTTTGCAAACAATTCTGCAGGTGTGCATAATTTTATTGTTGCTTATGATATGGATTTATTACCATTAAAACTGTAGAGGATCCATATGGTTTAATAACTTGCATTTGTATATCTGGAAATATTCTAATTAGTTGTGCTGTAGTATGATCCACTGTTCTGAAATGAATAAATAAAATTGTTAAAAATTGAAAGACTTTGAAGAGGAAGTTATTGTATTTCATACATAGGTTATGTGATGCATAAACAGGAGAAATATATATATATATATTTTACAATTACTTTTTATTACAGACTTATATTCTTTATTTTTTCAACTATTAGTTTATTTTAAGCTTTCATTGTTTGATAAAAATCTATTTGTATCTAAAAATATCTTAAAAAAATATACCTATAAAGGTTTAAGAGACCTAAAATTTTATTGCAGGATGCTAGACCTGAAAATATCTAATCGCCACAGCTCGGTGATGAGGTGACTAAATAAATTAATCAATCGGCCATCTTTCGTTTTTTCCTTCCTTGAATTTTTTTTTTAATTGTTACCAAATGTACCAAAATTTCCAAATCAATGAAAATATCCCTTCCCTTTTTTGAAATTTTGTAATCATGTGTGTAGACGCCATTAAAATCCATTAATCCACGATATGAATTTATGAGTTGAGGTATCTCGCATGCACTGGAGCAAAAGGAATTCGTCTAAGTGTACGATGTTTGTTAAGTCGAAAATTGATTTATTTACCTTTTTCTGTGCATTGCCCATTCAACATAGTTATATGCTCCACAGCCTGTGCAATGCAGCGAATGAACAAGATATTATTTAGCATATAAGAGCCAGTGGCTCTTATCATGTTGTCTTTTCCCATTTGATATGCTTTTAGTTGGAAATAAACCCCAACCCACCCTTCCCTGGCTGCATCATTAGTCACAAAATATCTGTGATGAAGTGGCTGCAAAACTAAAACTGTTTACAGGCCACTGGCTATTACCTGAAAATTTAAATTTTTAGATCTACAGGAAGCCCTTATAAATTGTACTACTACAAAGTACCAAATAAATATATAAAAATATATTTTTGGTTTAGAGTGCAAATAAACATAAAATTTCTAACTCGTCAGGTGCACTGCTAACTCCATTTAAAATTATTTTTGTCTATATTTGTAAAATGAAGAGAAGATCCAGCAATTAGTAAAAGCTGCAACATTATCACAGAAATAAATTTGTTGTAAATGGAATTTTTAGAAGGCTTTCCGATTAACATGAAATTGAAGTTAGCATGGCAAAAAATTATAAATGTCCTATGATTGATGTAGAAATTTTGTTGGGTTCCTTTGACTCTGAATTCATGCAATCACATTTAGTATAAAACTTATTTGTTTTTACTTTTTTGTGCTTCCAATAGGTTGGTTCTAGTTTTTTTTGTTTTTTTTTTAAATATATTTTATTATGTTTTACAGATACTTTTCTCTTTAATGTTTATACTTTAAGGTAAAATTAAAATATAAACTAGTTTGTTTGGTTAAAAATATATTAAAGGTTTCTAAATTAAAAGGGGAAAAAATGGACAGGAATGAAATTTGGCAAAAAAGCTGTCAATGTTATAAAGAGTATCATACAGGAACCAAAATTTTGTTACTTTTTATTTTTAAAGAATGCCTCATAGAATTTTGTATATAGTTAGCTTTCAACAGAGAAATGAGGGCATTTCAAGGTGTTTTTGGAAATCAATTACATTAATATATCCAAACTTTATAGCACAAGTGACTAGTACACTCTAAATTGTTTTCATTTTTTAACAAGAAAATTTTTCGTATTATAACTGGTCAGATTAAGATTTGAGTACTTTTTATAGCTTTAATGAATGTACAATCGTTTCACGTATTCTATGTGTTAACTAGTAACCTAACTAAAATAGAAGTATCTACAAAATTATTCATTATGAAATAACATAGGTTTTCTTAAATAGAGAATCGAATAAAACGATCGATAAAATAGAGAACGAATAGCAACATTGGTTTTCAAAAAAGAAATAGAATAGGACAGTGGTAAATGGGTGCTCTTACGACTTTTTTTTTTAATACCATAAGTAATAATATAAGAAACCTATAAGAAGGGGTTAATGGAAAATGGCAAAAATTGGAGATACTGTCTTCATGTTGGGGAAGAAGTTGCGGCTCGCATCAACACATTACCAACCCATTATTTACACCACTGCAACTTGATGACCCTTCCTACTTAAAAAGTTAGTAAAAAACTGTAGTATAAAAGTTAAACTAAAAATAATACTTACTGTGGAGGGACATTCACACCGGTAGGCCTCAAACGAATCTGTTTTGATGGTGTAAGAGGATTGAAATGAGCTCGTTTCATTGAGTTTTGGGTAAGCAAACCAGTAGCTTGACTGCTAATATCAACTACCTGAAACAAATGTTTGTTAAACTTCTTCATAAAAACAATTAATTATATAGCATTGATGTAATTACTAAAGATTAAATTATAATATAGTTGGAATTTCTTCACAGATTTTTGTTTACAATGTTGTTCTACCTACACCCCTTGACTCGGACTGTTGGAGTCAGTCCTCAAGGTGGGATAGTAATATTTGTTTAACGGGCAAGAAAGACTTAAACAGAGCAAGATATGTTGAACTTTTACATGGGAAAGCATTTTAAATTACAGCATGAGGGGAGATTATATACATAGAGAGCAATACTAGAAGTAATTTAAGAATATCCTATTCTAAAAAAGGTATATTTTTTTAAATAAAAAAAATGTCCTATGATTTTAAAGTATTCTAAATTAGTTGAATCATATACTGATAATCAAATCTGCCAAAATCTGTTGATAAGATTGGTATATCAACAATTATATAATTAATGCACATCAATTTTACCAACCGTTTTTGATGAAGAATAGCCTATTTGGTGCAAAGGAGAAAAAATCATACGAACTTATCCTTATTAAAGAGAAAGTTGTCGGAAATAAAAGTTTGTTTATTGGGTTTGACAGAATTAACAATAATTATATACTTCCATTCAATAGGATGTATTTCAATTTTTTAACTGCAGAACAGGAGAGTCTTAAATTTATTGTATTTCTCAACATGGTATAAAATTTTTAGAATGAAGTTC
This sequence comes from Linyphia triangularis, assembly GCA_963978545.1. Lineage (NCBI taxonomy): Eukaryota > Metazoa > Arthropoda > Arachnida > Araneae > Linyphiidae > Linyphia > Linyphia triangularis. Next base: position 58,424,969 of record OZ021727.1, read on the forward strand.
AATGGGTACCAGACTTTGCCCCTGTAACTCATATTATCATGTAAGAAACAAATATCTGTTATTGTTAACAAAATTCTTGTCAATGGTTCCTAGATCACAACACAAAAAATTAATATTTTCATGAAAGTGGAATTATGCCAGCCTAGCAGTCGGTGAGATCTGAAACTTCCAAAGTGATGAAAAGATGTCTATCCCACTCTTAAATTAAATTAATAAACATAACTATGAACACTGAAATAATACTTACTTTATCAAACCAACGATGCGCTCTTACTAGTTCAGAATATAAAGGTGTCTTCTCGTAACCTGGATCTTGACTTAACAAGCCAGAATTTCCTAGGTTCAGCGGTGGATTAGGGGATCCCAAAAGAGTACAGGCTGTCTCTAGTTCCCTAACAAAAAAAAAAAATAAAAAAAAAATACTTGTAAGATAATTTTCTTAAACTCCTTAAATTGGCGGATAAGATATTGATGAAGAATACATACATATTTTAAAATATTCAGCTAAAATACAATTTACAACTCTTTTTTTATAGAAACAAAGGCCTTAGAAAAAGACATCGTAACACCAGTGATAACAAGTAAATATTGTTATGAATTTTTCCACTGAGGCAATGATGGCACGGTTTTTACGGTATAAAAATATTTATTCTCTCTTCAGAAAACTCACAAAATTTATTCAAAGGCAACAGTATAATTACTCTCAAGCTTCAACAAAAACTTCGAATACAGCGATTATACAAGCTCACTCCAATAGGTAAACAAAGCGATTAGCTTTCATCAAAGTCTGAAGTCAATCTGAAAACTTTCCCGATCTACGGTCTTTAAATGCCAGGCGCGTGAGAATATTCGCGAAATTTCTAGCCAATTCGTCGGAAAAGAAACGTCTCGAAATTTCTCGATTGCTTTAGGTGTTGCCACCTTTTTCTAACCTGTATAATCGCTGTTAAAGAAATAAAATAAGATAAAAATAAATTACAATAGAATTTTAAAATAATACGTCACTATTTACACTATATACAGACAATTTGTGCAACAATATTAAGTCTTGAAAAGTTATGTTAAATTTAATTTTAACCATGGATGATTAAAATTAAATTTAAGTGAGCGGATGTGTTGAGATGAGGATGCACAAATACAGCCCTGGAGTAATTACTACCCGTTGGCACTGGTAAAAAGCTAGCCATGGATACACGCAGGTGCTCTTTGAGTTCTCTTTCATAAATCGATGCTACAAGGTTATCGTCTAGGTATGGCAGGCAGAAATCCAGACCACGAAGAACTTGATGTATATGCATTTGAAAAGTTTGTCCAGCATTTCGAAGGTTGAAGGGCATAGACAAAAATTCGAATAGACCAAAGGGAGTAGTGAGAGCTGTTTTTGCAATGTCGTCAGGGTGAACAGGAATCTGGTGATATGCATGGGCCAAGTCAAGAGTAGAGAAAACATGTTCGTTGTCAAATAATTGGGTGACATCTTGAATGTGTGGTAATGGATAGTGATCTGGTGTAGTAACAGAGTTTAAACAATGGTAGTCACCAAAATGTCTCTCTTCTCTGTTATTCTTTTTTACAATATGCAACGGGCTTGCACATGAGCTCTTTGATAGCTGAATAATAACCCTGTTGCATCATGTACTCAAATTCTTGACAAGCAGACAAATTCTTGACCGCAATTAAAGGTGCTTGGATGGTGACAATTTTGGAAAAACATTTCATCTCTTGAATCCTGTCTGCCATTGTAGCGAGAGTGTCTAATTTTTTTGAGATGGCAGTCAGAATAGCTTGGGTACTAGATGGAAGCTGCTTTACTCACAAGGGCTTCAGCATAGCTTCACTTAAATGTGTAGATGCAAGTTCTTTCATCCAGGATAGCAGTTGGGATGGTTTTTAATGTCTGGTATTTCCAGGGGCGGATTTAGAGGTCAATCAAGGGGGGTGCAATTATGACCATGAGTGTTTACAGTGGCGGTGATAGTTTGTCAACTTGGGGGACAGGGGGAGGGGTATCATCAAGGGTTCAATGAAAGATAAAAATTAGAGGATTTAACTACCCTCTTTTGCACCCCATATAAAAAATTACCCCGAAAATGTAATACAAAATAAAATTATAAATATTTAGTATTTTTTATTAGAGGAAAGCATTTAAGAGCGCAAAAAAATATCTTATGTAGATCAGGTGAAGTGTAAAAAGTTCAACAACCCTGAAAATTCAACTTTTTATACAAGTTAATTTACCAATATATTCAACATCATAAATCATTTAATGCAGAAAAAGACGGCAGATCTTTTAACAACTTTAGACAACAATGCAAGTACGCAAAACTCTTTATTTATAAGGATTTAATAATTTCCGAAGTTAAATAAGGCTTTTCAACTCAGTTTGGCATCACATTAGTAAATTAAAATATAAGTTACATAAACTTGAGACTATACACTATAACTGTACACTATAATATTTATCATTGTATTCAAATTTGATATGGTATGATTTACTGTTTCCATATTTTTCTTCATTTAAATGAAAATAGAGAATTTGGCGATATTTTTGGCAATAATTTTTACACGGGATAAGAAAAAACTCCTAAACGGCGAAATTGGTGATGATATTCAATAGACATTACTCTGTCCTTTCTTGTGCGAAAAACAGAAAAATATCAATCGTTGATGGACGATGCTCAAGGACAAAGAGCTCTGTGTTAAAGACACTCGTTTTTCAAATTTTTATGCTTTTATCAGATTTCTACGGGAATTCCGGATGTGGGGACGATTAAAACTCCTTAAGAGGCATTAGATTCTTGATTTCACCCTTATGTAAATGCACAACCTTAAAGGTCCCATGGCTACCACTAACCCGTACACCAAATTTGAATACTGTACGTCAATTCGTTTAGGAGTTATGCTTACCACATAGACATTTTAACTAGACTACTTTTTTAGAATCAAGATGTTTTAAAACATAAGAAAATGGTAAGGGGGGGGGGGGGGGAAGGGGATCGATTTTTTTTTACTGACTGCTGTACACTTTCATTGCCCTATGTAAACATATGGGTAATTGAAAGTAAAAGCGTGTTTGACTATGATTCTCAATATTTTGAAAAGAAGTACATAACAACATGGAACTCACTTTAAACTGTTACGAATAAATGACTTTTTTGTAATTTAAGAAAGTAATTTTGTTGACATTGTTAAAGGGTTTTTATGATTTTGCATATGAAAGGGTGCAGATACAATGCTTATTCCAGCAAAATCAGTTAATTTTTATAAGAATGAAATACTTCGAATCATTCGGACAAAAATGAAATATTTAAACATTTTTCGGGGAAAAAAAAACATAAACAAATATTGTTAATGAAATATCACATTTTGTGAAATAAGAAATAAAAAAAAAAAAAAAAAAAAAATCTTATTAAGGTTTAGTTACCTTAACATTACACATATTGATTCACTAAGACTGCTTTAACTAAATTAATATATATTTCAACTTTAGAGTAAAAAAAAAAGAGTGAGTGCTCTGACCTCAATGTATATGTACAGTTTTTTAATAAAAAAATTATTTTCGAATACATGATAGTTTTTATTATGGCTCTCCCAAGATTTTTTTCTTTATTATTTATCATGTGTAAACTTTCTTTTCTTTTTATTGGTTAAATACGCATCAACAATATTAGTATCAAAATCTACAAAGATTTTCTATATTAATCCAGAATAAATTTCTTTTAAAATTTTATTATAATTCTGACTTGGTTAGAAGATTGCTAATACCAAACGGTATGTGTGCTTTATTTATGACAGCATCGAAAGTTTTTTATGTGAAGGCGGGCCATAGTTAAACTGGTGTTGTTTAGATCAGTTCGGACTCAGAAGTCTGTAGAAATTAGTAAATCTTTTTGAAATTTTGTGTTAGTACTGCAGAGAAAATCTGGAAACATTTTATAAACATTATCATAAATTTTTTGAAATGAAAACTTAAAGAAATAACTGTTCGGATTTTTGATAATTACGCTTTAAGAACAACAACATATTTAAAACTTCATTGGATTTATTTCATTTTGTTATAATATTGTATTTATAAGGTTGGTTGGTTGTTTTCAGATTATCTGGCGCCATCAGCAACACGAGGGCTATAATGCGCCGAAACATTCGTCATTAGACAAGCCAACATACATTTACAAACACCCATGCCTAACACAGGACTCGAACCTGCAACCTCGTGGTCTAGAAGCTAGCACGCTAACCATTCATTTATAAGGAATAGCATGTAAAGCTAACATCCATATAAGCCCTTTTTACCTTAAAGTTTTATATTTTCATTTAGTTGCAAAAATTCTCTAAATAGATGGATTTTAATTATACCCAACCTGTACTTTAATATAAGTTTTGAGACTGGTTTGACATAACTGTATGTTTTCTCTTACAAATATGATTTACAGAGAACTTAAATGAAGAAAATGTACTCAAAGCCCATCTTAAACCGTCAACACACAAATCCTCATATTAAAAATAAAGGGGGGGGGGGAGGAAAAAAAAAAGACTAATACAGAATCAAGAATAATACAGAATATAACTGCAAGATAATGCACCAGGACAACTTTAGAATCTGATTAATTTGTTTACCAAGCAGGGAACATATGCCAGATGGTCTTTTAAGAGAAAAATGGACTTCATTTGCATCTTAAAAAAGAGAAACCTCGGAAAACTATCAGGAAATAGCTCAACAATCGACGCCAGATTAATAGTCAAAATTTCTAAAGTGTTTATTCAATCTGAAAACAGACTACAGAGCACCAAATATTGCTCGATCCGGTGACATTTCGCATGGTAGGCGAGTATGAATCTTGAGAGAGAGATTGGAGCATAGCAATATTTAAAAACGTGTTTGGCTATGATCCTCAATATTTGGTTTTTTGAAGAAAAAAAGTTAAAAACTCTATGGAACTCACTTTAAACTGTTAAGGATAAATAAAATTTTTATAATTTAAGAAAGTAATTTTGTTTGACATTATCAAAAGACTTATGATTTTGCATATGAAAGGGTGCATATACAATGGGTTAATCCAGTAAAATCAGTTTATTTTTATAAGAATTGAATATTTTATTATAATCTATTCATATACTGATGGTATTGAATTGAGAGTTACGTTGATGATTGTATAAAATACCAAATATGAGTAAGTGGGATAAATCACTACTTCTAATCATTCAAAGTCAAAAATGAAATATTCAAACATATTTAGAAAAAAAAAAGCAAATGTCTAAACTAAAACAAAATGTTAATGATATTACATTTTGTAAAATAAATAGTAACGCTAAAAATATCTTATCATGGTTATATATTACTGTCAATTATCTTGCACTGCCATACCAATCGAAGAAACAATCTAGGTCTAGACATCACACGCACACTCCAACTCAAGAAAGAAAGACCATTCCATCACTTCCACCCCAGAGTCAAGGCATTTTAGTAATTTTCAACCCACATGTGAATGGTGCAATGTCAAGTGCAAGGGAGGGGATAGTATGACCCCTCAAATTTTATTGCTTTGTCTGTGTCCTTATAGTTTCAAGGTCACCCAAAGAAGGGGTCCTTTTTTTTCTCCCTTCCCTGAGCTGTTTTAAGATTTTTTGGAGAGAACGAAGGGAAACTTCTTGGTCCCTGGTCCTAATTTAGTGATAGCATCTTTATCGGAACTATAAGTTCTTACAATATTCTGTATAATTAAATAATGCTATATACAGATTTGATCAAAGACATTTTCTTAATTATGAATTAGGCATTTTATTTTCCAATTATAATCACAGGTTTTTTCAAAAGTTATTTTAGTGCATAATTTTTTGTACATAGAATGAAGTTTAGGGGGTGCGATGGCACCCCGATATTAAACCTTTATAATTAATTGATCTCTGATCAAGAAGTAAACCTACAGAATGCAAATTGCAATCAAAAACTTGTCAGTCTTTGATCCCATCTCATACTCTATACTCCCAAATGAGAAAATCGTGCTGAAATTGAGAAATTTTTTAATAGTATTGTGAGAAATTTTTTAATTTGAGAATCACACCAGGAGTAAAGATTCGTTGACCGGTACATTGCAGGTCATTACAATCCCGATCTACTCGTCAAGTCTCAAGCCCATTCCTTCTACGGGTAATGAAATAAGGAGCTCGGTTAGGTTCCTTAAAAATCTGTATTAATGAGGCATGAAAAATATCAGTAAAAGCTTAGTAATAGTTTTGTTTGCTGATTTCTATCGATATTGATATTAAGTAAAAAATGTATCTTCCAAATATTAATGAAATTTCAATTTTTTTTTTACTTTGAGCTCGGTGGAAACTGCCATTTAAAATTAATTTAGACGAGATACTACATGGGGGGTGCGGTCGCACCTCCTGCACCCCCCCTAAATCCGCGCCTGGGTATTTCTCTGTGTCAGGAAGTTTCAGAATAGTGTCCTGAACGCACTGTAAAATCTCGCCATCCAACGCCAAAACTACCGTGAAGAACTTCATTTTGTTGAAGGTGATTTGAGCAACACTAAACTGTGCTTCAATTAGCGCAAACAACAATGTGGGCCGGTTCTTTCAGAAGGGTGCCAGATGAAACTCAATTCTTGCAAATTCTGTTTGGGAAGTATCTCCGGACATGATGAAATCTTAAATGCGAGTGGATTCAAGAGTTCGGTTACGTAGAAGTTCGGAAGGTTACGAAAAAACATGCTGGTGCGCGTCAACTATTAAGTCTTGAAAAGTTATATTAAATTATATACAACAGCACAATATATTTACTTCCAGTAAAAAGTCTAGAAAAGATTGCTTTTTGTATCTTTGCAATTCCATTCTGATTTGAGATGACCTTTTTTTCACACTGGAAGAGTTGTAGTGTGGCCTGCCACTAGCTGCTTGCGTAGTGGTTGCTAAATATCACATGATCCTTAAATGCATGCAGCCAAATCAGAAATACCTAGCTATTATCAATTATGAGCAGCTTTAGTCGACTGTCTGCAATGTCAAAATCCTACATATGATTGTGGTAGCAGTGCCACCAAGCATTTAATTGACTCCATTGAATTCTACTCAATAGAACATGATGATTTTTGTTACGTTCTTGTAATTTCTTATTATAACCCCTTTACAATTTTGTTATGTTCTTCTTGTAATTTCTTATTAAAACCCCTTTACTTTATAAATAGTTCTAATAGAATTTATATACAATAAACAGATACCTTAAAATAGTTCCAGGAAAAATTACATGCACCATCTCATATTGGAAAAGTTGATGACAATAAAGTTATTCATACGCTAATCTCATACAGGTTCATTCGCATAGTTTTGTAAAAATTGCAAGCTTTTTGAAATCATTTCTTTTTAGAGAGTGACTGTACACGTTTAATTGTTTCCTGAAGGAAATAAAATTTTGAATTTCGTCTTGGTGCAATCCAGGTAAAAAATTGATCTTTTGGGTTGTGGTTGGTTGGGTTTGGGTTCTCATTGTGCCAATCCAGTACACGCAACTAAGAATTTGAAATGTGTTTGTGAGCGTCATTTGTGTATTAATGGCCAAATTAATTACATGAAGTCAAAAGCAGTTTTTCGTACATCCTACGTGCAGAGGATTCGCTGCACACTAATTTAAATTCAAAATCGTAGATTACTTGTATTTTAAGGGGAATATCCTTTTAAGAACTTGACTTTAAACTTACCTCATGCGAACCTTGACAGTAGTGAGAGTTCCTTGCACTTCATTGATAAACTTCTCCCTCTCCTCATCCCCAAAAGCAGCGGTAGCTCCATCACCTAAGAATTTAAAAACTTCTAAAACTGTGCTTCTGAGAGCTTTAACAGATTTAAGGCCTGAGTGCAATGCTTCCAAATTTATCCCCGAATTGTCCATTTTGGACAATATGGAGATCTAAATAGTTGTTTACAAAACTACAACATACTCTGCGGCTACGCTGCACTTCACAGCTCCAACATTGTTTGTTTTTGTTAACCGGTTCAAAATTCTTTTACACAGCTTATAAAAGATAGAACAAAATAAGGAAAACAATTTCTTTTCAAATTACACTTATAAATAGCATAATTAAAAAAAAAAGTATGTGACTGAAGCAAATATTAAAACTAATTTGTATTTTATTAAGAATATCACAGATTAAAGAAACAAAATGCGAATTTACCCGAATAAAACACTTCAACTTTCATCGTTAAAATATCCATCAACAAACAATGAACTCATCCGTCTGCTATTGTGCTATTTTATGGATATAGTATATGCTTAATTACTTTCCTGCAACTTTATATTTCTGAAGAAATGAAAATTAAACATTCACTAAATCTCTCTAATGTTCCATTGCATAAATTATGGCTAGATTTGTAGGAAAAACTTTTGAATCATTGAATTCTATGCTTAATAGTACTGGTTTATTTTTAAGTACTAATCAAGATAAAACTACTTCAAGCAAACTTCTTTCTTGTTCTGTGGAATCAAAATCTTTTATACGCAAACTAAAAAATGTGGATTCAAAACAGGTATAAGATTTTTAACATTTTTTTGTGTAAATCTCAAAGTATTAATTCATTATTAAAATTATGATATGAAAATTTCCAATTTGTTGCTTTGATTTGATTCATAACTCAATGTACTTTAAGTAAATTTTATGGGAAATTTTATACTTTTTTTTTTCATAATATCAAAAGCTTGATTTTAAACAAAATTCTAGTCTACCTATGTTTGAGTCTTTTTAAACCAGCTGTGTTACAAATATTACCAAAACATCCTATTGTTTCTAGTGTTATTTTACTGATATAGTGCCAGTTACTGGCACTGTGTAAACAGAAAGCTAGCATTTCAATCACAGTGTGATAGTAGCTTTTCAATCATCTTACCAGCTGGCATTCCAGTTACTGGTAATGTGTAAATCATCCTTAAACATGCCACCAGTCGGGGATCCATTTTAGATCCCCAGTTCTGTGACATGAGCAGAGCGACCACTGTGCCACCTGTCAGTGGTCATGGGAAAGTGCACGTAATTGGATGACAGGAGTCGACACCACCAATAAATAGAAACTGTTTGATTTACTGAAGCTCATCATTATCATACAGTCTTGGCTTAGAGATCAGACATGACGGACCTGTTTCTGACTGCTCCAGTTGACAAAACACAAAGCTGCAAAAGCTTCTGAATAGGGTAGCTCTGACGGCAGCTTTTCCTCTGGTTCTGCTTGACTCAACGATGCTTCTGCTGATGTTTCCCCCTCTCCAATTGTGGAATAAAAACCATGTTCAGACAAAGGTCTGATTTTCTAGCACTGGTTCGGGTTTTCCTCTTTTTTTCTATCTGATTTCAAGGCACGACAGGATTGACAATGTCTTCTGTAAACTGAACTACTGAGAGTCACACCTGTTATTCTTCTTCATGGTTAAGTAGCGTCTCACCAAATGTCACTACTAATTGTCATGTTGTGTTTTTCTTGGTATCCCGCAGATCGAAGTTCTTGCTGATCTAGGAACTGTGTTACTACTCAAAATAGTCAGTCAGTCAATCTACTCAAGCTACTAGCCATGTGACGTCACAGAAAGGCAATATGAACTAGTTCGCTAACTGGTAGCGTGTAAATCCGCCTTATGAGATGTCACATGTACCTAGCACAACGTTCCTTCTACAAATTTATATATCATAGAATTATTTATGGTATATATTTTGGTTCAGTCAACAAGGTTGAAAATTACACGAAAAAGTGTTAAAATTGGGATGAGTTTGAACCTCAACCCACCTTCCTTTATTAAGATTGGTTGGTTGTTTTTCAGATTATCTGACGCCGTCAGCAACACAAAGGCTATAATGCTCCGAAACATTCGTCATTAGACAAGCCAACATACATTTACAAACACCCATGCCTAACATGGGACTCGAACCCGCAACCTCGCCCTTTATTAAGGCAGTCAAAATAAGTACGGGGATGCTCATTATCAATTGCATAGAAATCAAAAGAGAAATTATTAGGTTTATAAAGCTTTATAACTATACATTTGAAATATTGAAATTTTTTATGTGAAAAATAACTGAAAGTTAACAATTGAATTTCTTTTGCATGAAATCACTGTTTGAAGTAATAGAAGTTGCTAATGCTAATTAAATTATTGCAAGTTTAATAAATTTACTAAAGATTAAAGTATTTATTTTGCTAAAAATTAAATTTAAAGAAACAAATTTGATTGTTTAATAATTTACTCTTATTTTTTAAAAATTCTTTAGGCAGAAGAAGACGTCATCAAATTATACACTGCAGCGATCGAGAAACGATTGTCAGAACCTGATGTTCCAAGTGTAAGTATATTTTGCCCTTTTACCATAGAAATAGGTTATTTTTTGCACCTTTTTTATTTTAAATTTTAATTCCACCATCCTTTATAGGCTGAGGTTGACGAGATGATAAAGATGTGCATGACATGTGAAACTATGGGCTATCCCACCGAATTTATCTATGTACATTGTTTAAAATTAGCCCAAAAAGGAAATTTACAAGAAAAGCACACTGGTATTTTTTTCTTCTTTTGTTATCATTTTGAATTAAAGTTACTTATACTCTTTTAGTTGTAATTAAAATATTGAATATAGTTCAATAGTTTGGTATTTTTTAGTTGTTGTTTTCTGTATTTGTGTGTCTTGTACTTTTTGTATTTTATTTAAAAAAATACTTTCATTTGTTGTTTTCTAGATTTAGAAAAGGAACCAAAAATAAGTTCTGTAATATAAACTTGTGTCTAATTTAAACTAATTGTGCTTTTTACTGATACAGGGATAAAACTAAAATCAATTAAAGTATACTCTTAATGTGATATTTTTAAGTAAATGATGCTCTTTTTACTACTTTTTTTTTTTTTTGAGTTTTAATACATTTCTGAACTTTTTTTAAAAAAGCTTATGACTTTATTCATGAGCTTATTCTAATATGCACACATTTTTTTTCTGAATCTAAATTTTAGTTCAAATTTCAGTTTATTTCTTTTTGGTGTAATTTTAAATAAGTATGGATTAAGAGCTTTTTATGTTATTTATTTTTTCAGGGTATTCTGCTGCTGCTTTCTTTCTTCACCCGTATCATGAATTAGTATATTTATTGATTAATACAATTCAAAAGGTATAACATATTTTTTGACAAAAATAAAATATTTCATAAATCTATCTAGAATATTAAAAGGGATTAAAATAATAAAACATATTAGTCCTTAAAATAACAGTACTTTTCTACATGATCAAGAATTCCTTATTGTATTGTCTGTCCATTAAAAACTGACAATAAAAGTTGTGTGTCACTATAATGTGGATTAAACATACTTGATTTCATTCTATAAATTGCTTTAGTATGCATTGCACTAATTACTTTTCATGTTTTAATTTATTTTTATACGTCTATATAAGAATTGGTTTCACTGTGTTGCTAAAAACACATTTTTCATTTTATTGTTTAAAATTCAAAAGCCATTTGCAATATAATCTGTACATTTAAATATATAATAAGATTAACTTGTTGTTTATATGTTATGTATTTAAATACCGTTTCATTGTCGAAATTGTTGCAGGAAAATACACTTTTAATCAATTAAGGGATTAATAATGGAAACACATACTTAATACTATACAGTGAACTCATTTTTTTAATTTTATTTTTGCCTACTTAACTGACTTATAAATAAAAGTTGCTGTTATTTTCATCTAAAGTAATATATTGTGATGTTAATAAAAATAAGTTAAATTGTCCTATTTTACATTTCAATAGCACATAATTCATTATTTAAATTACTTGGAATTTCTAAGGCAAAGCTTGGTCATAAAGCTAATTTTTCTACTAAACATACTTTTTATTTTGGATCCAAAATAGATGTAACCTATATTTAAATGTTCATGGATTTAAATAAACTAATGTTTTATTTAAAACAACTATAAACACCTATTCACCTTGATTTTTTTTTTATTGCAAAATGGCAAACCTCACTGAAAAAACCTTAATACTGAAAATATTTTAAAAGTAAAAAAAATAAAAAATTCTCAACAGTTTAAAGTATAAGATTACAGGATTCTTGTTTATATTAAATTTGTTTTTGTTTAAATTATTTTATTTTGAAATGTCATTAATTCTAATTTACTGTCTTAAACACAGTTGCAGCAGATTACTTATAATGAAGTTCGATATTGAATGCATTATTTTTAAATAATTTAAATAGTTGTTAAGAGGAATATTTGAATTTATTTTGAATTGCATTATTTCAGTTTACTTGAGGAATAAAAACACTGCTTTTTAAAGTTGGAATGGAACTATAAATACATATTGCAATAAGTAATTTTTAGATAAAAGAGGATTTTTAAAACTTCTTTTTGACTGCAGACCTGTTGAAAGGTACATTAGCAGAAAAATCTATATCGATTTTTAATCCCGATTTAATACTTACATTTCCCTATATTACATTGTAGTTAAGAGTAAAAACTGGTTAAATTTTTAACGCTATTAATATTTTTTGGTTGTTATTGCAATAAACTGTTTTTAAATTTTTCAAATGTGATTTCTTATTTTATTAAATTGCTTCTAGGATTTACGTAGCTCGAATTACATGGAAGTACTTTATGCTTTATCATCTATTTGTAATCTTATTAACTCAGAAACTGTACAAAATGTTTTGCATCTTGTTGAAGAGAAGTTGCACCATGAACGGTAAATTTCACTTCCTCTTTAATTTTTCACTCTTCATACTTTGCATTCTATTGCTTTAAAATAAATGTAATTACTATTTTAGGTCATCTGTTCGTAAAGCTGCTATTTTAACTTTTGGCCATTGTCTTCATCTTACTAGCAGTCAAAGTGCTTATCAGATGGCTATTCCAAAATTAGAGAAAGCTTTAACTGATAGAGATTTAGAAGTTGTAGCTGCAGCTGTTTGTACTATGTACAAAATCATTCAGGTAAATAATTTTATTGGTGTTTCTTCCTGCATGTAAGAGCAACATTTAGCAAACCATAAGAATTTTATGTTTTAAACTTGTAAATATGATATGAAACGAGTTATTTGTGATTGTTAATATCAATAATTTACCTTTTATACAATGTTAAATGAAAACTTAGTACGTTTGCTCAGAAAAACCACGCAGCAGAATTTTTAATTGGATTGTAATCACTGAAATACTTTAACACTTGCAGGATTGTGGATATGGTTGGGTGTCATAAGTGAAGGACAAAAAGGAAAATATAATTTTCATTTAAAAATCCCTAAAATTTCAAAAAGAGGCAAATGCTCTATTAATTAACATCTTTACTTACAAAATGACATGGGAAATTTGAATTTATAGTAATTTTTTTTAATACCAATTTTTTATGCTTTTAAAGTTGACAATAAGTATTGAAGGAAAATCTTCCGAATGAAAAAGAGAAGTTTAAATTAATTACTGTGTAGTACTGTTTTATTCTATTATTACACTTCTAGCACTTTTTAACCTTTAACTGTTGTGGTTGGGTGGTTTGATATTTTTGGTGCAAGAGCAACATGTTGTCTATACTGCACTAAATAAATTGGTGAACAGCAGTTTAGAAATTAAGAAACATAGTATCAGAAAAATTAATATAATATAAAAGTCAAGTATTTTGGGAGGTGGAAGCATTCCACAAAAAATGACTCGCAGTCTGTCTGACGTCATACAGCAGTTAAAGGTTAAACAGTTATTATTATTTTGTTCTTGTCCATATTAAAGTATTCTTTTTACTACTAGATTTAGCTTTGTCTGATAAAAAACAGAATATTAAAATGAAATAAATTTTTGTTTATTCCTTTTTCAGAAACTTTCATGTGATTTCACTTATTTAATTAAGAGCTTGGTAGAACTACAGGAACAAATATTATTACGAAGGGTTCCTCCCAGTATGATTTATTGTGATATTCCTGCACCTTGGCTGCAATTAGACATTTTAAAAATACTTAATTTTCTATGCAATGGTCCAGAGTGAGTATTATACATTTTTAACTTAGCTTTTACATATCTATAAATTACAATCTCATTTAAGTAAAATAACTGATTATTTTCATCTTTAATTAATTAAAAAAATAGCTTAATTTAGTGTGTTTGCAGTACTTTTTCTCACAGTTAAAAAGCTATAATACACTTTCATATTATGCAATGTTAAACTTGACAATAGGAACTACTTTTATTTTTAATTTATTCATATCCAAAACTATTGTCCAAACTGCACGTGCTTAAATTTTTAGAAAAATTAAATAGTTATTATGCATCTAAAACACAGTTTGTCAGACCTTAGGATTTTTTGCTTTGTAACTTTTATTTTATGTCACTTTTTAAATCCATTGTATTAACTTTGGTTTTGTATGTATGTTTGTCGATGGTGGGCAAATCTGCGGAGGCTTAATTAACCCCCCTGCTGTCATCTAATCAGGCTGAAACTTGGCTGATAGAATCGATCTCAATGACAATGCATTCTATCAAATTTTGGAACTGTAACTGTCACTATAAGGTCGCTTTTACAGAATACTAGTAAACCAATTTCCAGTCATCCAATCGTGCTAAAATGGCATTTAACAGACCTTTGAAGAAACCATTTCCTGTTGCAAATTTTTTTAATAAATAAATAATAAAATTGTTTTAAACCTAATAAATGAAAGATATTTGGATGTGAATGCATACATTCATGTTCATTTTTAATAAATACATTTTTAAACATAGTTAATTGGAATAGATAAAAGATATTTGGATTTGAGTGCATAAATTCACATTCATTTTTAATAAATAAATTTTAAAATGAAGTTTGCCACACATTTTGCTGATATATATATTTTTTTAATACTAAAAATTAGGTGCAAACACCAAGCACACACTATTAACAGAATCACCGCTGTGTTAATGAATATAGAAATTAGCAATGCTTATACAAAATTTTTATTAAAAACTTTGTTTTTATGGGTTATATTATTTATGAATTTGAAGTTTGAAAATTTATTCATTCTAAACAATCATTAATTTAAAAAAAAAAAAAAAAAAAAAAAAAAAAAAAAAAAGGTTAATTTTTGATGATTGTCAATATTCATAAGTTAATTTTACTTTGATATTTTATTTTATAAGTATGTAATTTTTATTTTTTAATTGTAATGTTATTGGTTTGTTATATTTTAGTATAAATAATTTTTTTTTTTTCTAGTCATTACAAAGAAGTTACTCCGATTCTAAAAAAGACCCTCCAACAAATTGGTTTACAAAATACCTTATCCCATGGTATTGTATATTTTCCCTTCTTTCTTATTTTACAAGCATTTATTCTAAAGCTAAAATGATTAATGTATATTGCATTTTTTTTCAGCTATTATGTTCCAAGTAATTGAAGTTGTTATTCAAGTTGAACCTTCTAGTGAACTAGTAGAAATGGTATTGGCATCAGTGTCAACATTTCTTAAATCTAAGAACACTAACTTAAAATTAACAGGTAAGTTTGTAATTTTTAAAAATGTCAAAATATTTAAATACCTAAATGCAATTAAATGTTTATAGACCGTAATATTCCGGAAACTATTTTATGCAACTTGCACACATTTTTAAATGTGTGATATGTATATTTAATATTTGTTGTTCTAAAGTTCTTAATTAAGTACTAGTCTCCTAATTACTGATTCAAAATACTGAGTGATGGAAGATTGAACAAACAGGGCCTTTTGTCTTTTATTAAGATTTTTTAAGCATACTGTGTTATTTTGTTAAATTTATTTAAATTGATCATACCTAATAATCCTTTATATGTAAAGTTATTCTTCATAGCTTTTCACAAAAAATAATTGAATATTGAGCAATCTTTTAAAATTACATATTTAAATTTTTAAAAGATATATTAATATATTAAGTCTTTAATATACTTTAAAATTCCTATTTAACAGTTATTAAAAGGATTTCTTTATGATAGTAGCTTTGATCTAACTAATAATACTTATACCTTTCAAATGTATTACTTTATTAGTGTTGTTCTTAGTGTTATGTTTTTAACTCAAGAAGTTATCAATGAACCAATTTATTTATGGAACTGGATGGTACTTATTAATAGGTCATATCAATAAATCAACTTAATTACAGAATGGAAAGGTATATATATTAAAGTAAGATATAGGTGATTCGAGTTTTATTTTTATATAGTCAGTTTTCCTGGCACTATATTAAAGTACTTTGAACTGATTTTACTAAGGTTTTCATTTTCAGGTGTAGAAGCTCTAGTTTTAGTTGTACAGCGACTGAAACCAAGTATTACTAGTGCCCAACAAGAAATTATCATGGAATGTCTAAAATTACCAGATGAAACATTGCAACTTAAAGTATGTATCAATATAGTTAATTTTATTTCTTATTAGCTTAGGGTAACATTCATGTAATAGATTATTAAAAGATTAACATACAGTTATTTTTTCAAATTTGAAATAGTTTAAATATTTAATATAAATAATGTTAGAATTTGACACT
This sequence comes from Linyphia triangularis, assembly GCA_963978545.1. Classification (NCBI taxonomy): domain Eukaryota; kingdom Metazoa; phylum Arthropoda; class Arachnida; order Araneae; family Linyphiidae; genus Linyphia; species Linyphia triangularis. Next base: position 58,441,465 of record OZ021727.1, read on the forward strand.
TATATGTATTATTGTAAATATCTTTTGACCATATTCCTTGATCACTATTATGTATTTTTTTTTTATCTTTTAAAAAAGACGTATGCTAAAAATCTAAAAGTTGATAATTTTGGTGATTACTGAATCCTTTATTGTTGAAATGTCTTATGCCCATTATTTAAAATAGTTGACTAGGCTTTAAATACATAATTTTTTCTGGCTTATATAATTTTCTTGGATTATCAAGTGGTAACTCGAAAGTAAATTTTATATATTTTAAGTTATCATTTGAAAATATAAATGTTTTTGCAAGAAAATTGTGTGATGCTATTATTGCATGTTGAAGAATTTTTTAAACTGGATATACTTCCTGACCAAAAAGGATTAAATTCAGTTTAAAACAGCAAGTGCTTTTGCACTTGTGCTTTCTCATTTCAAAGACAACCTACTAGAGTGCAAAAAAACTGTGTAATTCAAAATTTCACTTTCACTTTTAGGCAGCATTTTAGATTTTCTCTACATTTTTAGAAAGTGCTTTACTGCTTTATTAATACTCTCAGGAATTATTCCTAGTTTGATTTGAACTGTGATTATATAAAACACATTATGCTTTGCACTGGTAAACTTTCAGCTTTGTAAACTGTGTACTATTGAATGGCATTTTTGACCAAAACAAACTTCAGCTTCGTAAAAACTGAGTTGTAGTTCTTCTAGAATTGTCCTGTATCATTGTAAATATGGTGTTGAATTAAGGCTACATAAAAGCTTTTGTGTGTAGAATAACTAATTTTTTAAGTAAGTCATCAACTCTTCTTGCGATATATTAATGACATTAAAAAACAGTTTACTATGAAAGGAATAATTTATTCAAGAAATAACAACCCCACATTTGCAACTAGATCTTGAGGAAATCCATAAAGATTTTAAAAGGCATCTTTAAGCCTGGTAACTGACACATAATCTTTACTCGTAACTCTCTGTCACGATCACTGTATATTATATATTTTTTATTACATATTTCATGATTTATATACTTTTATAGTTGAATTATATTAATTTATTTCACTTCCCTTTTTTAATTTGTGATTTGTATATAGTTACTTATTGGGCTTATCTCACCTGTTTTAAAATCTGAATTTTTGCTATCTTTTTTATGCCTAAAACATTTTTCTAAAAAACAATTACAATAATGTAGTAGTATTTACATGAATTATTCTGTATAAATGTGATAGGAATACATTGATTCTAATTGCTTATAACAAATGATATGTTATCCATTATTACAGACTCTGGAGCTCTTATTTCATTTGGCAAATCCTGAAAATGTGCAAGCAATTTGTAAAAAATTAATGGAATTTTTAACAAAATCCAGAAACATTGACAAGAAAAAAGAATTAGCTTTGAAGGTTTTTCAATTAGCCACTCGGTATCCTTTTAAATGCATTTGTTGTTTTTTAGATGTTTACTTTTACCAAAAATAAGTTTTGGAATTGTTTATATATATAAAAAAAAGTGAAGGTATTTTAAGTATAAATATATTTATTGATATATAATTTGTTTTCAAGCTCTTCAAATGACATAAACTCATTAAGTTCTAAGGAATGGTAAATAAGTGTAAAACAAAAATATTTTTTCAAAAAATCATTGATCTATAAATTTTAGATGATAGGCCTTTTTTTCCCCCAACATTTTTTATTGTATAGCTTGTAAATACTAACAGAATTGTAACTAACAGTTGATTCTTGTACTGATAAGCTCTTTTCTGTGTTTAAGTGCCTTTGTAGAGTATACAAATACTTACATAATCCTTAATTTTAATTTCAAGGCTTGTAAAAAGGTTAATATTTTTACCAACTGTTATAAGATGTAAGGACAATATTATTTTTTAAGTACTTTTTTTTTTTTTTAAATTTTAAAGTCCCCTTGAAAGAAAATTACATTAAAAGATACAATTATCAATAAACAAAGACTACATTTATTTGTCATTATCTTTACTTTCAATTACCCATATGTGTACACAGGGTAATGAAAGTATAGCATTTGGTAAAAAAATTGTTTTCCGACTTTTTTGCATTTCTCCACGTTTTGGAACATCCTGATTTCAAAAAAGTGATATAGAAAAAATATCTGTCTGTGTGTGTGTGATCAGCATAACTCCCGAACAAATTGACCTACAATGTTCAAATTTGGTGTGCAGGTTGGTGGTAGCCATGGGACCTACCATTAAGGTTTCATCAAAATCACGAAAAATCATGAATCTTGAATTTGAAGTAAGCATATGATTTGGAAATCCTAACTTTTCATAAGAAATAATTTATACTGGAAATTTGAGTTGCAATAAATAGCAGATAATTTTAAATTTTAATGTTATTGTTTAATTAATAATCTTCGTTTGTACTGTAAGAAATATTTCTTTATAAAATAAGAAACAATTAGTATAAATACATGTAGAAACTTATTTTACTATAATTTATAATTAAATAAGTAGTTCAAAGGCAGAATGTTTGGGCAACATGGAAAAGGTCTCGCTATCAAACCTCTCCGACCCTCTTTAGTCTTTCTTTAAAATGAGTGTACACGTCAGTGATCGTGACAGGTAGTGTTGTATTAATTGTTTAACTATATGAGGGAGTCATCTCAGTTTTTTAACTCTACAGACTGAAAAAACTAGGACTGTTTCCATTGAAAGACCTCCCAGAAGGCACCACCATCACACAGGTATCAATTTAACGACATTCCGGTGCAGTATTGCCTCCAAATAGCCATTGCACCATAAAATCTCTGGCCAGTGCTGAAAGAATACCGGTAGGGGGCGTTGCAGTCGTTTCTGAAAGTACTGAATTGTATAAATTGTTTTAAGTTTTTTAGCAAGATGGCTACACTTATTAAGACAGTGTAACATTGGACAACTCAGAGATATCAAATTTTAATAAAAACTACTTCCAGGAGGTCTTTCAAGGGGAAAGTTACACACATTTTTGATTGATTTTTGGTATTGTAATGAGTACTGCCTTCCGTGAGGTCTTTTACAGGGAAGCTGAAAAGTATTTTTTTTATTTGATTTGTGAATTTCAATGGTCTTGTTTTGGTTATTGTGTCTTTTGATGGGAATGTTCTCTATTTCCTTCCATTCGAGATGACAATGCATTTCTGTTTCTCCTTGAAAGACCTCCTGGAAGGTATTCCTCCTTATAATATGGCTAATCTAATAATGAGTTTCCCATGTTTTAGGATGTTTCCATGCAGAATTGTCTTTTTGAAGTTGTTGCTAAATAATCATATACTACAACCAACTGAATTTTACAAAGCGACTATAGCATCTCCTAACAATTATAAATTGAACTTAGTGATTTATTTGATTATATGAATTTTGTTAGAATTTCATTCTAATTAATGTCCTGTTTAACGGAACTTTTCCTTGTTTCCTTCCATACAAAGACCTCCCGGAAGGTATTTTTCTTTATATCCTTGTAACTCTGAATTGTTTAGTTGTAACGATGTCTCAATGTCTGCTGCTAAAAAATAATCAAGTGTATATAACTGATTTAATTCAATACTTTTAAAATCGACTGCAGCGTCCTCTACCGAAAATAGAGTAAACTTTTTTATCTAATTTTCATGAAATTTATTGAACATTCAATAAATGTAAAAGTTGTTTAGTAATGGTTTTCAAGGAATTAATGGTTCGAGATGGGGTGTCAGTTTTGGAACACCCTTTTAATTGAATTTATTAAGAATGAGGTGCATTTTAGAACATTCGTAAATGGAATCAAAGAGCATTTAAAAAAAAATAGAACTCGAAAAATTCTTACCATATCACTATATAACACGCTTGGCTGATTCTGAAAATAATAAAATGAAAAAACAGCAAACGATGTTTAAAACAAATGAAATAAAAAATTTGAATTAAAAAAAAAAATATCGTGAATAAAATGAAACATGCAATATTACGATTTGGCATCAAATTAATCATCAATTTAATGTAGCCGGTCTTTAAGTCCTTTTATTGGAAAGGCGTGGGCTACTAGCATTTTTTTCACCGTCATTGGTACGTTTGGAGTTAGTAATTCGGTTTTTATCTTTGCGCTGCCCGAAAGGAGTCCCAACTTTACAAATTTTTTAGACCCATAAATTTTCATTTGCAATCCCGACAATAAATTGGAAATATGCTTTATTTTTGTTATAGAATATGCGGGTACTAAGAAAGTGCGGTCGTTTCTGAACATCCTGTATGATGTTGAGTGTCACTTATTTTTAAATATTATTAGTCATTCAATTCAATTATTTTTTCTGGACAGCTCAAGAGTTCTAAATAATTCAAATATTTTTTCTTCTTCTATGCAATGATTGATTATTTATTACTTTATTTATATGTATTATTTCGAATATATTAAATGATGATCCTTAATTTGCTTGTAGATTTATTGACAGGAAAGAATGGTTTATTGCAATTTCAACTTCGATTTTAACAGAGGCTGGTGAACTTTTATCATCATCAGACATTTATGATATCATTAACATCATTTCAAAAGGTTTTACTATTAGGGTAGTTCTGTAATACTTTATTAATTTAAGCTTAGAACTTACTTAAGATACACATAATCTCTTACATTTCTTAAAAAATACCCTATCCTTTATAGGACTTGTACATATAAGCATTTCCTTGTACACAAACCCAGAAATTTTTGTTCAAGCTTTTCAATACCTAATTTATTTTTATTGGTTTGGTTTACAAAATATGTTTGCATGTTTTCTTTTAAGCTATATTTTGACTAATCTTTCTCCTAAATAGCATAACAGTTCAAGTAATTTTGCTTTTTTTGAATTTCAGATTCCACCTTAAAGGAAGTAATGAAAAACCACTGCCTGGACATGAATAGAAAAGGTGAACATTTCTCACCTTGCCTTTTAAAACTTTCTGCATCAGTAAGTTGTTCAATACATTTTATTCTATACTTTGAATGTTTATTTATTAAAAATGAAGTATAATTTTGTATATAATCTGTTTTACAGTTGGAGCCAGAAAAGAGAATCTGAAATTATGTTTAGTTAATCTGATTAATAATTTATATTTCAGGTTTTATCTACTTCTTCAGAATTTGAAGAACTACTGCCACAATTGCTCCTAACAGCTGATGAAGAAGCAACTATTTGGATTCTGATTTCTTTGTTTGAGATTATTTTAAAAACAAAAGACTTATCTCCTAATTTCATTAGTATTTTAAAGAAATTGGAAGTAAAATTTGAATCCTCTTCTCAGGTAAGACATAAATGGAAGTTTTGAAAAGTTCCTCATGAATAGTGTTTTTTAAGTATATAGTTAAATTAAATTTAATCAATCAATTCCATTTTATTGTTTTATGCTGTTGTAGGGTCATTCACAAGTATGTGACAGTTGTAAGCTTATAAATATGAATTTCAACCTATATGTTTTTCACAGTGAAACTAATTTTCATGTGAATATATTGCACCTTTTCTGGAAACTGCTATTGAATTTCAATAGCAGTTCGATCACTTCTCTATTGGTAGTGTGATGAAGTGTTCTTAAATATTTTAAAACTGACAGTTTTTAACAATTAAGTTTGGTGAATCTATTAACTTTAAACTCTTGATTTTAAATTATTTCAATGAGTCCCAATCTCTCTACTCTATCAAATCATATATACAATTGAGAATGTATTAAAGTCAGGTATATTTTTTTAATTGAATGTGCTAAGCTTTTAAAATTAATGATACTTTTAATGTGCAGGTTTTAAATCAAATACTGCAAACCATTGAGATTATCTCAAACATTCAGGATTTTAACTTCAATGAAGTGGTATGTATTTCACTTTATTCAATATTTATAACACATATCTTGTTTATTTAATGTATTGATATTCATATTTCATTATTAATCGAAGGAAATAGTTGCATTAATTACATTTCCTTGATAGATGGATCCTACTTTTACCTTCTTAGATAGCTTTGTGATTGAAGATTTGGAAAATAATGGCTCTTGCTATTTACCATCTAGCTTTCGCTTTATGAATACATCTTTATCTGAAAGTAAGCTTTATTTCATTCCTTTTTGGTGCACATTACTTATTGTATGTTGTTAATTATCTGAAGAGACGTGTACTATTCATATTGAATTTTGAGAAAATATTATTTAAATCTGAATACTAGGTTCAATTAGGCTAATTCTGGTAGTTGTTGAAAATATTAATGTTTGTGTGTGTTAGAGGCCAAATCTAATTTTAGGGCAAACTAGATTTACACAATGTTAGGGCTTAAGCCATACTATTTGGTTTTAGGCAAACTTTAAAAATGTTTAATCTTATACTCACCTATGTTCTTTTTGTAAAAACTAGCTTGGCCTGAACCTCAATTCCTGTCCTAACTAAATGTCTGATCCCAAGTACCTACTTAACTTTTAAGTAAAGGTTTTAAGTGTACATATTTGATTTTTTACTTTGATTTTAGTTGTAAAAGTCTCTGTTTTTCTTATATATTATAGATATATTTGAGCATGAAAGTTTTGCTAGTAGTGAAACTACTTTTGCTCAAGATTCCGTCAATAGCTCCCCTCAAAAGGTGTCCTTAACATATAATGAATTCAGTTCTCCCAGTACTTCATTTCAAAGCTTGTAAGTTGTGTGTATTTTTATTATATATATATTATATATATTTATATTATATATATATATATATATATATATATATATATATATATATATATATATATATATATATATATATATATATATATATATATATATATATATATATATTTGACATATGGCAGTAATTGTGTTTTAGAATTCTTATATCATGCACTGTGCAAAAGGTTAAGTGCTAATTACATATATTTTTAGTGACTCAAAGAGTAAATTATTTGAATTCTCTTAAACATGGTGTCTCATTATAAGAATTAAAAACTTGTAGGATGCTGTAGATGATGCCACTTAAAGATATCCTGTTTGGCTCACATTGTATTAGGTGTTGTCCGATTCTTTGGCATACTCAATCATCAGTAGTTTGCTACAATTACTTCTTCAAGGAGGTAAATTAAGACACTGGTGTTTAACACCCTTGCTTACAGCACCAGGGAATTGGCTGCACAGAGTGCCAAACCACCTATTTGTACCACCTGCCTCATAAGGAAAACAATTTTTACTGTACCTATGTCATTCTGAGTTGACTGAGTCTAATTCTTGTATATGATGATAACCATGATACTGATACACTCTGATATAGATGCATGTATAAATGAAAAAGGACAATAATTTTTTTCCATCCTCTTTTCAACTATAATATCTCAGTGTTCATCTTCCTTGTGTGAACCTCAAATCAGGCTGCACTTTTCTATGCTGTGTGAATTTTAAATGAACTTCTTAATTGTGAGGTTGGTAGTCTTTTGGTCACAACCCTCTTCCAAAGTAAAATAGCGTCATAATAGTTTAAAACCTCTGTCATATTCTTTTACTTCAAAATAAAGATATAAGGGTGCAATCTCCATATAAATGAGTTTTTCTTATCCAATTGAGGACTAAAATGGAAAACAACCTAAGTACCAAAAAAGTCGAAAATCTTTTTTTATGGAAAAATGTACTAAAGACCAAGCTAAACAAAGTGTGAACTCCAATAGCAATAGTTCACATTCAATCTGGTACTTAGTCATAGCTTTAGATACCAGATGTGAGAGTTTTTCATTTTTCGGCTCTCCTGATTGAGTAGCTTGTATAATTTAAATAATTGGCTATTAATATTGGGAACTTGGAGAAAAGAATTCATAATATTGATATGCATGATGAATTGATAGCGTAAATTATAATCAATCTAGAAGGCATTTCTGTAAAATCATTTTTGTTGTTATTGCTTTGTTGTGTAAAGCAGTAGTGATTGAATAAACTTAAATCAAGTTTAAACTTAAAAATCTTACTACGCCTATAGTTTTCAACATGAGTAATTATATATTTACAGTTCTTGTGATAAGGATGTATGTGCACCAGTGATGGTTAAAACTAAAAGTATATGGACAGAAGAAGGCCGCCAAAGTTTCAGCAACACTGAAGAATGCTTTCTTGGAGAGAGCAAAGATATAACGCATAAAGTATGTTCTTTTGATACATTGTTTATTTATCTTTAAATTTGTTTAAAATATATTTAAAAACATGTATGGGGTCTAGGGAAGCTTGAAACAATTTTTAATTTTGGATGTTTAGTTTTTATTTTACATTACATATGGGTGTGTAAATGATGTCGATTTATACTTTATTAAAATAATGCACAATATTTATGAATATCTTTCTGAAGTATTAATTGTAAAGGTGGTAAAATATTAAACATAAAAAACCTTCAACTTGGGTCTAGTATACCAATGTATAGGGATGCTTGACCCACCCTTTAGAGATACTTGACCCAAGTCATATATATTTCAGAGTATACAATTTAAAATTATAAATGCAACACTTTTACATAATAATAACATAACTCCCATTAATAAATCCAATGTTAATACTTTTCTAAACTTGTTCAATGATGTCAATACTTTTATATTTTTATTAGCTACATAATGTTAATATGGTGTCCACTTTTAATTTTTATTGTAGAAAGATAAAAATAGTAGCCGTTTGAAAGCTATTTCTGTTCTTATACAAGTTCAAGAATATGAAAATAACTATTTATTTAAATGCAATTGTAAACTCACATTAAAACCCAAAATTTGTAATTCTTTAATTTATCATTGAAAACACATGTGGATGAAGAATAGCCTGAATTTAGTCAGGTTTGTGTATCGTAAGGGGATTTGTGTATGGAACATTATAAAATATTTTGAAAGGTGTGTAAACTCATAAGCCTAATGGTGTAAAGCAAATATAAAAGCGAAGTACAAAACTATTGTCGTATTGAAAAACTTTTAAAACTTTAAAAATTCATCTTCAGTGCAATGCTGCATGAAAATAGAATAATCAAATCTGAAATATCAATTTTAAAATTAGATAATTGTAACGGTTACATTAAATAAAAGATTGAAAAGTTAAGAAACTCTAACTGGATCTTGTTATCAAGGGGTTCGAACCCAGCCAGGATTTCGGGGATGCGTTTCTGAAGGGTAGATCAGTAATAAATTACCAATCTATCCTCGAACCCTGACGCATCCCACTGCAAGACAGAAAGTCTAATAAATATTCAAAGATTTACATACAGGGTTTCCGCGCTTATGGAAAGTCAGGGAAAATCATGGAAAGTCATGAATTTAGACATTGGGTAAATTTTGTCATGGAAAGTCAGGGATATTGAACAAAAAAAGCAAATAAGTCATGGAAAAACAGTGAATATCATGGATTCCTAAAAATCTTACACAAATTCACGTGACTATGACGTCATAAACACCGTAATCGCGATTCGTTGTTACTTCGACGATTCATCATTCATCTGCGTTTTTATTTACTTTATTGATAGAAACAACGGTTACAGTTAAAAACTTTGGCCAATGAAAAGAATTTCTGAACTCCAAACTTGTGACATCACATAAATAGGTTTCGGTGAAAAAAAAATTAATGTAAGAACTGAAATAAATTAATTTGATAATCTTTGCTTTTGGTTTTTAACTCCGTATGCTACTGGTTTACATCGTTGGGGATCCCCATTGTTGATACCAAAACATTTTATTTTTGATTATTTAATTTACTTATATTTTCTTATTCCTTCTTCAAATATTTACTTATTATTAAAGATTGATTAGGTTTTATAACACCTGAAATATCTAAGAATAGAAAATTATTTTTCGCTGTTTCTTCTGGTTTCGACGTATCTTCGTTACTGAATATAAGGTGAGTACCTATTCCTCTGCATTTATTGGAAAAGTATCTTGTAGATATCTAGGGTGGCGACAGAACAGGGAATTTCACTATTCTGGAAAAATAAAGGAATTGCGTAAAATTTGAACTAGCTATTCGCTTCATTTTAAGTGATTATCATCTACAAGATGATATATCTAAAACCAAAATTCTTAATATATACGTCCAAATAAAACATTTTTGAATTAATGTAAAATCAAAACAATATTTTAAAAATCATTATATTTGTCATTCCATAAACATGGAATGTATTGAACTTCTGAAATCAAAGTCACGAAGATCTTGTAATGGACGGTGAACAACGAAAATTAATGTCTGGGGGAAGCGGTAAGATGAAGCGGCAAAATGTTTCGTTCAGACGCTCATGTTCATGATTGCCGGCCGGACCCATTCTTCCGTTGTAATCAATGTACACCTTAACGCAAAAGGTGCCGCTCCATTGTTCTGCCGACAGTCGCTTACGCTTGCCGTTCGTATAACCTCAATCTGACTGAATCCTTTGCTAGCATGGTTATTTTTAAACTTGTTTTTTGTCAACAGAATGTATGAGAACCCTAATTATTTACGTATTATTTCTGTTAGATTTTTAGTTATACTATAACTTAGCAGCGCGGCAGCTCGCATCCTTATTGTTAAAAAGAAATTCTTCAACTTCAATCTAACTGCATCCTTTACAAACATGAATATTTTTCTTCTTGCCTTGTGTTTTCTGTTAACAGAATATATTAGAAGCCTAAATTCCTTAATATTTCAAATTGATTCCATCAAATTTTTGTTCGGTTTTATTTACCCTTAATAGCTCTGCTACACACCTCGCTCTGTTTTAAACACCTTTACTGTATTATTTTTCTATGCTTAGTTTACTTACATGAAATGAGGATTTTTTACTCAATATAAAACTTATAGTAATCATTTTACAATCATGTACAATAATTTATTTACTATGTTGCGTTAGTAAAATTTACTATGTTGCGTTAGTAAAATTTACTATGTTGCGTTAGTAAAATAATAAAATTCTTGAGTCAGGTTCAATGTTTTTAATGTGATTTCTTGAGTCATGGAAAATCATTTGCTTCAGTCATGGAAAGTCATGAAAAGTCAGGGATTTGGGACATTTAAGATTGGCAGAAACCCTGTACATACATTTATAAAACCAAAAATAGCTTCAAACCTCTATGGTCAGAAATAGTAACTTGCTACCAGACTTTCTTCAAACCGCATTTATATCCCGAAAGAAAAACAATCCCGCACTTTCGAAAAATAAAATAACCTCACACCTAAAGAAAAAACAAAACAATATCGGCATCTATAATCAAGACCATCTGGTCTTGATTATGGATGGCGATATTGTTTTTTCTGTACATAGCAATGAGTTTTTAGTGACTGAAGCAAGCTTATGCTTATGCAGCAATGAGTTTTTAGTGACTGAAGCAAGCTTATGCTTATGCAGCAATGAAGTTTTCAGCAAGCAAAGTGAGTCCATGCTTCCATAGCAATAAACCTTTCAATGAGTGAAGTAAGTCTGAACTTATTATGAACTTTTCAGTGAGATAATAGAGCTTGGTCTTGCGTAGCAATGAACCTTCCTGTGGGCGAAGTGTCAAAAGTACCAATTATGGACCTATACACCAATTATGGACCTTCACAACGCCTGGCCACGCAGCTAGCTAAAAAATTACGCATGATAATATTTCGTAGCGAGGCATGGGTATTCAGCTAGTCATTAATAAACTTACTACAAACATATGTAGTGAGTACAATGTACACTGTGCATATATATTTTATTATGAAGTGTTAATAATGAAACAAAATTGTGAGATAGTGATTTTTTTTAAAGAAATTATGGTCATTGAAATATCCTGACATTTTTTTTTTGCCCAAAGAATCCAAACACACTAACTACTTCACTTCTTCAAGTTTGCCTCAGCACAATTTTTTTTTCTATTTTTACAACCACATGTTTTAATTTTGTTGACATCCACACCTCTATGACATGTATAGCTGTTGAATTTCAAGCATTCCTAATGTTTTGCTTCAAAATCTGCTAGAAAATAAAAATAGAGACAGGGTTTCACTTTTGTATGGTAGTTTTTTATGATTCACTGAGGATAATATTTTGCCTATGAGCCATATCATGGTTTGTTTTCTTGTAGTACTCTTTATCATTAAAGACAATGAATTTGTTGCCATGAGGAAATTGATGATTTAGAAAACTTGTGGATAGTTCAAACTTGTTTCACAAACAGTGAGAAAGATTAAAATATGTCAGTAAGAAACCAGTTTCAATGAACAGCAGCTGATTAAACATTATTTTGACATTGTAAGCTAAGAAAAACCACATGCAGTTGCTTCAGAAGAAAGTAAACATAATCAATGAAATGGTTGCGTTGATAGTTAGTTAAATGGTTACAGTTAATGCAGTTTTACAGATTATGGTGTGGTTTTTTAATTACAAAAACAATGTCAGCAGTTATAAATAAAGAGAACAAGTATTAAAGTAATGATTGTTAAAGCGCATCAATTAGAGTAACATTTTCAAAAAAACTGACAGCATATTTTGTGGTACATCAAATTATTTTTTTCTCAAAATACAACATCTCACTAATAGAAAATGATTCTTATGCAAACTAAATTGTGGAGTATAAATCAGATGTTATTGGGCATTACGGTTCAACAGGATTCTTCTTGATTTAGCTATCCAGTTTTGTTTTGCCAAAATATATTTTAACTGTTTTCTTTAAAAATTATATTTAACTAGTATACTATCTATTTACAACTTTTACATATCTGCATATTTTTTAAAGGAAGAAACAAATGATGACTTCAAGGACTTGTTTGCTGGAATATCTTAACCTTTGTAGAATATTTATCGGTAAATTTGAGAAAATTTTTACTTTTCCCTTTTGCTCAATTTGTGATAAAGCTTGCCGAATAAAAGTATTTTAATACCTGTAGCTCATTAAAATTATTTTCTGAAAAATAAATAATTGGATTTTTTTTATTCAAAATAAGACTTAAAAAATGATCTTATTACAAATTAGTATTTATACTTTATTATACAGCATTATTTACATGAATACCAAAATTGGTTGATTTCTAATTCAAATAGTGTCCCAAATGTGCTCTTTCAATAAAGTACATACTTCTTGATATAATAAACTACAGAAATGTAATATTCATCATATCACATTGCACAAATTTTCTTTTATTTTCCACCAAGTTTACTCCTAACAAGTTTATCCAGTCTTATAACTGGCGATTCAAACAATAAGGAGGTGATTAAAGCTATACCGTATGACATCACTAAGAAACCCAGGTAGAGTACCACCTGCAATAAATTTGATATAGGCATTAATTGTATATTTAGAAGACTGTATACAAATAGGAATAGTAATGGGATAATCTATGATATAGCCAACTTGTTTTCTTGCAAAATGGCTTCCATTTATAAAATGCTTTATGTATTGTATTATTAATTGTAATAATTTTGTTTAAAAGGAATATATTATTATTACTTTAATGAAATACACTATTTTTTAGTTTATCGTAATTATTTATAGTACGTATATTAATTAAAATAGGAAATTATTTCAAACCAGATTAGCCATAAATTAAAATTATTCTTCAGTTTAGCTATTTATAGTTTTGTTTTAAACTAAATGTAATTTTGATGGCTACTCTTCCATGAATTTATAAACTTACACACTTATTTTTCAGTAAAGCTTAAATTGTGAACATTAGATGTAACCATTGATTAACCAATAATTGTAACCATTTGATGAAGAATGGTCCTGAATTTCAGTTTTCACACTAATTCTGGGGAAAGGGGGGGGGGGAGGGGGCATGTTCTGGGAAAGCCTTTTTAAATGGAAACTACCCTTCAGAAATTTTAAACACACCTACCCTATTTTATTGGACCTACTAAATATCAAATACATTATAAACAATCTAAGACTTCGTAGGTTCGGCCAATCAAAATCTTGATATTGATTTTGTTTGCAATTGTTAGTTTTCTACATTTGAAAGCTGGTTTAAAAACAGAACAATATTTCAACAAAGCTATCCGACTGTAAGTTTTAGGACTGAAATCAAAGGAATTTTTTGTTATTATATGGGCATAATGTCTTCTGAAGGAGAAAGACTTAAGGAAGATGCTTAGGATGATTCATTACCTAATCCTAGAAAGTTACTTTTTTATACCTATACCATGTTGACTATATAACATTGAATTTGTATTTAAATTCAAATTTCAACCAATCACTTTAAAATATACAATCATCATCATCATCCAAAAGTGAAGACTCTATCATCATGGAGTAAAAAGAGTGTATAATGATTAATCCATTGAATCAATCTTTCCTTTCTCTTTAAATTACTTCACATCAATGGCTTACTGTTATTATTCCTTTATTTATAAAGATAAATTATTATGAAAATATAAGTAAACTTACCATTGTAAGATGAGAAAAATCTAGGAATGATCTCATTGAAGTGTAGTATAAATACATAACAATAGGGTGCACAAGATAAGCACAATACGTCAAACGACTAAGTGGAATAAATAGTTTGAATGAAAGAATGCTGTTGATAAAACCTGAAAAGAAACTATTTTAAGAAACATAACAAGCTTAATTTTAAAAATCTAATTTATTGCTTTATTTATATTACAAGATCACCCTGAATTCTTAAAATACTTATTGTGGAAAAAGCAACCAAAAATGGTTTTGAGTAATTTTGAATTTGAGCAAAGCTTTTTTTTTTTTTTTTAGCCAAGTAAATGATTGTAAAAATTTATTTTTCTGCTAAAAACAATGCACCATAGTAAAATTTTGATTTTAGCAATGTAATAAAGATAATCTCTTACTTAGTATTAGATAAGATCTAGAAAAAGGAAAGTATCGGCAAATAAATTCAATCTAAACATAACTTTGGACTGGAAAAGTTTATTTTTGATTTCAATTATATTTCTGAATTATTTTCAGAGGGGTGCAAATGGGGATAACAAGGGAATGCACAAAGTGATTAATTATTTTTTGTTTTAGCCTTAATTTTTTCAGTTGGGTGTCGTAATAAAATTTTAATTAGTAATCACGCATTACATGTTTGTTCCAGTGAATATTTTTTAAAAAACATTACATCTATTTCTAATGAATAGTATAATTTTTCTTCACATTATTTTTAGTTTTCAAAATCCAGGCAGATGCAAGTGCACCTCCTTGGTGGCGGCCATGAGTACTAGTTATCAAAATCGGCACTTATTGATTACATTAAATTCATTAAAACAGATGAAAAATGGTGAAACATTTTCTATATGTGCTCCTTTACAGGGAGATTTGTATATACAAGATTATTATAATCAAAGATCAATGGGTTGACAGCATTAAATAAAAATTATTTCGCACTATTTTTCTTCTTCTTACTATGCCATACTATATACTTCCCGTTTCGCATATATTCAGGTCAAAAGTCAGATTTTTCTGACGAGTGGTTCTTTTATCATAACTTTTTGGAAGTTGAATTTTTATTATAATCATCCTGTAAAAGGTACATGGATCATTCTCTGTTAAACTCACAATTGCTTGTCGCAACAATTTTTTTTTACCACTAGATAAGTTGAATGAATGTTCGTGGTAAGGATAAAATTATTTAAGAATTATTAAATATCTATTGTTAATTACTTATTTGATAGTATTAGTTGTACAGATATCAATTTAGTAATTTCATGTTTATAAACCTAAAGTTTCATTCGGAACTAAACAATAACAAGGAAATCGTCATGTCCGTGGACATCCATCAATAGAATTACTATGGACGAACTCTTATTTATTATCATACTATCTCTGTCAATGTCATAATTAGATCGTAATTGATAAGTTCTATGGGAGAAATATTTTTTCAAGCATTTAATGATTTTCAAAATATTTTCTCTTCTGCTGCTGAAATAGTGTGTTCTGTGGAGAATGACCCATATACGTTCTTATACGAACGTACCTCCTTGCCCAGTGAGACAGACGTATATAACCCAGGCCAGACCCATGGCGAAGCAAGTACGATTGAAAGCATTGTAGAAACTCATCTCTAAAACAGACATGTGCCTATGATAGAGACCAAACAAGCAGGCAAATGTAACTGTTGATGCGATCAACCACCCACAACTTAAGACCACCTTTGGAATAAAAGATAGTTAGTTTAGAATACTTCTTAATTTTGGAATCTTAGAGGAATCAATTTACTCGATTACGTGAATAGTTTTACTTACCAAACTGTTTTTACCACAGTTGTTTTGCCTTCTTCTATACAAATAATATGCCAATGCTATTCCCACTAGATAGGGACTAATTCTTGCGTAAGGCTTTAAATATATCATATTAAAGTAATCCATCCACCTAAAAACGAAATTTATTCAATGGATTATTACTGTTCAGTAGATTAAGTAAGGTTTAATAATAAGCACTAAAATGGATTGTATTTTACTGAAAATTAAAACAACTGATTATGTATTTATACTACTTGTGTTGGTGATTAATTTATTATTACTTTATTATATCTTTTGTATGTTAAAATAAAATCCCATTATTATCCCATATTTTTCATGTCACCATTTTGTCGCATAGCTATTTTATAAATGCAGGATTAGATTAGCAGATTCGTTTTCACTTACAATAAAATAGGGTTTGCAAAAAGTGTATCGATTCCCTCAAATTAAGAAGCAAAGACATTGTGTAAATTTTTGGAAGTAGACGATGGTATTTCATGACGGAAAACCACTATCTATCAGTGATAGATACGGAAGGTAGAAATGACTGATTAGTTCATCGTAATCAATACCGCAACAATCTACGATAGTGGGCCAACAACCGAAACAATCCCAGATGAAGATGGTAAAAGCAATAAGGCAAAATATCAGATAAAATCGTGAACTGGCGGTGAAGTCTGTATATGAAATTAAAATATTAGAAAGATTTCTAAAACTTTTTCTTATAAATTTAACTGTCCCCTACTTATGGGCACTAGTGTATTAGGCTTTATTCCCATTAAGTATAATTTTGTTTCCAATTTTTTCTATAACAATGAATGACGTCTTTTGCTTTGTAAAAGTTTCTGGCTTTGCCCAACGTTGTTAGGAGGTGGGGGGGGGGGATTTTTTTTAAAACTTTGAAAGCAGTTTTGATTTATTTGGTATAAGCATGAGCTAGCTGACATTTTATTTAAATCATCCACCTAGTTGGCGTGCTATTTAACTTCATTGTTTCGGACTGGCAGGCAGACCTCTGAAAGTGATTCTATGAGTATTTCGTTTTTGACCTTTTGGGTACAAGGAGAAACTTTATAAAGTATGATTATCATTTTTGCTTCATCAGTGTAATCCTAATTTTAAATAAATCATATATTTTATTAAAGATTAATCCTCAATGGCATTTGGAAAAAGACACAAAGACCAGCTAGACAATACTTACACGCCTTGCATGAACTTTTGTGGTTGAGCCTGTACAAAAATGTTTCCCAAACCAGCCACCAGTGCATATTGGTTGGAGATAACAAAGTTAACAACAGTTGTAGCGTTCATGAAGAAAGCCAAAATAGCAATTCCAACAAAAGGATACCTAAAAATAGAATAAAATTGTATATTTGTATTTATGCGCAAGGGACACTATTAAAATGTTTAATTTATGTTGCAGCTTAAGTTAAGATAAACTTGTTGATCTTAAAAAATAAAAATCGCATTTTCCAAGAAACTAAAAAAGAAAATTAAACAATTTGGATTCGAACTTCTTAGCGTAACCATTTTGTTACTCTTATCTTAAATGTATTTTTAAGGTTTAGAATTTTTGTTTTTATAAATCTCTTCAACTGTTTCTATTTGACTATTTCATCGAAAACTCACACAAAAGCTAAAAGAATTATGCATTAAGATATTGAACTCAGAATAAATAAACGTACCTCCAGAGTGCGATTAGGAATATTGGACTAATCACAAAGAACTGCATATCATTGGATAAATACCAAGACCATCCTATGCACTAAAAATAAGGCGAAGTATTATTTTTTTGTGATTCTAATTTAGGGTCAGCTCGCATTCATTTTTCGCTGTTTCTTGTCTGTAAACAATAAATGCTAATCATAATATAATTGGACTATTTAAATAGTGCGTTAAAAACTTTTTAAGAAAAATAATACGGAAGGAATGCATCTTTATAGTCAAGTAATGAACAGCCAACATTACATTTAATAATTTATTACAAGAGGAATAATGTTTATGATTGGAAAGGACTTTTTATATTTAAATGTGCAAACAACAAAAGTCATAGATATAATTACCTTCTGAGTGATTTATAACCACACCAATTATTTAACATAAAAGTAAATTACGATATAATTTTCCACTGGATTTTTTTCCTAACTCAAAATATTGTAATTTATCGTATCCCAAGGTACAAGTAAACGACATTCTGACAAATATACTTATATATTTTGGACCATGCTTACTAATGAAGAAATGAAGTTACCTTTAAATCAACAATGCAAAGGCAATTGCGTGTTTAGTAAAAGAGTTAACTTATATAAGTTATACTTTTCTAAGAAATATCAATATCCATTTTAGTGATGCTGATGCTTCCCAAAAAAACTTCCAAAAGAATAATTTTAATGAGATGTTTTTCGAAATTGTTTATTAACTTACTGGAAGGTGCAGTGCACAAATTCAGCCTCACGAGTGCGTATAATGAGCAAAGTATTTCGATTATAATTATTCAATAAATAATCGATAATTTAAATATTCGATAAATAATCAACAATGCAAAGGCAATTTCGTATTTACTGAAAGAGTTACCTTATATAAGTTATACTTTTCTAAGAAATATCAATACTCAATTTAGTGATGCTGATGGTGCTTTTCCCCAAAAAAGCTTCCAAAAGAATAATTTCAATGAGATGTTTTTCGAAATTATTTACCAAATTACTGGAAAGTGCAAAGCATAAATTCAGCATCACGAGTGCGTATAAGGAGTTAAGTATTTCGATTATAATTTGTATCGCATGAATGATCATCTTATATATCAATTTCTTACCATTTCAGACGCATCGAAAAAATTGTTAATGTAGAGAAAATTCCGCCACCAATAATTTTCACAGTTCGGATCGATCGCCTTTGTAGTCCAAAGTGGACCAGAAGATAAATAGGGGTATATAGTTGTATAAAAAGCCAGCACTATCATGTACACTGGTGTAAGCCTAGTAAGAGAGATATTTACGTATCACATCAGTTTATTCAACATAAATATCGATTTAAATTTAAGTGTGAAATATTTTTTTAAAGATTTATAAAACAGGAAAAAAATGGAAAGAGTTCTCTTTGGGACAGTTTAACTAGTTAAAACATCTATAATAATAAAACAAGCTGTGTGTCTGTCTGTCTGTGGCTCTGTGGATCTATAGAAACCTACTTAAAATTGGAGTAGAGCTCTGTAATTTTCAGCATAAGTAGTTTTGGTCTTCTAATTGTATACATCACAAACAGAATGTTAAAATTTTAATTAGTTTTTTTTTTTTAAATAATTTTTTAATTAATAAATATGTTACAAAACGATATCTAATAGGGCTACAGCTCTGAAATTTTCAACATAAGTAGTTTTGGCTTTTTAATTGAACTTTTAAAAAACAGAATTTTAAATTTTTATTTTGTTCTTTTTTAATTAATTTTTTTAACTGATAAATAAACATTTTACAAAACCATACAGCTCTGAAATTTTCAACATAAGTAGTTTTGGCCTTCTATTTGTATACATCCCAAACAGAAAGTTAAAATTTTTATTAGTTCTTTTTTAATTAATTTTTTTAATTAATAAATAATATGTTACAAAAGATATCTAATAGGGTTATAGCTCTGAAATTTTCTACATAAGTGGTTTTGGCCATTTAATTGGACTTAAAAAAAACAAAAAAAACAGAATTTTAAATTTTTATTTTGTTCTTTTTTAATTAATTTTTTTAATTAATTAATATTTTATAAAACGATTTCCAATAGGATTACAGCGTTAAAATTTTCAACATAAGTAGTTTTGGCCTTCTAATTGGACTTTAGAAAAAACAGAATTTTAAATCTTTGTTTAGTTCGTTATTAATTAATTTTTTTAATTAATTAATATTTATATTACAAAGCGATTTCAAATAGTGCTACAACTTTGAAATTTTCAACATAAATAGTTGTGGCCTTCTAATTGGATTTTTGAAAAACAGAATTTAAATTTTTTTTAAATATATATATTTTTTTATTAATTAACAAACATTCTACAAAACGATTTGTAATAGGCCTTATTTCTGAAATTTTCAACACAAGTAGTTTTGGCCTTCTAATTGAACTGACAAAAAGAATATTAAAATTTTAATTTGTGTTTCAATTAATTTTTTCACAAAAAGCGACTTCGAATAGGCCTAGATCTCTTATTACAGTTTCAACATAAGTAGTTTTTGCCTCTAATTTTGCTTTCTACAAACACGTGTTAAAATAATCTTAAAGGGGTGTTGTATAATTGTATTAACGGGGAATTTTTTTTTTCTTGACAAGGGAGAGGCTTCCAATATTAAGTCTTTACGTAGCAATTAGATTTTAGTGAGTGAAGCGAGCTTATGCTTAAGCAGCAATGAACCTTTCAGCGAGCGAAGCGAGCTTATGCTCGCATAGCAATGAACCTTTTAACGAGTGAAATAAGCCTTTGTTTATGTGTCCATGAATTTTTCAGCTAACTAAGCGAGCTCGATTTTGCGTAGCTCTTCCTGCGAGCGAAGCGCCAAAAACTGGGTCCTATATACGAATGATGACAGATTTCCGCAACGCAAGGTCTCACAGCTAGCTAAAATATTGCACATTTTAAAATTTCGCAGCGAAGCACGGTTATTTAGCTAGTTGAGTAATATAATTGATAGATTTCTATAGGGCATTGCAAAAATATTTGTAAAAAATATACAATGTGTTGAGTCACAAATCATTAGTTTTAAAAAGGAATAGGACTAAAAATTTTATTTTGTTGAAAATTTTTTAATACTCATCAACCTTTATTAAGACTTATTAATTAGTAAATGTTCCATTTATTAGTTATACATATTATTAACTTTTTCATTTCAAAATGCTGTCCGATTGCAGGAAATTTGTATTAATTAATCCATATGAAGGACACACTTTTTAAATTTAGTGCTATAACATTCTTCTTTTTAAGTTAAAGATCGTGATGAAGTTATTTATTTCACTAAATATTAAAACAAAAGTTCCGACAATAGCGTGAAAATTTAACCGAAAGCGTACCTTAAACTAATTAGTTCATTCGTATTCTGGCTTCATATTAGGTTAGTGAGTTGGAAATTAAAGTTTTGACGATGAAAAATATTTTATTGGACATGATAAATTATCGAGATTTTCGTTAAAAATTCTAATTTTTTTATTTATTTCTCTTATAGTCATTGTTTTTTCTGATTAATCATTTCTTTGGTTTCAAGATAAATCTTGTATGTATTTGTATGAGCTAAAACTACACAAGTTATAATAGTAATAAAAATCGTTAAATTTCGTCTCTGCTAACGATTTCTCATTCACATTTCTAAGAAATAAACTATTATTCATACTTTCAATTTAGAAACAACAATAGAAACAATAGCAATTTAACATTGATTAATCAATTTTCTCATTCTGAAATTCCGTAATTTAAACGTTTAATTTTAACAAATATTTAAGAAATATATGAAGAAAAAATATATTATGTAACGTACCTTATGTAACGATGGACATAAAAATATATCCATGGTACTTTGCCATTATTTTTAGAAGCTACTTCAAAGAATAAATAAGCTAGTAAGAAGCCACTGTAAAATAAATTTTATATTATTTTTGGTTTAATATAAAAAATACATTGCTGTAAAATGAAGAAAATACCCTCGTATCGTAACAAATACGAAGGTGATCTAAAAGTAATAAAACAATAAAAAAAATATCGACAATTCATAAGAATTTGAGAGAAAAGTGATATAGGGTTCCCACAAAACTGCCTTGAAATAAATACTGATATAAGTATTGGCTAGAACCAATTGCCAGCAGCATACCAGCAGCATACCTCAATGCATTTGCATCTCAAATGGGAGAAAACCTGGAAAACTCAGGCCAAATAGCTCAATAACCATCAAGAGATTATCTGTCACAATCGCCTCAGAGTTTACTCACTTTGAAAAGGAATTAATATAACCCATAAAAACAAAGTTTTTAATATAAATCCTTTATATGCATTGTCAATTTTTATATTCATTAACTAAGCGCCGTTTCTGTTGCCAGCGTGTGCTTGTTTTTAATATTTAAAATTAGATGCAAACACCATCTCTATCAGAAAAATATGAGTATGCTACTTTTCAAAATTTATTCATTAAAAATGAATGTGAACTTATTCTCTATTCAAATATCTTTTATTTTATTCGGATTAAAATATCTTTTATTTTATTCGGATAAATTTTTTTTATTACTTATTAAAATAATTTTGGCAACAGGAAAGAGTTTCTTCAATAATCGGTTAAATGCTTTTCAGCGGGATTGGAGGATGACGACAAGCTGGTTTATTAGTATTCCGTAAAAGCGACCTTTTAGTGAGAGTGACAGCCGCCAAAATTTGATTTGATTTTAATTGTCATCGACATTGAATCTATCTGCCAATTTTCAGCCCGATTGGATGACAGCAAGGAGGTCAATTAGGCGTCCGCAGATTTTCTTATTATCGACAAACATATATACACAAAAAATATCGAAGTTTATATAAAGAATTTAAAAAAAGAAGACCGCACTGCACCAGATTTGGGCTCGATCTCGAGATCACTGACAAGCTAGGCGAGCAATCTTTCTCTAGGACGTGAGTGTAGCGAAGCTAAGATAATATTTCAAACTTAGGTGATGTGAACGTAATTTTACTACAGTGCGCTCCAAAAGTTTATAGACAAAGGTTATTTTTAATTTTACGATTCATAAAGATGAGTAACAATTTCAAAATCATTTTTAATTATAAGTAACATCAAGAGAATAATTATAATATACAAAAATAATATCACACAAGCACAGACTTTGTGATAAAAAACTAAAAATTTTACTGTCCCAAAATTTTATAGGAAACTCATTTTTCCCCCTTTGACGTTCAAATATTTTATCAGTTTTTTTCGAATCACTTTCAGTACTCGATCAGGCATACTTAAAACAAGAGTTTGAAGAAATTATGGTTTCAGAGAAAATCAACTTTGTTCTATTTGCAGATTTAGATCTTGAACAGTTGCAAATTGACATAGTGTATAAATCTCAAGATAGTACTTCCCAGAGTTTCTGAATCGGGTTCAGGTCAGGACCTAGGGTTGGCCAGTTCATTGGTTTTGTCTAAACCTTTGCATTGTAGAGTTTGACATGTGAATGAAGCAATTGTCTTGCTGATTTATCCATTTGTCCCCACCTAGTAAATTCCAAATGGAAGTAATTGTACTTTTAGCGTTTTCAGGTAATCTTCGGAACATAGACGCTCTCTTAAAAAAGCAATATTGGTAGTTCCATTAAAATAAAATGATCTCCTTACCATGAGTGAACCCCCTCCATGCTGTCTGGCGAAAAAAGTTCGTAGTTCCATATGAATATCGTGCCAGTAATATATCCAACCATTGGGGCCATCTAAATTAAACTTCGTTTCATCACTGAACAGAAAACAAAAACATTCATTTGTTCAATTTATATGATTTCGGGCTCACTGAAAACGAGCGTCTTTCTGTTGTTTTGTAAACTTCGGCGAATAACACATTTTACGATAATCAAGAAATTTACTTGTCTGCAGTCGTCTTTGCATCTTGGATTTTGATACTGGAACGGTCAATTCTTATTGAAATTGATCGTACAGTCAGCTTCTGGGTTGAAACTAATATCAAAATCTCTCTGTTTTGCCTTTTAGTTGTTTTGTTTGGTCGACCAGAACGGGATTTTGTTACAAAATTATCACCTTTTGACAGAATTCGGTAAATACCAACCCTGATGCGTCCAATTTTTCTTGCAATGGCCACAACTTTCATTGCACGAACTTTCAAACGATACATTAGCAAAATTTCATTTTTGGGAAAACTGCACGTTGCGAGGCATCTCTGTAATCAGTCGATAAAAGAAATATAGATTAGCTTTCATCTCGGGAAACTATTTTTACTATCAGTAATTAAAACAGCTTTTACCACTGTTTGTCTATATATTTTTGGGACAGCATTTTTTTTTTTTTGTTTTTATTACATTCAATTACCCATATCTATACATTGGGTAATAAAAGTATAGCATTCGGTCCAAATTTTTTTTTTTTTGCATTTCTCCACGTTTAAGAACATCCTGATTTCAAAAAGTGATCTAGAAATGATGTCTGTGCGTGTGTGTATCTGGTCAGCATAACTCCCGAACAAATTGACCTGTGATATTCCAATTTGGTGTGCGAGTTAGTGGTAGTCATGGGACCTACCGTTAGGGTTTTCGTCAAAATCGCGCATGCGTGTAAAGTAGTTGCCATTGAAAAAATCATGCTTTTCTCTCTGAAATTCCCATAAAAATGCTTCAAAGGCATAAGGAGTTGAAAAACGAATGCCTTTAACTTAGAGTTCTCTTTCTTTGAGCATACTTCATCAACGATCGTTTTTTCTTCTCTGCCCAGTTTCACTTACAAGAAAGGATATTATAAATATTATCAATAAATTTATAGCCAAAATCATCATTTTGGTGAAATTTTTTTTTTTAGTCCCATTCAAGAATGATCTCATAAAATTTCGCTAGACTGTCCTTTTTTACTAAATGAATGATGAAAATATAAATACGTTAGATGACACAAATCCACGTCAGTATTATAGTGTAATTGAAAGTTGTGCAATTTTTCACACCCCTAGTTTATATTAAATCTATGATTATTTCAAGTTGTGTGAATATTTTATTATTTGTATTACCTCAATGGATATTTGCATAATTTATTTCATCTTTCTTATTCATTTAGATAGCTCTTAAATCCAAAAAAAAAAATAAAAAAAAAAAAAAAAAAATAAAAAAAATCGACTGTTTATACATTTTTGGTTGGCACTGCAATGTAGAATATTAAGCATCTAGTATAAATCTTGTCCAAAACTATCCTACCTCAAAAGGAAAAACGAATCAACAGAATAAAATCCATTCATAATTATTTGAAATGGCCAGTGGTCGACCATAGGCAAAATATTCATCATTTCTCCTAAAAGAGAAGAAAACAATACAAAAAGATAATAGAAAATTAATCGAGTATTTGAATATTTTTAATATGTATGCAAAAACAACTTCAAGAATTTTAACAAAATGAAATGTATAATTTTTATATATCATCACTCGGGATTTTTGGGATTTAAACTATAATATTCAAATGAAAAATAAATAAATTGGTTTTAACATTTTTCTTATATTTAACTTCTAAATAAATAAAAAAAAATGAAATAAGAAAAATAAAATATTTTGAATTTGTTTCTAAACTGAACTTACTTGCATAACTAATAACAAATGCGTACGTGTGGCACATAATGACCCAACTCAAGCTCAGGAAGCGAATTCCATGTAGACAAGGCAGTTGCCCCTCTGAGTTACTTGTGTCAAGTAATTTGGCTCCGTTGGTAAAAATGCAGAAACAGTTGAAAAATGGATTAAGTTTTTCAATCCAATCTGAAAGTTAAACAGAAACTTCATTAAACATTAAAACTAACGATCCTTTCTTTTAAGTAGGACTACGTTTTCAAATTATATATGAGGTTTTATGGCTAATCATTGGATATTTTTGTATATTTTTCTTGTACAAGATCTACACCATAAGGGCTGCACTGTACTGGAACATTTTTAGATCAAAATCTAGACTGCAGAGAGTAGTCTATGTGTAGGGGGGGGGGGGGGGCTCATTTGCATCTCAAAGGGGAGAAAACCAAAATTCCCACAAGGCACCCTTAGTACTCACACGCTACTTTTTATCACAATCGCCGTCTTGTCCACTCGCTTTAAAACTCGCCTTAGGTTCGATTCTGGGACCTCTTTCTCTCACGAGCATTATGCTTCTAGAGCATGAGTTCGGTATCATAGAGGACAGAACTGTCGCCATAGAAATCGTAGAAATCGTTTAGAAAACATGTGTCATTCAACAAATAAAAGTATTCATAAGATCAGAGTTAAATTGGAAAAAAGCTCATCTCACCATGAGTTTTTTTATGCCTATATTTCAGCACTGCTCCCTGTTTCAGCCTATTCACCCCATCACCCAATTTAAGTACTATATTTGGCTGATTCGTCATTTTTGATGCAATGTTCTTGGCAACCTTTAGTATGGCAAGGAAGTGTTTAGTATTGTTATAAATCTGTCGATGATATATTTGAATCTATGAAGAATTTACCGCAGTATTCAAAACTGAACGCTTTTCAATGTCAAGGTTTAGATGTTTAATCTTGGGAACGAATTGACCGTGGGTGGATATATATGGTTGCCGAGATTAAATGAGTTTAAAGAGGCACCGGCTGGATAGATATAAATATATTTGTGCCTCAGAAGTAAACTATCATAAGTGCTATTGATTTAACATAGTATTTATGATAGTTTACTTCTGAGGTGCATATCTATCGCATATTTAAAATTCCGGACATATTAGAATAGGTTTTGCATTCTAAATTAGATGCTCAGTCAAATTTTACCGTGGCATTATTTTTATTATAAGAAAGGCTTTAAAACTGACTGGGTAATCTTCTGTTTTTTCTTGTATACCCAAGAATTGGGATGTCATCATCTCCGTGTAATGATTGCCTGTCGATGTCTCCATTGGCTGATGGTGTCTTCCGTTGCTCGAAGCCAGATGCAGACACAATTCGCTCACTTGTGTCGATTTTAGCAAAGTTTTCATAAGCAGTGATTAAGCTTCCAATTAAAGCCAACAGAATGAATATTGACAGTAAAAATCTGAAAATAAAAGTGTTTATTTACTGGGTGGTCATACTTAAATTGAGGTTATTTAAAACAGTTTAGAGCCATTAGAATATAACTATTTATTTGTACTACTGGGATCATGGGAAAATAATGATAGAAAATTGATAAAATTTTGGAAATTGCCACTTCGAGGACAGCAATTATATGACAGATATTCCAAACTTTACCGGATGTTCTTTTTGGTCTTTCGCTTATAACTTTCTCAATATGATATAGTCTGAAAAAAGACTTCCATATAATTCTCCTTCACGTGCCTCTTTTCCACCTGTGGGAGCATACATTTCTTTTTAAGTTAATTTTATTTCTTTTTTCGGGAATTTTTCCATGATCGAAATATTACCAATTATTATGAGCAAATATTATGCCAAATATTATAAGTACCAAATTTTATGAGCATGTGTTCACTAGAACAGGCTCTACACGATTTTAGGCAAAAGCAGTTTAATTATGGCAATCCTGAATAGTAAAAATACCAATTTCAATGACTGAAAACACAATAATTTATGTCCACTTTTGGAAACTTTCGGATAACGGAAAAAAGATTTCAAACTTGGAGGAAAGTAAAAATGTTTTTTTTTTGTTAAATATATTTTTTAAAAATAATTTTGAAACTGTATCACAAAGTTATAATATGTAAGGGACATTTCATGCAAGAGGAAAGAGCTAGACTTCATCTTTACATTGATACCAATACCTCATTTTGTCCAAAATAATTAGCTATTGATTCGACTTTTGCCATCTATGATCAGTCAAGAATTCTAAAACAAAAGGTATGTATTATCATGGAAATAATAAATAAGTTGTACAAAATAAAATTGATTGTAAAATAATTACATGACACATATTGCAGCTGTGGTAAATTTTTTGATAACGGGATTGCACGTCAACTTAAGGTCAGTGATGTTGGTACGTGGCATAAGAACTGAAAAAATTTGAAATGAAATTAATATTAATCAGATGAAGTAAATGCCGGCAATACTTGAATAGATCGAATTTAAAACAAGATTATTATTTATAAAAATAAAATAACAATTAACTTTCTAAGTATTGTTGCGAACATGGAAGGAAAAAGTATTCTTAATCTAGATTTTGGTATTTAATAGAAAACAGAATTCTTAATTATCTTTTTTCGGTCCATTTTTGTGATATTTTAGTTTTGTAAAATACTTATTAATAGACCGATTGTAATTTAAATTTCTTTTTGGTCTGACTTGTACTCAAGTTCTGTATAATATTTTACCTAAATACAACGTAAAAAGCAATAATAATGATAATAATTATAATAATCAGACAATATTAAAATTTGGTTAAGTCTAAATTAATAAACTTATTATTAACTAAAGGAATAAAAAATAAAAGGTAGCCGTTCTCCTTTATTTCAATAATTATGGTGTTTATAGAACACTTTAGGAACTTTCCTCTCTGATATTAAAATAAAAATAATATTTGATCATGACGTCCTCTATACCTTAATAAGTAATTTTTCTGTATATAATTATAAATTGTGTATTTATTTTTAAAGTTCTATTTAAAAAAAAAAAAAAAATATTTGTTAACAGCGATAATACAAGTTTGAAATTGTTGGCAACACCCGAGTTAATCAAGAAATTTCGAGTTATTTCAGCGCCTGCTGATTGCCGGATTGACTGATCTTGCTTTTTCGGTAAAGTTGGCAAGCGAGGACGTAATAACCGCAGGGAGATGAAATTTGGGGTCAGTTGGAGTTCCTGATATGTTTTGAAAGCAAGGGCGGATCCAGAGTTTGATTAAGGAGGTTGAGGTGGCTGTTGAATAGAATTTTGTTGCTCTTAAGTTATATTACTATACCATGGGATAACTTTGATTTAACTTTGATTACACAGAATGTATGTTACAAAGAGGTAAAAGGTGTCAATAACATAAAAGCGACGCAATGTTTGGCTACGTGTGAATTTGCGACAATAAATTAGAGTTGTCTACAACTATTTGATTCCGGTTAATTATTCTTAAATATGATGCAGAACAATCTAACAACGAATGCATATACTAATTGAACATTTTCAAACTATAATTTGCTTTGTTGTCTTGCTTCGGATTTTTCATCTACATTTTTTGGATGAGAACATTTATAATGTTCAGTAAGGGTTCGTCAAATCTTGATTGATTTCATCCAAAGCCAGAGAGCAGAGAACGTTAAAACGAAGCTGTGTCGTCATTTCGTCTGGAAAATTCATAGCAATACCCTATTTAACACGAATGATACAGCATTCAATTATTTCTAAGAGTATTCTTTTACCCCTGATATTTTTAATGAATGTATTTCATAAAAGTTTTGAAATTCTTCTTACTGATTTTCTACAGTAACTTTTTAGAATTGATAAATTGCTTTTAAAAATTGACAAATTTGTTATTAAGTGAAATCAAAATGCCATAAAAGTATATCGTACTGTCGTTGGTTATATTCAGAATATCACCGATGATGGTTATATTCAGAAGATCAGCGGGTGGATCACAAGAATCAGGCAGACAAGCACCAATGAGGATGGGAACAGACTGAAACAAAATAAAAAAATTGTCTCATACATAATTTAAATAAAAAATATATCTTTCAACAACTTTTTTTTTTATTTAACATGCATAATTAACAAACCCAGAAATATTTTAATTATATTTATTATTGACTCAGATGTTTTAGAAAATTCCATTTAAAATGTGCGTCTTGATTGTATTTTGTAAGCAAAAATTTTGTAGCCACGTATACTTATGTTTACGTATAAATAAACTGAATAACTTGATTTCTACTAGCCTAATCACAAAATACATTTTTTAAACGAGCCGTATTGGGAATTTTTTTTTCTACAGATTATGGCATACGATTTCAATCACTAAAGTTGATATGAATTTGACAAATATGAATTTTGATTATATATTGAAATAGTAAGTACAAGCTGTCACTATAGGATATAAATAGGATCATCACAGCTATCAGAATCGCCACTATAGGATACGTCACTATAAGATACTCAAAGGGTTGATAAGGAGTGGTATTATCAAAGTGGAGTACTTTAAAAAATTTAAAGTATTTTATGTATTTTTTTTATTTTTTCTAAGTATAATTTTTTTTTAGTTTAATTTAAGGAAAACTGCAGGCTACACA
This sequence comes from Linyphia triangularis, assembly GCA_963978545.1. Taxonomy (NCBI): domain Eukaryota; kingdom Metazoa; phylum Arthropoda; class Arachnida; order Araneae; family Linyphiidae; genus Linyphia; species Linyphia triangularis. The sequence continues at coordinate 58,471,434 of OZ021727.1, forward strand.
TAGAATTGGCGATATCACCAATCACCACCTTTAGATCCGTCCCCTGTATTCTACAATAAACTACTAATTTCAAGTTTGGATTTGTGAAACTAAATGGTAAATATTCTCTCACCTGTCCATAAAGAGTTGTTGTCACTTCTAGATTGCAGTACTGACCATAGAAATCTCCCACAGTGCCGTTTGCCTTTGAAGGAGCGAAAACACTAATGCATTCGTCAAATTCACCCATCCAATGTAAGTTTCCGTGCATCAGAGCTCTCTCAGGTTTTCCAAAAGAATCTAACACTAAAAAATACGATTTTATGAATATAAAAATATGTTTGTAACAGTGAACAGCTTTTATAGAATACTGATTGTAATTTAGACAGAAACGCATGTTTTACTTTCTTTTCATTGCCCTGTGAGAACTAACTTGCATATCTGGACATGAGAAATCTCAATAATTTTTTGCCTATTGACGGTGTTCCGAAACCATTAATTTCACCTGTTTTGTCTCATATCTTACAACAGTGATAAATTAAATAAAAAAAAAAATTCTTCTTTACACAGTAATGAAAAGATTCAGAGGAAAACTCAAGAATATAAATAAAAAGTCAAGCTTTTCACATTGGATCTTATGAAGATCATGACAACGGAGAATCGGACAAACTTCTACACAAAATATTATTCTAGTAATACAAGACAAATTATATTTATCAACAGAAGAATCAAAAACAAAATACAACCTACACCTAGCAGATCCCAAACAAGTCCTCTTGAAATATTTCAGAGTACGATAAAAAAATAATCATATAACAAGTTCTTTAAATGTTTTACAGCGTTAGAGAAAATATCATAGCGTAACTGCGAGTTCTTCCAGTGTAAATAAAAGGGGAGTAATACTAGTTACAATAGTAAATATTTAGCACCTAGTTAGATTTAATTGCTTATTATCAGGTCCAGTGATGTTAATAAAATCCTCTCCAATTTCCAACTTTTAAATAGCTTTTCCAACATCTTAATTTTTTCATACTTCAAATGTGTTTTAAAACTATAGTGGAAAAAAAAAGAAAAAAAGAAAGAATACGAATGAAACTCATAAGCTTGCTCTTGAGTCTTGATGTCAGAGACATCGGCTATATGTATTAGCGCTATAGAGATAATATTATTTTAGTTTTTGAATCTAATTATTTTTACAGTTTCTGAAAAAATAAATATGGAGGAGATTAAAATGAACCACTCTAAAAATTGTATAGATTTGAATAAATAAATAAATAAATAAATAAATAAATAAATAAATAAATAAATAAATAAATAAATAAATAAATAAATAAATAAATAAATAAATAAATAAATAAATAAATAAATAAATAAATAAATAAATAAATAAATAAACAAAAAAATAAACAAAAAAACAAACAAACAAACAAACAAACAAACAAACAAACATATACAGACAGATATAAAAATCGATTTTTTTTACCGAATGCAATACTTCAATTATCCAATATTACATATAAGATAATGAGTATAGGTAATTGAAAGTAACGAGTGAGGGCGTACTCAAAACACAATTTTTTTTATTGTTTTGAGAAAAAATCAGTTTTAAGTCACTAATCATCAGTTCAGAGTCACTAATCGAAAAATTCTCTATTCAATGCCCAGTTTTCTGTGCATTACCTTTTAAATTTTCGATTTTGTTGTGTGTTTGAAAATCTGGGGAGAGCTAATTAACCCACTTGCCACCCTCCAATCGATCTGAAACTTGGCAAATAGACTCGTTGACGATGACAATACATTCTACAAAAGATAGTGAGTTCGTGGAATCTATGATTTTCTTCGTAGCGGTAAAGCACTATGAAAATTCGAACTGGGATCAAAATTCCTTAAATCATTTGAATTTGCAAACAAAAGTTGTCAAGATATATAAAAGATTTATATTAAAAACTTTAGTTTTCGAGTTTAATTTGTTTCTGTTTAATTTGTTAAAAATATGAGTTTGTGTATTTCTCAAAATCGAATAAAATACTTTTAAACCTATAATAAGCACTCTATTTATTAAAAAATGAGTACTATCTTCTCAATTTTGAGTACCTATTTATTACAATGTCATTTTCCCTCTCTTCACCCTTTAAATGAATAACTTAATAATTACATTTGATTAACATAAATGGGTTTTGAGACATCCAACATAAAAGATTTATAAAGAATAATTTATAAATTCATAAATTTTCTTGTAACATTTAAAATTATAAGATTAATAAATAATTTTAACATGTGTATAGTAATATAATATAAAGTAATTAAATCAATTGCGATTTTTATTAAATTACAACTAATTATAACTTTATAATAGCATTAAATACTTGCTTACTCACTAGCACAAGTATTACAGTGACATTCAAGATTTTGAGTAAATTTAATAGTATTGGGAAAAATGAAGCAAAATTAACAATTGAATAAAGTACATAGACAAAAATACGTTACTTACTTTGTAGAGTCCACTGAGACCGTCTATTTTCAACCACATAAAATAAATCATTAACGCACTTGTCAGAACCATTATTTCTTAGAATATCAATTATAACTGGATAAAAATGTTCGACAGTAAACAATTTGAATTCGTCGAGCAAAGATGCACCATGATCATGGACTAATTTATTTATATTTTTAGTTGTACCAAATCTCGTCGATGCGTGTTGAATCAGCTTTGCTAAGTCATAATTCTGATGTGGATTTCCCACTGAATATTCACTGTGAATCGGACACACATTGCAAATTATAACGACGAGAAGAACTGCTCCAAGGAAATTCGATGCCATTTTGTCCGGATGGCAAACTTGTCAAAATGGCATTTTGGACGAGAAATTTAGAGAAAGTGTTCTATTAATATATCGGCAAGTACTGAAAAGCAATCGAATACGTACTGCGTCAATCAGACGAAAAAGACAATAGATTCAATGAGATAAAGTTATCACATACTCCATAACACGAGATTTTTGTCATGACTTTTAAACATTAAGGAAATTACACAACATTCAGAAACAAAGATTGACAATAATCATAAGATAACATAATAGCAAAACTGTTTACAAGATATGCTGAACTTATTTGTTTATATTTGCATTAAATAACCCTTTTTGTTTCTATTTTAAATAAGAAGTTATTAGAATAAGGTTATTAAAAAAGTTTTAATAGCAGTACTGGAGTAGATTTGATGTTTTTCAATCTGGTATTCAATGGCGTTAGCCAGAAATATACTCGTGACATATCTCTAATATCAGATTAACTTTTGGGGCTGATTGAACAAAAATGGTATAGATGACAGTCTGTTGGTTTGGTTATCAACTACGTAATACCATTGCTATTTCATTTACTAGAGAAATTTGTGATTCTTGCTTATTTATATTATCGTTTAAAATTTTAAAGTAAATAAATTTACCCCAGATCGTAACATTCTGCAATTGAACGAAGACAACATTTTTCGGATAGTTTAAAAATGTTTTTATTTTTCATGTAAAATAATTTTAAATCCTACTTATTATCTTAAGGCAGATAAAACGCAACATATATTTAAATTATGACCAACTTTTTATAGTAAATATTAATATTAATCTTCAAGTTCAATTCATTCATAATTTCTAGTTTAGAATGGAGTCAAGAACAAATCAAACATTAAAAATATTAAGTGCTACATTTTTATTTCATTAATGAATATTTCTTGCATATGTTTGTGACTGAAATAAAATTCATTTTTATAAAAACATTTAAATATTGTAAACTAACCTAGTAAAATGGCGCGTCGGAAAGGGGAGAAGAAGGGCTTTTGGACATCACATTTTTTTTACTGTCAGAAAAGGACTAATTTTATATAGGAAACAGTTTTCGCATCTTTCAGAAGCTCGCCTATTTGGCATTAAATCTATAAAATATGAAATCAGATTTTTTTTTATTATTATTCCATTTGTATAAAGAGTGAGCAATAAGTACTTGGCAAGTTCGCAAAAATATTTAATTTACTTATATTTTTGTTTTAAAATAAGGTTGGAAAATTAATATACATTTTAACAGTTTCTTAAAACCTGAAAATTATGAGTTAACCTTTTTTACAAAATAAAATTACGAAAATAAATAAACAGAATATTGGAGAAATAAATGTATCTGATATAATAACCAATAATATTGATTCATGAGCACTATACAAATCGAAGCATTTAACGATTTGCTAATTTTAACCAGTTAAAATTAAGAAAAAAAAAAGTATAACCCGGTCAGTGCTCGCCAGTTAAATATTTCTAAAATGTATTTTTGCCCCCTTCTCTAAATTTTAAGGGTTATTTTTAAAATTCAAAGGGTATTTTTTAAAACTAAAGCAAAATAAATGTTTTGACAAAATTAATAACTATGACAATAATAGTGATGCACGATCGCGATTCGTGCAGAAATATGCTTTTTAAATGCTTACTAAACACACTTGATGGTTATAAACCTTACACTAACTATAAACACTGTGCCGTTCGGTGAGACATCACGTTGGTCGCGAAACTGTCAGGCAAATGCCGGTATTACACCTCGAAGACGATCGGGCAAATGAAGGCGACACCTCGTAAACTATCTCGCAAATGACGAAGAAGTAAAACTTGACGATTTACGATACCCCAAAAACCTCGAGAAAACGCTGGTGATAGACATAGGCGAAATGATCTGAACTTCTGAACCTGTCCGATTGCGGACGAGATAGTATTAATTTACGTTTTGCATGAATTCACGCATGAGGTTACCTTTTTTTTTCTCTATTTTGTGCAAGAAGGCATGGTAAAAAGTCGGCGAGATACACTTAATCAAGGAATGTTAGAAATGGTACTTGGAAATTATGGGGCGGCGCCCTAAAATCGACCTACTAGTGTCGCACGTGGTATCAGCAGCCATTCAATGACTTCAGTCAGTCACTGGTCTGTGCGAGGCACATTTGAACATGAATGCGCATGTGTGATAGACGATTTCGAAGGGGGTGATCCACATGTTGCATTTCGTTGGAAAATAAACGAAAATTTCCATTTTTTCAGAAAAGGACGCTATTTTCAAAGAAAAAGAGCAGGGAGGTAGCTCCGCCCTTCGAAAAACAGCTAGGATGATCTCTAATTTTAGAAAATGGAGGATTATTTTGAAAAATTGAACCATGATGTGCCAATGCGTTAATTCATGCACGAGGTTAATTCTATGGGGTGAAATGGATTTTCAACGTGTGTACACGCAGATTTCACGCATTTTGGTGAGCAGATGTTGTGTTTATGTAATTTATGAATGGTAATAAAGTAATTTTAGAGCTGGAAAATTTGAAAGTATATAAACAAAATTATCCATTTTTAACTTTAATCGATGATTCTTAAAATTTTGGACCAATTTTTAGTCTTTGCAGAAATGTTTACTATTACAGACGCGCAAACCAGGTGAGACGGGGGGGGGGGGGGGTGGCGGGGGTAACCCCTTGGTTGATATTTCAATTGTTTTTCTTGAAAAATAAGGAATTAGTCTTTTATATTCAGAAAAATAAATTTACCTAGTACTTCACTTTACAATAATAGTTAGTAATCTAGCTTCACTCTACAAAAATTATCCAATCTACGTATTCTTTGGAGTGCAAAAAAGAAGAGAAGGAGAGAGGGTGAGGGAAAGGGTTCTCCTTTCTCTTCTACAAATAACAGACATTCCTGTACCTGCTGCTTGTCACATATGGAATACAAAATGCAGATGAATCCAAGTATTTATGGGTATTGTTCTAATTTGAAAAATGTGACCATAAACGCTTGACTGTAATACATTTCAATAAGATTGATATCAGGTTTACAATTCGTTTGATTTTAGTCTTGTTTGTTCAATATGAACTGAAATAAAAAACTGAAAACCACTGATAATGCTTCTATATTATCCTTTTTCAACAAAAAATCGAACGCAGGTATATCGGAAAAAAACTTAAACAGTAGCCAATTCTTCTGATATTGAATCTGGAACTTTAACTGGGAATGCGATGCACTCTTTTGAAGGGGCGAAAGCAGTTGGACCCCATTTGCAGCAATGCAAATGATATTGGAAATATAAATAAACAAGTAAATAATATTTATAATATTTCCTCATTTTATCTGATTTGGATAACTTAGAATACAAATTTTATTTTTGCCATAAAAAAAATACTTAATTAAAAAAGATTGGAATGACATATAGAAGCCCATGTTAAAAATATTTTCAATTTTATTTTTTTTCTCAAAACTAAAGATTTAACACTCATTAAGAATGGGCCCTCGGAAAGGGCTACTGTCTGTTTTCCATAGCTAAAATGTATAATTAAACTCAAATACTGGTAATATATGCAATTTCTTTTTTACGTTGTTTGTGCAACTTTGCACTCTGATGTTATAATTTTGTGGAATAAATTTTTTTATGATAATTTAAAAATGCACTTTTATACATGTGAATCAACGAAAAACACCTGAGAAATAAAAATAACTTCTTAAACACAGTTTTAACTCTTTTGAACTTGTTTTACATTTAAAAAATGCTTTCCTGTCATGAATGGTTTCTCAGACATTTTTGTAATTTTCATTGAAGGATTTTCCAGTAGGGATATAATTACACATCCCCCTTTCTAGACCTGAAAAGTTGATGTTTCTGAATAAGTAAGTGAAAGAGAGGAATCTTCCCACGGCGGAATAACCAATCAGCGACAATTCGATGTATGTCATATGGCACCATCAGAAAGGTTAACAATCTCTTTCGGCAGGAAAATAAGTGAAAATGTACTATGACAATTGGAAAAACGCAGTGAAAGATATCTGAAAACATGAAAACACCACCAACTAGCGTTTTAGACCAAATTTCGTAGCTGTTCGTGAAGGTGAAATGATTATTAGAAACAGAAAACGACCAAGTCCAAAAAAGAAAATTTTTCAGGAGAGCCGAAAAATGAAAAATCATTCGCATTGACATTGAACTATTCTCCAGTTTGCTTAGTTTGGTCTCTAGGACATTTTTCTGTAAAAAAAGATTTTCGATTTTTTTGGTACTTAGGTCGTTTTCCATTTCTAGTCCTTAAATGGTTTCTAATAACAACGTTTGGATATTGGTGTTTGTGAAAAAATTGAGAGAAATCGTCGCATTTTTACTCTCATAATTAAATGCGTTTTATTTTGTGGACGGGAAGAAATTGCGCTAAGAGGGCATTGGACACATTGATTTTGATAGGGCAAGTGATGAACAGATGAATGAGGGGCATTTTCCGGCTCTATAATTATTGTAGAGGAGACTGGGGATATCTCTAATGTTCAAATATGGTTGAAAATTGTTCGCAGTATCATTCTTAATGTTATGAATTTCCATCTAGTTTCCAAAATATATAGTTTTTTTAGCATTGAAAGAAAAAATCGCAATTTTTCTAAAAACTAAGCTATTTTAAAATATAGCAAAATTCATTTTTTTGCCAATCAATTTGACTGCGGTTCAAAAGTCTAATAGTTAATACAGATTTGAATTCTCAAATCATTTTTCAAAAAAATTACATCAAATTTCAGTTATCACTGTTTAAATGAAGTTTCACGTGCCAAAAGCAGGAGTTTTTAGATAATGAGTTTAAAATATTCAAATTTATTTTCAGAATAAATTAGTACTTTATATTAATAAAATAACTCTCTAGCCTTCAGATGATACCATTATCTTGCAAAAATTAAATCTAGAGATTATTTTAAAGCAAAAAATCTATAAACACATTTGACCTATTTTGCGATATTTCCAGTGTGTACCTTAATGAAAGCAAATTCTTCAATACTCAAATCAAACTTTCGTTTCAATTTGTACAAAATAATAACATTTATAATTAACGTTGTAAAATCAGAACACTGAATCAAATAATTCTGTATAGTTCTCTCACTCATCCCATCCACGCTGATTTTCATATGCGGGAGCCCATTAGTTTATCGAATTCTCAAGGACAGCCAAAGTTGGAAAACTGCTGAACTGGCTGCCTCGCTACACATTACGTGGAGGGAAAAGCTTTGTTGTGTTCCATCTGTTACCATGGCAACGCATAGCAACATCGCAGCCGAAACTCGTTTCTGAACACTCGGCTGCTGTTCGGAGGAAGACCACCAGTTTGGGTTGATTGGAAGAGTTTTTTTTTTCTTTCTTTTTTTTCTCGTGAATTGAGTATTGAGGCAACAAGTTTGCTATTTATCTGATTTTCTTACGCTAACCGTAGAAATTGAATCTTTATTTTAGAAAATTGTAAAATATGTCATTTTAGTTTTGAACTAATACATTTAGACGCAGCCCTATTGTGCTGACTGTAGTTCACGAGCCGCCACTGCTTTGGACCTTCTTGGAAGTGCCTATGACTGTTTTGATGATTTAAATCATTCACAAGTGTATTCCTTGTCAATATTTTTGAAACAACAAAAATTAAATTTTAGGTTCATGAGTGATTTGGTTTACCGGTTACTGTAGTTTTTTTTTTTTTTTTTTTTTTTTTTTTTTTAATTTTATACTTTAGAGTAATAAAATTAACAAAAACTTAAAATAAAGGTTAGATTTTCTTCCATGTTTATTATATTAATGCCACGCCACCTTCCTAATTTTCACTAAATTAGTAAAGAAGTGAAACCCACTAGCTTTTTCAAGACTCAAAAAATTTCTTTGACTTTATGTATAATTTTTTAAAATACCCTGTTTGTAAAATACCGTTGTTTGGGGAAAATATAAAGCTACACGGGGAAAAATTAATAATTTTTATTTTAAAAAATCAGCATTACATTCAGTTGGGCCATCTTTGGTTTTAATTACGATATCAACTGTTTGATGTATGGTGCTCAACTCCTGTTAACAATCGTCTAATTTTATTATTGCTGTTGGGTGTTTTTTAATATCTCCTTGGATGTAATTGAATGTGCATTTGAGAATACACACCAAATTTTTTTATGGGGTTAAGATCCGGAGATTGTGGGGGTCACTCCAGGTGATCTGCATGATTTTCTCTAATAATTTCATTGTGGTTCATTCACCTAGGTTTATGCATTTTGCATTCTTCTGTTGGAAGAAAATCCCATCCATGTTCGTATCTATGCGAGATCTGTTCGAGTGCATTTATGAACTGGTTAAGTTTCGTTACTCCTTTACAGATGACCATTTGCGCCACTTCATCAGCTTCATGCATCTTTAGTCATGAAACAGCCATTTCTGATATTAATGGTAAATATTATGCACTACGGAAGGCATTCTTGCCCTTACTTTCACCTCACATTTGTAAAATAGGGATATCAATATCAAAAACAATTAAAACACTAAAAAAATACTAACTAGTTTTGCAAAGCTACTTTCAAATACTTTGTACACATGTTGACACTTCCATGTTGATTCGAAATAAATATAAATTAAGTAACGCGTATCTAAAATTTAAATTCGTCAGACCATAACATTTGGAACAAAATATTCTTTTGAAAGGTGTTCGTATTTAAAAGCCTCATAAAAATCCACAATTTGGGCTTTATGTTTCTTTTGAAGAATTATGGTTTTTTTCTGGCATTGCAACCTTTGGGTCAAGTTTCGGGAAGCCTTTAATTATGTGCCCCGATGAAGAATTTCATTAATTACCTTTTAAAATTCATTAAATATTTTCTAAATATCAGATTAACACATTTTCAAATTTTAAATCATTTCTAATATAAATTCAAACAATGAGATATCAAAGGATTTAAGAATTAGTAAAGTCAATGAAATAACAAATATATATATATATAAAACATTTTAATAAATTTGAATTTTTAACAATAATTTATAAACAATTTAAAATTTATGATGTCTACTAAAATTTTCGATTAAAGTTTAAAACACAATTATCATCTAAAATGTGAGTAATTATATACAATAAGCAACATATATCGAAAAAATATTAAAAGGGACATTTTGCAAGCGAGATACGATTGTGATAGTTAGCATTTTTGATTTTACTGAAATTTACACCAGATGTTCTTTATAGTGTCTTAGTAAAAAGTAAATCAGAGTTTTTGTAAAAAAAAATAAAAAAAAAAAAAAAAAAAATGCTAAGTTATAGTTGCTTTTATAGGGCGGGTAAAGGTCGTTTTCGTGCATTACAGCTGAAATACGGCAAAATATAATTTAAATTTGTGAAGAACTTTAGATAGGTTAAAATTTTGGGTGTGTGCATATTCTACTTATATAATACCAGTACTAAGTTTTAGAAGTGAAAATTTCTTGGTATCTTTCTAAAGTTTGCAGGAAGAGGCTTCCTCCAAAATCAGGGTTTCGTGAGCGGTAGTGTGAAATTGGAAGCTAAAATTCAGCAAACTTTAAACAGGTGCCAACTTTTTTATGTGAATTATTTTAGCATCACGTCTAGATTATTACTGTATGAAAATAATTTTGGCAACCCTTAGGAGTTCTCCAGAAATTCATGTCTAGAACTTATTTCTTTCAAAATATGGTGCTGATTACTCCTTTTTTTTTATGTAATGCGAATTTCAAATTGATATAAAGCTATTGTCAAAGTAATTTAAGGTTTCGATATTTAAAACGCAACACTTAATTGGCCGTTTTTGAACATTTTGATAATGACATAACCGCGATTTATAAAATAACAGGGAATAGTGTCAAGGAACAGATAATGGGATGATGTTATATAACAATTATAATATCTTTTAGCACTAATGAAGTGTTTATTAAAATCTAAAGTTTTGAGATATGTAACGTTAAAAATGGTGAAATTTGGGAGAAAATCAGTTTTTTACGTGAATTTCTGGAGAACTCCTTAGGGTTGCTAAAATTATTTTCATGCAGTAATATCTACCTTACCATGCAGGAACCCTATTTTTTTTTTTTTTTTTGGGCGGGGGGGGGGGGGTGTCTTCCTGCAAACTTTAGCAGGATGTCAAGAAATTTTAACTTGCAAAACTTCGTACTGTATAACTAGATTATGCAAAAAAAAAAAAAAAAAAAAAAAAAAAAAAAAAAAAATTCTAAAGTTTTCTAGAAATTTAAATTATATTTTGCCATATTTTGCCAAATTATATAATGCAAGAAAACGACCTTCACCCGCCCTGTAAAAACCGCTATAACTTCGCAATTTTTCTTCTTCTTCTATTTATAATCATAATAGCCAACCTTATTCTTGTAATTAAAAAAAAAACTACACCATACTCTATAAAACTGCATTAACTGTCTATATTTAACTGTTTCTTAACTTTAAACGAAACTATTTCATTTGTTATGTTTACTTTCTTCTGATGTAACTGCCTGTGGTTTTTCTTTGCTTACTAATGATTTTAATCAGTTGCTGTTCATTGAAACTGGTGTCATGCTGAATAGGGGGGGGTGGGGCGAAAATGGCCATTTTTTTTTTTTTAAATCGTTTTGGGAATAGTGCGGAAAAGTTGCCTAATGGGTCAATTAGAACACACACAAAATTTCGTCAATTTTGCTCCATATCAAGCCGCGCCCCTCTGGCACTGAAATTGTAAAAAGTGACAAAAACTTTTAAGCACTTTTAAGCCATTTTTTTTTAAATTTTGGAATTTTTTTTAAAAAACTGGCTTTGGTATAGCATGGAATAGTTGCCTAATGTATCAGTTGGAACACACATAAAATTTCGTCCATTTTGCTCAATACTTAGCCGCGTATCTCTTGCTTTGAACAAAAATGTGCCTAAATGTCGTAAAATCGCAACAGATTGGACGTTAGAGGGCATAATTTTTTTTTTCGAAGTCGGTCTTGGAATAGCGTGAAAAAATTACCTAATGAGTCAGTTAAAACGCTCAAAAAAAATTCATCAATTTTGTTCAAGTTCTAGCCGCGCCCCTCTGGCATTGAAAATGTCAACAAACACACAAAAAATGCTCTATTAAGTCAAATTTTGAAATTTTTTGAAATTATTTTTAAAAAATGGCATTGGCATAGCATGGAATAGTTGCCTAATGTGTCAGTTAAAACACACAAAAAAATTGCTCCGTTTTTCTCAATATTTAGTCATATCCCTCTTTTTGAACAAAAATGTGCCTAAATGTCGCAAAATCGTAACAGATCCGACGTTAGAGGAAATAAAAAAATGTATTTTCGAAATCGGTCTTGAAATAGCACAAAAAATTCACTTTTAAGCCCTTTTTTAAAAATTTTTGGAAATAATTTTTAAAAAATCGCATGGACATAACATAGAATAGTTGCCTAATGTGTCAGTTACAGCACACTAAAAAATTGGTCCGTTTTGCTCGATATTTAGCCGCTCCCCTCTTGCTATAAGCCAAAAAGTGTATAAATGTCACAAAATCGTAAGATTGGACGTTAAGGTGGACCAATTTTTTTTCTTTCTTTTTTTTGGAAATCGGTCTTGACATAGAATGGAAAAGTTGCTCAACGGGTCGGTTAAAACATACACAAAATTTTGTCAATTTTGTTCAATATCTAGCCACGTCCCTCTGACATCAAAAATGCCCATAACATACAAAAAATGCACTTTTAAGCCAATTTTTAAGCGATTACTTAATTTTTTTTAAAAATCAGCATTTGCATAACACGGAATGATTAAATAATGGGTCAGTTTGAATACACAAAATGTTTCATCCATTTTGATCGGAATCTAGGGGCGCCCCTTTGAGTTAAAGTTTAAAAATAAGGATGAAAAGCTGCGTACTTTGAATGGGTCACTTAGAAACCACATAAAAGTGTCGTCAATGTTGCTCAATATTTAGCTACTCCTGCCATTTCAATAACTACAAAAATAAATAATATGCGTATTAAAAATAAGAAGTATATTTACTAGTATAATACTTATTTATATTTAAAAATCGAGAAATTCAAATATTATAAAGTAAAAAAGAGTAGGCATAAAATGCTTATAAATTGTAGTTTTCCGAATAGTACTGTCACTTATTATCAAATGTTGGAAGTTCTCATCTTGCTTGAATATTAGCCCGTATATAACCGTCTTTTGCAGCCTCACCACAAACTTTCGTTAAAGCTTCAGATACGAGTTAAACACATCTCTAGACTGCTTGCGTGTGACATGGAAAATTCTCAAATGGTTTATAGGAACTTGTTCTTGCCACATATCTTCCAATTCTTTATCTTCTCTATACATTGTAAGCTGTGGTTCTGTTATGGTGTACTTTGACCAGTCGATGAGATCAATGTAATCAACGGCATTAAAGTTGAGTTCCGTAGGTTATGAAAAAGCGTACCTATGTATAATATACATCGGTAACGAAAATCCAACCGATGAGCTACGTATATAATCGTAAAGTTTGTGATTCTTGTTTATGCGCCAATGTAGTTCGAGATTAAAAAAACAAACACATTTCACGATGGAGCTATAGTCCAGGGAATAGAGACATTTTGCCTTGCAAAAGGTTATGTAGTTCTGATTTTTTAATATGTTATAAAGGTTGGTCTCGTGGTTTATAAACCAAGGTTTCGACCTCCTAACCCTTGTGCGTTCTCCTTGGTGCACCAAAAACTGAGAATTTTTTTAGTTTATACGTCATAGCTCTTTGCCAATGCATCTTAGAAACACACATTATATTCAAAAGTTGTAGAATATTAAATTATCTACAACTTTTGTATGCTACGTTTTTTTTTAGACCTATTATGTAAATAGTTATGTCGCATCAAAGTCAAAACTTTTTCGTAAAAATGCTACTTTTTTAAGATTTGTGTCAAGTTTTTTGATTATATCTTCATAATGGTACGTTTTAGAGAAAAAGTTTGTGAATAAAAGTTGTAGAACAATAAATTTCCTACAAGTTTTCTGTATAAACTTATTTTCTAGTACTATTAACAAAGGAGTTACTCTGCTTTGTGTATTTTCCATGGTGCACCACAAACAAATACGTTTTTCAGTTTATAGATCATAACTCTTTCGCAATGAATTTTAAAAACAAACATTAAGTTTAAAAGTTGCAGAATATTAAATTTTCTACAACTTTCGTGAACAATTTGCTTTTGTAAAGCTATTATGTAAAGAGTTACGTAGCATCAAAGTAAACACTTTTTCGTAAAAATGCTGCTTTTTTAAGTTTTTTGCCGAGTTGTTCAATTATATCTTCATAACAATAAGTCGTAGGAAAAAATATATTATACAAAAAATTTAGATCTATAAATTGTCTCTAAGTTTTATACAAAAAGTTACTATCTAGGACTAATAACTAAGGATCTACTCTTCTTTGAAGGTTTACGAGATGATAACCTATAATATATTATGTATAGGTAGGGATTTAAAAATAGCTTCTTACTGCATAGTCTGACAATTTTAATAAAAAAATAAAAAAATATTTACATAATACTAATGATAATGTAAAATAAAACGTGGAAATATATTAAATAATGTATATATCTATATACAATAACGATAATATCAATTTACCATTTTCACCATAGTGCACCAAAAACCTTCTGAATTCTTGAATTTTTTTCAGTATACCGATCATATCCTTTTTCACTGCATTTTATAGGGGGGGGGGGGGGGATATATTTTTGGTTGTAGAGTATTAAATTTTCTACCACTAATGTATATGCAAGATTTGTTTTGTAGAAATGTATGAAAAACAAATTGTATGAAAAGCATCAAAGCAAAAACTCTTTCGTAAAAATACCATTTAAGATTCTTGTCGAGTTTTTAGATGATATCCATAAAAGTATATCATAAAAATTGTAGAACCCTAAATTTGCTACGTTTTATATACAAAGTTATTTTATAGGACTAATAACAAAAGAGCTACTTGGTAAGATCTAATATTAAAAACAGTTTCTTACTGCAAAGCCTGACAAGTTTAATAAAAAATAAAACAATATAGGTATTAAAATAATAGTATTATAAATCAAAAAATATAAATATTATAAAAATGTATATATATATATATATAATAATAGTAATATCAATAAAACTTACAATTTAGAAAACTTTTAAATTCTTAAATTTAGTTTCGTTTAGCCACGAAGGCTCGGCTAGTTCCTCCGCTACTTCTTGAATTAAGAGTTCTGTTGAGTCGTCTTGATCGTTGTCATCAATTATGATGTTCGCTGTATTGTCACAGGTTTGTCCATGACAGTTTTTACATATTATGGAGCACTTGAGATCCGCCTTTCTACAACAGCAGGCCTTAGTGCATCCTATGTTGCGCTGGCAGAAAATGTAGGTCAGAATTGATTGAGCAGCTGAATCCCTGGTGGTTGTAATAGGAAGAAGTCCTTTACAGTCCATCTTCCACCCACAGATCAGAGGATTTTTCAATTGGCCCATCCACGTCTTTACTTGATGGTATGTTCGAAAGCCATGGTGAGTAGCAGCTTCTTGGGTCGGAGGTAGCTTTGACAGATTTAACTTGCTCCCAGTTGTTGATTTGGAAAATTGCTTATAACGCAAAGCATTTCAAGTTTTTGCCCTGTGACCACCAATGAGAGCAACAAGAATGCTTGATAATGCTTCGGTGATGCTTGAAACACTGGCATTAGGATCTAGGAAGATCTTTGCAAATTCCTGTAATATTGGATATGATGAAGCAGCCAACATTACAACGCATGTATTCCAATATTAAGTAACTACACTGAGTGGTTGATATTCTGTCGGGATGGTTAGTGGTGGGGAGGGTTGAGAATGGTTTTTCGGTTCTTCTAATCTTCTACCCTGAATTCGGCAGAGGCAAATCTCAATCAACAGTATATGGTGCTTTCGCGGAAACTGAGTCCTTAAAAGAATTCCTTTACATGTCACTAATGAAACCCGACTTGTGATTTTTCTATTCTATCTCAAAAGATCTGTACAACACGTAGTTTAGAATCAGCCACTTGAATGCAGTCTATTTCTCATTTTTATTTAAGAATGCAGAAATTTTTGGTGCATCACGGCAAATTTTATATTACTATTATTATCTATAGATATATACATTATTTAATATATTTCCACTTTTTATTTTACATTATCATTAGTATTATATATATATTGTTTTATTTTTTTATTAAAATTGTCAGACTATGCAGTAAGAAGCTATTTATAAACCCCTACCTATACATATAAAATATTATAGGTTATCATCTCGTAAACCTTCAAAGAAGAGTAGATCCTTAGTTATTAGTCCTAGATAGTAACTTTTTTGTATAAAACTTATAGCAAATTTATAGATCTACAACTTTTGTATAATATATTTTACCCTACGACTTATTGTTATGAAGATATAATTGAAAAACTCGGCAAAAAACTTAAAAAAGCAGCATTTTTATGAAAAAGTGTTTACTTTGATGCTACGTAACTCTTTACATAATAGCTTTACAAAAGCAAATTGTTCACAAAAGTTGTAGAAAATTTAATATTCTACAACTTTTAAACTTAATGTTTGTTTTTAAAATGCATTGCGAAAGAGTTATGATCTATAAACTGAAAAACGTATTTGTTTGTGGTGCACCACGGAAAATACACAAAGCAGAGTAACTCCTTTGTTATTAGTCCTAGAAAATAAGTTTATACAGAAAACTTGTAGGAAATTTATTGCTCTACAACTTTTATACACAAACTTTTTCTCTAAACGTATCATTATGAAGATATAATCAAAAAACTTGACACAAATCTTAAAAAAGTAGCATTTTTACGAAAAAGTTTTGACTTTGATGCGACATAACTATTTACATAATAGGTCTAAAAAAAATAAATTAGTTTTGTAACGTGTATTCGTATTTCCTTTTATCCAAGACTCCAGAGGATGACCAGGAACCAGGGAAACGTGTCGATTTGCTGCTCCAGGGTGGCTATTTCAACCTCACCCAATTGGCAACAAACTGTAGGGTATTGGGATCGCGTGGAATTGAAAGATATCGAAGAATTAAGATTAACTACCATTTTATTGATAGACTAGGTTATATGATTTGTCCCCATTAACAACGAAGAGTACGATGGGAACAGATACGTATCTTCTTACATATAGCGTCGGACTTTTCGCTCTCAGACGCACAGCACCATTCACATTCGTGACTCCAGCTCAAGTGAAGTTATTCTTATTGGGGTTCACAAAAGTACATACAGGTTTTGAATATACAATAGGGAATCCTCTGGTTCGTGTCGCCCTCTATTGGCGAGACCTAATATTAATTAATATATGGATATCTGTTACAGTATACAAAAGTTGTAGATAATTTAATATTCTACAACTTTTGAATATAATATTTGTTTCTAAGGTGCATTGGCAAAGAGTTATGACTTATAAACTGAACAACGGCTCAGTTTTTGGTGCACCACGGAGAACGCCCTAGGGTTAGGAGGTCGAAAACTTGGTTTATAAACCACGGGACCGACCTTTATAACATATTAAAAAATCAGAACTACATAACCTTTTGCAAGATAAGACACCTTTTTCAGTCTCTATTCCCCGGACTACTAGACATGTCTGGAAGATGATTTGCCTGATGCCTAACCATATCATTTGATGATGTTGCCTAACCATATCAAGAAAATTACAGACAAAAATAAATTCAAACAATGCATATTTTGCCCATCCGGAAAATATGCTAGTGGCAATGCTAACGGATTCTCAATATCATATCCGGGAATTAGCAGTGAGGTGAATCCTGAAAATCAGGAATAAGAAATTTGAAGGCATACGCTTTTTCAAACCTCCTGAACTCAAATTTAATGTCGTTGATTACATTGATCTCATCGACTGGTCTAAATACACCATAACACTACCACCGCTTACAATGTGTACTAAAGATGAATAATTGGAATATAGGGCGCCATTAGATTCCAATCAAAATGGATGAAACTTTTTGTGTGTTCTAACTGACACGTTATGCAACCATTCTGTGCTGTGCAAATACTGGTTTTTGAAAAAATTTAAGTAATCGCTCAAAAAATGGCTTAAAAGTGCATTTTTTTTAATGTTATGGACATTTTTGATGCCAGAGAGATGTGGCTAGATATTCAACAAAATTGACGAAATTTTGTGTGTGTTTTAACCGACCCATTAAGCAACTTTTCCATGCTTGTCAAGACCAGTTTAAAAAAAAATAAAAATTTTCCATCCTAATGTCTAATCTTAAGATTTTGTGATATTTAGACACTTTTTTGTTTATAGCAAGAGGGGCGCGGCTAAATATTGAGCAAAACGGACCAAATTTTTTCTGTGTTTTAACTGACACATTAGGAAACTATTCCATGCTATACCAATGCCATTTTTTGAAAATAATTTCCAAAAATTACAAAAAAATGGCTTAAAAGTGCATTTTTTGTGAGTTTTTGGACATTTTAAATGCCAGAGGAAATTGAACAAAATTTACGAAATTTTTTTGCGTTTTATCTGACCCATTAGGTAACTTTTTCAAGCTATTCCAAGACTGATTTCGAAAAAATATTCCCCCCCCCCCCCAACGATTTTGCGACATTTAGGCACATTTTTGTTCAAAGTAAGAAGGGCCCGGCTATATATGGAGCAAAATTGACGAAATTTTGTGTGTGTTCTAATTTACCCATTAGGCAACTTTTCCGTGCTATTCCCAAGCTGATTTCCAAAAAAAGTTTTTTCGGCCCACCCTAATGCTGATGTATTTTAATCTTTCTCACTATTTGTGGAAATAAGTTTAAATTACCTATACGCTTTCTAAATCCTCAATTTCATTACGGCAACATTTTATTGTCTTCAATGATAAAACCTTCTACAAGAATACACACCACGACATATACTCACTGAATCGTAGAAAACTTCCATCCAAATGAGAGACGTTGTTTATTTTTTTTATTTCAAGTAGATTTTAAAGTGAAATATTAAAAATGCTTGTCAATCAACAGCTATACATGTCATGGAAGTGTGGGCTAAGACCTGAATACCAACAAAATTAAAACAGCATGTGATTTCTCAAATAAAAAAAATGTTTCGTGATTGGGTAAACTTAATGAATTTAAATAGTTAGTGTATACAGTCAAGGTTCGTACTCTTTGGGCGAAAAAAAATATATGTGACTTGTCAATAACGACAATTTCTTTTGAAAACAAAAATTCACGATCATGTTTTATTACTCACATAATAAAATCTATACACAGTGTACATTGTACACACTGCATAAGTTTGTAATAAGTTTATTAATGATTATATGTAATAAAAAGAGCTGACAATGGAGATTTTTCTTTTTCTCACATTTTTATACATTAAAGTGAAAAAACTTCAAATGTTACATGATAGTAGTAATTTTGATTGCCTGTAGCAAACCCTAAATTTTATTTAAATTGCTCAAAATTTTACACATGTGTTTTCTCACCAAAAGAAATCATTTGAAAGGGTGTACAGTTAAAAATTAATTTTTTAGTGGCATGTAAGATGCACCCTAATGTATATTTTTTATAAAATAACTCTTCCTTACAGAAACTTAGTTCTTCACAGTATAGAAATTATAGAGACATAATAGAAATTTTCTAAAGCACAATTCAGAATACATCTTAACAAGACAGAATAGAAAGCATTTGTAATGATATTCAACCAAGCTGTCTGTGTGTATCTGTGTATCTGTCTGTGGATCTATAGAAAGCTACTTAAAATTGGAGTAGAGCTCTGAAATGTTCAACATAAGTAGTTTTGACCTTCTAATTGGACCTATGATAAACAGAATGTTATAATTTTAATTATTTCTTTTTTAATTAATTTTTTTTACAAAGTGACTTCAAATGAAGGTAAAACTCTGAAATTGTCAACATAAGTAGTTTTAGCCTTCTAATTGGACTTCTGATAAACAGAGTGTTAAAATTTTAATTAGTTGTTTTTTAATTAATTTTCTTAATTAACATAGTTTTTTATGAAACGACTTCTAATAGGGCTACAGCTCTGAAATTTTCAAAGTAGTTTTAGCCTTTTAACTGCCTTTTGAAAAATAGAAAGTTAAAACTTCGATTATTTTTTTTAAATTATTTTTTTTAATCAACAAATATTTTACAAAACATCTTCAAATAAAACTACAGCTCTGAAATTTTCATCATAAGTAGTTTTGGCCTTCTAATTAGTCTTTTGACGAACAGAATTTTAAAATTTTGATTAGTTTTTTTTTTTAATTAATTAACAAATATTTCATAAAATGACTTCTAAAATCTCTGAAATTTTCAGTATAAGTAGTTTTGGCCTTCTAATTTTGCATTTCACAAACACGTGTTAAAACATTCTCAAAAAGGGGCTGTATTATAGTATTGACGGGGAAATTGCACCTGGTAAAATTTCGTAGCGAAGCATAGGTATTCAGCTAGTGTATTATATTTAGTTGTTTGAATTAATTTTTAAGATTTTTAATACTGAGGTAATTAATTTTCTTTGCAGATTTTATTTTGTTTCTCAAACTGATAGAATATTTTGCGATACATCAATTAACTTTTTTCTTACGATACAACATTTAAAAAAAATATATATATAGTTAAGTAGCATACTATATACTTACAACTTTTAAATATCCACATATTTTTTAAAGGAGAATCAAATGATGGCTTCAAAGATTTATTTTCTCGAAAAGACTTATCTTTGTGGAATATTTATTGCAAAATTTTAGAAAATTTGTAATTTCTCGTTTGCTCAATTTGTGACAAAGATTTCCAAATAAAAGTATTTTAATACTTGTAGTTCTTTAAAATTATTTTCTTCTAAAAAAAAAAAAAAAAAAAAAAAAAAAAAAAAAAACTATTTAAAGTAAGACTACAAAAAAGACCTCGTCAAAAATTAGTATTTCAAACTTTATTATACAGCATTATTTACATGAATACCAAAATCACTTGGTTTCAAATTCAAATAGTGTCCTAAATGTGCTCTTTTAATTTAGTCCACACTCCTTGGTATAATAAACTACAGGAATATGTGATTTATATCACATTGCATAAATTTTCTTCTATTTTCCACCAAGTTTACTCCTAACAAGTTTATCCAGTCTTATAATTGGAGATTCAAACAATAAGCAGGTTATGAAGGCTATACTGTATGAAATCACTAAGAAACCAAGGTAGAGTACCACCTGCAATAAATTTGATATATAAGCACTAATTGTACATGGGCCATTCTACCATAATTTTGACTTTTAAGTCCCAGAAGGCATAACTTTTAGAATAATGCATACTTCGCTTTTTTTTTCCTTCTTAAACTATAAATCTAATTGTTATAAAACTACATAACAGTATTTATTAAATAAACTAGTGTAAAAACAACAACTTTAGAATAAAAAATGTCGTAGAAAATTTCTTGCCTTCCCTTGTCCCTAACGACAATTTTTATGTTTGGAGCCAAAATTAATAAATTTGCTTCTGGGAAAATCATATCTACTTATATTTAGTATTGAACTTACACTATTTTTAAATACTTAAAAAAGTGTAGGATTTTGGAACAATTTCAATATTAATTTCTCTTTTTTAAACTTTGTCCCTAGATTTTGATATCCTTACAGTCCCTCATGTTAAAGTGCTAAAGAGAGACAATATATGAAGATACAGTTCAGTTTAATAATAAAAAGTGCACAGTAGAAAACTCACATTTCTTTTAGTAGCAGCCATTTTATTCCATCATACCACTTTGGGAAGAACTAGCTCAAACTACACAATACACCAGCTGGGTGGCTTTATTGGTTGGTTTACCGTCCCTAAGGATTATTGTGAAACTTTTTTAGGTAAGTTGAAACTATTTATATTTTGTGGTTTAATGTAGGTAAAAGTTATAAAAAATTATGCACCATGTGGTTGTAGTTAGACCTAACATTCTGAAGGCAGAGAATACAGGACAACTTTCTTTACCTTATCTTCTTTACCATCCCCGTTACATTTTACAATTGAAAGGGACAGTAAGGATCACATTGGGGACAGTAGTGAATTATGAATTAATGGAATTGGCGGAGGAGGGGGATAAATGACTTTATATTTATAATGAATTTTTAGAAACATAAAAATATAAATTACTTAATTTCTTTCACTACTTTACAGTTTTTGGGTATTATAGGTACGATCAAATATGTTAATGCAAGATTTGCAATAACTCTAAAAGAACAAATAAACCAAAAGAAGAACTTTAGTTCATGGTAATTATTTACTGTTTTGTATAACAAACTTCCTTCCTATGTTTTGCTTTTAACTGCAATCTAGTAGATAATTAAAAAAACCATAACACAATTTAAAATTATGAATATGAAATGATAATTAATGGATACTGTAACTTTCAAACACAAAATTTTAATCTGAAATCCATTGGCTTAAATTTTGTTTTTACCAGAGTGCTTGCATCTTTACTAAAATTTTCATTTTTGCTTACTAATAAGTTGCTTTTCCTTATTTTTAGAATAAGTAATGGAGATCAGTTTGAAATTAGGTGATGCCTTAGCTACTCCTTGTACATCACAAATATCAAGATGTAACAAAGAATTAAAAGTTACACATAAGGAACAAAACAAAGCAGTATTGGCATTAAGACAGCAGGCAATAGATTATAAGAAAAAAAATAATAAAATACAAAAAGAGCCAGTATAAAAGAGTAAAGAAGAAAAAAATTATTGAAATTGTATGCTGGGATTAAATTTTCAATATAAGAAAATCTGCGTCATGAGTCTAATGGCGTTTGGACACATCTTATGCCAGTTTTAGATATGATACAAAAGACATGGCCACATATTTATAGCTTTAATTTCAAAAGTTATGGTACAACAATATGGTACAAAAATAAAACGAACTTGTACTTGTGTACACATTTTGCTCAAGAAACAGTTTAAAAGAAACCACATGGAACTTCACTGAACCAAGTCATGGCTAAAGTTCTACCGATGATTTTGGAGGGCAGTTCAAAGCAAAAGCAGACTAGTGTATAGCACATGTCACATATATTACGGATTCTCACGCTTCTAAGGAGCTTAAAGTTAAAGAATTTAAAATATCCATTAAAAAAATTGAAGCTGTTGATGTACAGTTATACAAAATTTGAAACCAATACCAAATACAATGAATTTAATGCAGGTTGTATGGAGTTCCACATCTCCAAATGATCTTAGCCTCCCCACTCCTTCATGTTTTGCTTGTGAAGGAGTAAAGTGCAAACATTATCAATCAAATCCCAGCATATGGGACTTTACCAACATCCCAACTTCTCATAAGAAAACAGCCTCTTCTCACAAAGATGATAAGCCACAAAATGGTAGTCTCAACACTTCAACTAATCAAGAAACCTTGAAAACCTGATAAAGTTATAAAAGGAGACTGAGTTGCTGTATGTTACGACAACTCATGGTATCCCGGAATTGTAGAACAAATTTAAAGCTGATACAATGACTGTTATGTAAATGCATCTCTCTGGCGACAAGTTCTTTTACCCACTAACAGAAGATCGCCACAACCTGCCAGTGACAGAAATGTACATAAACAATGTCAAGGATTATAACAAACTATTTCAACAGCTATTTTAAGAAGGAAACTTTGTTTTCACAATACATTTAGATCCGAATACTTAACTAAATATAATTTTGTAATTATTTTTCAATTACTTGTAACCTATCTCTGTCTTGTCCTTGTCCTTAGCGTCCCTTTGCTTTTATTACCTTCCCCGACAGTAAAACTTTCAGTAAATGGCTTCAAATTTGTCTGCTGCTATAATTAATACATTTCCTGAATGCCCAGCATGAATATTTAAAAATTATTGTACCTTCAACCTATTTTACAGAGGTAAATATATAGGTGTAAAGTTAAAAGTATGAACGCAAAATACGAAAAATAGTTAAATTGTGACATTTCGGAAAAGCTAACAGAAAAAATCCTTTCACAATACTGTTTATTGTATATTTGCCGTATCTTAGCATTGTATGGTCACCAATATGAAGCATAATAAGTGCAAATTTTTCGTAATGTAAACATTTTATTGAATTTAAACATCATGGGAACGGTAAGGAAAATAAGATACAAAAACTCAACATATTTAGTCATTATAATAAAATTCCTTTAAAAACCATCACTGCTGACTATTTTTTAGTAATCTTGAAACATTAATAAGCATTTTATACTTATTTTATGTTAATTTGTTATGCTTTGTTTTCTAAAGTTTCCCTTACCTAAAAGCTACAATTATGGTAGAATTACCCAGATTTGAAAAGTAGTATACAAATAGGAATAGTAATGCGTTAATCTGTGATGGAGCTAACATGCTTTTTCATTTATATGCTAAGAAACCCTGGTATTTATAAAAAGCGTTATGTATCGGGGTATTAATTTTGTTTGAAATGAATATATTATTATTACTTGAAAGAAATATACTATTTTTGCGTTTATCATAAATATTTGTTTTGGTATGTGGATTAAATAAAAATGAGGAAACATTTTACATCAGATCTGCCATAAATTAATGTTATAGCTCAGTCTAGCTATTTATTTTAGTTTTAAATTAAATGTAATATTGATGGCTAATCTTTCATGAATTCATAATCCTTCATACTAATTTTTCAGTAAAGCTTAAATTGTGAACAATTATTTGATGAAGACAGGACCTGAATTTCATTCTTTGTTCTCAAATTCCAGGGAGAATGCGGGGGGGGGGGGGGGCTTATTCTGGGTAACCTCTTTTTATTGGGAACTGCCCTTCTGAAATTAGAGCACATACCCGACTCTATTGCAGCTACTAAGCATCAGATACATCATACAGGATATAAGACTCTGTAGGTTCTGCCACTCAAACTTTTGATATTGATTTTGTTTGCAATTGTTAAGTCTCCTACATTTGAAATCTCCTTTATAAACAGAACAGTAATTCAAAAAAGCCACCCACCCATAAGTTTTAGGACTTAAATCTAAGAAATTTTTGCTATTTTAAGACCATATTGTATCGTCAAATAAAAACATAGCATGCTTTTTAATGCATGCATACATTTGATTGGTCTAGTAATTTATAAGGCATTTCCCAAATAGAGAAGAAAAAACGCTTAAGATGATTCATTGCTTAGTTCTAGAAAATTACCTTTTTATTACCTAAACTATGATTACTATATAACATTAAATTTATAAAGAGCTTTAAATCTCAACCAATGATTTTAAAATGTACTACTATCATCATCATCATCCAAAAGTGAAGATACTATCGTCATGAGATAAAAAAAAATGTATAATTATGAATCCTTTGAATCACTCTTTCCTTCCTCTTTAAAAATATCTTCGCATCAAAGTCTTACTTTAGTTATTTCATTATTTGAGTGAAACATTATTAAAGTGAAAATGTAGCTATACTTACAGTTGTAAGATGAGAAAAATCTAGCAATGATCTCATTGAATTGTAGTATAAATACATAACAATAGGATGCACGAGATAAGCACAATAGGTCAAACGACTAAGTGGAATAAATAGTTTGAATGAAAGAATATTGTTGATGAAACCTGAAAAGAAAATATTTTGAGAAACAAAACAAGATTAATTCTAAATATCTAATGAATTGCTTTATATTGTTACGAATTTCTGTATATTTGTAAATATTTCGTAATATTAATTATGTAAAGAGGAAAATTTATGTACATTTCGCATAAGACAGTGCAAGAGTTTGTCGTTACTTCACTTTCTTGCAATGCGTCACTAAATGCTTGAAAACGAGTTTTACAGAGATAATGCTGGAAAACGAGTTTTACAAGGAGAAGGCCATTTAACATTATGGTTAATGGCAATCTCGCCAAGTTGGCGACGGTTTTGGCAACTATTTACAAATATACAGGAATTCGTAACAATATTACAAGGCAATCATTATTTCATAAAATACTTAATGTCAATGGAAAAAAGAAAGCAAACAATGATATTGAGTAACCTCAAATTTGAACCAAGCTTTTAGCATCTTTGAAATTCCAAATGTCTGACAGTTGAACAGACATAAAAATCTTGCTATCATTGAAATAATATAATTTTTGTTGTATTACCTATTATTAATTATTAAAGCATCTTTCTGAGAAATTTTGTGTTTCCAATTTCTATAGTTTTCAGAGATTTTCCTAATTTTTCTATGCAATTTTAACTTGAGCAATTTAATGAAGTTGAAAGTTTCTGCTAAATTCAATTTTTCAATAAAATGTTGATGAATCGCTCTTTTTTGTTTAGTTTTCAACGAAATAAGTGATTGTAAAAATGTATCTTTCTGTTTAAAATAATGCCCCACAATAAATCGTTGATTTTAGCAATGAAATAAAGAAAATCGTTTACTTATCATTAGATAAGATCCTAAAATAGGAAAGTATCAGAAAATAAATTCAATCTAAATTTTACTAATTTGGAATTTGATTTTTAAATACAATTACAGTTTTGAAATTGAAAAGCATGACTAGCATGGGCACAGACATAATTTTTTTCAAGGGTGTGTAAATAGCCCCCAAGAGAATATTAGGTTTTTTTTTTTTTTTTTAAATTTTTTTTGTTTTTTTTATTAACCTCAAATTTTAAATGGGTGTCTTAATGAAACTTGAATTAATAATTTTGTATTAGATGTTTGTTCAATTGAATATTTTAAAACCTATAACATCTATTTCAAATAAATCGTATAATTTTTCTCAATATTATTTTTAATTTTCAAAACCCAGGGATATGCAAGAGCACTTCCTTGGATTAAAAAAAAAAAAAAAAAAAAAAAATAAAAAAAAAAAATAAAAAAAAAAAATAAAAAAAAAAAATCTTTCGAACTATTTTTTTCTTATGCTATAGTATACTTCCCCTTTCCTTATCGCATATATTTAGGTCTTAGAACTCTGTGAATGTTGAACTGCATTATAATCACCTTGTAAAAGGTATATACTTTTTTATACGAACGTACCTCCTTGATCAGTGAGACACACGTATATAACCCAGGCCAGACCCATGGCGAAGCAAGTGCGATTGAAAGCATTATAGAAACTCATCTCTAAAACAGACATGTGCCTATGATAGAGACCAAATATGCAGGCAAGTGTAACTGTAGAGGCAATCAACCATCCACAACTCAAGACAACCTTCGGAAGAAAAAAAAAAGAGTTAGTTTAGAATACCTATTAATTTGGGAATCTTAGAGGAATTCAATTAATTCGATAACTAGAATATTTTTACTTACCAAACTGTTTTTACCACAATTGTTTTGCTTTCTTCTATACAAATAATATGCCAATGCTATTCCCACTAGATAGGGACCAATTCTTGTGTAAGGTTTTGTATATATCATACTAGTGTAATCCGCCCACCTAAAAATGAAATTTATTCAATAGATTATGACTGTTCAGTAGACTACGTAGGGTTTAATAATTAGCTCTAAAATGGATTGTATTTTTAATGAAAATTAAAACAACTGATTATGTATTAATACTAATTGTTTTGGTGATTAATTTATTATTATTATTTTATTGTATCTTTTGCATGTTATTATCCCTTATTTTTCATGTCATAATTACGTCGCACTGCTTTTTTATAAATTTCAGAATTACATTAGCAGATCCATTTCCACTTTTAATAAAATAGGGTTTGTGAAAAGTAAATTGTATCCACCAATTAAGAAATAAACACATCGTGTAAGTTTTTGTAAGTAGAAGAGGGTATTTCATGATGGAAAATCAAATGAGTGATTAGTTCATCAACATAGCAAAATTCAGGCAACAAATAAAAATTACTACAGATTGAAAAAAGCTTAAATGAGCAAGTAAAAAAAAAAAAAAAAAAAAAAAAAAAAAACACCGCGGAAACTATTTTGCGGTACTTGAACAGCTGAGACTGTACAATAATGGTCCAACAACCCCAGATGAAGATTGAAAAAGAAATAGGCAACAATATCAGGAAAAATCGCAAACAGGCGAGTGAAGTCTGTACATGATATTAAAATATTAGAAATATTCCTAAAACTTTTCCCTATAAATTTAACTGCCTTCTACTTATAGACACTAGTGCATTAGGAATTATTCGCAATAAGAGTGCAATTTTGTTATAATTTTTTCTATAATAATGAATCACGTCTTTGCTTTCTAAAGATTCTCGGCTTGTCTCCATTGTTGTTAGGAGATTTTATTTTAAAACTTTGAATGTAGTTCTTATTTATTTGGTGTAAGTATGAACCAGCTGTGCACAAAATTTTATTTAAAGCATCCAACAAGTTGGCGTGCTATCTAACTTAATTATTTCGGACTGTTAGACAGACATTGAAGTGATTCTATCAGTATTTCGCTTTTGACCTTTTGGGTACGAGGCGAAACAATAAAAAGTATGATTATCATAGCTGCTTCATCAGTGTAATCCTAATTTTAAATAAATTATCTCTTTTATTAAAAAAATAATTAGTCAATTGTATTCACTGGGTTGTATTCGCCCTAAAATTCCTAACGTTACTTAAATTTTTTTTGTTTTTCCCTAAAATTCCTAAAATTGTCCTAACATTTTTTGATAATTCCTCAAAAAATTAGAAAACTAAAAAATTCATCGATTTTTCTCCAGAAAATCCCACACAATCTTTCAGAGAAGAAAATCTTTTCAAATATATTAACTATTCGATTTTTGGGAAAATTTACAGTTTTTTACTGGTTTTGAAAAATACTTTGAAAAGAATGGCTATGTAAGAAGCCTATGCCAGCTTTAAAAAAAATATTTTTAAATTTTAAAAAATTATCCCTAATTTTTATTGAATTGCATCAAAATTTTTTGATTTACACCTAAATTTTTGTTCTTACCCCTAAATTTTTTTAATTACCCTTAACATTTTTAAGAATTATTAATAAAATTTTCCTGAAATTTTTGGAATTATCCCTAAAATTCCTACATAATTTTTTTTAGAAAGCTCACTACGTCTCCTGCATCTGTAGAAAGACACAAAAGCTATCTAGATAATACTTACACGCCTTTCAGGAATTTTTGTGGTTGAGTCTGTACAAAAATGTTTCCCAAACCAGCCACAAGGTCATATTGGTATGAGATAACAAAGGTAACAACAGTTGTAGCGATCAGGAAGAAAGCCAATATTGCAATTCCAACAAGACGAAACCTAAAAATAGAATTGGTATTTATGCGCAACAGACACTATTAAAATGTTTTTTTTTTTTCTCTCCTTTTTTTTTTCTCCCTCCCTTCTTCTTTTTTAAATTCATGTTGCAGCTCAAACAATAACTTAAAATAAAGTTGCATTTGCCGAGAAACTAAGAAAGAAAATTAAATAGTTTGGATATGAACTTCTTAACGGTAACTTAACACATCATGCATTTACACCATTTTGTTATCCTTACTTTAAAGGTCTTTTTAAAACAATTTTTTTTTTTTTAAATTGTATTCAAAACAATCTTCAATATAAAATCTCTATCTATTTGACTGTCACATCAAGAAATTAATATGGAAGTTAGAAGAAGTACGCTAAATATTATGAACACAAAACCTACCATTCGTACTTTAGTTGTTTTTCTTTTTAACTAAGATGAATGTTTTCAGTTTACAATATTTATTTGAAAATTGATTTAGCTAATTTTCACAAATGAAAGGAAACTTTGTAGCAATGATATTGAATTAAGATACGATTAGCAATTTTCGTTTGTAGGCAAATGTTAGGTTAATTTAAAAGATTAACTATTTAATTTTTAAGTTTCTCTTACGACTATAAAGAAAAATAATATTCGGTTGAAATAAACTTACAATATTCACTAAAAGTAAGCTTTAAAAAAAAAATAAAAAAAAAAAAAAATCATTAATTTGTTCGCATCTTCCCAAAATACTCTCTGAACTAGTGTTAAGATATTGAATCCAAAATATATAAACCTACCTCGATAACGTGATCAGGAATATTGGACTAATCACAAAGAACTGCATATCATTGGATAAATACCACGACCATCCCATGCACTAAAAATAGGGCGAAGTATTATTTTTTTGTGGTTCTAATTTAGATTCATCTCATTCATTTTCTCAATCTGAGAATAATTAATGGTTATCTGAGAATAATTAATGGTTATCATAATATAATCGAACTATTTAAATAGTGCATTAAAAACTTAAAAAAAAAATCTTTCACATCTTTCTTTTGATAAGGTCCCTCGTGTGTCTCCTTAATTCATAAATCGGAGAGAATTGGAATTCTTGGCAAGGTTTTAAAGTGTATTAAGAATTGGTTAACTAGGTGAAAACAAAGAGTTCTTATTAAGGGTTAACTAGGGCAATTCACAGAGGGCTGATGTTGCAAGTGCTGTACCACAGGACTCAGTATTAGGGCCACTTTTGTTTCTAATTTTCATGAATGATGTTAGTATTAATTTATTGGGAGAGGTTATATAGTATCTCCACTAGTGGGAAAAGGGAGAAAAAAGGCAGGGGGGTGGCCAAAAGTTGGTGATAAGTGCACCCCCCTCCCCCCTTAACGATAAATTTTACAATTTCGTGTTTCATAAATTTTTTTTTATTAGTAGTAAGGAAGTAATTTATAGCATGAACAAGGGTCCAAAATTTATTGTTATTTTAATGAATGTTCTGCGACTTAGTTTTTTTACTTGGAAGTAAGCGATGAAGTGAATTAATAATTAAACATTATATACATAACTGTTTATTTAGATTCAAATATTGCCTCGAAATAAGCATATTTTCATAAAATTAAATTGATAAGGTATACTAATTTTTTTTAAAAAGAGTTTGTCTTTTTATACTAAACAAGATTAAAAATTTTACTTAAAAAAGTTCATCCAAAGTTAAAAGTTGACCAAATGTAAATATTTGTTAGTAAAAAATACCTATATCTTTATACAAAGTAGTATAATACATTTTTATAACACTATGAGGTACAGGTGTAGTATTGGATATTTCTTTGGTGCGATTTTATTTGGCATTTTTTTCAAATAAATTCTGTTTCTGGCAACGGGTTTTATTTTAAGTTATATTTTAATTTAGTTTATTATTTATATTTCAATTTTATTTTAGTTACTGTGTTTTTGATTTTGGAGAATTTTCTAAGCGCCAAATAAAAAAAAAAAAAAAAAAAAAAAAAAAAAAAAAAAAAATTGTTATATATACTATACTACATCTGTTCTCACTATGATATATATAACATAAATAGTTTTTTCTATATTTATTTGGAAACTTTAAATAACTTTTTCTCGGTGTCATTACATTTTGCATTTTCCTACATGCTTGATACATCTTTTAAGAAGAAAATCTATGCTTAACTAATTTTAGTACTATCTAATATTGTATGTCCAGTGTTGATTAATGTTCAAAGATTTTTTATTTTTTTAAAATGTACTGTTAAAAACGGGATAAAATAGTCGGGAATTTAAAAAAAAAAATTATACATTTTTGAATTACATGATTCAGAAGACAATGATAAGATGAATTTTATTCAACAATTTTGCAATTGATAGTATATACAAGTATTGAATCATGCAATCAAAAATTTAAAGTAAAAAAAAAAAAAAAAAAAAAAAAGCGAAATGATATTTTACCTTCTTTACGGAAATTTTTGCATTTTTCCACTTTTCCGTTTGGCTTTATGGATAATTTTTTCAACACATATGAACTTCACTGGTTAGGCCACATCTAGAGTATGTAGTACAATTCTGGTCGCTTCATCTCAAGAAGGATATTCATTTGTTGGAAAAGATTGAGCGTAGAAGTACAAAAATGATACAGGGAGACTCGACATTGAATTATAGGGCTAGATTGAGGAATCTTAATATGTATATATATTGGAAGAAAGAAGGTCCAGAGGAGATTTGATTTAGATGTTCAAATTTATCAAACAGGGATATTTCAAGGGTTAAGAGTTCAATACAAGGGAGGTCATGCATATAAGCTATTTAAATCGCATTTTAACTCGGAGAATAGGAAGCATTATTTTTACAATTGAGTAACTGGTTAATGGAACAGTTTGCCAGACCCCATCGTAAACTGTACCAATCAACAGTTTTAAAAGACAGCTGGGTCTATACTGGGAGAATGTTCAGAAAAGTTAAATAGGAACAACCTTGATGAACCTTATGCCTGTAGTTGGTTGTCATTTTTGTATTTATTGCGAAATAGTGAACAACCAACGTTCCATTTATTACAAAAGGAGTAATGTTTATGATTGCAAAGCTCTGTTTTTATAGTTAAATGCGCAAACAAATAAAGTCTTTGAGGTAATTATCTTCTGAGTGATTTAAAATCTTACCAATTATTTAACAGGAAAGTAAGTTACGGCCCAAACTCAAAATATTACAATTCATCTTATCCCAAGGTACAGATAAACGATATTATTACAAATATATATTTTAGACCATGCTTACTAGTGAAGAAATAAAGTACCTTTGAATCAACTATACTAAATAAGAAATGCAAAGGCAATTTTTTATTTAGTGAAATAGTTAAAAATAAGTTATACTTTTCTAAGAAATGTCAATCTTCTTTTTAGTGATGCTGATATTGTTTTTTCCAACAAAAGCTTTCAAATGAATAAATTTAATGAGATGTTTTTTGAAATTGTTTACAAACTTACAAGAAGGTACAGTGTACAATCTCAGCTTCACGAATACATGTAATGAGTTAAGTATTTCGATTATAATTTGTATTGAATCAATGATCATCTAATATTTCAAGTTCTTACCGTTTCAGCACCAGGGAAAAAATTGTTAATGTAGAGTATATTCCGCCACCAATTCTTTTCACAAATCGGATCAATTGCCTTTGTAGACCAAAGTGGACCAGAAGATAAATAGGGGTATATAGTTGCATAAAAAGCCAGCACTATCATATACACTGGTGTAAGCCTAGCAAGAGAGATAGTTACACATAAGTTTATTCAACATAAATATCTATTTAAATTTAAGCGTAAAATCTTTTTAAAGATTTGTAATACAGGAAAATATTTTTGAGGAAAGAGTTAAATTTGGGACACTTTAAGTAGTTAAAACCTCGAGGATGTTTGTTATAATTGATAGAGCATTACAAAAACTTTCGTAAAAAATATACGATGTGATTAGAGACAAATCATTAGTTTTAAAAAAGAATATGACTGAAAATTTAATTTTAAGTCCTTTTTTTCATACGCGTCAGCGTTTATTAAAACCAAACCTATTATTTAATGTCAGTGGCGGCCCCTGATCGAAAATGTTGTGCCAGCCAGAAACGTACACCCCCCCCCCCTTCCCCTACCTCACACTTTTCACAATCATTCATGAACGCTAAGTGTTTAATCTTAATAATCTTTAATACTCAAACTCAACTAAAAGTTTCCTTTCAATTTTTATAAAATGAATAAGATGAGAAAGAAAACACTTATTTTTAGAAAATAAAATCAATCTTCCTTTCTTTTAAACTTGCGAATCAGTCAACGATGTCGTCATAAAATGGCGTTGTTTTGGTATTACACTCACCCCACCCACGCAGATTCTCATAGGCTAAGCTAATCAGCTCATCGAATTCTCAAGGACAGCCGAAGTTAGAAATAATACTTGATCGGCTGCACCGCTATTACATTGCATAGAGGAAAGGCTTCTATTGCTTTCCATTGGTTACCATGGCAACATGGCTGCCCGAAACACGGCTGCTGTGTTCGGAGGAAGATCACTTTGATTGGAAGCGGGTTTTTTCTCGTGAATTATTCAGTCAAGAAGATTGCTGTTTATAGGATTTTTTTTCACTTACCGTAGAAATGGATCTTCATTTTAGAAAATTGTAAAATAAATAATTTTAGTTTTGAACTATTAAATTTAAATGCAGCCTGGCTGTACTGGCTGTAGTGAACGAGCCGCTACTGTTTAATGTTCCATTTATTAGTTATACTTATTATTAACTTTCACATTTTAAAATTCTGTTCAATGGCAGGAAATTTGTATCAATCCTTATGAAGAACACAGTGCTATGACATATGTTTCTTATTAAGTTAAGGATCGTGATGAAATTATTTAGTTCACTAATATTAAAACAAAAGTTCAGACAATTGCATGAAAATTTAACCGGAAGAATGCTTTAAATTAATTCGTTCATTCGTATTCTGGTGCCATATAAGGTATGAAAGTTTTGACTACAAATTTTGACGAATTTAAATTTTTTTTTTTTTTTATCAGACACGATAACTTTTTGAGATTTTCGTTTAAAATTCTAATATTTTATTTAATTCTCTAATAGTCATTACTTTTTCTGAATATTCATTTCTTTGTTTTTAAAATAAATATTGAATATGTTTGTAAGAGGTAAAACTATAAAAGTTGTAATTCTAATCAAAATAGAGAAATGTCTCCTTTGCTAATGACTTTTCATTCACATTTCTGAGAAATAAAATATTATTAAATACTTTTAATTCAGAAATAACAATTGCAACTATACCAATTTAGTATTGATTACTCAATTTCCTCTTTCTAAAATTCTGTAATTTAAACATTTAATTTTAGGAAATGTACAAATATTTCAGAAAAAGATGAAGAAAAAACATATTATGTAACGTACCTTATGTAGCGATGGACATAAAAATATACCCATGGTACCTTGCCATTATTTTTGGAAGATACTTCAAAGAATAAATAAGCTAGTAAGAAGCCACTGTAAAATAAATGTTATATTATGTTGGTTTTAATATAAAAAATTGCTGTAAAATGAATAAAATACCCTCGTATCATAACAAAATATAAGGTGATCCAAAAGTAATAAGTGCACGTAATATAGGCCATTAAAAAAATTGGTCTGTTCATGAAACTTGGTAAAAACGTTTTATTTGTCATGAGAATAAAGAAACAAACGAGTCTATGCAATAATATTTAGCTTAGAAGGGTGTTTTTTTATGGGGAGAGGGGAGGGGGGGGGGATTAGAGGGTTTTGAATCTGAAAAACTAATTTTGGAACAATCTAGGCTGTGACGCATGTTTTGTCGCTGAATAGAATAAAAAAAAAGCAAGACGATATAACGAATCTAGAAAAAGATAGTATTTTTTATAAACGAAAATACATGTAAAAAGTGAGGAAAGGTAAAATATATTACATAAAATAATAAAAAATTGGTCCATTCATCAAACTTGGCAAAAACGTTTTATTTGTCATTAGAGTATAGAAATTAAAGAGTTTAAAAAATATCTAGCATAGAAGGGGGGGGGGGGGGAGAGGCGGTTTAAACTAAAAATTAATGTTGGTATAACCTAGGCATGTGATACATGTGTGTAGAGAATGTTTTACGCTGGATAGATTGAAAAAAAAAGCAAGACACTATAACTATCCTATAAAAAGTTAGTTTATTTTATGGACGAAAATACATGCAATACAAAAATACACGTATGAACCAAAACTGAGTGGAAAAGTTAATAAAAAAACCAAAATTTAATAGAAAAAGTACCAGTTAGTATTTAAATAAGTAAGTAGTATTAAATAATTGAAATGGTAAAAAAGCAAAAGTATAAGGGATAAAAAATATGTAAGAAATAAGGTACACTTTTACATATATTCTCGTTTATAAAATGACTTCAACATTTTATAGGAGTTATATCGTCTTGCTTTTTTTCATTCAATTCAGCTTAAAAACATACTCTACACACATGGGTCACATGAATAGGCAATACCAAAAATATTTTTCAGTTTTCTTTAAAAAAAACTCCCCACCCATTCAAAAAACACCCTTCTATGTTAGATACTTTTATAGACTATTTTGTTTCTTTATTCTCATAAGAAATAAAACGTTTTTGTCAAATTTCATGAACGGACCAATTTTTTATTTTTCATGTCGTAATTTACCTTTCCTCGTAGTCTACATGTATTTTCGTTTGTAATAATATAACCCATAGAAACAGAGTTTTTAAAAAATCCTTTATATGCATTATCAATTGTTATATTCATTAACATAGAGCCGATATTAAAAACATTTCTATCAGCAAAATTTACGTTAAAAAATGTTTCCAAATTTATTTTTTAAAAATGAACATGAATTTATGCTCTCACATCCAAACATCAATTATTTATTCTGATTAAAGTAATTTTATTATTTATTTATTAAAATAATTTTTGTGACAGGAAAGAGTTTCAACAGTGATCGGTTAATGGCTATGTTAGTTAGTTAAAAATGACGGCAAGTTGGTTTATTAGTATTCCGTAAAAGCGATCTTTCAGTGATAGTAACAGTCCCACAATTTGATCGAAGGCATTGTCATCGACATCGCATCTGTCTGCCAAGTTTAGCCCGATTAAATGATGGCAAAGGGGTAAATTAGGCCTCTGCATATCCCGCTCTCATCGACAAACACACAAAATCAAAGTTAATATAAAGGATTTAAAAAGGAATGCAACTTTTTCTAGATTAGCTATATCTTCTTGCTTTTTTTTTATTCGATTCATAATCAAAAATACTCTGATATCAAGGATTATTCCAAAATTTATTTTTCAGTTGCAAAACCCCCACCTGCCCCGCAAAATACCCTTTTTTGCTAGTTATTTTTATAGACTTTTGATTCTTCATTTTCATGAAAAATAAAACATTTTTGCCAAGTTTCATCAACTGACCAATTTTTTTGACTGACCAATTTACCCCGATTAGATGATGGCAAAGGGGTAAATTAGGCCTCCGCATATTCAGCTCCCATTGACAAACAAACACACAAAATCAAAGTTAATATAACGGATTTAAAAAGGAATGCAACTTTTTCTAGATTAGCTATATCTTCTTTTTTTTTTTTTTTATTCGATTCATAATAAAAAATATTCTGATAACAAGGATTATTCCAAAATTTATTTTTCAGATGCAAAACCCCCACCTGCCCCGCAAAATACCCTTTTTTGCTAGTTATTTTTATAGACAAAAGATTCTTCATTTTTATGAAAAATAAAACATTTTTGCCAAGTTTCATCAACTGACCAATTTTTTTGTTTTTCGTACTTAATAAGAATTTGAGAGAAAGGTGAAGTACGGTTCCCACAAAAACGCCCTGAAAAAAATTCGCTCAAATTGAAACTAGTTTTTCATGAACAGATAGCTCTGGATGTATCTGTAAACAAATGTGCAGTGTTAAATAAGTAGATTTTGGGCCATTTATCATTAAGGTTTTGATATAAATCACTATCTGTTGATAAAAAAGAAATTCAAAAATAATTTTTTATTATTAAAAAAAGCCAATTTTTTTCTGACGTTTTTTGGGAAAACCGTATCTTCTACTCTCAAATATTTGAATTATCAATATTTTAAGCATTCTGTTACCTTTAGATTGCAGGAGTTACTAGAAAAAAGTTCATTACAGAAATTTCTAAAACCCAGCCAACAAGTCAAACAACATAGTATCAGACATTCTTTAAGCTTACATTTCGGATAAAAGTACTTAAACATAAATATTTTGAAGTCGGCATCAACGCTTTACACTAAAGGTCTCACTATCGGCTTTACAGGAGTGGTCTACAAAAGAACATGCCCAGAAAGCCTTTGTTTAGGGGCCAAATTTCGCCAATTGTGATAAATTGAAAAAACTATGGAAGTGCCAGCGAAAGCCGGTTTATATAATTTTTTCTTTTCTTCTTCTTTCACAGTAACTTTTTTAAATAAAATGTACCCATTGGGTAGAGCCAATTGGCAACAGCACATTTTAACCTCTCTCCTAATAGACTGAGAGGCAGAGTAAGTTTAGGTACCTTAGGTGAACATCATTCTGATTTTTTTTTATAGAGTGTAGCGAAATGTTAGCATATGATAAATCTACTGGTCTGCCGCGGTAAAAATGGCCGAAACAATTCAAAAATTGACTTTGAATGAATTGAACTTGCGGTTTCCGTGTAGTGGTTAGTATTTACGATATACTTGCCGTATCGTGAAAAGTTCATTAATTAAAGAATCAAACAAACTCGCAATAATGATAGATCCATTTCTCAGAAAACACAT
Organism: Linyphia triangularis; assembly: GCA_963978545.1. Taxonomy (NCBI): domain Eukaryota; kingdom Metazoa; phylum Arthropoda; class Arachnida; order Araneae; family Linyphiidae; genus Linyphia; species Linyphia triangularis. The sequence goes on from OZ021727.1 coordinate 58,509,198, forward strand.
TTGTTCCCAGTTTTGCTATTTGTTAATATTTCTTAATCAAGTTTAATAATCAGTTCAAAGTTCTTCCTGCTTCCAAAATTTTATCCTGATAATATTTAAGTCTCTATCTTGAAGAACTTTGATAAGCCTTACATTCTTATCAAATAAAACTCTATCTGAGCTACAGAAATTGTTTGTTTCTTTTAACATTCAGTGTACTTCACTAGAAATAAGTCGCAGATTCCTCAACGAAAGGTTATTTAGTTAAAACAGTACTTTCAAAAGTTAAAATTTTAAGATTTTAATGTTTTAAGGCAATCATGAAATCGGAAATTGTTGAACGCGTGCCCAATTTCTCAGAAGGGTAAAGTCAAGAAGTCATTAATGCTATTTCTAAAGCAATTCGTTTTACTGAAGGCGTCTCTTTACTTAATGTAGATCCTGGTCACAGCAGCATTTATCCCATGAGGTTTCCGTGTATTGGTTAGTATTTACGATAGACTTTCCGCAACAAGTGACAACTTGCGTCGTGATGTAGTTCATTAATTAAAGAATCAAATAAACTCGCAATAATCAAAGATCCATTTCTCAGACAACACATTTATTCAGGTAGCATTATAGATAACACTAAATCTTCTCGACGCAAACAAATGTTACAACGTTGAAATCCACAGTAATTAAGTAAAATTAGTTCTACACTAATTATCATTGTACTGGCAGGACCACTGACCACTTACTGGTTAATAACTATGCGTAGACAAGAGGATATCGCTAATTATTCATTAGGAAGGTGATGAAAAACAGTCCTTCCACACAACATGAAGATCGGAGAGCCGCCCTGTCTTAACTAAGCGTTTACTCTTTAAAAAGTATCTCAAAGCCATACCCCCAAGTCCGCAATTTTAAAAAGATTCAATATCATTCCTTCATTTTAGCTATATGATGTAACCAGATGTCCTTGAATGGTTAAGACTCCGTGAGAAAAAAACCCTCCCCACGCTAAGTTAGTTTGAAACATCACTTTGCAAAAAACTTGAAAGGGGGATGTGTTTTATTTGCCCTACTGGAAAAACCCAACAATGAAAATATTACGAAAATGTCTGAGAATTACTCACGACAAAACTAAATCAGATTGCCAAAAGCTGGTAGTATTTTTCGCTAGAGAATAAAATTGTCTGCACTTTTTCTTAATGAAAATTTAAGAACAATGGGTTACCACATAAAAAAGAATTCTCATTATTTGCCTAGTTGTGACACATTTTGCAATCTGATTTAGTTCAACTCATTCAAAGTCGATTTTTGAAAAGTCACGGCCATTTTTGTCCTGACATACTAGTGGAATCATGATCTACTGCATTCTATTAAATATTGAGAATGATGTTCGATGGGGTACCAATAAACTTGCAGTCGCCTGTCGGACTATAATGATTACCAACTTTGATTGAAAGTAAAAGGTTATGTGATTTTGGCTTCCGTCTCATAATTCCTAGGCTTACTTCGGATCAACACTTTAACGGTGTAATTAGAATCAGCAGGACCTGATTACTAACAGGCCTTGACGGGCTTACCCTTTCGATTGAGACACTTAATAGCTGTAAGGGTAGATATCAAGTTTTGTTTCTTAAATGCGTTGGATACGAATCCCTGTGGAGTAGAATGCCTCGTCTGGAATCTGCAATTCCTCTTTTTAAAATGAGATGACACGACAGCGATAGTACCAGATAGTCCCTTGTTAGAGCAGCACGAAAAACGAAGATCGGAGATACTGCGTTTTGCATGCAGTATCTTCGTATCTTCACTGCACGAAGATACAGCGCCGAAAAGTCATTAGACGCAACTGAAAGTAGTTCATGCGCGAAGGGGAGAATGTTGCTCGTAAAGTCTTTCAACCCAAGCATTGGCATCTCGAATTGGAGAAAACTTGGAAAACTTCTGCCAAATACAACCAAGAGATATCTGTCATAATAGCCGCTGAATTTACTCACTTTGAAAAGGAAAAAAGAAGATTGCAGTGCATCAGATTTGGGCTCGAGTCGAGATCTCAGACAAGCTAGGTAAATATTCTTTCAATAGGACGAGAGTGTGGCTGAGTTAAGATAACATTTCAACCTTAAGTGATGTGAACATAATTTTACTAATGTATAGAGTATTAAACATCTAGTATGAATCTTGTCTAAAACTATCCTACCTCAAAAGGAAAAATGAATCAACAGAATAAAGCCCACTCATAATTATTTGAAATGGCCAATGGTCGACAGCCGGCAAAATAGTCATCATTTCTCCTAAAAGAGAAGAAAATAATACAAAAAGGTAATAGAAAGTTAATCGAGTATTTGGAAAACTTAAAAAAATGCAAATGTAAAAATAACTTCAAGAATTTTAAACAATTTAAATATATAGCTTCATATATCATCACTTATGATTTTTGGGATTTTAGTATAATATTAAAATGAAAAATATTAAATTGGTTTTAATATTTATTATTTTTCTTACATTTAACTTTTAAATTAAAAACTAAGTTGAAATAAAAGAAAAAAGTGTATTTTGAATTTGTTTATAAATTTAACTTACTAGCATAACCTAAAACAAAAAATCCATATGTGTGGCAAATAATGACCCAAGTTAAGCTCAGGAAGCGAATTCCATGTAGACAAGGCAGTTGCCCTTCTGAGTTATTTGTTTCAAGCAATTTGGCTCCATTGGTGAAAATGCAGAAACAGTTGAAGAAAGGATTAAGCTTTTCTATCCAATCTGAAAGTTAGACAGAAACTTCATTAAAAATATAAACTAACGATGCCTTCTTTTAAATAGGACTACGTCTTCAAATCGTGTATAGGGCGGTTTTGTTGGCAATCATTGTAAATAGCTGTATGCAGAGTGGCAGCAGAACCTGGAAATCAGGGAAATGTCAGGAAGCTTTCTGATTCTGGAAAAAATCAGGAAAATGTCAGGGAACTTAAAAAAATTTCATGAAAATCAGGGAAATTTTCTATGTTCTGAAGGTACGTTTTCCCATTCATCCGTATTTTTGAGCCATTTTCACAAAGAAGTTTTAGATGTTTAATCTTGGGAGCGAATTAATCGTGGGTATATATCGGTAATGTTTTTAAGTAATTAGTCGAAATTTTTCAACAATACAACGCAGGGCACTGGCTGGATGGCCATAAATATATTTGTACCTCAGAAGTAAACTATCCTAAGTGTTTTTAGTTTAAAATTACCTTCACGATTGTTTACTTCTGAGCTGCAGATACATCGCATATTTAAGCTTCCTGAGATATTAGACTTAGTCTTATCTTCTAAATTAGTTGCACAGTTATATTTTAATTCACTATTATTTTTATTACAAGAAAGGCTTTAAAACTAACTATGTAATCTTCTGTTTTTTCTTGTATACCAATGGTCTGGGACGTCATCATTTCCATGTATCGATTGCATATCAATGTTTCCGTTGACTGATGGTGTCTTTTGTTGCTCGAAGCCAGATGCAGACACAATTCGCCCACTATTGGCGATTTTAGCAGAGTTTTCATAAGCAGTGATTAAGCTTCCAATTAAAGCCAACAGAATGAATATTGACAGTAAAAATCTGAAAATAAAAGTGTTTATTATTGGGTGGTCATAATTAAATTGAAATTATTTAAAACAGTCTAGTCTCTAGAGTCTGTAGAATAAAACTATTCCAGTGTATTACTGGGACTATGTGGAAATAATCTCGGAACATATTATATAATATTTTTTTTTTAATTTTGGCAATTGCCGCTTCGTGGAGAACAATTATGTGACAAATACTCCAAACTTTATCGGGTTTTCTTTTTGGTCTCTAATTTATAACCTTCCCGATATGATACAGCCTGTAAAGTTTACTTCCATACAAGCTCCATTCAAATACCTCCTTTTCATCTGTGGAAGCATAAACTTTTTATGATATTATTTTTTTTCAGGTATTTTCCCATGGTCTAAATAGTATGAATACCAAATACAGGGTGTCCACAAATTAGTTGGGTAATGGAGTTCAAATAGATCTGTATCACTCTTAATAACAAGGCATAATAAACAATTTTTTTTGCCTATAGAATAACATGTTGAACATAAATTAATTGGGGGAAAAATAATGGTTTATAAGGCCTAGTTATTAAAAGTTATTCAGATGTATTTGAAATCCATTGCCCGACTAATTTGTGAACACACTGTATTATGATGATGTGTTCTCTGGAACAGTCTCAACACGGGTTCAATTAAAAACAGTTTAATTATGGTATCTTTATATAATAAAAATGCCAATTTCGATGGCTTAAAGCTCAATCATTTATGTCCACTTTTGTTAATTTTCGGATTAAGGAAAAACATTTCAAACTTGGAGAAAATAAAAGTGATCTTTTTAAAAATATATATATTTTTTTAAAGAAATTTAAAACTGTATCACAAAATTATAATTAGTAAGGGAAATTTCACGCACGAGGAAAGAGCTAGACATCATCTTCACATTGATACCAATACCTTATTTTGTCTAAAAGATTTAGCTATTGATTAGATTTTTAGCCATCTATGAGCAGTGAAATATTCTGAAACAAGGTATACACTATCATGGAAATAGTAAATAAGTTGTACAAAATAAAATTTATTGTAAAATAATTACATGACACATATTGCAGCTGTGGTAAGTTTTTTGATAACGGGATTGCACGTCAGCTTTATGTCAGTGATGTTGGTACGTGGCATAAGAACTGTAAAAATTTGAAATGAAATTAATACTAATCATCAGATGGACTTAAATAGAAATAATTTTAACCAAAATTATAACTTATAATTTGTTTTCTTTCCATTTTTGCGATATTTTAGTACTCTAAAATACTAATTAGCAGACCACTTGTAATATAAATCTCTTTTTGGTCTGACTTTGATTCATGTTTTGTATAATATCTTACCTAACTATTATGTAAAAAGCTAAAAATAACAACAACAACAGCAGACAGTACTATTTGGGTTAAGTCTAAATTAAAAGAATTTATTAACGAAACGAATAAAATATAAAAAACTAGCCATTCTCTTTTATTTTAATGATTGTAATGTTTATGGAACTCGTTAAGAAGAGTCGTAATGCAAGTTCTTCCTCGTAATCTTCACAATCTTTTCTCTCGTATATTCTAATATAGTGTTCCATAATATCAATAAAAATGATACTTGGAACTATTTCGGATCATAACCCCCAATACATACTGATAGGTAATTTTTATGTATAATATGGTAAATAGTGTATAAAATTATTTTTAAAGTTCTTTTTTTCCCCCCCTTTTTAAAAAAAAATATTTTGCAGGTGCGAAAATATATAGGCTTGAAAATGTTGGCAACGGCAATACCAGAGTTTTTCAAGAAATTTTGAGATTTTTCAGCTCATGCTGATCGCCGGATTGACTGCTCTTGTTTCCACTGAGAAAAGGAATTTAGAGGTCAGTTGGAGTTCCTGAGCTGTTTTGAAAGCAGATCTGCACTTACTGAAAATTATCGCTGTATTTGAAGTTGTACACACTTCAAGCTTCTGTAAAAGTTCGAGTATTTTTTGTTTAAGACAGCTTATGTCGATGTTTGCGGGCCTCTGAAACAGAGTTCGCCGAAATGCGTGAAATCTGAGTGAACAAGAATTGAAAATTAATTTCGTCCTATAGAATTGACCTCATGTGTGAATTCATGCATCGGCACATCATGGTTAAATTTTTAAAAATATTCTTCCATTTTAAAAAAAATCAGTGGTCATCTTAGCCGTTTTTCGAAGGGCTGCGCTACCTCCTTGATCTTTTTCTTTGAAAATAGCGTCCTTTTCTAAAAAAATGCATAAAATTTTGTTTATTTTCCAACGGAATCCAATATACGGATCATCCCCTTCGAAATCGCCAGTTACGCATGTTCAAACGTGCTTCACACAGACCAGTGACTGACTGAAGTCATTGAATGGCTGCTGATACCACGTGCCACATTGGTAGGTAGAAAGTAGGGAGGAGTCCCTCAATTTCCAAATGTAATTTCGTGCGTTTCTGAATTAAGTGTATTTCGCCGGCTTTTTACCCTTCTTGCACAAAAGAAAGAGAAAAACGGTGACCTCATGCTTGGTGACGTCATGTAATACTTCAATTAACCCTATGTCGTCCGCACGTCTATTCGGGATTTTTTTTTTTTTTTTTGGCGCCGGTAGGACTGGTTCAGAAGTTCAAATCTTCTCGCCTATGTCTATTACCGGCGTTATTTCGAGATTTTCGGGATATCGTAAATCATCAAGTTTTACTTCCATTATTGGCGCGATAGTTGTTGTAGTGTTGCCGGTATTTGCTCGAACGTTTTCGAGGTGTCGCCAGCATTTGCCCGATTGTTTCACGGAACACCAATGTGGTGTCACCGAACGGCATAGCTTTAAGAGTAAGTTTAAAGTTTATAACCATCAAGTGTTTTAATAAGCATTTAAAAAGCATCTTTCCGATCCGATACACGAAATCGTGATCGAGCATCACTGTTATTGTTGTAGTTATTAGTTTTGTCGAAAAACTTATTTGCTTTAATTTACACCTCATTTTTTAACAAATGTAATTCACAAAGTTTTATTGATTTTCTTCTGATAACTTTTTAGAATTGATAAATTACTTTTAAGAATTGAGAAATTTGTTAGTAAGTGAAATCCAAATGTCATGGAAAGTATATTGTACTTTCGTTGGTCTTATTCAGAATATTACTGATGATGGTTATATTCAGAAGATCAGAAGGTGGATCACAAGAATCAGGTAGACAAGCACCAATGATGATGGGAACAGGCTGAAACAATAGAATTTTTTGTCATACATAATTTAAAAAAAATATTTCAACAAAAATTAATTTTTTTATTTAATTTGTTTAATTAATTAACGAACCCAGAGATTTTTTAATAATATTTATTATTGACTCATATCTATAATAGTAAAACAAGCTGTGTGTGTGTCTTTGGATCTGGGTGTCTGCGGCTCTGTGGATCTATAGAAACCTACTTAAAATTGGAGTAGACCTCTGAAATTTTCAACATAAGTAGTTTTGGCCTTCTAATTGTATACATCACAAACAGAATGTTAAAATTTTAATTAGTTCTTTTTAATTAATTTTTTACTTAATTTTTTTTTTACAAAGTGACTTCAAACACAGATACAGCTCAGAAATTTTCAACATAAGTAGTTTTAGCCTTCTAATTGGACTTTTGAGAAACAGAATGTTAAATTTTTAATTAGTTATTGTTTAATTCATTAATATATATTTTACAAAATGATTTCTAATAGGGCTACAGCTCTGAAATTTTCAACATAAGTAATTTTGGCCTTCTAATAGGACTTTTGAAAAACAGAATTTCAAATTTTTATTTAGTTTTTTTTATTTAATTTTTTTAATTAATTAATAAATATTTTACTAAACGATTTCGGATACAGCTCTAAAATTTTCAATATAAGTAGTTTTGGCTTTTTAATTTGACTTTTGAAAAAAAGAATTTAAATTTTATTTCGTTCTTTTTTTAATTAATTTTTTTAATTAATTAATATATATTTTACAAAACGATTTCTAATTGGGCTACAGTTCTGAGATTTTCAACACAGGTAGTTTTGGCCTTCTAATTCTGCTTTTCACAAACACGTGTTAAAATAATTGTAAAGGGGTGTTGTATTATTGTATTAACGGGGGATTCTATATTGTATGTATGATCCTGTAACTATTGTATACAAATTATTCTCCATTTCTTTATACGTGTATATACAAGGAACTGTTACTCGACCAGCCCTGTTGAGTCTTGAGCCTGTTGTTGGTCTTAAAAATTGTATTTGTTTTTAATTAATTTTTTTTATTAATATTTTCACAAAAAGTGACTGCTATTAGGCCTAGAGCTCGGAAAGTTTCAACATAAGTAGTTTTGGCCTTCTAATTCTGCTTTTCACAAACACGTGTTAAAGTAATTGTAAAGGGTTGTTGTATTATTGTATTAACGGGGAATTTTTTTTCTCGACAGGGGAGGGGCTTTTAATATTAAGGTAAGTATGGTGAAGTAAGCCTGTGCTTATGTGTCAATGAACTTTTCAGCTAACGAAGCTAGCTTTATTTTGAGTTGTAATGAACTTTCTTGCGAGCGAAGCGCCAAAAACTGGGTTGGTTGGTTGGTTGTTTTCAGATTATCTGGCACCGTCAGCAACACGAGGGCTATAATGCGCCGAAACATTCGTTATTAGACAAGCCAACATACATTTACAAACACCCATGCCCTACACGGGACTCGAACCCGCAACCTCGCGGTCTAGAAGCTAGCACGCTAACCACTATACCGTTTGATCGGCACCAAAAACTGAGACCTATACACCAATGATGGATTTTCTCAACGCGGAGCCTCCCAGCTAGTTAAAATATATCTTATGGTAAAATTTGAAGCACGGTATTCAGCTAGTGTTTTATAAAAGCTTATTTAAATGTACGCTTGGTCGTAATTTGTAGACAAAATCTTAGCAGCCAAGTATGCTTGCATACTTAATCACTTCATTTCTACCAGTCAAATTACAAAATCCAACGTATAAAGGATTAATAAGAAAAGATGGATTCTTAAATTAGTAAAACTATTACTTAAGAGTACTGATTAGCATACGGCAAGGAACTGTTACGATTTTGACTAAACACCTCTAGTGATCTGAAATGTTCTCAAAACAGATTTATCAATCATTTTGTTGAAATTGTGACAAGCTGAAATGTTATATATTCAATTGCCATAATTCAAAATTAAGAGGCACAATTCTAGATTATGTAGTCAGAATATTATGGTGCAGCATGTCTCTAGAGTAGCCCTTGCAACAAAAAACTCCAAACAACTAATTAACGAATCATGCATTCAATAAAATAAAAAAAAGTCAAAAATAAAAGGAAGTTACAATCTTTCATGATTTTTAGAGAACAAATCAAACAAATACGGGAAAGCGCGACAGTTACCTATAACGGAAAACCTATAAGATAATTTCTTTATTTGTGTGTCATCCAGTACTTAAATGTGTAATTTGGTAAGTACACTTTGACCTATTAAAATGAAATTTGGGAAATCCTAATCATTATATACTGTAAAATGGGGTGAATAGGAACAGCGGGGTGAATAGGAACAGCGGGGTGAATCGGAACGAAACTTCATGAAGTTACAAAGAAATTATTATTTTACACAAATAAAGCAGTTTTATTAATTATATATATTTTTTTATTTGGCTAACATTTTTGGAATCTTGGAACAGGTTTTGTGGGGTTTTCAACACTGTCCTTTTTTTTAAAAAAAAATTCTGAAACAGCGTCATACAATCCAATGAGTTTTAACCTCTCCAAAACTTATCCGGTAATTAATAACATGTACCATCAATATACTTAACTAATATATTTTTAGATAAGTACAAATATCCACAACTGCATGCCATACTTAATTTAACTTGGTTCTAAAAACTTTTTATTTTACGAATTTTTATGTTTTGCCTCGTCTCGATTTTGAGATTTGCGGGATGAATCGGAACACTTGAAAAGTGATATTAAAGAGCTGTTTTTGGCAAGATTATGTTCCACACAAGATTCAAAGACTGAAGAAGAGTCTAATTACTCCCTTCAACACAGTAATCGAGATTGCAGGCTTGAATAAATGACAGAAGAGGAGCCTAGTTTCCGCATGGCAGAAAACCCGATTGTTCCAGTGTTTTTTTTCTCTACATGACTTCGTTATCTCTAAGTTATATGGAGAAATGTATAAAGACTCTATGTGAGCCAAGTTTTACATCCACAAGATTATTCCTATACAAGTGTGTTTTACAAAAAGCGCCCATGAACGAAGAGATTTCCTGAAACAAATGAGGATGCTTTTCTCCTTTCTCAAGATATTTTAAGGAATTTGCAGTCATACACCACGCAAACATAAAGTAGATTAAAAAATATTATTAATTGTAAAGACTATTTGGATGAGTTATAGGAGAAGAGTTGATACGCTTTCAAACATACGATTTGTTTTGACAATAATTGACAAAAACAAATTTTATCCGTCATATTAAATGATTTTTTTATAATAATTTTGTGTTCCTATTTTCCACAATGCATTATTACTTATTTTTTGTCACCCTGTAAACATTTAAATAAGATCAGACATAAATTGTAACGAGTGTTCCGATTCACCCCTTTCTACGGGGTGAATCGGAACACCATGAAAAAATTCAAAATAAATTAAAGTCCTAGTTTTTTCAACATTTTTTGGATTGATACTCAAAGAAGAAGGTAAGACCCAAGTTTCAATGTCCAAAATATGTTCCTTAACGATCTTATTACAAACGATTTTTACTTTGAAAGTTGAAAAGTGTTCCGATTCACCCATTTTACGGTACAAGCTCTTCCATACTTTTAAGCTTAAGAAACTTTTATTTGATTTGATATTGTCTGTTGTTAAATAGGATTTTCTGATCAAGGACAGTAAAAGTGTTTCACTTATGGAACTTGAAAGGAAGTTATCCATCTAATTCCAGAACCGTCATAAAAATAAGGAGGCAAATCAAAAACGAAGGGAAAAAATATAAAAACCGAGATTGCCCCCACCGAATCTACTGTAAGAGGGTGTATGTTCGAAAAATTCGAATCTCAACTCTAATATATTTCTATTGGAGCTAGAATTATTAAACTTAGAATACTAGTAGCTCTTAGTATGCATATGCAGGGAAGAAACTCACCAGACACCGCGAAGCCCTTAAATTCAAGAAATAATAAAAGAAAGTGCACTTCAGGTATACAATCAACTATGGGTGACCTGTTATCGGCTACGAAATTATCGCCAATTGATGATTTTTTTCACTTTTACCATAATTTTTTGCAAATATGAACTATTTATTTAAAATAATTTTGCTTCATCATCATTCATATTGAATGCATAAGTACGTCATGGACTGTCGTCTGGTAAATTTAAGTTTGTTAAATAAATCTCGTGTATTTCTCCGTTATTGGACGTTGCTGAGAACGTTTTTTAAAACTTCCTTAAGACCAAGTAAAAATTGAACTAAAAGGAGTTGGCTAATTACATAGTTCTAGTAGTTGGCTTTTAACAAAAAGTTTGTCATCGGTCGACTGTATAATAAGTAACCAAAACAACATGCATGCTTAACCCTTTCAATCTCAGGAAGTTTTCTTGCAAGTTTAAAAATTACGAACAATAAACATTCTAAAACTTGTTAATATTGTACAACTAAGTAATGAATTTAAAATTAGTACCTGAAAAAAAGAAGTGAAATCCCAACAAAAACTTCTCTGTAAAAATGAGCCAAGTTCTTCATGCAATGATTATGGTCGTGAAAATTATTGATAACTAAGGTAGAGCCAAGTTTAAAGTTACGGGTAAATTACGGATTGTAAAAATTAGTAACATTTTCCCCCAAAGTTAATAATCCCCTGCATAGGCCTAAATATCTAGCTACAAAAATGCTTGTGTGACATGGCTATTAAAAGTCAGTGAACCAAAATACGTAATGGCTAAGTATCACGAATATTTTTTGCAGCTAGATATTTAGACCTATGCGGGGGAATTTTAACTTTGAGAAGAAAATTTTATTAATTTTCATTGCCCGTAATTTACAAAAACTTTAAACTTGCCTCTACTTTTGATCTCAATACTTTTCACCGCCATAATCATTGCATGAAGTACTTGGCGCCTTTTTATAGAGATGTTTTTGTTGGGTAATTTACTGTACTTAATTTATCAAAATTTGAGGATAACTACAGGCTACGTATAGAATTGGCGATCACCCCAATCGCCCCCTTTAAATCCGTCCCCTGTATACTACAATTAACTACGAGTTTCAAGCATGGATTTGTGAAGCTAATTGGTAAATATATTCTCACCTCTCCATAAAGAATTGTTGTCATCTGTAGATTGCAGTACTGACCATGGAAATTCCCCACAGTGTCGTTTGCCTTTGAAGGAACGAAAACACTAATGCATTCGTCAAACTCACCCATCCAATGTAAGTTTCCTTGCATTATACCTCTTTCAGGTTTTCCAAAAGAATCTAACACTAAAAAAAAAATACGATTTTATGAATATGCAAAACTATGTTTGTAACAGTAAACTTCTTTTGTGGATTATATGTAATGTAGATTTAGACAGAAACACATGTTTTACTTTCTTGTTCTTATCCTGGGAGAACACACTTAAATATATCTGTACATGAAAAATCTCATCAAAAGAATTCTCAATCCTCTCCCTTTCAGACTCAGAGCATGAAAGAAAATAGTTATATAGCAAGTTTTCTGAATGTTATACAAAGTGAGAGAAAATCTCATACTGCGAGTTCTCACAGTTTATACAGAAAGGGAGTTGGTAACAGTTACAATAGAACTTATTTAATATTTAGCATCTAGCATAGCAAGTACACGCCGGCAGAGGGGGCGTTCGCTCCGTGCTTGACCAACAGCGGGGAGCAAAGATACCATTTTGCCCCGCTCCAAAAATCTGCAAAAATGTGTTTTTCCAATATACTAAAAATTTCACATAAATATGTTTTAAAATGATTTTTATATTTTAATTATTGTCTTATTTTTTTTTCTAGTGTATTGTATATAAAATACAAATTTTCAGAAATATCGGAAAATCACTTAGAATAATTAAAATGTGCTATCATCACTTTTGTGCAATTTGATATTAGAATAAGTTATTTTGTAACGAGGAGAATAATGATATAGGTTCTTTTTTCATTAATTATAATCATATCCAGAATTATTAAAATTTACTTTTTTTTCTTTTAGTGCAATATCCTAAAACTATTACGCCGACCAAACGGTATAGTGGTTAGCGTGCTAGCTTCTAGACCGCGAGGTTGCGGGTTCGAGACCCGTGTTTGGCATGGGTGTTTGTAAATGTATGTTGGCTTGTCTAATGAAGAATGTTTCGGCGCATTATAGCCCTCGTGTTGCTGACGGCGCCAGATAATCTGAATACAACCAATCAACCAACCTAAAACTATTACCGACCAGTGGTTAGCGTGCTAGCTTCTAGACCGCGAGGTTGCGGGTTCGAGTCCCGTGTTAGGCATGGGTGTTTGTTAGGCTTGGGCGATGTTAACATTTCTGCATCGCGATATATCGGGAAGCAAACATCACGATGTCACGATATATCGCGATGTTAACTATATACATTGTAAAATTTTATTAAATTCATGTATGGAAGGTTATTTTAAATAACATGAGCAGTTACAAAATTATTTTCAGGGGGATACACAAAGTACCCGAGGAGTATAAGCCGGTTATTTTTTATTTTGGTTTAATCTGGATTTTTCAATTTCTCTATCTTAAGGAAATTTTACTTCGTTATTATCCAGCAGAGGGGAGGGGGGGGGGGGCAAGTGCACCTCCTTTCACCCTCCTGGGGGCGCCCATATGTGTAATGGCCCAATCGCCTGTCTTCAACTAATAAACAGTCAAACTCCGTTAATGCGAAATTGCTTAACATGAAATCCCGCTTAACACGAAGTTAAAGCAAGTCTCTGTAGTTAAAACATAACATTAATTTATTCACTTAACACGAAATTCGGTTAAAGCGAACAATTTCAGCGGCCCCATTGATTTCACGTTAACGGGGTTTGACTGTAGCATATCACCTAAGTCGAATTTGGATTTGAACCGGACGTATCAAGGACAGCAGTGTAACGTAGTCAAATGGAGTCCTTACGCAAATAATTTTTCGATCCAAAAAACTTTTATGCTTAGCAATTAAAAAACATAAAAAAAAAAAAAAAAAAAAAAAAAATTGGATTGAGTAATTAATATCATGGAAATAAATAAACTTTATTCAAATTGTACTAACTATAAAAATTTATAAAGCATTTATTTACTTACCAGTCAGAAGAGAAAATCTTTCAACTTAAATGGAAAAAAATCGTTTATATGTAATCGTTTATACGAACTAGAGAAACAACTGTCCATGTGCTAGTTCACATTGATTTTGGCAGATATAGCAAACAGCTCATAGTAATAAATAACCAGATTAACTTAACTGGGTAAAAACTAGACATAAATTACCGCGGACGAATGGTGAAATCTCCTTGCGTTAATAAATAAAGCAAAATAAAATAATAGCAAGATAAAAAAAATCTTGAAGTTAATATAAAAGATTGCAAAATACAAAAGTGTAATATTTTATTTCTTCCAAGTTAGAGAAATAATAAAGGGGAAAAAAAATCAAAAATGAAACACAAAAAGTGTAGGAAATGCTCAATTGAATTCCGAAAATAGACATCAAAAGGTCTTGACTCGTTGGTTAATGACTATTAAATAAAAATCAAAACATTTTCCAAGTGTTGAGAGAACAACATAAATAATGTTCAAACAATAAATCGAATACTTCTTTTATGAAATCTCCAATATTACTAGACTGCTGGCGTCACCTCGCAATTTCAATACTCATCCCACATGCGTAAGTGGATGCAATTACCACGATACGGTTTTTTCTGATGAAATATCGGGCATCCGCAAAAGCAAATGGAAATCGTCTCAAACGGCCCGATGTCCACGGTATCACTATATTTCTATACAATATTGGAAACATCTCTCATATGCAAGGCAGGGTGGATACAATTAGCACGATGTGAGCTTGCCGATGAAGTACCGCGCAAAAGCAAATGGAACTAGTTTCAAACGGCGCGTCGCGGTGTCAACGGTTTCAATACGTTTCTATAGTGCTTTAGAAACACCGGGCATGAATCGTTGCCACGGTTCTTCGTCCTTGAAGTGCTAGGCAAGTATCGTTCTCTCGTCAAAAGAGATCGCGATGTATCGGTTTGGAGAAAATAGTGACACCGGTTTGACGATGTTGATTTCATACCGGTTTTTTCCGATATATCGATACATCGCCCAAGCCTAGTGTTTGTAAATGTATGTTGGCATGTATAATGACGAATGTTTCGGCTCATTATAGCCCTCGTGTTGCTGACTGTGCCAGATAATCTGGAAACAACCAACTAACCAACCTAAAATTATATAATTTATAATGATAAATTATATTGAAATAAATTATTTTATAATGATGAATTAACTGGTTAGTGCTCTTACTTTTTCCATAAAATGTTTCTGAACTAATTTTATACAAATAAATTAGCTACATATGTCATAAAGGAATTTCAACAAAATTCATGGTATGGAGGTAAGTTGAATATATTCAAAAGGTAGATCATCAAAAAAGTGGTGTCCGTATAAATCTTGGGCCAATCCCTTCCTCCCCCAACCCCTTGAGTTTGTCCACCTTGTCTCGACCCCGTGGTAGAAGTGAAAAATTGGCGCCTATGGTACCTAGTTAAATTTAATTGTACATTGTTAGGTCCAGTGATGTTAAATGATATCATCCCCAATTTCAAACTTTTAAATAGAATGTCAACATTCTAATTTTTCAAACTTCAAATGTGTTTTAAAACTCTATTGGGAAAAATATAAAGCATCGCGACTAATACAAACCAAAAATTGGGGATCGCCCCAATAATACGAATGAAACTCAGAAGCTGCTCTTGATGACATAAATATCGGCTATATATATTAGTGCTATTGATTTAATATGATCTTAGTTTTTGAAGTCATTTATTTTCACAGTTTGTGACAAAATTTATTTGTAGAATATAATGCGAAGGGGCTTAAATTGGACCACAGCAAGAATTGCATCGATTTGAAGAGAGAAAAAAGAGGAGCATTGAGACTACCCACCATATAGGATGACATTATGCCATCGAAAAAATTCTCCCCTCCCTTAAGATTATTTTTAAAAACATTAACTGGAAATTGCGTTGTATATGATTTTTCTGTTGTATATACGTAACAACCAAAAACACTCGCGATTTAAAAAAAAAGCGTGAATGCATTTATGTAGGTTCTTACTTTTTAGATTAATTTTAAAATGAAACCGTTAAGAATGCATGTTAAGAATGTTCTTGAAGAATATTTTTAGGAAACAAAATTAGGAATTCATTTCTTGCATTTGCTGATTAAAACATTTATTTATAATATAAAGAAAAAACAATTCTCTTTAGTTTTAAGTTTTATTTTTTTATACTTTAATTTATTACTTTTGCTGACATCTGTCTAAGATTTAATGATACCTAATGCGTTAATTAAATTATAAAGTTAACTCTCTCGAGGAAGTGTTTGTTTTCAATGTACACATAATTTCAGAATGCATTAGTGCATTATTGATAGATCAGTATTCTCTGCACAAGGCAGGTTGCTCGATTCACTGCATAATTTATAATTAACATTTTTACATTTGTGAAGAAGTTGGAATGGGTTATCTAATATGCAATTTATTCCATATATGTTGAATAATTGGAAATAAGCTGAAACTAGAATTTTACAATTACTTTGGTCAACTTTGTTCTAAACTAATAGCAATTTACATACTTTTGTGCAGTAAAGGAAATCCATACAATCTTATTATAATTTTTCATTATATTTTTCTTAGGATGAAGGTAATTCTTCGAATAAAGTTAATAGGTTCCCTTGAATAATTCTTGGTCAAGGGGAGAAGGATAGTTAATTAAAAATAAAAGTTTAATGCGAGTTATTGATTGAGTTTTGTTTCCTCTCTCCTGTAAATTGACGATACGTTTTTTTGATAAATATTACATTATTATTTCTAGTAAAACAGAAGAGAAATAGTCGTGGATGGGCAATGGTCAAGGGAAGAGAACTCTGTGTTAAAGGCGTGTTTCTAACTTTTTACCCATTTATCGAATTTCTACTGAAATTTTGTAAGTGAAGATGTTTAGAATACCTTAAAAAGCATTACCACAGTGATTTTGAAAAAAAATAAAATAAAAATAAATAAATAATTGTTAGAGGCAATTGTAGCAATTGCTGAAAAACATACATTTTTCAATAGCAGATACCTCATGCTCATGAGCAATTTTGACGAAAACTTTAATGGCACATGACTACCACTAATCCTTATACAAAATTTGAACCTCATAAGTAAATCCTTTCAGGAGTTACGCTGACCACAGAAAGACGGCCAGGCATTTTTTCTAGACCACTTTTTTTAACTTAGTACGTGTCAAAAGGTAGCGTAAAAAAAAAAAAGTCGATTTTTATTACTAAATGCAATATTTTCATTGCCCTATATTACATGTAGGATAATTGAAAGTAAAAGTTAAGGTAAGTATAGAGTTAAGGTATACTTATAACACATTGTCGATGACAATGCATCCTATCAATTTTTTTAGGGCAAAATAGGATTAGGCCATGTCGCGGAATGTAGGATTTTCTTCTTAATGGTCAAACACTATGCAAAAGTTGTCAATGTATGTAAGATTTATATTAAATACTTTGTTTTTACAGTTTAATATTTTTTCAGATTAGTTTTAAAAAATTATTAGATGCATTTCAAAAAATCGAATAAAATGTTTTTTAACCTTTAATAACACTACCCTTACATTCTTCACCCTTCAAATGAATAACTTAATAATCACATTTGATTCATATAAATTGTTTTAAAGACATTCAAAGTGAAGAGTTATAAAGAATAATTTATAACTTTTCTCGTAATACATATTTAAAAGAATAAGATTAATATATAATATTAAAACTTGTATAGTGGTATAATATAAAGAAATTAAATTAATTGTGATTTTTATTAAATCACAATTGATTGTAAATTCACAATAACCTTATACTATACAACATTAACATTATTATATAGATGCTTACTCATAAGTACAAGTATTATAGTGATATTTAAGATTTTGAGTAAATTTAATAGTATTGGGGAAGATGAAACAGAATATAATAAAGTATATAAACAAAAATACGTTACTTACTTTGTAGAGCCCATTGAGACCGTATATTTTCAACCACATAAAACAAATCTTTAATGCACTTGTCAGAACCATTATTTTTTAGGATATCAATTAAAAGTGGATACAAATTTTCAACAGTAAACGATTTGAATTTGTCGAGTAAAGATATACCATGATCATTGACTAATTTATTAAGATTTTTAGTAGTACCAAAACTCGTCGATGCATGTTGAATCAGCTTTGCTATGTCATAATTCTGATAGGGATTTCCCTCTGAATCTTCACTGTGAATTGGACACACATTGCAAATTATAACGACGAGAAGAACTACTCCAAGGAACTTCAACGTCATTTTGTCCGGATTACAAATTAGTAAAAATGTTTTTTGGACAAGACATTTAGAGAAAGTGTTCTAATAATGTATCAGCAGTTACTAAAAAGCGATTGAAAATGTACTGCGTTAATCAGACGAGAAAGACAATAGATTCTATGAGATAAAGTTATCACACATCCTTTATCACGAGATTGTATTGATGACTTTTAAGCAAATGAAATTACATAACATTCAGAAACATAGACTATGATTACGAGATCCAAATAGCAAAGCTGTTTTCAAGATATCTTTTTTGTTTATATTTGCATCATATCCCTTTCTGTTTTTATCCTAACCTTTTCTGTTTTTATTTTAAATAAGAAGTTAAGATTATTCAAAAGTATATGTATAATATATAAGATTATACACATATATTTAAGATTATTCAAGAGTATTATTGAATTGTAATACCCGAGTAGATTTGATGTTTTTGCTCTGGAATGCATGTAATGGAGTTAGCTAGAAATAGACTTGTGACCAGGGGTGTAGTGGAGAGGGAACGGCGATCCATTACCTCTATGATTCATTCAATGCCAATTACCTTCTTCAACGAATAATCTGTAGTTGTGGATGAATTTCAGACGTCAAATTTGTATGTTTGGTCATGAATACGGACTAAAACTTTCACACAGAAGTTCTCGACAACTATCTCCATTTTTAAAGAACAGAAACTGTTTGGTTCTAAGAATACAGAGGAAAAGTGAGTGTAGAATGTTGATATTTTGCTTTCAGGGTGTTTTGAGATTTCGGATTATGCTTTTATATTAGCTAACTAGATATTGGGAAAATCAAACTGATACGTTGTTTGAACATAACAAAATATATTCAAAACAGTATTTTTTTTTTTAACTCTTACTCATTTCAACAATGGAAATGAGTGGCGCTAAGAAAATGCATGTTAGGATGCTCGCATTCCCCTAGTTGCTTAATTTTTTATAAAAGTGGAGAAAAGGGTAAATTCACCGGAAAAAAAACTGTATGCCATTTAATAATAAATTTTATATTTGTCATTGTGAGAAGAAAAAAAGTTTAAAAAAAATCAAGATTTGAATAAATATTTTTTTCCTTGCAACCCTCTACAAATAATGCTGCCCAAGCTAATGAAATCTGTCCTTTTCCAAAAATTGAAGGTATTCACATTTGTTGATATTATATATTTCATTTTCCTTAATATAAAACTGATAATGGTTTAGTAAATGGGTATACATCGAAATTGGGCTATGAAATAGTACGAAATCAATTCTTATGTATTTTAAAATGCACAAGTAAATTGCTTTTCGGTTTGAGAATGGGAAAGCTTACATTTGCAATTATTTAAGAGTTTATTCCAAAATGTAGCAGCAGCTCTTTAAAAAAAAAAATATGTATATATTTTTCACCAAATTTCAAAAAATCAACACTAAATACAGTGGCGGAGATAAGGGGAGGAAATTGTCTCCGATCTTTTTTAAACTCTAGTGATTTTGATGGCGATATCATATAAATTTTTCAGTTTGCTTTCTCCTCCGATTCATGCCCACTTTTGGCGATTATCACGTAATCTCCACCACTGTCAAAATGACAATCCGAACTGGATAAGATTAAAAAACCAGGAATGGTCCAAGCAATTCTATACGTCTGGAAAGTGATGAATACATTTGGATATTTCTCTTAAAATAGAGATGATGGTACATAAATTAAGATTTTATCAAGAAATTTTAAATCGACTGATGGATTTCTACTTTCCAATTAATATTCTTCTGCTTGTTAATTTCATTTTATTACTGGCCCATTTTTTAAAAAGAAAAGTAAGGGTCTATCAAGCAAGAAGAACTTCTTTACATTTTTATCTCTAGAAGGAGAAAAACCATAAAATTCTCAATTGACATCTGCAAAAATCGTAATCTTTGGAATTCATTTTGAACACAGATTTTGAGGAGCTACAGAATTTGGGAATTTATCCAAACCCATTGCATAGAAGGCATCTCTAAAATATCTCTCTATCCATCTCTCGCTCCAACAGAAAAAAACAGTACGTTAATAACGACTCGTCAGATCGTTCCTACACCTTTTTATTTTACACTACTCCACTGATCAGGACATATTTCTAATATCAGATTAACTTTCATGGCTGATTGAACAAAAATGGTACAGATGACAGTCTATT
The DNA here is from genome assembly GCA_963978545.1 of Linyphia triangularis. Classification (NCBI taxonomy): domain Eukaryota; kingdom Metazoa; phylum Arthropoda; class Arachnida; order Araneae; family Linyphiidae; genus Linyphia; species Linyphia triangularis. The sequence continues at coordinate 58,529,512 of OZ021727.1, forward strand.
GGTTTTGTTATCAACTACGTAATACCATTGCTATATCATTCACTAGAGAAATTTGTGATTCTTGCTTATTTATATTATCGTTGAAAGTTTTAGAGTAAATAAACAAGCTTCTTCCAGGTAATAACATTACACAATTAAACGAAAACAACATTTCCCCGATATTTTTAAAAGTTTTATAATTTCCATGCAAATTAATTTTAAGTATTACGTATTATTTTAATATAGATAAAATGCAACACATATTTAAATTATGAAAAACTTTTTATAGTAAATATTAATATTAATCTTAAAGTAGATTTCATTAATAATTTCTAGTTTAGAATGAAGGTGAGTCAAGAACAAAGGAAACATTAAAACTATCAAGTGCTAAATTTTTCTTTCATTTAATGATTATTTCTTTCATACATTTGTGACTGAAAAAAATGATATTTTATGAAAACATTTGTTCTTGTTGCTTATCCTCCATGTGTTGTAACTTTGCGCTTATAGGTGGCAGCAAGAGACGGGCAGATGAAAACTGTAGAGTTACCCGGATCTGAAACTCTAAAATCTTTTTTATATTGTTGATTCCTTGTGCTATCTCTTTCAATTCTTCTTTCGCTGTTTTTGATATTTTCTGGTGTGTGAAAATTGTGCTTTTTTTGTGCCGTTAAGAATTAGTTTTAATACGTAGTTGCACATGAAATAAAGGATTGATATTTCCATCAAGATTTATGTAATTTCTTTATCTTTGGGACGGGCATGGGTATTGCACCTTACTGAAAAAAAGATATTTAAAAGGTTTTTTCCCGAGGTATTCATAGAGATTTTTAAGATATTTAAAAGGTTTTTCTCGAAGTATTTTTAAGATATTTTAGAGCTATTTAGAAGGTTTTCTCCCAAGGTATTTTTAAGGTATTGTAGACAGGGACGGAACTAGGTCACTTTTTACCCGGGGCAAGAATTCATTTTGGCGCCCCCACACCATAATTTTTTAGATTTGAAGCTAACTATATATACATTGAAAATTAACAAAGGTTTTTCCTTTGTAAAATTCTGTTTTGAAACAAACAATAAAAGAATTAATTAATTGAAATTTTAAACAAATATATTTGACAAGCCCTTATTAATGACCAGGGTTCATTCTGCTTGCATAAAGATTTGCATAAAGACAAAAAAAACAACTAATGAATCAATACAAATAATGTCAGTTACAATGAAATAAAAGAACATAGTTGAATGATATGTAACACTTTTTAACACAAAATCTGGTTAACCTGGTTTCAAAACGTCTTAGATCATAAACAATTAAGCTGTTTTACATTTCAAAAAATATTTTCTTCTGTAAAATACTAATACAAAAATTTAAAAAGCTTCCGAATATTACCAGAACTCATTGAACACAAAAGCAAATTAATTTAATGACTTGTCTACAAAAATCATTGAATAGTTGGTAAACACATAAATGTTTATTTTAGAACAATTAATTTAAACTTATTGAAACTCATTTTAATAATAGAATGAATAATATATTACTTACTGTGCTATGTGTGAGTTCTCCATTTTCTTGGAAAATTTAAAATTCTCACCAATGCAATGGACAAAATTTGACGAACATGACATCTGTTTGGTGAAAAATAATGCCGTCAAAATGACAATATAACTCACGCTGAAAATTCGCGCCTTTTTCTCGTAGCATGGAGACTTGATTCTTTTTATTTTATTTATCACTTCCTGGAAAATACTTTCTTTTTCGTTATTTTTTATGAAAAATAAGGCCTTGAGATCTATTTTTAGAATTCATGCCTTGATGTTTTATTATTTTTTCATTATTTAGGAATAGACCAGCATCCGCAGATTTGTACGCCAGGCTCAAACGCACACTCAAACAAAAGTGAAGTTAATATAAGGGATTTAAAAATATATAGTAAAATATATTGTTAAAAATATACAGTCACATATTTAGTCAGTGCATTTAAATTGAGATTTGGATAGGATGTAATTTACTGTTTTCGTTTTTATTTTTAAAAAATCGATATGTTTTGCGATAAATAGGAATTCTTGTGCTCAATAGGAATTCTTGTGTCAACTTTTTATCGCATAATTTTTTTGCATTTCTTCACGTTTCAGAACATTCTGAATCAAAAAAGTGTTCTAGAAAAAAAGTTTGTGGGTCCGTGTGTTGTCTGTGGTCAGCATTACTTTCAAACGGATTGACCTACTTTGGCCATTACACCTGGCCGTTACGGTTTTTGTCAAAATCGTGCTTGCGCTGTCATTTTTACAGCCAAAATAATTGCTAAATTAAATGAAGGAAACAGTGGGAATTGAAAGTTGTTCAAAGTTCAAAACCCCCAGTTTTTTTAAACTCAGCACGATTCAAAATGTGTAAAAATGAAAAAAAAATCTGTTTTTAGCTGAAGAAATACTAAATTATTCTCTTAAAGAAAACGTTTCAATCGTTAATTATTTCAATTTTTAATTAACTTTTTGCTAACTAATTTTCATTAGGAATCGCAATGAACCTTTAAAGTTAATGATAATCAACCTCAAAAACAAAAGTAAACGATTTCTAAACAATTCAACATCTTGCAGCCCCCTGTAAAAATTCCAGCGGACTCCTAGAGAACAATAAATATATTTGGCAAGAGATATATCCCAAACGTAACCCTTGTCCTTAATACACATCTTCCGAAGTTTATTAGGTTACAAATTTAAAAAAATTCTTACCTTCATTGGTTTCAGTCTCGTGAACTAGCCAAGATGATAAAAGGTTGGGATATTCTTGCAGTTTCTTTTGCTTTTCTGCGATTCTGCGCCCCAGATAATTTCTTCGACATATTTCAATTTACGAAAATTTCAACAGCATTAAATTGTTGTAATTCTAAATTTTATCTAACTACATTGCGACTATATTACCAATGCGATTTTAAATTAGCATTTCTGGCAGCCTGCCATGTAGCACAAACCTATTCTTCATCAGGGGGTAGGGAGAATTCGTTGTCATTCTTTTGTAAAAGGATAGATTATTACTTTCTTTGTACAGAAATGTATTATTATTTTTTTTTCTAGTGGATTTTTTCTTCTGTTGAATATCTTAAAGATCATCCAGAATTTTAAGAAAAAATGAAAATTTATTTATGAAAAATTATCCTTTCGTCCAAATATTAAAATTTATACAACAAATAGTGCTTTGTTGGCTTTTCGGCGCCCCCTCTGGTTAGCGCCCGGGGCAGCTGCCCCGCCTGCCCCCCCCCCTAGTTCCGGCACTGATTGTAGAGGTATTCGATTATGGTATTTTTACCTACTAAATGGTGCAGATTAAAACCTCATGTAGGTTTTCTATAATACCTTTGTCCCAATGTTTTGCAAGGTTCTTCCATTGAGTAAATATCAGCAAAACATAAATATCAAAATATCAATCAATCGGAAGCAATTGACTATGCTACGGATGTTGTGGATTCCATGAAAAGAAACGCTGTAATGTAGAAAACGACTTGCTTGCAGTATTTATATCAGCCAACAAATAAAGTGACGATTTTGGAATACTTATATGCAAAGTTTACTACCCAAAGATGCGCCCCAAAATTCCGAAACCTATGATGAAAACGGTATTTTGGAACTGACATCGATGTACTATTTCAAATGAAAAATTGAATGTAAATTGAAATTAGCATCACTGGCGGAGGTATCATTAAAACCTAATATCCAATCTACGGGGTCGTTTAGCCAATTCATTTAATACTTCTTCAGGGCTCACAGAAATGTTCGTGTGGATATTTAGCATTGCATGTCCATTTAATCCATTTTCACCAGTTGTGCTAAGAAAATACGTTTTCAAAAGGCGATGAGTAGAAAATAAACGCTCACCAGTACAGCTTGTCACTGGTAATGGTGGACATTATTTGAAGAGGCCGATAAATATTTCAATTTACATAAACTATTAAAAATGCATAAAACTTAATATGAATAAATTTTGATGAAACCTAATTTTTAATAAATTTTAAATCTTTATTTTAAATAACGATATCAATGTAAATACACTTACAAATATATTTTAATGTATAAAGGAGTGTAAGATGATTTTTGATGAATTTTTCAACCCCCTCCAACCACAGAAATTTTCTAATTGAGCGCCTGTTCTAACAAGATTACTTGAAGGGAGAAGAAAGGGAGGTATAAAGTCCATCAAAGGGGTATATGTGAATTAAAAGGTTTTGGGCGAACTTTTATTTTTAAAGATATATTAATTCAAATGTCTGTAGAAATGTTGATTAGATTTTAACTTAATTTTAAAACTACTATATACGTGTCAAAACGGTTTCGTTTTTCGCGTGAATTCTACTGTTTATCTCCATTCTTTTGGAAATTCTTTCCTCCGACCTCCCTTTTGGACCTTCTTGGGAAAGTTTTGATAATTTAAATCCTTTATAAGTGTATAGAATCTTTGACTAGATTAATATATATATATATGTTTATGATTGATCTGGTTTGCCTGTTAATATAATTTTTTTTTTGATTTTATCCTTTAGAATAATAAAAAAATTAACGAAAACTTAAAATAAAAGTTACATTTTTCTTCTATGTTTATTAAATTAATCCTACGTCACCTTCATAATTCTCACCAAACTAGTAAAGTAGTGAAACAAATAAGTTTTTTATTGGAGTTTATGTATAATTTTTAAAAATACCCTGTTTGTATTGTAAAATACCGTTGTTTGGAAAAATATAAAGCTACATAGGGAAATATTAATAATTTTTATTTAAAAAATCAATATTTGGTTGACCACTGTTTGTTTTAATTACGATATTGTTACGAATTTCTGTATATTTGTAAATATTTCGTAGTATTAGTTATGTAAAAAGGAAAATTTATGTACAGTTCGCATAAGGCAGTGCAAGAGTTTGTCTTTACTTCTCTTTCCTGCAATGCTTCTCTTAATGCTTGAAAACGAGTTTTCAGTGATAATGCTGGAAAAAGTGTTTTACAAGGAAAAGGGCATTTAACATTATGGTTAATGGCAATCTCGCCAAGTTGGCAACGGTTTTGGCGACATTTTCAGTCCCCATGTACCTGTATAGGCCTTTTCGACTGCGATCTGGAAAATTCTCCAAATTTCTATCTCTAGAAGATTCTCGAAGGATTTGCTTTCCTATATAAGGCCGGCAAAGAGAGTAAGTTAGTTCTTTGTCTCACAGCGAGCATTCAGAGTACGGAACTGTATTGCATTGTCTTTTGCGTCGATTTTAGCAATTGTGTATCTAGTTTTTAACTGCTGTTTATGCTCCATTGTTGTGTAAAAAGCTGTATTGAGTCTATTAGAACTGGAAGTTCTAAAGTTGTAAAAGAATCTGCGAAGAGTTATATCGGAATAAATTTCTTCAAGCTTTAATCTGCTTAGGCTTCAAGTCTTTCGAACCCACCCCACGCAACAATATCAATTGTTTGAGCACAGGTAGTTGAGGTGCTCAAGTTCTTGTTAATAATCGTCTTTTATTCTTTAAGTATACTATATACTTACAATTTTTACATATCCACATATTTTTTATAGGAAGAAACAAAATATGACTTCAAGCTGGAAAATTTTAACCTTTGTGGAAAATTTGTAATTTTCCCTTTTGCTCAATTGTGATAAGGTTTGCTGGATAAAAGTATTTTAATACTTCTAGCTCTTTAAAATTATTTTTTTCTGAAATAAATAAAAAATAAAAAAATAATAATTGTTTTTTAATTCAAAGAAAGACTAAATAAAAGAAAATATTACAAATTATTATTTCAAACTTTATTATACAGCATCATTTACATGAATACCAAAATCACTTGGTATCTAATTCAAATAGTGTTCCAAATGTGCTCTTTCAATATAGTTCATACTTCTTTATATAGTGAACTACAGGAATGTAGTATCCATATGTAATTGCACATATTTTATTTTATTTTCCACCAAGTTTACTCCTAACAAGTTTTTCCAATCTTATAACTGGAGATTCAAACAACAAAGAGGTTATAAAGGCCATACAGTATGACATCACTAAGAAACCCAAGTAAAGTACCAACTGCAATAAATTTTATGTATAAGTGTTAATTGTATATTTGAAAGTTTGTATGCAAATAGGAAAGAAATCCAGGTATTTATATAAAGTATTTATGTTTCGTGGTATTAATTGTAATAATTTTGTTTGGAATGAATATATTTTTATTATTATTTGAAAGAAATACACTATTTTTGAGTTTATCGTATTTATTCGTTTAAGTGCGTGGATTAAATAAACATAAGAAAACATTTTAAATCAGATCTGCCATAAATTAAAGTTATAGATTTGTTTAGCTATTTATTTTAGTTTTAAATTTAATGTAATATTGATGGCTACTCGTTCATGAATTTATAATTCTAAATTTTCATTCAAGCTTAAATTGTGAACCATCATTTGATGAAGACAGGTCCTGAATTTCAGTCGTTGTACTCAAATTCTAGGGAGTCTGTGTGTGTGTGGGGAGGGGGGAGGGGAGGGTATTCTAGGTATTCTCTTTTTATTTTGAAATGCCTTTCCGAAATTGACCACTCAAACTTTTGATACTGATTTTGTTTGCAGTTGTTAAGTCTCCTACATTTGACAGCTGCTTTATAAACTAAACATTAATAATTCCAAAAAGCTATCCACCCATAAGTTTTAGGACTGAAATCTAAGAAAATTTTGCTATTGTATGAACATATCTCATCTTGAAATAAAAACATAACATGTTTTTTAATGCATGCATGTATTTGATTGGTTTAGTAATTCATAGGACAATTCCAAAAAATATAGAGGAGAAAAGATGCTTAAGATGATTGATTGCCTAATCCTAGAATGTTACTTTTTTTTATTCCTATACCATTCCAAATTTCCACCAATTATTTTAAAATGTACAATCGTCATCATTATTCAAAAATGAAGACTCTTTCAACGTGGAGTAAAAAGAGTGTATAATGATTAATCCATTGAATCAATCTTTCCTTTTTCTTTAAAAATATGTTCACATCAATGTCTTACTTGTATTATTCCGTTATTTGTAAAGTTAAATGATAGTGAAAATATAGCTATACTTACCATTGTAAGATGAGAAAAATCTAGCAATGATCGCATTGACCTGTAGTATAAATACATAACAATAGGATGCACGAGATAAGCACAATAGGTCAAACGACTAAGTGGAATAAATAGCTTGAATGAAAGAATGTTGTTGATGAAACCTGAAAAGAAACTATTTTTAGAAACAAAACAAGATTCATTCTAAATAACTAGTGAATTGCTTTATATTACAAGGTGACCTTGAATTCTTAAAATGCTGAATGTTCATGGAAAAAAGAAATAAAATAATGATATTTAAGTAACCTCGAATTAGAACAAAGCCTTTAGCATCTTCTGAAATTCCAAATGTCTGGCTCCTGAATAGACCTAAAAATCTTGCTATCATTTGAAAAATATAATTTTTGTTTCATTAATAAAAAGTAAAGCATCTTTCTGAGAATTTTTGTATTTTCAATTTCTATAGCTTTCTATAAGATTTGCCTAGTTTTTCTGTGAAAATTTAACTTGAGCAATTTAATAAAGTTGAAAGTTTCTGTTAAATTCAATCTTACAATTAAAATGTTAATGAATCGCTCTTTTTGGTTTAGTGATTGTAAAAATGTAGTTTTCTGTTACAAAGTTTCTGTTACAAGAAATAGGAAAGTCAAAACAGCAAAAAACAGCGAATAAATTCAATTTAAATTTCACTTGTTTGGAATTTGATTTTTAAATATAATTATATTTTTGAAACTGAGAAAGTTTAATATTTGCATGAGTGCTAACAGAATTTTTTTCAAGATGGTGCAAATGGCCCCCAATGGAATGCAAGTTGTTACATTTTTGGTTTTAACCTAAATTTTTTAATTGAGTGTCTTAGTGAAATTTTAATTAATAATTGTGTATTAAATGTTTTTACAATTGAATATTTTAAAACCTATAACATCTATTTCAAATGAATCGGGGCAATGATCGAAGGTGCAAAAGCACCTCCCTGGATTTTGAAATTTAAAAATAATATAAAAAAGCTATTTTGAACTAAATTTTTTCTTATGCTATACTACACTTCCCCTTTCGTATATATTCAGATAAAATGTCAGGTCATTCTGATGAATGGTTCTTTTTTACAACTTTTTGAAAATTGAACTTTAACGATAATCACCTTGTGAAAGGTACAGTACCCCAAACAAAAAATCAGAACGATGGCTATATTTTCGGTTCTAATTATCGTAGAATCTTACGGTTTGCACCAAAATGTTTTGCTTACGATTTTTTATATATCTGATGTCCTTTTTTCTCTTAAGGGACCGTATACTAAGGAAAAGTAACACTATCTTCGAAAATTTCAATACGAACCTTTATTTTTTATCATTTCATTCGATTTAGAACACATCATTTACTCTAAATACTAAATTTCAATGCATTATGTTGAAAAACACGTCACTTATGAGCGAAAATGTTTCGACCATTTTTATACCGATCTTCAGGGAGAATTTCCATAAAACGAAAGGTATTTTTAAGGTTCTACTTCACAGCGGGAGAAATCGAACGGTCAGTGCGGCGTTTCACGACGTTAAAAAATACAAATATTAGTATAAAATTGCATAGAAACTACTTGGATTTATAGTGTCATGTTTAAGATTAATACAAAAATAGCAAGAAAACGCAAAAGTAACATAATTTATTTACAATATTAAAGATGTGCATTCTTCACACGAAATAAATAAAATATCGAAAACTGCAATTGCAGAAGTATAACGTATACTACTGATAATTAGAAAATTAAAAAAGATAAAATGTAGGCATTAGTAAACAGTATTCAGCAAAGTGTGATTATTTTACAGAAACATTTCCCTGTAAACACAAATGTAACTTGATCTTTGAAATTATTTATAAAATGAAAAAATCATATGATTCAGTAAAATTTTTAAAGGATAACTTATTGAAATTGCTTAAAAAATGTTGTTTTAAATAAATGTAATTTAAGAAAGTAAATTTAAAAAAAAAAAAAAAGGACACTGTTGAAAACCACACAAAACATATGTTCCCCGATTCCAAACACGTTAGGCAGATTAAAAATATATATATAAAAAATAAAACTGCTTTGTTTGTATAATTTTTTTTTTTTTGTAATTTCAAGAAATTCTGTTCCGATTCACCCCTCTGTTCCTATTCACCTCATTTTTCGATAATTGAACGTTGTGCGATTTTCCACACCTCTAGTTTACCTTGAATTAATTTTTGATAGTTTTCAAAAGTCGTCTACTATACGGTCCCTTACAGTGAGCGTTTCTTACATTTTCGCTAAAAAATCGAGAACTAAAAGTCGAAATGGAAAGAAAAAATTGTGGGTGGGTTTTAGACCATGGTAAATCTAATGAAGGCAAAAAAATAAATTTATGTTTCTATTAAACATTTTTTTAAAATTGTTTTATTAATTAATAATTAATTATTAAAAAAGAAATTGATGCAAAAGTTGATTGCTATTTATGTTTTGCCATTTACAAACTATTTTTTGAAAAAAAAAAAAATTACTGAAATATATTAATTATTTAAGTATTTATGGCCAAAAAAACAACTTTTTTATTTAACATTAATTTAAAATTTTCTTTTTATCATTTAAATTACAAACCATTCATTAGAAAATTACGAATTTTTGTATTTCGACATTTTTTTGGATGCTGAATCCAAATATGGGATAATATTATGAGGTTGCTATTGAACTTTTTAAAGTTTGGTTCTGTTTTAATATGTAGATGACCCTTCATGACAAAAAAAACTACATGCACCTATTAAAAACCTTCCACGATTTACAACGGTACCTTTTGTTTGTTATTTCAACAATTAGAGCACAAGATATAGCCATTGTTCTGATTTTTTTTTTTTTTTTGGGTACTGTACATATATTTTCTTATAATAACGTACCTCCTTGACCAGTGATACAGACGTATATAACCCAGGCCAGACCCATGGCGAAGCAAGTCCGATTGAAAGCATTATAGAAACTCATCTCTAAAACAGACATTTGCCTATGATAGAGACCAAACATGCAGGCAAGTGTAACTGTCGATGCTATCAACCATCCACAACTTAAGACCGCCTTCGGAAGAAAAAGGAGTTAGTTTAGAATACCTATTAATTTTGGAATCTTAGAGGAGTTCAATTTACTAGATTATGGCGATAATTTTACTTACCAAACTGTTTTTATCACGATTGCTTTGCCTTCTTCTATATAAATAATATGCTAGTGCTATTCCAACTAGATAAGGACTAATTCTTGTGTAAGGCTTTGCATATATCATATTAGAGTAATCCTCCCACCTATAAACGTAATTTATTCAATAGATTATGATTGTTCAATAATGACTAAGTAAGGTTTAATAGGTTGCACAAAAATGGATCGTATTTTTACTGGAAATTAAACAATTGATCATGTATTCATGCTAATTGTGTTGCTGACTACTTTACAAATTACTTTTTGAAATTATTTTATTTTTTATTTTATGCTATTTTATTATACACTATCTGGCCAAAAGTATCCGGACACCCAGTGGTATGAACTTAGAGCGTCCTGAGGCACATATTAATATGATGTTGGTCCCCCTTTTGCATCGATGACAGCCTGCACACGTTTGGGAAGACTTTCCACCAATTTTTGAAAGGTGACCTTTGGAATTGCCTTCCAGGCGTCCATCACAGCTGAAGTGAGTGCTTGCAGTGAAGATGGTCGATTTGACTGGCTACGTAATCTGAGCTCTAATTCGTCCCAAAGGTGTTCTATGGGATTTAGATCGGGGCTCTGAGAAGGCCAGTCCAGTTTTTGAACACCCATTTCGTCAAACCACGTCTGTGCAAGCCTCGATGGGTGAATGGAGCAGTTATCCTGCTGGAAGAGAAATGGGTCTTCCCCAAAATATTGCCATAGAGTTGGGAGGGCAGCATTGTCCAGAATGTCCACATACATCTCAGAGTTCATGTTTCCAACCACAGGAACTAACGGACCCAGGCCAAACCACGAGAAACACCCCCACACCATTATGCTTCCACCACCAAATTTAACAGTCGGCACAATGCAGTCACTATAGAAATGTTCGCCAGGCATCCACCAAACTCAGACGCGTCCATCCGACTGCCAGACTGAAAAGCGAGATTCATCACTCCAAAGAACAGTTTTCCACATGTCCACAGTCCAATGACAGTGAGCTCTACACCATTGCAATCGATGCTCGCATTCTGTGGAGTGATGTTCGGCTTGTGAGCGGCTGCACGACCATGGAATCCCAAGTATTTTAACTCTCGACGGACAGTCCTGCTGCTAACACTAACGCCTGATGAACTTTGGAACTCCTGAGAAATTTCCACCAATGAGGACTTGCGATTTTGTTTCACTACCCTTTACAGAGTTCTGCGGCTGCGTTCACCAAGTGTTTTCGGCCTACCGGTTCGTTTTTCTGCCGTTTCACTGCCTCGACGTTTCCACTTCACAATTACATCACTCACAGTGGATTTAGGCTTCTGTAGAACGTCCGCTATCTCACGAACTGATTTCCCACAAAGGTGGCATCCCACTATTATGCCACGATCAAACTCACTAAGCTCCTTTGACTTACTCATTGCCTCACAAAGCATAAATACAATCTGACAAACCACTACCAACACTTTTATAGCTTTCAATTACGTCACTCGCCAGAACCACTTTTTTAAGGGGTGTCCGGATACTTTTGGCCAGATAGTGTATTATTTGTATGTTATTATCCCTTATTTTTATTGTCACCATTATGTCGTATGGTGACATTTTATGAATACCAGGATTGGATTAGAAAATCCTTTTCAACTTTCAATAAAATAGGGTTTGTGAAAAGTATTTCGATTTCCACAAATTAAGAAGCAAAGACATGGTATAAGTTTTTGGATGTAGATGATTTTATTTTATGACGGGAAAACCACTATCAGTGATAGATATCAGAGGAAGAAATGACTGATTAGTGCATTATAATATCAATACAGCAAAAGTCAGGCGACAAACATAATTTTTTACAAATTGAAAGAAGCATGCATTCAATAAAGTTTTTGTTTTACACATTTTTTTTCCATGGCCTTGGAAGGAAACAATTTTGCGGTATTTGAACAGCTGAGACTGTAAAATAGTGGTCCAACAACCCCAGATGAAGATGGAAAAAGCAATAAAGCAACAATATCAGACAAAATCATAAACTGGCGGTGAAGTCTGTATATGATATTAAAATATTGGAAAAATTCCAATACTTTTTCCTATACATTTAACTACCCCTTTCTTTCAGACACTAGTGTATTAGGAACTATTCGCAATAAGTATAATTTTTTCTGTAATAATGAATCACGTCTTAAGCTTTATAAAAATTTCTGGCTGGTCTCCAACTCTGTTAAGGGGGGGGGGGGGAGGGGGGAATGCTTTTTTTAAACTTTGAAAGTAGTTTTTATTTATTTGGTGTAAGTATGAACCAGCTGTGCACAAAATTTTATTTAAATCATCCAACTAGTTGGCGAGCTATTAAACTTTATTGTTTCGAACTGGTAGAGAGACATAGAAGTGATTCTATGAGTATTGTCAGGAGCTCAGTTAAGTTAATTTAAAGTAGTGGACTGTAGATTTTTACTATTATTTATTAAAGACATACAAGGCACACACATAATACAGATTTACTTACACGTATAAACATTTATAATTCTTTAAGGTTAATTATTTATAGTTGAGCACTCGGCTCCAATTTTGAGACATGTGTCTCCTATCAAATTCAATTCAGTTCTGCTTCTCTTCTCGCGTATTCTCCACTAGGGGGAGACACCACGAGGATAAATTGTTCTCGACCAATCAGGCGCAAACAAGTATTTTGTTTTTGACCTTTTGGGTACAAGGAAAAACTTTATAAAGTATGATTATAATAGTGGCTTTATCTGTGTAATTCTAATTTAAAACAACTCATACCTTTTATTAAAAATTAATTCGTCTGTGATGTTTGTGGAAAGACACAAAAGCCAGTTAGATAGCACTTACTCATCTTGCAGGAATTTTTGTGGTTGGGCATGTTCAAAAATGTTTCCCAAACCAGCCACTAGTTTATGTTGGTATGAGATAACAAAGGTAACAATAGTTGTAGCGTTCAGGAAGAAAGCCAAAATTGCAATTCCAACAAGAGGAAACCTAAAAAAAGAATTTTTATTGATGCGTAACAGACACTATTAAAATGTTTTTTTAATTTATGTTGCAGCTTAAACAAGAACTTAAAATATAAGTTGCATTTGCCGAGAAATTAAGAAAGAAAATTAAACAGTTTGGATAGGAACTTCTTAACGGTTACTTAAAACACCATGCATTTTTACCATTTTGTTATACTTATCTTAAATGTTATTTTAAGACTTATAATTTTTGTTTTTGTAAATTGTATTTCAAACAATTTTCAATATAAAAACTCTATTTGACTGTTTCATCGAAATTTCACACCAAAGTTAGAGGAATTATGCTAACTATTATGAACACAAAACCTACCACTCGTACTGTGCTAAACTTAAACGTTTACTGTTGTTATTAGCAGTAAAAATTTCGTTATCTAGTTAAGGGATAACTTTTTTTTTATTATTTTTTTTTTTAACTTAGAGGAATGTTTTCGTTTACAATATTTATTTAAACATTGATTTAGCCAAATTTAACAAATGAAAGGAAACTTCCATCGTTGTAATGACATTGAATTAAGATACTATAGTCAACTCGCGATAACTCGAAGTATCATAAGTCGAATATTCGTTTATCTCGTAGTATTCATGAGGTCTCGAGACAATTTAATGTTTTTCAACTCTATATTATCTTCGTATCTCGAAGTGTTCCTAATTGTCTAATTTTTTATGAAAATATTATTATCGTTACACCCCCCTCCCACACACACACACAATATACTAATACAAAATATATTTTAAATTTTTTCTCTTTACATCGTGTTTTACAATATAACTACCCGTAAAAATCCTTTTGCATCGACGCATGCAGAAAGTAAAGAGGCTTTTGCCTTTACATTCCTTTCCAGATTTGAAGTGCCCGATGGCTGTGGGTTAGAGCTCTGTCTTCACATTAAAGGTGCCTGGCTCGAATCCCGGGTTAGGCATAGATGTGCGTTGTGGTTTGGAATCCACTTTAAGCTGTAAGTTCAGGCCAGATAACTCCCCCCCCCCCACAATATACTAATAAAAAAAACTATTTTTAATTTTTTCTCTTTATATCGTGTTTTACAATTTAACTACCCGTAAAAATCCTTTTCCATTGACGCGTGCAGAAAGTAAAGAGGCTTTTCTCTTTACATTCCTTTCCAGATTTGAAGTGCTCAATGGCTGTGGGGTTAGAGCTCTGTCTTCACATTAAAGGTGCCTGGTTCGAATCCCGGGTTAGGCATAAATGTGCGTTGTGGTTTGGAATCCACGTTAAGCTGTAAGTTCCGGCCAGATTAGTCGTTATTGTGCACAAGAATAGGTCGTTGAGCGCACAAGCCAACCAACTAGATTTGAAGTGTGTGTCAATGGGATTGGTTTACGTTGGCTTTGAATAATGTTAAAACGTAAGTTGAATAAGCTTAGTTTAACTCAAAAGGTTCAACTGATCAATGAAATTGAAAAAAACCCCCAAAAAAACCCCCATTGTTTTAAAGTACAGAATTCTGAATACTCTTTCAACCATTTTGAAAAACTAAGATGATTTTGAGAAGACATGCATCAAAACTTGTATGTAAGACCATCGTGTAAAGAAGTGAGGGTATATGCCTTTCCTGGTGTCGAAGCTGTTAAAATGGTTTGAGACATATAGGAACCACAATTCCTCTTAGTGAAGAAAAGGCGAATGACTTTGCACGTTTACTAAAATTTAAGGATGTATAGCAAATGCAGGATGTCTAGAAAAGTTTAAAGCAAGAGACAATATGGTCTTCGGACTCCACATGAAAAAGCAAAAGTTGTCCCTGATATAATATGCCTTGAATAGAAAATAACTTCTGAGCGACTTCCGATAACTCAAAGAATTTGGCCAGTTTCTTGAACTTCGAGTTATCACGATTTGACTGTATTAGCAATTTTCGTTTGTAGGCAAATGCTGAGTAAAATTAAGATATTCACTATTTCATTTTCAAGTTTCTCCTGAACTAGTTTTAAGATATTTAATATAAAATATTTAAACCTACCTCCATAATGCGATCAGGAATAGTGGACTAACCACAAAGAATTGCATATCAATAGATAAATACCACGACCATCCCATGCACTAAAAATAAGGCGAAGTATTAATTTTTTGTGGTTCTAATTTAGATTAATCTCATTCATTTTTCGCAATCGCTTGGTTGTTAATAATTAATTATTATCATAACGTAATTGGACTTTATAAATAGTATATTAAAAACCTTTTAAGAAAAACGATACCAAAAGGAATGCATCTTGCATTTGATAGATGGGGCATAAATTTATAAATTGGAGAAAATTGGAATTCATGTGCAAGGGTTTAAACAAAGAGTTCTTATTAAGGGTAACTATTGACAGTGGGCTGATGTTGTAAGTGGTGTACCACAGGGATTAGAATTAGGGCCAGTTTTGTTTATAATTTTTATCACTGATATTAGCATTAACTTATTGGAAACGGTTATACAGTACCTTCGTAGATACCTTTTGAAGGTTATGGGAACTGTAAATTCTATGGAAGAAATTGAACAGCTGCAATGGGATTTAAATAAATTATCAGATTGGGCTATAAAATAGGTTTTGTTTTTTAATTTAAATAAATGTCAAGTCTTGTCACTTGGGTCATAAAAATATGAATGCTACTTATTTTATTTCACAAGATGTTAAAATCAATCAGGGGAAAGTTATTGATGACATAGGGTTGAAAATGTATGCAGCTTTTAATATTATTGTGGGATAGCAAGTAAAAAAAATGAATAATATAGGTTAGATTTGATCAGGAAAACTATCTGGTCTAAATCTAGTGCTATTATTTTGCTGTTTAATAGATATAGAGGATTGGTTAGGCCACATCTAGAGTGTACAGTACAATTCTGGTCGCCTCATCTCAAGAAGGATATTGATTTGTTGGAAAAGGTTCAGCGTAAAGCAACGAAAATGATCTAAGGAAACTCGACATTGAATTATGGTGCTAGATTGAGGAACCTTAATATGCATACCTTGAAAGAAAGAAGGTCCAGAGGGAATTTGATTCAGATGTTTAAATTTATCAAACAGGGGTATTTCAAGGGTTTAGGCCGACCAAACGGTATAGTGGTTAGCGTGCTAGTTTCTAGACCGCGAGGTTGCGGGTTCGAGTCCCGTGTTAGGCATGGGTGTTTGTAAATCTATGTTGGCTTGTCTAATGACGAATGTTTCGGCGCATTATAGCCCTCGTGTTGCTGACGGGGCCAGATAATCTGAAAACAATCAGCCAAGGGTTTAGAGTTCAATACTAGGGACCAGACGAGAGGTCATGCATATAAGCTATTTAAATGACATTTTAACTTGGAGAATAGAAAGCATTATTTTTTCCAATCGAGTAATTGGTAAGTAGAACAATCTTCCGGACAACATCGTAAATTGTACCGGAGTCAGTAGTTTTAAAAGTCAGCTGGATTTGTACCTGGATATTTTTTCAGAAAAGTTAAATTAGAGAAACCTTGTGCCTATAGTTGGTTGTCATTTTTGTGAAGTAATGAACAACCAACGTTCCATTTATTACAAAAGGAGTAATGTTTAAGATTCAAAAGCTCGGTTTTTATAGGTGAATGCGCAAAGAAATAAAGTTTTAGGTGTAATTACTTTCTGAGTGATTTATAATCTTACCAATTATTTAACATGATAGTACGTTAAAGTTTAATTTTCCCCAGGATTTTTTTCCAAACTCAAAATATTGCAATTTATCTTATCCTAAGGTACAGATAAACGACATTATTACAAATATACTTATATATTTCAGACCATGCTTACTAGTGAAGAAATAAAGCATCTTTGAATCAACTATACTAAATAAGAAATGCAAAGGCAATTTCTTATTTAGTAAAATAGTTAAAAATAAGTTATACTTTTCTTAGAAATGTCAATCTTCTTTTTAGTGATGCTGATATTGTTTTTTCCAACAAAAGCTTTCAAATGAATCAATTTAATGAGATGTTTTTTGAAATTGTTTACAAAATTACTGGAAGGTACTTTGCACAATTTCAGCTTCACGAATACATATAATGATTTAAGTATCTCGATTATAATTTGTATTGAATCAATGATCATCTAATATATCAAGTTCTTACCTTTTCAGTCAAATCGAAAAGATTGTTAATGTAGAGTAAATTCCGCCACCAATTCTTTTCACAATTCGGTTCAATCGCCTTTGTAGTCCAAAGTGGACCAGAAGATAAATAAGGGTATATAGTTGCATAAAAAGCCAGCACTATCATGTACACTGGTGTAAGCCTAGTAAGAGAGATATTTACGCATCACATCAGTTTACTTAACGTAAATATATATCTAAATTTAAGTGTACAATATTTTTTCTCTTTGGACTCTCTTTCTCTTTGGAGAGTTCTCTTTTGGACAGTTTAACTAGTTAAAACATTGAGGATATTTGTTATAATTGATAGATTTCTATAGGGCATTACAAAAATATTCGTAAAAAATATACAATGTGATGAGTCACAAATCATTAGTTTTAAAAAGGAATATAACTGAAAATTTAATTTTATTAAACTTTTACGCTTCAGCCTTTATTAAAAACTATTAATTAGTAAATGTTCCATTTATTAGTTATACTCAGTATTAACTTTTTCATTTCGAAATGCTGTTCGACTGAAGGAAATTTTTACTAATCCTAATGAATGACACATTTTTCAAAATTTAGTGCCATGACATGTGCTTCTTTTTAAGTTAGAGATCGTGGTGAAGTTATTTATTTCACTAATATTAAAACAAAAGTTTCGACAAGTTCGTGAAAATTTAATCGAAAGAGTACATTTAGATAGTTCATTCGTATTCGGTCTCCATAAAAGGTTAATGAGAGTGAAATGGAATTACGAATTTTGACGAAGAAAAGTATTTTATTGGATACGATAAATAATGGAGATATTCGTTTAAAATTTTAATATTTTATATATTTATCTAATCGACATAACTTTTTCTGATTAGTCACTTCTTTGTTTTCAAAATAAATCTTGTATGTATTTGTTTGAGCAAAAACTACCAAAGTTGTAATACTAATCAAAATCGTGAAATGTCGCCTCTACTTACGATTTCTCATTCACATTTCTAAGAAATAAAATATTATTTCATACTTTTAATTAAGAAATAACAATGGAAGCTATAGCAATTCAGTATTGATTACCCAATTTTCTCTTTCTGAAATTCCGTAATTTAAATAATGAATTTTTGGAAATGTACAAATATTTAAGAAAGAGATGAAGAAAAAAGCTTATGTAACGTACCTTATGTAACGATGGACATAAAAATATACCCATGACACCTTGCTATTATTTTTGGATGCTACTTCAAAGAATGAATAAGCTAGTAAGAAGCCACTGTAAAATAAATTTTATGTTATGTTGGTTCTTAATATAAAAAATACATTGCTGTAAAATGAGCAAAACACAACGTGATCCAAAAGGAATTATTGCAGGCTTTATAGGACATTAAATTTTTTTGTCTGTTCATGATATTTGGCAAAAACGTTGTGTCATAAGAATAAAGAAACAAAAGAGTCTATACAACAATATTTAGCTTAGAAGGGTGCTTTTTTTTTTTTTTTTTTTGCTGGGAGGGGAGATTAGGGGGTTTTGAATCTGAAAAACTAATTTTGGTATAACCTAGGCATGTGACGCATGTTTTTGAAGTATTTTTTGAATCGAATAAAAAAAAGCAAGACGATATAACGAGTCTAGAAACAGTTAGAACTTATTATAAACAAAAATACATGTAAAAAGTGAGGAAAGGTAAAATTCGACATAAAATAATAAAAAATTGGTTCGTTGATGAAACCTGGCAAAAACGTTTTATTTGTCATAAGAATAAGAAGCAAAGAGACGAAAAAGTATCTAGCATAGAAGAATGTTCTTTTAGAAGGGGAGGGGGGGGGGGGGTGTTAAACTGAAAATTAATGTTGGTATAACCTAGGCATGTGACACGTGTGTGGAGTATGTTTTTACGCTGAATCGAATGAAAAAAAGCATGACGGTATAACTATCCTATAAAAAGTTAAAGTCGATTTTATAGACGACTATACATGTAATACAAAATTGCATGTAATGAACCAAAACTGAGTGGGAAAAGCTAATAAACGACCAAAATTTTATGGAAAAAGTACCTGTTAGTAATAAAGTAAGTAAGTAGTATTGATTGGTTGGTTGTATTCAGATTATCTGGCGCTGTCAGCAACACGAGGGCTATAATGCGCCGAAACATTCGTCATTAGACAAGCCAACATACATTTACAAACACCCATGCCCAACACAGGACTCGAACCCACAACCTCGCGGTCTAGAAGCTAGCACGCTAACCACTATACCGTTTGGTCGGCGTAAGTAGTATTGAATAATTGAAATAACAAGTAAACAAAAGTATGAGGGATAAAGAATAAGTAATGAAATAAGTTACACTTTTACATGTTTTCTCGTCTATAAAAATGTCTATAACTTTTTATAAGATAGTTATATCGTCTTGATTTTTTCATTCGATTCAGCATGAAAACATACTTTACACAATTGGGCCACATGCCTACGTTATGCCAAAATTAATTTTCAGTTTAAAGATATCCCTTCCACCAACCCCTCAAAAAACATCCCTCTACACTAGATATTTTTTTAGACTTTTTTTTCTCTCATGACAAATAAAACGCTTTTGCTAAGTTTCATGAACGGACCAATTTTTTATGTCGTAATTAATCTTTCCTCGCATTCTACATGTATTTTCGTTTATAAAAACGACTGTAACTTTTTTAGATAAGTTATACTGTATTGCTTTTTCTTTATTCGATTCATCATCAAAAAATACTCTGAAAACATGAGTCACATGCCTAGATCATTCAAAATTAGTTTTTCAGTTTTTAAACCTCCACCCGCTTCCTACAAAAAATACTTTTCTATG
The DNA here is from genome assembly GCA_963978545.1 of Linyphia triangularis. Lineage (NCBI taxonomy): Eukaryota > Metazoa > Arthropoda > Arachnida > Araneae > Linyphiidae > Linyphia > Linyphia triangularis. The sequence continues at coordinate 58,549,657 of OZ021727.1, forward strand.
CTAGATATTTTTTAGACTCTTTTGATTCTTCATTTTCATAGAAAATCAAATATTTTTGCTGAGTTTCATCAACTGATTAATTTTTTGTTTTTCTTACTTCATAAGAATTTGATAGAAGGATGAAGTGCGGTTCTTACAAAATCGGCGTATTTTAGGCCACAAATAGAAGCTATTTTTTCCATGAACAGATGGCGCTGTTAGTATCTGTAAGCAACTGTCCAGTGTTATATAAGGAGATTTTGTGCCATTATCATTAAGGTTTTGATATAAATCCCCATCTGTTGATAAAAAATAATTTGAAAAATAATTTTTTATTATGTGTGGAGAGAAAAAAAAAGCTAGTTTTTACGGATTTCTGGAAAAACCGCATCTTCTACTCTCAAATATTTGAATTATCAATATTTTAAATGCCCTGTTACCTTTGGATTACAGAAGTTTCTAGAAGAAAGCTCATCACAGAAATTTCTTCAACCCAGCCAACAAGTCAAACAACGTACTTGTAGTCCCAATACTTGGTGATTTAATGATGAGGGGAAGTTTTTGGGATACATTGGTCATCATATGACACAATTTGGCGTAAAAGGAATTTTTAAACGAAAGTTTTGCAGCCATACAGTGGTCTATATGCTTAGTACGATGACAGTTGCACAAATTAGAAGAGGACATATATTTTTAGAAGTGTTGCCTTGAATACATTAGCAATTACAGAGGTTTTGGAAGTATCTCTGCCACTTCAATGGACAATTTTCACCAATTAAAAATAAGCAGACAGGTAATGAGTTGCTACAAAATACATCAGAATTCCTTAAATGTGATTAACCTTATATTTTCTTAGATATGATTACTGCTAGAGAAAATATTGTTTTGAATTGATATAGTGATTTTTGTATTATATATTACTTGATGTAAGTAGTAAAATTAACTCTTTGTGAACGAGTTTATTAGTTGAACAATTAGATTCTGGATTAACTGCGTAAAAATGGTTGATGTTTAACGAAGTACTTCCGAGCAGAATGTTCTGGTAAATGGAATCTGCATTTATTAACTCTGAAATAACTCAGAATAATTTTCAAACGTGATACAATTCATAAACAAAATCGTATACACACCTCAAATAGGTCGCTAATTCTCATATCCAATCATGTACAAATTCTTAAAAAAAATATCTACTTGGTTTTCGTCATAGTAATGAGAATTAGGAAATTCTTGCCATTGGCTTTGTTCTATTGAACCGACACTAATGAATTGAACCATTATATCGAAACGACATTAATGACCATCACAGGAACATAACAATTAACTAAAAGAACAGGTATAACGGAAGTACAGCGACGAGTTGAGGTTAAATCCATGATTCCACGCGCATATGTTAATAACACCATATATGTATTGACTTGACTAGTGTCATGTGTCACACTCGTTAACAAATACTAAGAGGTTTCGTACACCAGGTAAAGAAAAAAACTTAAAAGATGCAAAGAAAAGCCTGACATTTTGAACAAAAAGAACCCCTTCACTCTTGATCCACCTTTATGCAGTTAGACATCAGTTCTTATAGTTTTAAAAGGTAAAATTTTTGGTCGCTCTATTCATCGAAAAAAATTTCACAGGCTATTACAATGGAAATGAAGAAACTTCTAAACGCTATAAGACTTTATATGCCCAGTATGGTTGAAAGACAACTGCATCATTAGATCACCTACGATACAAACGGTTTAATGAAATGTCAGCTAACAAAAATACAGCCATGTATTTTTACTATAACTCAAAAGTAGTCACTTCTTCTTACAGCAGCCACTGTTAAATATCAAAACTTTTTTATGATTCGTTTCAAACCTAAAATCCACTTGTACCTTATGACTGGTTTAGACATTACAAAGAGATCAACTTATACCCATAATGACTGACATCCAATCAGCACCATTCTAGGTCTTGTATGTTTCTAGAAACAAATACAAGATTAACTGCACTACTTTAATGTTCAATTGAAATAACTGTGAAAAAAATTTTCAATTGAAAGATGCACAAAAATTCTTGCAATTGCAAAAAAATTCTTGAATGAAAATAAATTTTCTTTGTGATACCAATACATATTTTGGTTATAAATTGCATTAAACTACTATTTTTAAATATCAAAGTTGGTAGTATGAGTAGTTTTTGGCTTTCATAATTAAAATGTTATAAAATGTAATATATTTTGTGTTTTTATTCAAATTGTTTTTAAAAGAAATTTCATATTTATAATCAATAACAGAAAAAGAAAACTTTAAATTTATGATTTAAAAAGCAATCAAACGAAAAAATAAAAATACTTTTAATTCTATTGCAGTGAGATAGTTGTTTAAACAGGGAGTATTTCTAGTTGATAAGGTTAAGCATTAAAACTCCTTTCATTCGGTACATATTTGAAATGAAATCGGATCCTTGTAGCATTAATTATAGACATTTTACTATTACCAGAGAAATTCAAGATGGCGGCAAATGGCCAATATGGCGGGCTTTCATTACTTATATTTTTCTAGACTTTCAATATTTTGTTCAGAATATTTTTCTGTATCTAAAAAACCTTTTGTTGCCATTTATTTGACGTTTGGCCTTTTTTTTTTTTTTTTAGCTCTAATATGACTCGACTACAATCAAAATAAGCAAATAAAAATATTTTTAATCCCATTACTATCAAGCCGACCAAACGGTATAGTGGTTAGCGTGTTAGTTTCTAGACCGCGAGGTTGCGGGTTCGAGTCCCGTGTAAGGAATGGGTGTTATCAAGTGTATGTTGGCTTGTCAAATGGCGAATGTTTCGGCGAATTATAGCCCTCGTGTTGCTGACGGTGCCAGATAATCTGAAAACAACCAGCTATTACTATCAAAAATTATTTAAATAGGATGTGTTTCTAGTTGATAGATTAAGCATTGAAAACCCTTTCATTTGGTACATATTTGAAGGAAATCGGAACCATGTAGCATTAATTATTGACATTTTACTATTACGACAGAAATTCAAGATGGTGGCCAGAATGGCGGATTTCCGCCACTTAGATATTTCTAGACTTTTGATATGTTATTCAGCACATTTTTCTGAGTCTAAAAAACCTTGAAAAACTGTTGTTGAATTTTGTTCGATGTTTTCATTAAATTTGTCTGGACTAATATGGGTAACTGAAAGTAAAAAGACTGTACAGTGCATCAGATTTGAGTTCGAGTGTTGAGATCTCTAACAAGGCAAGCATTCTTTCTCAAGGACGTGAGTGTGGCCGAGTTAAGATAATATTTCAACTTTGGGTGATGTTAACATAATTTTACTAATGTATAGAATATTTAACATGTAGTAAAAATCTTGTCGAAAACTATCCTACCTCAAAAGGAAAAATGAATCAACAGAATAAAATCCATTCATAATTATTTGAAATGGCCAGTGGTCGAAATTAGGCAAAATATTCATCATTTCTCCTAAAAGAGAAGAAAATAACAGAAAAAGATAATAAAAATTAAATTGAGTATTTGGCAAACTTTTAATATAAACGTAAAAATAACTTCCAAGAACTTTAAATAAGTTATATATATAATTTTTAGGTATCACCACTTATGATTTCTGGTTTTATATTTAATATTGTTTTTAAATTTAAATTCTAAACTAAAAAACTAAGTTGAAATAAAAAAGAAAAATGTATTTTGAGTTTGTTTCTAAATTGAACTTACTTGCACAACCTAAATCAAAAATAAATCCGTAAGTGTGGCACACAATGACCCAACTCAAGCTCAGGAAGCGAATTCCATGTAGACAAGGCAGTTGTCCTTCTGAGTTATTTGTGTCAAGCAATTTGGCTCCATTTGTGAAAATGCAGAAACAGTTGAAGAAAAGATTAAGTTTTTCGATCCAATCTGAAAGTTACACAGAAACTTCATTAAAAATCAAAATTAACGATGATTTCTTTTAAATAAATCGTGTATAGGGCGGTTTTGTTGGTAATCATTGTAAACATCTGTATAGATGTATTTGATACTTTTTCTTGCACAAGATCTACATCATGAAGGCTGAACTGGAACATCCTTAGATCAAAATCTAGACTGCTGGACTGCTGAGAATAGTCAGTGTGTTAAAAGGGGAAGGGGGGGGGGGGGTGTATTCTGGGAAGTCTTTCGAAAAGAAATTTCTTCGCAATTGCGTCTCGAAGGGAAGAAAAACAAAATATTTCCACAAGCCACCATTACAACTCACACGAGACTTTTTATCACTATTGCCGTTCTGTCCACTCACTTTGTACTGTACCCAAAAAAGAAATCAGAATGATGTCTATATCTTGTGCTCTAATTCTTGAAATAACAAACAAAAGTACCGTTGTAAATCGTGGAAGGTTTTTAATAATTGCATGTAATTTTTTTTGTCATGAGGGGTCATCTACATATTAAAACAGAACCAAACTTTAAAAAGTTCAATAGCAACCTCATAATATTATCCCATACTTGGATTCAGCATCCAAAAAAATGTCGAAATACAAAAATTCATAATTTTCTAATGAATGGTTTGTAATTTAAATGATAAAAAGAAAATTATAAATTATTGTTAAATAAAAAAATTGGTTTTTGGTCATAAATACTTAAAATAATTAATATATTTCAGTTATTTTTTTTTCAAAAGATAGTTTGTAAATGAACAAACATAAACAGCAAGTAAACTTTTGCATCAGTTTCTTTTTTAATAATTAATTATTAATTAATAAAACAATTTAAAATTTTTTTTTGAATAGAAAGATTTATTTTTTTTGCTTTCATTAGATTCACCATGGTCTGAAAACCCACCACAATTTTTTCTTTTCATTTTGACTTTTAGTTCTGGATTTTTTAGCGAAAATGTAAAAAACGCTAACTTTAAGGGACCGTATAGTAGACGACTTTTGATCGCCCAACGTTCAATTATCGTAAAATGGGGTGAATAGGAACAGCGGGGTGAATCGGAACAGAATTTTTTGAGATTACAAAAAAAAAAAAAAAAAAAAAAAAAAAAAATATATATATATATATATATATATATATATATATATATATATATATATATATATATATATATATATATATATATATATATATATTGTTTATAAAGCAGTTTTATTTTTTGTATATATATTTTTAATCTGTCTAAAGTGTTCTGAATCGTGGAACATATGTTTTGTGTGGTTTTCAACAGTGTCCTTTTTTAAAAAAAAATTTACTTCCTTAAATTACATTTATTTAAAACAACATTTTTTAAGCAATTTCAATAAGTTATCCTTTAAAAATTTTACTGAATCATGTAATTTTTTCATTTTATAAATAATTTCAACGATCAAGTTACATTTGTGTTTACAGTGAAATGTTTCTGTAAAATAATCACGCTTTGCTGAATACTGTTTACTAATGCCTACATTTTATATTTATTAATTTTATAATTATCAGTAGTATACGTTATACTTCTGCAATTACAGTTTTCGATATTTTATTTATTTCGTGTGAAGAATGCACATCTTTAACGTTGTAAATAAATTATGTTACTTTTGCGCCTACTTGCTATTTTTGTATTGATCTTAAACATGACACTATAAATCCAAGTAGTTTCTATGCAATTTTATATTAATATTTGTATTTTTTAACGTCGTGAAACGCCGCACTGACCGTTCGATTTCTTCCGCTGTGAAGTAGAACCTTAAAAATACCTTTCGTGGAAATTCTCCCTGAAGATCGGTTAAAAAATGGTCTTAACATCTTCGCTCATAAATGACGTATTTTTCAACATTATGCATTGAAATTTGGTATATAGAGTAAATGATATATTCTGAATCGAATGAAATGATAAAAAATAAGGGTTCGTATTGAAATTTTCGAAGATAGCGTTACTTTTACTTAGTAAACGGTCCCTCAAGGAAAAAAAAATTGCATCAGATAAATAGAAAATCGTAAGCAAAACATTTTGGGGCAAACCTTAAGATTCTACGATAATTAGAACCGAAGATATAGCCATCGCACACTGGGGTATTTGCCTCTAAAAGCTGGCCAAAAGTCGATTTTTCAAAATTTCTCCTAGACACTTGAATTTTTGCACACATGTACTTTATTAAACGTAGAACCTTACCCCGTATCAATTTTTTTTAATCTGAGATTCCAAATGTCTTATCGATTAACCGAAAGTTAACATTTGCACGAAGTGTGTATTTTTCTTTTCTATCACCAATGCAAGCACAATATTTTAACAAGCCAAATTTTAAACTTTTTGTTTCAATTTTAATTTCAACACGATATATGTGTCTCCTTAAGGTCTATAATTAAAGATTTTATCACTTAAAATTTAAATTTATTTAAATTTAATGAGCAAATTAAATTTTGTTCAGTCACAAAACTCAGCTAATTTTTCTTGCAATATTTTATTTTCACGAGTGTTTTTGTTATACGATTGAGTCTTATTGAGTAGTGATTTTTATACCATTTTAAAGAGCACATATTCTAGTTCCTTATACCTTAAAAACATTTTGCGGATTTTTGCGGATGCGGATATTACAAGCGTTGATGTAGATGACGTCAGTAGTATAAAAATGAGAGTTCTAACTCACCGGATCAGCCGGATCAGGGAGTTCTAACGCAGGGAGCAGAAAGTTCTAACTTGGGGGAGCAAAGGGGAGCAGAAAGTTCTAACTTGGGGAGCAAAGGGGAGCAGAAAGTTCTAACATGGGGAGCAAGAGGAGCAGAAAGTTCTAACTCACGGATCAGGCAGATCAGGGAGTTCTAACTTGGGGAGCAGAGAGTTCTAACTTGGGGAGCAGAGAGTTCTAACTAAGGGAGCAGGGGTGACAGAGTGACGTCACTGCGGGGAATGTTCGAACTGAGTGATCTTACCTATCTTACAAAGCTGGTGGCGCCATCTAGTGTTGAGTAATAAAACTATATGTTTACAAAATATATTTCATATTTAAATTAATATTCTTAGGGCGAGATTCGATTCAAGACTAATAAAATCTTGTTGTATATTTTTGTTTATTGTGAGTTTATTTTACAGAAGAAAAAAAAATTGTTTCATCCTTTTCTTCTATCAATGTTTCTTGTTCTTGTATATGGAGGTGGAAATCTTACTCTCACTCCTTTTGTGTGATATTCTAATTATTCTAGGAAATTGGTACATTTCATCGAAAAATGGTAGTTCCTTGAAAATAAATGAAATTTCACGTTTAATATTTAGTTTTAGTTTAGAGAACTACGGTTTATGAGCATTTATAATTTTACTGTACTAATATCATGTGAATAAATCTATTAAATGAAAGAGAAATCTGTATATGATTAAGTTTAATGAATACTAATATGAACAAGTTTAAAATCGAATGAAAGATAGTCTCTAGTCAAAATAAGGAAACAATTGTTTTCAATGAATCAATTTATTCAATACATATTAGAATATTTTATTTTACATAAAAGTTTAACAAAATTTCATGATACATCATAGTTTATGTTCAACAATTTTAACAATTCAATTGTAGTTTTTCACAATATTTCAGTTGTAAATATATTGCATACATTAAATCTATACAGCAAAAAGAAAATGTAAATAATTATTACATCCATTAAAGATGGGATCTTAAAATGTCCATGTGCTAAGGTTGAAAAACCGTCATCTAAAATAAATCGTTTATCATCATATGGATTTAGAGCTATTTTGTTGATTTTTGTTGTATATAGTTGATGATTATCGTTTACAATTTGAGTACTTTCTACTCTTGTTTGTATATTTTCTTTCGAAACACTGCCTATAAACATCATGTGTGATTTTTTTCTGCAGCGCAACCTTAGGACCGCCTTTTGCAGTTTTTTTTTTTTTTTTTTTTTTTTTTAATGCAATGTTCCGTTTCAATACTATACATTTTACCTTTTAAGCCAACAAATTCTCTTACAAGTGCTGCATTCATTTCGTCCTTCATTTTCCAGACGACTTTTTTTATTTTGATTAATAAAGGGCTATTCATTTTTATTAATAAAAAGTTTTACTGTTTGATCTCGAGGACAGTGTGAAATGTGAATATAATTTAAATTAACATACGGTTAAAATTTCTGAAATAAAAGGATTTAAATTTTGCAAACTTAACGAAAAAATATTCTTTACAAAGTTAAACATATCATTCTAAGATATCATTTATATTGAAGGACTGAATACACATAGCAAATAATAGCACACTTAATAGACTTCAATTATTTAATTTTTAATGTTGTGGAGCTAAAAACTGTTGGATAGGTAGAAAAAATAAGTGTATTATTGAGGGTATAACAAATTAATGTATCGCAAATAAGAACTTAAAGTTGAATTATATATTTAAATGCATACAACCTTAATCGTATTCTTCATAGTTTTATATGTTTCACAAAATAATTTATGGTATAATATATTTTCAAAGTTTGAAATGTAAAAAGACGAAAAAATAGAATTTTGCGGGATTGTATTATTTAAATGTAATATTTTTTGGGGAAATTTTAAATAGATGGTTTTGAGATTTATACGACAAAGTGTGCATATTTTAACTTAGTTTTATATAAATGAATTTTTATTGGAAAAATTGAATTTAGCTTATGGATTTTTATGAATAATTTAAATTGGGTAAAAAAAAAATTGTACTATTGGGGGTTTAACAAAATAATGTATCTCAAATAGGAAGTTAGTGGAATTATATATTTAAACGAGTACAACAAATATGCATTATAAATTACACTCTTTGAGAATAAATAAAACGCATGGTATATATTTTTGAAAGCGCAACCTTGTTAAAGAGAAAAAATACAAAATATTAAAATATACATATTTTTTTTTTTTTTTTTTATCATCCATCTAGATCTTACGGCATTCAAGAGACATTGTACAGAATATAGGAACTCGAAGATGCAAAAATACAGAAAAGTAACATTTTATTTCTTATAAGTTTCGGATATAATGGAAAGAAAAAAAAGTATTCAAAATGAAACACGAAGGCAGTATTGGAATATGTTCAATTGAATTCTAAAAATAGATTTCAAGATAGTATATATGATGACTTAAAACACAAAACACATTCCTAGAATTTTTAGAACTACACAACAAATGACTATACAATAAAAGGAAAAAATACTTCTACTCATCAGCCTCTAATAATTATAGACAACAAACTCCAGAAAATCCTCACGCAAGTAGCTATAAAAAACGACATAGGAAAGAAACAAAAGACTAAATTTATAGAAATTGAAAAAAAAAAAAAAAAAAGACCTCATTGCAACATAATGTATATAATCGACATTTGTTCTTTTTTTATTATCTTGGAATTAAAATCTTTTCCCTAATTTTTTTTTTTTTTTTAATTTTCTCCTTGCAAACCTCCTGGGGGCTCAAATGTTCACAAAGTAATTTATGAAAAAAGTATAATATTTTTCAAGGTAATTTGTGGTAAAAGTATAATATTTTACAAAGTAATTTGAGGTAAAAGTATAATATATTTTTTCAAAGTTTGAAAATATTCGATAAAAACGAGTTTATTACTTAAATATCTAGATAATGAGGAACTTTCAATTTTTTTGGTTTTATTTTGAAATAAAAGTAGAGAAAAACTAAAAAACAATACCATTCTTTCAAAAATTTGAGCTCGGATAGATAGTTAAAAAAAAAAAATACATAGTTTTTCACTTTGCGATTTGGTGGGAAAAAGCTACTTGTGCGTGTGACGTCAATGCGTGGATGATGAACCAGTGTGAAACCTGTTTTAGACGAGGAGGGAGTGATTCAACGTAATCTATACGTAACTACGTCACGATATTTTATACGTTTTTGGTCACATGACTTTTGCTTTGATTTCAAACTCGACTTTTGACAAATTGAAAGCATAAAGATACAAAATAATTGCACTGCTCAAATATATTCGTTTGGTAACATTAGAAAATACAAAAAAATATTCATTTTCCTCACTTACGCAAGTTCCTCATTTTGAAAAACACAATTTTAGCAATACATATGAGGTAAAATATTTCTTAAAGACAACGAGATTTTTACAAATTTGTTGAAATGCACTATGCGCAAAGCTGGTGCCTGATCGATCTGGCTTGATTGGGTTAGTTTATTCCTTTTAGTGCTGTTAGGGAACGGCATATTTTTGCTAAAAGGTTTTACGTTAAATATTTGTATTTCATGTAAAATGTATGTGTTTAAAATTGGATGAAGCTTGTTGTGGGTCTTGCAATAATCGTAATGATGTTCTACTCATATGTCCTATTATTAAGAACCACTATGCATAAACTCTGACGGAAACGCAAAATATACTTTTTCCATTACATTTAAAATGATGTACAAAATACAGTTAGAGAAGGATTTATTTTCTCCGTGAGAATTTTGCTTGCGAGTGACAACGTGATAACTTGTAGGTATGATATTACTCATAGCTTGCCGCTTTACAAAAGGATGAACTAAATCGTATGAAACGTCATTGTAGGTATATAAGTCAAAAGGTTGCCTCTTTCCAAAAGGGATTAATTAATAACCGTAGAGAGTGGCAGATATGTGTGCAGTACCAGATTTTCCTATAAGTAACGCTTTTTAACTAATTAGGAGATAGACAATCACATGACCTTTTTCAATCAATCAGATTTTGTAAATTTTAGTCACAAAGTTTTATTATTTAATCTCATTAGCAGTGTGAAATATTTATTAACATACAGTTAAAATTTCTGTGATAGAGAATTTTATACACTTAACGTTACAATTTCCTTCGCGGAGTTTAACATACCATTCTAAGGTATAATTTATTTTTTTTTTAATTTTTTTTTTTAATAGATTAGACTTAATTTTTTAATTTTGAGCAAATGGAAGCCATTAGTGAAATTAAAGCAATGATTTTTAAAATTATTTTTTAGGTTGAGTTTTGTTAAAAGTCTGACCTTATTGAGTGAATTAGTGTAATCGTACACAATTTTATATTTTACAACGAGTTTATATATCAGTTATATACTTTTTCAGAAACAGAATAGTTATCACTTTGAATAGAAAAAATGACGATTTTTATTTATGTAAGTAATATTCTAAATTTTACGAATTCTGAATATATTATTCACATTTTTATAAGGAATCTATAATTATTTTTCTTCTTCTACTTTCAGAATAGCTTAGGAAGGCATAACACAACATTTCAATATAGTCAATGCTTTCTTTTCAAAGAAAAAGAAAAACATAACTTTGCTATATATCACTCTTTAAATACTTTGAAATTAATTTTATTCGTTGTAACCGGTTGTAATTTAAAGCTTTACTGTTGTATGCGAGCGATATTATACATGTTAGCTGCTTACTCTATAAGATAAAAATTTGTATTACTAATAAAATTGTTAAAAAGGAATCTGCCTATGTTATTTATTTACTCAGTTTTTATGCTTGTGTGAGACTCATTTAACTTGAGGAGGATCAACAGAGAACTATCTGCTAATGCTAAATAGAGATGATTGTAACAAAAACTAACACAATAATGTATCTATTGTATTTTCCAATGCTCTGCAAAATTATGTTGGCAACTTTTTTATCAAAAATTGTTTCAAAATCGGCATATACAGTGCAGGAGACCTGAAAACTAGAATGATGTTTTTCAAAAGTTAGGTTTTATGTATTAATTAAAAATTTATATTATATGTTACTTGTGAAACATTAATAATTTTGTAAATTATTTTGTTTAAGGTTATTAAGTTTTTAATGGTATATGGGGATTGTGATTAGTTTAATTAACATTTATGAGATATAATGGAATATTTACAAGATTTATTTGATGAAAAAATAATCATATAAAACTAAATTGAATAAAATAAATTTACAAGTTGCAAATTCATTTAAGTGATACATTATTTATTCATTTAGAATAATGAAATTGATGAACGAAATGATTTACTATGTTAAAAAAGAAATAATTTTTCGAGAGTTGAAAATTATTAGGCCTAAATTTTTTAAGTTTCAAAGAGCGAAGATTAATCATATAAGACAAAATTGAGTAAAATAAATATATATATGTGGTAAAATCATTCAGTTTTAAATACATGATTTTTATAGATAAAGTAAATTTTTGTGATAATGTTTTAAACTCATCGTTGTGGAAAGTTTAAGTGTGTTCATTTTTTCTAAAGTTATCATTTACAGTATATATTTTATAGGCAAAGTTAATTTTGTGATAATGTTTCAATTTTTTCATTGTAGAAAATTTAAGTTTGTTCATTTTTGCTAAAGTTAGCGTTATCGTTTCACATTTTGAAGACGCGATTTTAATATGTAATTTTTTTTCTACATTAATTTCTTTGTCATAGATACCTAAAGAATGATAATTTTTGTAAGAGTTAGTGTTCACAAGACAATATTTTTTATGTAAAAAGTAAATTTAAGAGTGTTAGTTTTTGTTACAATCATCTCTATTTAGCATTAGCAGATAGTTCTCTGTTGATCCTCCTCAAGTTAAATGAGTCTCACACAAGCATAAAAACTGAGTAAATAAATAACATAGGCAGATTCCTTTTTAACAATTTTATTAGTAATACAAATTTTTATCTTATAGAGTAAGCAGCTAACATGTATAATATCGCTCGCATACAACAGTAAAGCTTTAAATTACAACCGGTTACAACGAATAAAATTAATTTCAAAGTATTTAAAGAGTGATATATAGCAAAGTTATGTTTTTCTTTTTCTTTGAAAAGAAAGCATTGACTATATTGAAATGTTGTGTTATGCCTTCCTAAGCTATTCTGAAAGTAGAAGAAGAAAAATAATTATAGATTCCTTATAAAAATGTGAATAATATATTCAGAATTCGTAAAATTTAGAATATTACTTACATAAATAAAAATCGTCATTTTTTCTATTCAAAGTGATAACTATTCTGTTTCTGAAAAAGTATATAACTGATATATAAACTCGTTGTAAAATATAAAATTGTGTACGATTACACTAATTCACTCAATAAGGTCAGACTTTTAACAAAACTCAACCTAAAAAATAATTTTAAAAATCATTGCTTTAATTTCACTAATGGCTTCCATTTGCTCAAAATTAAAAAATTAAGTCTAATCTATTAAAAAAAAAAATTAAAAAATAAATAAATTATACCTTAGAATGGTATGTTAAACTCCGCGAAGGAAATTGTAACGTTAAGTGTATAAAATTCTCTATCACAGAAATTTTAACTGTATGTTAATAAATATTTCACACTGCTAATGAGAATAAATAATAAAACTTTGTGACTAAAATTTACAAAATCTGATTGATTGAAAAAGGTCATGTGATTGTCTATCTCCTAATTAGTTAAAAAGCGTTACTTATAGGAAAATCTGGTACTGCACACATATCTGCCACTCTCTACGGTTATTAATTAATCCCTTTTGGAAAGAGGCAACCTTTTGACTTATATACCTACAATGACGTTTCATACGATTTAGTTCATCCTTTTGTAAAGCGGCAAGCTATGAGTAATATCATACCTACAAGTTATCACGTTGTCACTCGCAAGCAAAATTCTCACGGAGAAAATAAATCCTTCTCTAACTGTATTTTGTACATCATTTTAAATGTAATGGAAAAAGTATATTTTGCGTTTCCGTCAGAGTTTATGCATAGTGGTTCTTAATAATAGGACATATGAGTAGAACATCATTACGATTATTGCAAGACCCACAACAAGCTTCATCCAATTTTAAACACATAAATTTTACATGAAATACAAATATTTAACGTAAAACCTTTTAGCAAAAATATGCCGTTCCCTAACAGCACTAAAAGGAATAAACTAACCCAATCAAGCCAGATCGATCAGGCACCAGCTTTGCGTATAGTGCATTTCAACAAATTTGTAAAAATCTCGTTGTCTTTAAGAAATATTTTACCTCATATGTATTGCTAAAATTGTGTTTTTCAAAATGAGGAACTTGCGTAAGTGAGGAAAATGAATATTTTTTTGTATTTTCTAATGTTACCAAACGAATATATTTGAGCAGTGCAATTATTTTGTATCTTTATGCTTTCAATTTGTCAAAAGTCGAGTTTGAAATCAAAGCAAAAGTCATGTGACCAAAAACGTATAAAATATCGTGACGTAGTTACGTATAGATTACGTTGAATCACTCCCTCCTCGTCTAAAACAGGTTTCAGACTGGTTCATCATCTAAGCATTGACGTCACACGCACAAGTAGCTTTTTCCCACCAAATCGCAAAGTGAAAAACTATGTATTTTTTTTTTTTAACTATCTATCCGAGCTCAAATTTTTGAAAGAATGGTATTGTTTTTCATTTTTTCTCTACTTTTATTTCAAAATAAAACCAAAAAAATTGAAAGTTCCTCATTATCTAGATATTTAAGTAATAAACTCGTTTTTATCCAATATTTTCAAACTTTGAAAAAATATATTATACTTTTACCTCAAATTACTTTGTAAAATATTATACTTTTACCACAAATTACCTTGAAAAATATTATACTTTTTTCATAAATTACTTTGTGAACATTTGAGCCCCCAGGAGGTTTGCAAGGAGGAAATTAAAAAAAAAAAAATTAGGGAAAAGATTTTAATTCCAAGATAATAAAAAAAGAACAAATGTCGATTATATACGTTATGTTGCAATGAGGTCTTTTTTTTTTTTTTTTTTTCAATTTCTATAAATTTAGTCTTTTGTTTCTTTCCTATGTCGTTTTTTATAGCTACTTGCGTGAGGATTTTCTGGAGTTTGTTGTCTATAATTATTAGAGGCTGATGAGTAGAAGTATTTTTTCCTTTTATTGTATAGTCATTTGTTGTGTAGTTCTAAAAATTCTAGGAATGTGTTTTGTGTTTTAAGTCATCATATATACTATCTTGAAATCTATTTTTAGAATTCAATTGAACATATTCCAATACTGCCTTCGTGTTTCATTTTGAATACTTTTTTTTTCTTTCCATTATACCCGAAACTTATAAGAAATAAAATGTTACTTTTCTGTATTTTTGCATCTTCGAGTTCCTATATTCTGTACAATGTCTCTTGAATGCCGTAAGATCTAGATGGATGATAAAAAAAAAAAAAAAAAAAAAATATGTATATTTTAATATTTTGTATTTTTTCTCTTTAACAAGGTTGCGCTTTCAAAAATATATACCATGCGTTTTATTTATTCTTAAAGAGTGTAATTTATAATGCATAATTATTAAATAACATTTCTAAAAAAATTAATGATTTTGATATAAATTTTGTCTTGCAAACCCTTGCAAATATTCCTGGGGACGCCCATGATTGTGAAACATATAAAACTATGAAGAATGCAATTAAGGTTGTACTCGTTTAAATATATAATTCCACTAACTTCCTATTTGAGATACATTATTTTGTTAAACCCCCAATAGTACATTTTTTTTTTACTCAATTTAAATTATTCATAAAAATCCATAAACTAAATTCAATTTTTCCAATAAAAATTCATTTATATAAAACTAAGTTAAAATATGCACACTTTGTCGTATATATCTCAAAACCATCTATTTAAAATTTCCCCAAAAAATATTACATTTAAATAATACAAACCCGCAAAATTCTATTTTTTCGTCTTTTTACAATTCAAACTTTGAAAATATATTATACCATAAATTATTTTGCGAAACATATAAAACTATGAAGAATACGATTAAGGTTGTATGCATTTAAATATATAATTCAACTTTAAGTTCTTATTTGCGATACATTAATTTGTTATACCCTCAATAATACACTTATTTTTTCTACCTATCCAACAGTTTTTAGCTCCACAACATTAAAAATTAAATAATTGAAGTCTATTAAGTGTGCTATTATTTGCTATGTGCATTCAGTCCTTCAATATAAATGATATCTTAGAATGATATGTTTAACTTTGTAAAGAATATTTTTTCGTTAAGTTTGCAAAATTTAAATCCTTTTATTTCAGAAATTTTAACCGTATGTTAATTTAAATTATATTCACATTTCACACTGTCCTCGAGATCAAACAGTAAAACTTTTTATTAATAAAAATGAATAGCCCTTTATTAATCAAAATAAAAAAAGTCGTCTGGAAAATGAAGGACGAAATGAATGCAGCACTTGTAAGAGAATTTGTTGGCTTAAAAGGTAAAATGTATAGTATTGAAACGGAACATTGCATTAAAAAAAAAAAAAAAAAAAAAAAACTGCAAAAGGCGGTCCTAAGGTTGCGCCGCAGAAAAAAATCACACATGATGTTTATAGGCAGTGTTTCGAAAGAAAATATACAAACAAGAGTAGAAAGTACTCAAATTGTAAACGATAATCATCAACTATATACAACAAAAATCAACAAAATAGCTCTAAATCCATATGATGATAAACGATTTATTTTAGATGACGGTTTTTCAACCTTAGCACATGGACATTTTAAGATTCCATCTTTAATGGATGTAATAATTATTTACATTTTCTTTTTGCTGTATAGATTTAATGTATGCAATATATTTACAACTGAAATATTGTGAAAAACTACAATTGAATTGTTAAAATTGTTGAACATAAACTATGATGTATCATGAAATTTTGTTAAACTTTTATGTAAAATAAAATATTCTAATATGTATTGAATAAATTGATTCATTGAAAACAATTGTTTCCTTATTTTGACTAGAGACTATCTTTCATTCGATTTTAAACTTGTTCATATTAGTATTCATTAAACTTAATCATATACAGATTTCTCTTTCATTTAATAGATTTATTCACATGATATTAGTACAGTAAAATTATAAATGCTCATAAACCGTAGTTCTCTAAACTAAAACTAAATATTAAACGTGAAATTTCATTTATTTTCAAGGAACTACCATTTTTCGATGAAATGTACCAATTTCCTAGAATAATTAGAATATCACACAAAAGGAGTGAGAGTAAGATTTCCACCTTCATATACAAGAACAAGAAACATTGATAGAAGAAAAGGATGAAACAATTTTTTTTTCTTCTGTAAAATAAACTCACAATAAACAAAAATATACAACAGGATTTTATTAGTCTTGAATCGAATCTCGCCCTAAAAATATTAATTTAATTATAAAATATATTTTGTAAACATATAGTTTTATTATTCAACATTAGATGGCGCCACCAGCTTTGTAAGATAGGTAAGATCACTCAGTTCGAACATTCGCCGCAATGACGTCACACTGTCACCCCTGCTCCCTTAGTTAGAACTCTCAGCTCCCCAAGTTAGAACTCCCTGATCTGCCTGATCCGTGAGTTAGAACTTTCTGCTCCTCTTGCTCCCCAAGTTAGAACTTTCTGCTCCTCTTGCTCCCCAAGTTAGAACTTTCTGCTCCCCTTTGCTCCCCCAAGTTAGAACTTTCTGCTCCCTGGGCGAGAACTCCCTGATCCGGCTGATCCGGTGAGTTAGAACTCTCATTTTTATACTACTGACGTCATTTTGACGTACTCACAGAAACTTCACTT
Source organism: Linyphia triangularis (assembly GCA_963978545.1). NCBI lineage: Eukaryota > Metazoa > Arthropoda > Arachnida > Araneae > Linyphiidae > Linyphia > Linyphia triangularis. The sequence goes on from OZ021727.1 coordinate 58,567,110, forward strand.
ATGTTTCCAATTTATCATTATTTATGATAATTTATAATGTAAATTAAGTATGCTATTTGAATTATATCATATAATATCGTAAAATAACTAATTTGATAAAAAAGTTTAAATATACTGAGTATTTTAGATAGTTTTTTGTTTACCACTGACAAGCCTGCAAGGAAAGTTAAGATAGTAATGAAATTCAGCTCATAATGAGAAACAAATGATTCATTTAAAGTAAGTTCACTTATAAAGAGTTTGAATTCTTAAAAAGATAAGTAAGAAAAAATATATTGGTAAAAATGGATTTTCACTTTTCTCCTCTGAGAACACCGTTCCAGATGCTTTGACTGAATAAATATGCAGGGTCAATTAGATCACGCGAATACAGTTATACTTAATTATTTACTGAAAGTTATAGAAACAATTAATTTTATGAGAGAAAATCATTAGAACTACTAACGAAATGTAGTTGTGACAGATCCCAATCAATGAAATACAAACAAACAGTTCAAAATTCTAAAGAGCAGACGTCAATATTTTTCAAAGTTCTCTGGTGCCTTTACGATTTCTTTGGAGAAAAACTGAGAAAAAAGTCATTTTTAAAAACCTTACAACTCATCGCCTTGATATTTTTGAGCAATCAGATTACAATTCACTAAGCGTACCATAAATATAACAAAACGCGAGGTAGATCACATCCAAACAAAAATTAGTTCACTCAAAAACGCAAAAGATGAGGGAGGTCTAGAAGTTAAACGTATTTTGCTATGGTTGGTTCCATGTTGTTACTAACACAAAAACAACCATAAAGTATTACATATGCAGTGCAACATCCAAAAACTAAAATGATTTAACAAAAATACATGAGATTGATGAAAAGGCCCTTCAATTCAAATGATCTATTTTGCATGGGCGTATTCGCTTGTTTTATAGCATACCCCATTTAACGCGAAAACTGGCCTGTTCAAAGTAACAACTTCGAACACTAGAAAAAAAATAGAGTTAAGAAAAAATAAAGAAGAAAAAAACCCTGAAATAATCCAAGAGTCCGGAAACAAGCTTGGTTTTCATTATTGAAGTACCAAAACCCAGATTTGGAAAAAGTAATGAATACAATACAAGTAGAAGATTTTCTAACGATATGGTCTGGTTGCTGAAACCACGAGATATAATGTCAATTTGATTCCCTGATTGAAGATGATTTTAGAAATATTATCTAGTAGTTATAGAACTTTTATGAAGAAATTTTCTAACAACTCCATGTCTATGTACAGCCATACCCTCGGCATCCTATGACTCTAAAGTCATCCTATGACTCTGCATAAAACGCTATTATATGACCTCATAGTTGTAAAAAATGCCTTATTGCTGATTGGGAGGCTAAAATAAGAAATTGTGGAGATAAGGAAAACATATTTAAGGTATATTGCTTAAAATAGTTAAAAAAAAAAAAAATTCGAGAAAATAATGGAATACAGATGTGTGGAATAGACTACTATTGAGTTCTGATCCGCTCATAATAAATATGATATATATTATACCCTAAAAAGAGTAAAGTCTTTCATAAGAATACACTAGCCACCAAAACCAAATAAAGCCAGACTAGAATCTGAATAAAATCTTCGAATAAATCATCAGATGAAGAGCCAAGATAAGCTATTTGGTGTAAAACTAGCAATATTAAAATACCAAATAATTATGGGATTAATAGTGAATTCAATGAACATTTTGAAAATGCAATGATATTTTTTAAAAACATTGAACATACATAGCGATAAATCATAAATTAATGATAAGTCAAGTACAGAATGGTTTAGCATAAAATTATCCATTAATATTATCCAATGATAATGATATTAGTATAAAAAAAAAAAAAAAAAAAAAAAAAAAAAAATTATATTTTTAATAAAGTAATTTTTTTTTTCATCTAAAGAAGAAAATTTACTATTTTATTCAATAAATTAAAGTATTATAGCATTTAAACACTATACTGGCGTGAAAATAGTTTTGGCCAACTTTTCGATCCAAATACCCCAGTGTGCATCGTTCTGATGTTTTTGGGGGGGTACTGTACCTTTTTTTTCATCACTAGCACTAGATAAGGCTTTATAGAAATCATTTAGAAAACATGTGCCATACAATAAATAAAAATATCCATAAGAGCAGAGTTAAATTGCAGGAAAGCCTCGCCATGCGTTTTTTATTCCCGTATTTCAGCAGTAGCCGCTCAGTCAAATTTTAGCATAGCATTATTTTTATTATAGCAAAGGCTTTAAAACTGACCGGGTAATCTTCTGTTTTTTCTTGTATACCCAAGGTTTGGGACGTCATCGTCTCCGTGTAACGATTGCCTGTCGATGTCCCCGCTGACTGATGGTGTCTTCCGTAGCTCGAAGCCAGATGCAGACACAATTCGCTCACTTGTGTCGATTTTAGCAAAGTTTTCATAAGCAGTGATTAAGCTTCCAATTAAAGCCAACAGAATGAATATGGATAGTAAAAATCTGTAAATAAATTTTTTTAATTACGGGGTGAATATACTTAAACTGAGGTCATTTAAAACAGTCTGGAGCCTTTAGAAAAAAACTTTTTATTTGTACTTCAGGGGATCAAGTGAAAATAATCTTGGAAAATTGTTCAAATTGGGGCAATTGCCGCTTCGAGAGCCACAATTATATGATAGATTTTCCTTTATATGACAGATATGCCTAACTTTATTAGATTTTCTCTTTGGTTTCTCACTTATAACTTTCCCGATTTGATATAGCATGAAAAATCCCTTAAATACAATCCCTTCAAGTTCCTCCTTTCCATCTGTGGTACCATACATTTTTATGTTAATTTTATTACTTTTTTAGGTATTTTTACATGGTTTAAGTAGTATGAATACCAAATACTATGATAATGTGTTTACTGGAATAATCTCAACACAGGTTCAAACAAAAACAGTTTAATTATGGAAACCCTCTATAATAAAAAAAAATCAATTTCGATGGTTGAAAGTCACTTTGTCCACATTTGTAAACCTTCCAATAACTCAAAAAGATTTCCAACTTGGGAGAAAGTAAAAGTGATCTTTTGAAAAATATTTTTTAAAGAAATTTTAAAACTGCAACACAAAATTATAATTTGTAAGTGACTTTTTATGCAGGAGGAAAGAAAGATCTTGACTTCATCTTCACATTGACACCAATATCTCATTTTGTCTAAAATAATGGGTCATCGATTAGACTTTTAACCATCTATGATCAGTGAAATATTCTGAACAAAGTATGCATTATCATGGAAATAGTAATATGTTGTACAAAATAAAATAGATTGTAAAATAATTACATGACACATATTGCAGCTGTGGTTAGTTTTTTGATAACGGGATTGCACGTCAGCTTTATGTCAGTGATGTTGGTACGTGGCATAAGAACTGTAAAAATTTGAAATGAAATTAATACTAATCAGATGACGTAAATGGATACAACTTAAATAAAAAGAATTGAAACAAAATTATAACTTATAAAAATAGAATAACAATTAACTTTCTAAGTATTGTTGAGAATATGAACTCTTATAATGCGGTTTTCATCTCCATTTTCGTGATATTTTAGTTTTCTAAAATACTAATTAGCTGACCACTTGCAATACAAATCTCTTTTTGGTTTGACTTTGACTGTTGTTTTGTATAATATCTTACCAAGCTATTATGTAAAAAGCATTAAAAAAAATCAGACGATACTATTTTGATTAAGTGTATAATAAAATTTATAACTAAATGAATAAAAAAGTAGCAATTCTCTTTTATTTCAATGATTGTGGTGTTTTCTGTTTATAGAACACGTTAGGAAAAGTCGTAGTGCAAGTTCTTACTTGTACTCTTGACAACTTTTCTCTCTGAATATAGTGTTCCACAACATCAATAAAAATGATACTTGAACCATTTAGGATCATGACGTCCAATACATAATGTCGCAAAATTTTTCTGTATATAATTGTAAATAGTGTATAGATTTTTTCCCCCAAAGTTATTGTTTAAAAAAAAAAAAAAAAAATCATTTGTTAGAAGCGATAATACAGGTTTGAAAATATATAAGCAACACCCCAGTTAACCAAGAAACTTTGAGATGTTTCACTTGAGCTGATTGCCGGATTGACTGCTTTTGTGTCTTTGGTAAAGTTGCCAAGTGATGACATCGAAACCGCAAAGAAATGGAATTTGAGGTCAGTTGGAGTTTCTGAGCTGTTTTGAAAGAAGCTCTGCGCTTACTGAATTATCATTGTATCTGAAGTTGTCTTCACTTTGAAAAAGTTCGATCGGGAGTGTTTTTGTTGTGTAAGAGATTTTTGTGAGCTTCTGCATAAAACGAAGAATAAATTAACAGCTTTTATTTTGTGAAAGCTGTGTCGTCATTTCCTCTGGAAGAATTCGTAACCATACCCTTATTAACACGAATGACATCGTATTCAATTACTGCTAAGAGTTTTCTTTTACACGTGATTTTTTTAATAAATGTAATTCACAAAGATTTATTGACTTTCTTCGGGTAACTTTTTAGAATTGATAAATTACGTTTAAGAATTGAAAAATTTGTTTTTAAGTGAAATCCAAATGTCATGGAAAGTATATCGTACTGTCGTTGGTTATATTCAGAATATCACTGATGATGGTTTTATTCAGAAGATCAGCGGGTGGATCACAAGAATCAGGCAGACAAGCACCAATGAGGATGGGAACAGGCTGAAACAAAATAAAAATTTATCTCATACATAATTTCAAAAAAATCTTTCAACAAAAATCTATTTTTTTATTTAACTCTTATAATTAATTAACGAACCCAGATATTTTCTAATTATATTTATTATTGCATCAGATGTTTTATAAAATCCTATTTAAATGCACGTCTTTGTCGTAATTTGTAGTCAAAATCTTTGCTGCCGAGTATGCTTGCGTTCTCAATCACTTTATCTCTACTAGCTTAACTACAAAATCTATAAAGGCAAATCTATAAAGGCAAATCTATAAAGGGTAACGTATAAAGGCTTGATAAGAAGAGATATGTTCTTAAAGTAGTAAAACTATTACTTAAAAGTACTGATTTCTATAAAACAATGAACTATTACGATTTTGATTAAACACCTCTAGTGAACTGAAATGTTCTCAAAACAGATTTATGAATCATTTTGTTGTAATAGTGACATGCTGAAATGTTATACATTCAATTGCCATAATTCAAAATGGCAGCGTGACTCTTGCATATCCCTTGCGACAGGAAACTCCAAACAACTAGTTAACATACCTTGAATTCAATAAAAAGAAGAAGAAAAAGAAAAAGAAAAAAAAGAAAGAAAAAGGGGTGGGGGTGGGGGGAAATAAAAGGAAGTTGCAGTCTTTCATGATTTTTAGAGAACAAAGCAACCGAATACGGAAACGCGTGACAGGGAAATCCTAGTCACTAACTACAAACTATCCCATGTTTTTTAAGCTTAAAAAACTTTTCTTGAATTTGATGTTGTCTGTTGTGAATAGAAAACTTCACCTTAAATAAATCTTACAAGTCCGGGGGAAATAACGATATCGACTAAGGGAGAATTTTTATATAACAATTTTAATACGTAAATGCATTGAGAGCAGCAGAGCTGATATCTGCTCTCTGCCAAGGTTACATCTCTTCTTCTCTTCTTTTCATCCAGTGTTTCTTCTTATACATTTGGCGCGCATGCGCATACATTAATATAAACAGAGAATGTAATAGTATTAATCTATTTGTAACACACTCCCACCTTTTGAGTGTACCTTAATCTAAAACACTCAAAACAATATACACATAGATTCATTACAAACTACTTAATGTATTATCTATACACAAAACACAATACAAATATAAAACAAAGAATTTAAATCAACATTGATATTCAAAATACAAAAGAATACAATTTGTTTTCACACTCGTACAGGTACTTTCACAACTCTACCACTACTGGTGGTCAAAGGAATTGGTTGTGTGTCCTGATTCTCTAAGTTGTTATCCATTTCCAGTCGGTATAACCTTTGAACTGGTCTTAAAAATTCGGTACTTTCAGTTTTAACAAGTGCAAGTCTTATGTGTCCATCTCGACCAGGAATGAGTTTTATCACACGTGCTAGATTCCAATAAGCGCGTTTCCTATTAGAGTCTTCGAGAAGAACAATTTCTCCTACTTTGAGAGGCTTAAATTTCGAATCTTTAATTGCCTGCTGCCTTAATTGCCCCAAATATTCTGAGCGAAATCTTCGTCTTAATAATTCCCTAATTTTTTGTAGATACTTTGCTCTCTTACTTAATTTTTCTTTGTCTACATTATCAATATCTGGCACTCCATATTCTTTTATTTCGCGCAGAAACATTTCGGGAGTTAACGGAGAACCGTCCTCCACATCTTCCGACACATAAGTGAGAGGTCTCGAATTAATTACTCTTTCGCAATCACATAGCACGGTGAGTAACTCTTCGTAATCGAGAGAAGCACGACCTAGAATCTTGCGGATAATTTGTTTCACCATTTGTATCAACCGCTCACACCAACCACCCCACCAAGCAGCTGTCGGAGGGTTAAATTTCCAACAAATTTTTTGCTCAGCGGCTTTTGAACAGAGAGTATCCCAATCAAGGGCTTCAAGAGCTCTCTCTGCCCCAAGGAAATTCGTTCCATTGTCCGAGAAAATGGTGGTTGGCCGGCCTCTACGTGCAACAAAACGTCTTAATGATTGAAAAAAGATTTCAGTACTCAAGGATGTGACTAACTCCAGGTGTATTGCTCGATAGACTGCACAGGTGTATAAAACTATGTAGGATTTTCTCCCATCTTTCAAATAAAGGGGTCCCGCCAAATCACATCCTACAACTTCAAAAATTGCAGCATCACGAACTCTATCGTTGGGCAAGATGCCCGGAGCAGCATCACACCTTGTTGCCTTAAATCTTTGACACTTTATACATGATAAAATACAATTTCTTATAGTTTTACGTGATTTCAAAATCCAATATTTTTCTCTTAAATGAGACATCAGCATAGACGTACCTCCATGCAATAAATCATTATGTGTGCTTATTATCAACAACTTTACTACAGGATGTTTTGATGGTAAAATAATTGGAAATTTAAAGTCATTTGTATCGTCACGATATGCGACGTTAGTCTTAGCTCTAATTAATCCATTACTATCGACCATTGGTCTAAGTTTTTTAAGATTCTCATCTTTTTCACTAGTAAATGATTCTTTTTGAATTAATAACAATAGAGATATTTCTGCTTTATCTATTTCTACAACCGATAAATCCTTAGAAAAGTTTTTATTTACATTTCTAAAGTTATTATAAAATCTTAATATCCAAGCAATCATTCTAACAATCCTTTTAAAAGATGAGAAATATTTATAATACCAATTGCTATTTTCATTATCTTTTGTTAATGTGACAATAATAGTTTTCCGTTTCTCTGCATTAACCAGGTCCTCATCTGGCTCGTCATTGCATTTTGGCCAATTATCTTCCTTTTCAAGTAACCAATCCGGTCCCTCCCACCATTTACTAATCATTAATTGTTCTACGGAACATCCACGAGAAGCCAAATCGGCAGGATTTAGAGCTCCCGGAACATGATTCCATATTACAGTAGGAGTCAAAAGACGAATTTCTCTAACGCGATTTAAGACATAAATCCCCCAATTTTGATCTCTTCGTAGCCAACACAAAACTGTAGTGGAATCAGTCCAACAATGCACATTAGCGTCAGAAATATTAAGATCCTTAATTATTGAAGACAATAACCTTGCCCCTATGCAACAAGCGAGAAGTTCTAAACGAGGTATAGTGATAGGCTTTAAAGGTGCTATTCTCGATCTTGCGTTAACTAACCTAATATCTACTAAACCTTTACTTACCACTCTTATATACACGCAGGCACCATAGGCCAATTTACTCGCATCACAAAACAAATGCAAACTTATCGAGTCATTATTTTCCGTAAAACCTAGCCATCTAGGAATTTTAATATCAGATAACAAATGCAATTGTTGTCGCCATACCTTAAACTTATTGCTTAAACGTTTCGGAATTTCTTCATCCCACTTAAGTTTCAAATCCCACGTTTCTTGTAAAATCAATTTAGGTAACAACATCACAGGAATTGCATATCCGATAATATCATACAATTGATTTGCAACAGCCAACACTATCCTTTTTGTAATTAACTCATCCGATTCGTCAAATTGTTTCACGATACAAGACAAATTGTCCTTACCTGTATCCCATTCCAAACCTAGAAGTGGTATTTTATTTTCGATTGGAGGCTGTTCCTCAAAAACCGCGTTTGGTAGATTTGATTTCCAACCCCTTAAATTAAAGTGACCTGACGACATAATTATTTGAGATTCCAGAACGAATTTTTTCATTTCTATTTCAGAATTAAAACTTGTTACACAGTTATCAACGTAAAACGCTGTCTTAAGGACTTCTGCTGTGTTACTTAAATTCCCTGGAACTTGACTTAAATGATATTGAATTGTCGCGGCCAATAAAAACGGGCTACAAGTTAGTCCGAACACTACTCTCCTATGTTTGAATTCTACTATTTTTTCTGGGTCATCTTTATCGAACCACAGAAATCTTAAAAAATCTCTATCCTTATCTTTAATAGAAATTTGTAAAAAAGCCCTTTCTACATCTGACGTAACTCCAATTTTATACTTTCGAAACTTATTAAGTAATGATGGTATCAATTCCATTAAATTAGGTCCAGTAGCTAAACAATCATTTAACGAAGGGCAACCTGTTAAGTGCGCAGACGCATTATAAATTGGTCTTATTTTTGTCGTCTGACTATTTTCCTTATAAACAGGTCTGTGGGCTAAATAATGAAGACCCTCCCCTGCATTGTTTACCTTTTCAATGATACCCAGTGATAACCATTCAACAAAAACTTTCCCATAATTATCAAAATTATTCGAAGTTATTAATTTTCTTTTTGTACTAGAAAGGCTCTTTTCTGCCAATACTTTATTATCTGGCAAAAGTGTTTTATCTACAACCCATGGAAGTGAAATTTCGTATCTCCCTTCATCATTAATGCCAATGGTTTCTTTAAAATATTTCTGCGTTTCAACTTCTAAATCTTGTTTAGATTGATTAATGGCAGATTCCGAGATCTGGATGGTATCTAATGCCCATAAGTCTGAGATACATTTCCCCCTCGCCAACAAGGAAGTATTAACCAGATGGCTCGCCAAATTTCCCTTCTTTTCCGCACTACCACTTGGAAACGAATTAATGGGGCCTATTAAAGACCATCCCAACCTATTCTCAAGTGCAGTGAGGCTCGTATTCTTCAAATTTAGTATTCGCCCTGTCAGCAATCTTCCCAAAATATCTGATCCTATCAATAAAGCAATTCTCTTTTCTACTTTTAGTTGCGTATTTTCTAAATCATAAATCTTAACTCCTTGATTTTGGAGTGTTTTTATCCACGGACCAGATGGGACCTGTTTTATATCAGAGCAAATATTCGGTACACTTAAAACTTCAAATTTACATTGATATTTTCTATCAACACTACTTGCTTCAATTAAATAATTATCATGCACACTTTCTTCTGTTTCAACACAGCCAAAAAGAGAATGTTTTAACTTAGTTTTTCCAATTGGTTCATAATTCATAACCTTAGCTATATTATTACAAATATATGACTTACATGAACCTGTGTCAAAAATGCATCTTATTAACATTTCTTTAGGACTATTATGCAATCTTACAATTAAAGTTTGAAGCAATACATCAGAGAGTTGCAAGACATTATTATTAAGCGTATTTGTTTTGTTTTCTTCTTTTTCTCTAGTTGAAAGATTTTCAACTTGTTTAGAGGCCAAATCAGGACATAACAAAATAAAATGCCTTCGTTGACATAAGGGGCACTTATGTCTAGATCTGCATGAATTTGATTGGTGATAAAGTTTGAGACAAACAAAACAAGCCTTCTTTTTCTTAATGATTTCTTTCTTACAATCTAAACTCATAGAAGCAGCTTCATTACAACTCTCTGAAGAATGATATTTTTCACAAAATATACAAGTATCAGATTTCTTAAATTTTTTATCATGCGATACAGATTTATCATTAAACAATAGATCAGAAGTAGTAGGAATAATCTTAGTCTCTACCTTATTAAATTTCTTAGAAATATTTACTTTTTCAGAAACAAAAGATTCCTTAGCCATATTAACTCGAAATTCAGATTCAACTTCATTTTTAACAAAATCTATTAATTTGTCTAAATCCGTCTTACCCGTTACCTCCATAGACAATCCTCTTTGCCTCTCCCAAATATGAATTAAATCACTTGGAAGTGCAGACTCAACGAGTGGAAATAAGAAGTCAGCAAATCTGTCCTTGGTTAATCCTAAAGACTCTAAGGCACGTAATTGAGTCTGTAGTTGGTCGTACAATGTTGACAAGTTTACGTTTCTTTTGTCACTGATCACTAAAGTGAGTAGATCTCTTATGTAAACTTGTATTAGGACACTTTCTTTTCCAAATCGTTCTTTAAGGTAGTCCACAGCTTTGCGGTAGTTAGCACTCGTTGACGGGAAGGAGTTAACTATTCGCCTGGGCGGGGAATTCTCCAGTGTGGCTTGAATAAGGTACTGGAATTTGTCCCTTTTGTCGAGACTTGCATCCTCGTCTATCTTAGAAAATTGGGACCAAAAACTTAGCCAGTTCCTTGGGTCTCCATCAAACTTCCGCAGCTCGATCTCCGGTAACTTCTTCTTCTAATCCAAAGGTCCCGGGTTCGTATCCCGGCAGGGATGCCACATGTTGTGAATAGAAAACTTCACCTTAAATAAATCTTACAAGTCCGGGGGAAATAACGATATCGACTAAGGGAGAATTTTTATATAACAATTTTAATACGTAAATGCATTGAGAGCAGCAGAGCTGATATCTGCTCTCTGCCAAGGTTACATCTCTTCTTCTCTTCTTTTCATCCAGTGTTTCTTCTTATACATTTGGCGCGCATGCGCATACATTAATATAAACAGAGAATGTAATAGTATTAATCTATTTGTAACATTGTCTATTATCAAATAGAATTTTCTGATCAAGGATAGTAAAAGTGTTTAACTTTTAGAACTTGAAAGAAAGTTACCCATTTAATTCCAGAACAGGCATAAAAATTAGGAGACAAATCAAAAACGTACATAGAAGACTATCTGCTTAATCAGAACATACAAAGGTCAAGTACCTTGTTCTATACAAAGATTAAATGCCTTAAAATCAAGTCAAGTACAAATATTCACATTACTAATGTTCCGGCGTTTAACAGTAACTCTCAGTGACTGAGCTCTCCTACTTGATAACGTTTTAATATTCATTTGAACTCTTTCTTCGCTTTCACTATTGAGTGTAACAACTGCATATGATTATGCTATCAATGGAAATCCAAGGTGTTCATTTTTAAAAACCCCTATTTTGGGCAGACTGAAACATGTAGTAATCAACATATGTTAAGAAAATTTCATTCATTCAAGCATATGTTCATCAAATGTAAACAATGTACTTTAAGAGTTGGAATGAAAGTTAATTTTACATGCTAAAACTTATCAGAAAAATATTTTTTATGTCTGTCTTATAATTGCTATCTTTGAAGATATTTGCAAAAATATTAATTATATTATATCCTTTTTTATTTGTCTAAGTATTAAGAACAATTTTAGTTTACTACCTATAGAGATCATTTTCCTATAATCTACTATACCTAATTTATCAAAGTTTGAGGATAACTACAGGCTACGTATACAATTGGCGATCTCTCCAAACGCCCTCTTTAGATCCGTCCCCTGTATCCTACAATTAACTATGAGTTTCAAGCATTGATTTGTGAAGTTAGGTGGTAAATATTCTCTCACCTCTCCATAAAGAGTTGTTGTCATTTGTAGATTGCAGTATTGACCATGGAAATGCCCCACAGTGCCTTTTGCTTTTGAAGGAGCTGAAGCACTAACGCATTCGTCAAACTCACCCATCCAATGGAAGTTTCCACGCATTAGACCTCTCTCAGGTTTTCCAAAAGAATCGAACACTAAAAAAAATACGATTTTATGTACATACCAAAATATGTTTGTAACAGTAAAATTCTTTTATGGATATTTGACAGAAACACATTTTTTATTTTCTTGTTCTTATCCTGGGAGTACATTTTTGTACTTGAAAAATCCCATCAAAAGAATTCCGAATCCTCTTCCTTTCAGACTCAATGCATGAAAGAAAATAGTCATATAGCAAGTTTTCTTAATGTTTTACATAGTGAGAGAAAATCTCATAGTACGAGTTCTCACAGTTTATGTAGAAAGGAAGTTAGTAATAGTTATAATAGTAAATATTTCGCATCTAGCATAGCAACTACACGGGGGGAGCAATCGCCCCATGTTCAACCAACAGCGGGGGCATAGGTATCATTTCGTCCCCACCCCAAAAATCTGTGAAAATGTGTTTTTCCAGAACTTCTCCCTCCTTTAGAACAAAGATTATTTCTAAACACATGATTTTGAAGTTGAGTTGCATATATTATCTGTGATGTTTATGTTGAGTATCCATTCAAATTCTTCAAGTATTAAGGTACATAATTTCTCTATCATTAATCATATCTGCAGGAGTACAAATACGCTTCCAATATCGATGCGGACCCTTGTAGACTGGCCGTTGCTTCGAATCTTGGCCAATCTCGCCTATGCTGGATAAAATATACTGGAAGTTTTGAAATGTTGATGTAGAGTTTTAAGATTGAAATATATTTTTATAAGAAAGGATGGAGCGGTAAAAAATATGTAAACTGACATTATTTAGTGACATGTTTATTTTTTAATAAATCGTATATTTTGGAACGATGATCGAGTTTCGATATGGATTGGCCAATCTTCCAAAAAACCCTTGTTTCCGACTTTAGCCAATACCGCTATGCTACCTCGGATTTCGTTTTGAAATCCAAGTTGCGAATAACTAACACTACTATAGTGTAGAGTAGATGTACTAATCATCCAATTGTAAAACGTAAGCAATGGAAAACTATGTCTTAAATAATGTAAGAAGATTATAAACGAAACATATACTTTGAGAGTGCCCCTTTATAAAAAAATAGCAAAATATAAACTCGAGAAAACAACTGTTCCTAAATGATAAAAAAAAAAATTTGAAAAAAGAAATATTCCCTCCGGAATGACTTTAAATAAACACTCGGAAAACCATAAAATAAATGTAAACTACAGAAAATAGTGAAAATAATAATAATAATAATAATAATAATAAAAAAAAATCAAAAAAAATTTAAATAATTTGAGAGTATAAACTGCCAAATTAGTGATAAGTAGTTCTTGCTGAATAACGATCTAGTCAGGTTACCAGAAAAGCGAGTAGTAAACGAAAAATCACTAGTGCGTTTCAGTTGTCGAAAAAAAATGTCTAGGTGTGATGTGATATGTGCTTTTAAGGTATCGAATGTTTTAATTTATTGTTAATTCCGTTCCATTTGCTACCTAAAATGCCTGGATTTGTAGCGTGTGGGCCGAATGAGGCTCTGGTCGTTTTCGGTAAGAAATATTTTTATACACTTTGCTATTTTGTAAATAAACAGTAAAACATATTTCGACCTTGGATGATTTCGTCTGAAAATAAGCTCATTCTTTGTTTGTTTGTTAACATAGTTCCGGCTGCTTATTTCTACCATTTTCAAGTGGTATATTGGTAACATGGTCAAATACTCCTCTTAAGATTGAACTATGAAAAGACTACTCGCTTAAAACCTCTCTCCAACTCACCCCACCACTACAAGAGGACATTGAACCCACGACCTATTTAATGTGCACCAGTCCCCATTATTGCAGCCATCGGTATGAGATCTCCCGATTATGAGCTCAGTGCTTTTAATTGCTTACTGTTACGGTGTTAAGCTATGAAACTTAATTTGTTTGACTGTTTCACTTTCAGGAATGTTTAAGTAAAACATGGGCGTAGTCAGGAATTTATTTCGGAAAAGTGGAAAAGGGGTATGAAATAAAATATTTTGATGAAAGGAAATTTTAATTTTAAAATTCATTTTTGTTCATGGATTAAACTATGCAGAAAAGTTTAATTACAAGTGGGAATTTTTCTCAGTAGCATTTAAAACAAGCAAAAATATAAATGAATATGTGATGTGTATCAAATATTTATCACGTATTAAAAAATGAGTAGTCTTGGTTGTACTGGAACAAGGAGCATTTTCGGAGACAACAAAGATTCTATCATTGAATAAGAAGAATCCCTTTCCGCTAAACAGACCGACAATCGAGACGAGACCATCTGTCATAATGTCTTAATGTCGTCATCATGTCAAGACATTTTCAAAAATAAGAGAACAGCTTTTGTGTCACGGAATCGAAATGGTTAGAAAACGTAGGTCAGAATATGTTAATAGAATGGAACGAAAATTAGGGTTTTGCATTAACAAGCAACCTAGAACTGAACATATTTTTTGTATGAAAGAAATCATACTTTCATTTATTTTCTTTTCAAATGGTCACAAATGTTGAAGGCATGTTGAGGGCAGGCGCGTAGCCAGGGGGTGGCTGATGGGGCTGCAGCCCCCTCCGAAATTTTCAAACCTCGAAAGTCAGAAATAGATCTATTTATGCTTGGATAGTTAAAATTTGAAACTAACACAAGTTTTCGTTATTTTCTAATTTTTTGAAATTGGACAGACAAAGCACTGGAATTATTAACGAATCGAATTAAGTTGAATCTGCCCTGAATGTAGCACTCCAGACTTCAGGCGTGATGACAAGTCGACGTGATACGCGATGTCTAGTCTCGTTGGCGCGGACTTTCGTCCGACAAAAGGCTTTCAGAGTCCTGGGGATGGGAGGGGGGATCTTGAACTTGTCTAGTCCATGATCCCTCCCCCCCCCCCAGGGACTCTGGTTCACTAGTACAATAGGTGACAAGGGGTGTCCAGAAAGCCTCAAACCGGCTCTTTCTTAGCAGCCATCTCCATCCTTCAAGAGCAGCATTGTATACATATTCAACATTGCTCGGATCCCACGTTGTTAAACACTTCAGAATTCTCTATATAAGAAATTTCTTATTTCTACCCCATTCAAGGTAAGTGCAATTTTCACTATTCAAATAAATTATTTTATATAAATTTTTACGATCATAAAGCTTTTTTTTTAAAACTATTGACCTATTTCGCTGGGCATGCGGATTGGGACGTTAAAGCGTTAGATTGGGACTTTGTTAATCAAATGTTAATGGTTATTGTTGGCAATAACATTATAACTCCAATAATAAATTGATTTAATTATAATATTTTAATAATTAATATATTTTTATTGAAATATGTTTACCTAAATTAATTACCATATAGTTTTAAAATTCCAGTAACTAATTATGCTATATGTGCTAAAAGTATTACAATCCCAAAAAGTGTTTATTTGTTTTTTAGTTTGATTAATTTTGATTTGTAAATTATTGAATGATAATCATTGTTTCCGAAGTTGACATTTATAATTTCTCAGCCCCCCCGGAAAAAAAATCCTGGCTACGCCCCTGGTTGAGGGGTTTTCATTTTCTAATCATCTTCATCAAACTGGTAACGTATCACTTATAGCTTTACGACTTGTAAAATTCATATCGGGTCTATGGTCTAATGAGATCAACTCAACTTATAATTTCGAGAGAGGTTGCATCCCTTTATCCCCTTCACAGGTTATGCCCCTGCTCTAAAACAAGTTTTCACTATAAACTTGAGTCAATAATTTTTTTCAACGATTGCTAAAAAAACCGGCTATAACGATTTTGATTAAAATTTCTGTGGTATTACCTCTTAAAGTGTTCTAATCGTTTCCACCTCCGAAATGCCCGTAGAAAAGCGACAAAAGAGCAAAAAGTTAAAAAACGAGTGCCCTTAACACAGAGCTCTCTGTCTTTGAACAGCACCCATCAACGATTGATTTTTTTCTGTTTCACGCACAACAAAGAACAATGTAATGTCTATCGAATAAAATCGGCAATTTTGACATTTTGGCGCAGTTTTTTTTTTTTTTTTTTTTTTTTTTTTTTTTAAATTCAAATGAGTGAAATTATGAAAATGGTAAATAACACCATATCAAATTTTAATGCAATGACCAGTGTAATCGAAAGTTATGCGATGTTCCACACCCCTAGTTTTATATAATACTTGACGTTTTTTATATACTATAATGCCATTTGTCGGCATCTCCACCTAAGTGTAATTGCAAAATTCATTTAAATGTCATTTATAATCAGTTCACATGCATTTATGTAGGTGAACAAACTTTTTAGATTCATTTTAAAAGAAAAAGTTTAGAATGTATAATTGTTGAAAAATTTTGGAAAACAAAATTAGGAATGCTTTTCTTGAATTTGTTGATTGAAACATTTATCTGTATAAAGAATATAAAATTCTCTTCAGTTTTATGTTTTACTTTTTTTATTCCTTAATTTATTACGCTTGCTGACGTTCGTCTACAACTTAATGATACCCAACGCATAAATTTAATTATAAAGTTAACTTTCTTAATCTCCACATAATTTCAGAATGGCCTTATTCGTGCATTATTGATAAGGAGTATTCCCTGCACGAGGCAGGTTGCTCGATTCACTGCATAATTTATACATACATTTTTTACATTTGGGAAGAACCTGGAATGGAGTAAAGGGAAATAACCCGAAACTAGAATTTTACAATTACTTAGGTCAACTTTGAATTATTCTATATACTTCGAGGGAATATATCGAGGTCAAAAAATATGTAGCTTGTTATGTTTTTATATTGCTGTGTGTAAAGGTAATTCTTTGAATTCACAGAACACACATTTTCAATTAACAGATTTCCTTGAATAATTCTTGGTCAAGGGAAGAAGGATGATAAATTTAAAATAAAAGTTTAATGAGAGTTGTTGATTGAACTTTGTTTCCTTTCTCCTGTAAACTGAGGATATGCTTTTCGATAAATATTACATTATCCTTTCTAGTAAAACAGAGGAGAAATAGTCGTTGAAGGGCAATGGACAAGGGAAGAGAACTCTGTGTTAAATGCATTCGTTTTTCTAATTTTTACGCACTTATCGAATTTCTACTGAAATTTCGGAAGTGAGGACGTTTAAAACAACTTAAAAGGCATTATCACAGCGATTTTGAACAAAATCGCTCAAAGCAATTGTAGCAATTGCTGAAAAACATAAATTTTTCAGTGGAAGCTACCTTATGCCCATTGGCAATTTTGATGACAACCTTAATGATACATGACTACCGTATGCAAAATTTGAGCCTCTTAGGTAAATCCGTTCGGAAGTTACGCTGACAACAGACGGACGGCCACACATTTTTGTTGTTGCTATTTTCATAAAAACTAGAGTAGTACATAAATCAATCAGTTAATCGAAGAATTCTAATTTCAATGCCGTGTTTTCAATGTATTACCTTTTAAATCCTTTATACTAACTTTGAATTTATTTGTGTGTCTGTTTGGAAATTTGTGGAGGTCTAACTAATCACTTGCCGTTATCTAATAGAGCTGAAACTTGGCAGATAGACTCGTTGTCGACGATAGTGCATTCTATTAAGTTTAGCGTCTATCAATAAAAGACAGCGCTTCATTGAATAATTAACTCACTTTCTGTCATCCAATTGAGCTGGAACTTGGATAAATAGACTCATTATCAATGGCAATTTATTCTATCAATATTTTGGGGTAAAAGAGAGTTACTCCATGTCATTGAATCTAGGATTTTAGCCATAGTGGTCAAACACTAGGCAAAAGTTGTCAATGTACTTAAGATTTCTATTAAATAGTTTTTTTTCCCTCAGTTTAATTAAAAAAAAAAAATTAAAAAAAAATGATTATGTGCATTTCTAAAAATCGAAGAAAAATAATGACACTCCCCCCCCCCCCCTTCTCCCCTCTTCACCCTTCAAATGAATAACTTAATAATTACATTGGATTCACATAAATGGTTTTAAGAGTAATAAAGAATAATTTATAACATTAAAAAAAAAAAACCATATTTAAAATTATGAGATTAATATATAATATTCAAACTTGTACAGTACTATAATATAAAGAAATTAAATCAATTGTGATTTTTATTAAATAACAATTGATTGTAAATTCACAATAACATTAAATACATGCTTACTCACAAGTACAAATATTGCAGTGACTTTTAAGATTTTGAGTAAATTTAATAGTATCGGGGAAAATAAAACACAATTAACAATTGAATAAAGTATATAAACAAATATACGTTACTCACTTTGTAGAGCCCATTGAGACCGTATATTTTCAACCATATAAAACAAATCCTTAACGCACTTGTCAGAACCATTATTTTTTAGGATATCAATTAAGAGTGGATACAAATTTTCAACATTAAACGATTTGAATTCGTCAAGAAAAGATACACCATAATCATTGACTAATTTATTTATATTTTTAGTAGTACCAAACCTCGTCGATGCATGTTGAATCAGCTTTGCTATGTCATAATTCTGATGGGGATTTCCCTCTGAATTTTCACTGTGAATTGGACACACATTGCAAATTATAACGACGAGAAGAACTACTCCAAGGAACTTCCATGCCATTTTGTCCGGATTGCAAATTGAGAAAGGCAATAGATTCAATGAGATAAAGCTATCATTCACCCCATAATACGAGGTTATAGTAATGACGTTAATAAAATTACACAACATTCAGAAACCAAGATTGACTATGATTATGAGATACAGTGTGGCTCAAAAGTTTATGCGCAAGATAAATGTTTTAATATAATGAAATATATTCACCTGAATGCTTTGAAATTTGTACTGTTTCTAAATAATTGGATTACAAATTCGTGTTTAGAATTCGAAAACAATTCATTGAAAGAAAAATAATAAATTACTAAAAATCAAAATTGTAGTGTCGCAAAAGTTTATGCACATTATTACATTTCATAAGGCACAAAAGTCCTTTACTAGTCTTAAGGTGTTTCCTTTGGATGCGATCGATTAAAATCGATAAGGTTTTTTTTGTTGGAAGTATCAAAATTTGGAGATTTTGAACTTTTTCGTTGGAGCATTTATTATTTTCTATAGGTGGAGTTAATTAGGCAGAAGGAAAGAGAAGTGCAAGGTGGTCTAACATTTAATAACATTGATAATACGAGATTATGGAAGGTTTCGGGAGCGAGCAGGCTTCCTCGATCGCTGATTTGAACTTTTGTAATGAGTAATACCCGCTCCCCATTCTCGAAGACGTCACGTGAGAGAATACCCCAGATGTTCTCTATCGTATTGAGATCTGGGCTGAGTGCTGACCAGTCCATCACACTGATCGTCTGAGATCTAAGCCATGCATGATCGATTTCAGCAGGACAACGCAAGGAAGTGTATATCGATGCGTTGTCCTGCTGAAAGGTCCAGTTGAGACCTCCTAGGTGTTCACCAAACGGCAACGAATGCTCACTCAGAGTTGCCTGATACTTTCTTGAATTGTGTCTGCCATTTAGAAAGCAAAGAGACGTTTGTTCATTGTAGCCAAAAGCGCCCCATGCCATGAGCGAGCAAACACCTTGTTGCCTGCTGAATATGCTCTTCGGATCTTTCTTCAAGTCAAGCCAATGGAATGGGAATTCTTCTGGATCATCCAAATTCCTTTTTTTTTCTTTTTTCTCCCCCCCGAGAAAATAATGCTAATCCATTTGTCATGATAATACATGTGCTATTTTGCCCATTGAAGTCTTGCTTGTTTGTGACACTGTTTCAGAAAAGGCTTAAGAGCTAATTTTTTTTTTTTTATGAATCCTGTTTAGGTTATTCGTTGTTGCGTATGATGTCACGTGGTATTTTTTTTTTATCCAAGTCATTTTATATATATATATTTTTTTTTTATCTAAATTGTCAGTTAGAGCCATTCTTTTAATTCTTCTATCCTCACGAAATGTGTTTTTTTTCTCGGCTTTCCTGAGCGATAAACATTTTTAAATTGTTTTCCACGCTGTAAAACACTATAAATACCACGTTTGGACTGATTTAAAGTAAGTGAAATAAACTCGTACAGCGATCGCTACACTTTATAGTTTAGGGAAAAAGTCTCACCGATCCTCCTCAAATTACAGTTTAAGAGATATTTGTATAAAATCTCTTTTGTGCATAAACTTTTGCGACATCATTTTTTTTTTTTTTTTTTTTTTTTTTACTTTTTGATTCTTGTTACGATGAATTTTTCCAAACTTGAGGTATATATTTATGATTATACTATTCACGAGGAATGGATATTTGAAAGCATTTCGTTGAACAATTTTCTTTTTATTGAAATATTTGCGTTGTGCTTAAAATTTTGTTCCGCACTGTAACAGAATTGATAGAATTCTTTATGCGCAGTATCTGAATACAGTGAAGCCGGAACTTATATTTTAGAAGTATGGCAAGGAAAGCCTAAAGACTAGTTACCCACCCACCCTCCCTTTGTTTTTTAAAAATCGATAAGTTTTTTTTGTTGTTGAAAATATCAAAATTTGAAGTTTTTGAACTTTTTGGTCTGAGCATTTATTATTTTCTATAGGTGGAGTTAATTAGGCAGAAGGAAAGAGAGGTGCAAGGTGGTCTAACACTTAATAAAAGTTTCCCAACAACAAAATCGATTCAAATTTCCCTTTCACTCTCTTCTATAAAAGTTTAAATTCTTTTAGGCAGTAATCATTTATTTTCATTGTTAACAAAACAAATTTAATGTTTATAGGCTAAAAATCCAAGTTTTGTAAGATTTATAAATTTAATTCAACAATTTCTTCCAAAAAAACTTGAAGATAAATACATTGAATATTTTTATACCAAGCTATGTAAATAATTTACACAAAATAAGCTTTCAATATCAATATCTTACCAAAGTTGTATCTTACCAAAATTAAAGATACCATAATTGAATAGATTAATATTTTTAATACTCAACATTTTGAAATAGAAAGGATTAAAGAGATCTGTCGAGTACTCAATTAGGTTATGCTACATTTAGTTCAGAAAATATTTCAAAGACGAAATGAATGCTGTTGCGTGTTCAATATATAAACGTATTAATTAAAGTATAATTCCTATTAATTATATATAACACACTCTAAAACGTAGCGTATAGAACAAGCGTATATTTTATTCACTAGAAATTTCAAGTTACTTTTATCTATTTTGCCAAACTATCTTTTATAAAGAAAAGAAAATAAACTATAAATATCACAGTCTGACGTCACGTAGTTTTCTCCACATTCTCCCCACCCTGGTCTACCTCCAGAGGTATGACCAGTTGGACAGGCCTTGTAATTTCTTTCTCGTTCACCTTTATAGCACATGCTCTGGGTTTTCCGTCACGTCCGTTAATGATGTTCATAACCCGCCCCTTCTTCCACAGGTGTCTTGGTCGTACCTCCTCTTGTAGTAACACAAGATCTCCTATGCGTATGTTTGGAGATTTATCAACATTCCGTACTTGATGAAATGAACGTAACTGTAATAGATATTCTCTGGACCATTTCCTCCAGAACGTGTTTAGCAAGTCTTGTTGCTGCCTGTAAAGCTTTGTTAGTCGTCGTTCCTTACTCTCGGGGCTGGATGGAATCAGAGTAAGCTTTTGTCCAATCAAAAAATGTGAAGGCGTCAAGGCATCAAGGGAGTCTGTATCTTCTTCACTCGTAAAAGGTCTGCTATTCAAAGCGGCTTCAATTCCTATTAGTACAGTTGATAGCTGTTCTTCTCCCAACAATGCACGGCCAATGGTTTTACGCAGACACCTTTTGACAGATCCAATAACCCTTTCCCACCAGCCTCCCCACCAAGCCGCTCTAGGTGCAATAAATTTCCATTTTATGCCGTTGTGCGCATAAAATTGATGAACTTTAGCTGATGTCAGAGTTTGCTACAACAGGATCAGCTCTTTATTAGCTGCGTGGAAAGCTGTTGCATTGTCGGTATAGATTGTATGTGGGAGACCTCTACGACCCACAAATCGCTGTAACGCCAAGAGAAACTTATCGGTGGAAAGGTCTGATGCAAGTTCGATGTGTATTGCTCGCGTTGTTGCGCAAGTGAATAATGCTATGTAGACAGTATCTCTTGGTTTTTGATTACCTATATTTAAAGGTCCAGCAAAATCTATTCCTGTGACGGTGAACGGTGGAGTTGGAGTTATTCTGTCAGAAGGTAAAGGGGCTTCAACTTGAGAACAACGGGTGGCTTGCACTACCTTGCAAGGCAAGCACTTGTGTATAATTTTTTTGATAGCCTGTCGTCCTCGTAAAATCCAGAATTCGGAACGTAGTTCAGAAAGTACAATTCTGACACTGAGGTGGTGCATTTTGATATGCGTTTGACGTATCAGCAGGCTTGTGAAATGGTGAGTTCCGTCCAGCAAAATTGGATGTTTTTGGGATTCTGATAAATTCGAAAACTGTAATCTACCACCAATACGTATTAATTTGTCTTCAAATAGTGGATTGAATTTGTTAATTTTTGAATTTTTTGGAAGGGGTTTGGATGTTGATAAAGCTTCATATTCTAACGGAAATGACTCTTTCTGAACCATTTGTATCCAGTAATTTCTAGCATCATGTACTTCTGGAGTGTCAAGTTCTCCCACTTTCTTGTCTTGAGATCTACAGTTCGAGATGAAGCGTAGAATCCATGCAGTAACACGTAACAGTTTGAAGTAGGAGCTGTAGTTCTTTGCGTCTATGATGGGTTGAGAAGTAGTAACATGAAATGTTTGAATTTCTTTATTCTTCTTTACCTCCAAATCATGAGAGTAATCTTTTTTAGCATCTGGCCAGGTTTCTGTGGATTTACTCAGCCAAGTCGGTCCATTCCACCAGATGTTGAGATCTTTCAGTATAGACGGTGAAACACCTCTTGATAGTTTGTCCGCTGGATTGTCTTGTCCCGGGCAATGCCGCCACTGTGAGGGGTCAGTGTATGAAATGATTTCTGTTACCCTATTGCACACAAATGTTTTCCATCTGTTGGGATTACCTCGAATCCAACCAAGGGTGACTTCAGAGTCGCTCCATAATGTGGCAGTGGATGTCGACAATCCCGTTTCATTGCAAAAATATTTCAGCAGTCTGGTACCAATGACGGCTGCTAATAGCTCCAAGCGGGGCAGACTAACTTTCTTTATGGGTGCAAGTCTATTGCGGCTGCAAACTAAATAGACACTTGATTGATTATTGTGAGAAGTAACTATGTATAAGACTGCGCTATAAGCTCGCTCCGATGCATCGCAGAAAACATGTATACTAAAGGAAACAACCGATGAAATTCCTATGAAACGAGGAATTTCCTTCGAGCAAA
Organism: Linyphia triangularis; assembly: GCA_963978545.1. Classification (NCBI taxonomy): domain Eukaryota; kingdom Metazoa; phylum Arthropoda; class Arachnida; order Araneae; family Linyphiidae; genus Linyphia; species Linyphia triangularis. Next base: position 58,590,488 of record OZ021727.1, read on the forward strand.
TGGCGTCGAGCTGTTCCGTAACTGTATGCCACAGAGTAGCCAAGTTTGTCGGCAAGATTTCATCCCACTTGATTCCAAGAATCCAAGTATCTTGAAAGAGTATATCCTCCCAATTATCGTAAATGGTGTAAACAGTCCTAAGGGATCGTACAAACTTACAACACAGTGTAGTAACCGTCTCTTAGTAAGTGGCTTATCAAGAGAAGAACAGAGTGAAGTCTTGAAAGCGTTGCTCAAAGTATCAGTTTTCGTGTTCCATTCAATGCTTAAAACTGTAGTTTTGGTCTTGAAATTTGCATTGTTAGTTTCTAGCAAGTGTTGAAGCTTCAAGGAGTTTGTAGCCCATTTTTCCATCGGTAGTTTTATGAGTGACATCAAATCTTTGATTTCCTTTTGTAATACCATTATTTGTGATTCAGTTTCCAGACTAACCAAAAAATCATCCATATATAGGTGTTTATCTATAAGTGATGCAGAAGTAGGGAAGTCATTTAAGTGATTAGTGGCTAGTTCTCGTGTAGTAGCACACATCAGAAAAGGGCTACAAGACAGTCCGAATAGCAAGCGAGTGAATCTGTATGTAATTATTTCGTCAGTAAATGTAGCTGTTTTTGAACGGCCTTTCTTTTGTTTGTACCATAAGAATCTCGTTGCATCTCTGTCCTTTGGATTCAAAACCAATTGTAGGAAAGCTTGTTTACCATCACAGGTTAGGGCAAATTCATGCAGTCGAAATCGTAGAAGACAACCAACAGTTTCAGGTAGAAGATTGGGACCGACTTCTAAAGTGTCGTTTAATGAGGGCATGCCTGGAACATGTGATGAGGCGTCGAAGACTATTCTCCACTTTATATCATCTTGGTGCTTCTTTTTCACTGCATGATGTGGCAGATAGTACACGGTGTTTTCAGTTTCCTCTGCAGATGGACAAACTTCAACATGTCCTTGTTCAATGTAATTCAACATGCATTTTTCGTACTGTGTCTTCAAAGATTCATTTGCGGTCAGTCTTTTCTGAAGTGATTGAAATCTGTTCTCAGCTGTAGTTTTGTTTGTCGGTAATGTTGAGACCGTGGGTTTCCAAGGTAATGACACAACCCTGCGATTGTCAACTAATTTAAATGAGTCATGAAAGTTCTTCAAAATACTCGAATCATGTTTAGACATTTCTCTATCCTGGCAGGTTGTGATTCCAATTGTTTCTAAGTCCCAGAAGCAACGTACGTTTTCATTAATAGGCTCTTGTTGAGTGAATGTGTTGAGATAGTTTACCGTAGCTACATTGGAAACTGTTGTGCATGATCGAGGTCCACTCAGAATCCACCCAAAATGTGACTGAACCAATGCAAGGGATTCTGAAAGCATAACTGGAGCTTTAGGGTGACCAGTAGAAATCAGCACCAATCAAAACTTGTATAGGTAGATTTTGTAAGTTATCGTAAGGGTCAGCCAGTTTCAGTCTTTTCTGGAATGCGAACTGTGACACATCAGCTGGAGCATATGGATGTGATGCGTACTTATTGGAACTTTCAAATGCTTCAATATTAACTGAAGAATCATTCCAAATGCTCGATAGTTGAAACTTTAGTTTTCGTCTCATAAGAGAAACATTCGCTGTGGATTCAAATCCATGCACTTCCAATGATTTTGTAGAAATAACTCTTAATTTCAAACTATCAACAAGATCATTATGAATGAAACTAGACTGGCTGCCTCCATCCAGAAGACAACGGGTCAATTTTGTAACACCGGTCGGGCCAGTTATAAAAACTCTTGCAGTTTGCAAATTCACTGTGTTGGGTGTAGCAATATCAATCTTGTGAGTAGACGTAGTACCAGGGTGATCAACACTGTCCTTACAAATTGAAACATGGTGCTTTTTCTTGCACTTAACACAACAAGCCTTTTCCTTACGAGCACAATTCTTTTTTGTGTGCCCGCATCCAGTGCACAAAAAACATCTATTCGTAGCTTTTAATTTCTGTATTCGGGTATCCATATCTGTCACAGAGTTGCATTGTTGAGGCCAATGCCCGGCAGTCTCACAAAAGGGACAGAAAGGTGAAAATTTCTTACCTTTAGTAATTGGCTTGGCATTTACATTGAAGTTTTCTAAGGTAGATTTTGAGGAATAATCTGAAGCTAGAAAACCTTTAATATTGCTTGTTGTAAGCGCCCCCTCTACTTCTTCGGAGAGAAAATGTATTAGTTGTGTGATATCACTTTCTAAAATTTGTTGGCGTTTCGCATGAATAACCCATCGGCAACAAATGTCAGGGAATGCACGTAAAATTTTTGGTGTTAAAACTCTACCGTATGCGTCAATATCTTCCCCCAAAGCACGTAGCGCTTGTAACCTTCTGTTGCATTCAATATAAACTTCATTCAGTGATGTTGGCGATGGATTGCGGATTGGCGTTAAATTCTCTAAAAAATCCAAATGAACTTGGATGATTCTATTTTTGTCACCATATTTGTCCATTAGAAGCCTTTTAGTTGTTTCATATGTGTCTGCAATAATGCTGATACCATCGACTAACCGCTTCGGTTCATCTTGTAAGTATCCTCTTAAAAAAACATGTTTGTCGATAGTTGATAAGTTTGGATTGGAGTCTACAGATGACTGAAATTGTTCCCAAAAACTTTGCCAATTCTCTATTTCTCCTCCAAATGGTTCTAATTTAACCGTTGGTAATTTCACAGTGTAAGTAGAAGTAACAGGTGTTGTCAGAACAGGTTGTGGATTAATAGCCAGATTAGTCGCCAAATCAGTATTATCAATTTCCAAATTAAGGTTATTGGTGGCGTTAATGGTTGGCGATAATTTATTTTGAATGATTTTTTTGCCTTTAAAAATTGCAAGTTCAGCGTTATCTATGTAGGTTTCACATTGGGAAATGTCCTCTTCGTATTCCTCCTTCGTGAAAAGAACATGTATTTTATCATCAACTATTTTCATTTCATTTAAAGAACATGTTAAACGGTTTACCGTATATTCCACGTCTTCATTTGCATTATCCTCTTGCAAGTTGTTTATCTCAGTTGAGAACCTAGTTAAATTACTCCGAATAGTTCTCCGTTTCCGTTTCAACTGCGCCACTTTTTCTTCCTTCGTTGCCATCTTCCTTCGTGAAATTAAAGTTCGTCGAGTTTCAAAGGTCTAAGTATGTTCGTGATTTTATGTGGATATTTCTGCACCAGAATGTTGCGTGTTCAATATATAAACGTATTAATTAAAGTATAATTCCTATTAATTATATATAACACACACTAAAACGTAGCGTATAGAACAAACGTATAATTTATTCACTAGAAATTTCAAGTTACTTTTATCCATTTTGCCAAACTATCTTTTATAAAGAAAAGAAAATAAACTATAAATATCACAGTCTGACGTCACGTAGTTTTCTCCACAAATGCCTACCTCGTGCAGATATTAAATTAATAAAAAAAAAGTAAAAAGTAATGTGTATTATATGTACCTATGTTTCTCACAGCTTTCGAAGTACTTTACAAATTAGTCATTTGATTTTAAACTAGTTCAATTTCTTTTGCTATTCAGCAAAGTGTAAAAACACGCACAACATAAACACATATTAAAAGAAAAATCACTATAATTCTTGAAAACCAAACTGTACAACAAGAAAGTTACACTAAAGATTGTCGTACTACATTTTAGACGAAATTATTGTTTTCGTCTAACACAAAGTAATGTTTATTTCAACACGTATGATGACATTAAAAAATATAGAAATGTTTTTTCAGAAACAAATAAATTTGAAATTAACAAAATGCAATTTTTTTCAATGAAAAGCATACACTTTTTGATGCGTTTCAAAATCAGAACGAGTTAAATGACTTACAAAAAAATTTATGCAAAATTAAAGTATCCGTGTATTCATAAAATTAATTAAATGACAGATTATCGCATTATTAATTCTGTTAATTCACAATTTTAATTTCTTAGTCTTAAAATTTAGAATATAATCAGATTCGATTTTTTATCATCATTTGTTTCCATGAATGGGTGTACAGTCGGTGGAACAAATATATAAGCACCAGCACCCCTTTAAAATTTTACCAAAAATGGGTTTAACCTTTTTTAATCTTGTAAAATATTAATTAGTTAAAAAAATAAGTGTAGATTTTTAGTTTTATCCTCCAGCAAATGAGAATTGTAATGACTCATAAGGATTACTATTAACTAATGAATATTACTATTGACTACTGAATATTACTAATGAAGATTATTAATGAACGTTACTAATAAACATAGTTGCATAATTTATATATATATTTGAAAAAATTATCAAAATTCTTTTTGATATTAAAAAAACCCTCTTTCAATCTATTTCTTGACTGGACATGGTTGGTTATGTTCCAAACTATTCACTCTGCATCAATTCCTCAGTGATTTTTTTCTCTTCATTCCTATTGTTTCCGAGACCCGACCTTGCTTCTAGGTCCCTCCTAACCCGGTGTACATTTTATAATGTCATTTTGGAAAATCTTGTCAAAATAAAATTTCGTGTGTCTCTGTGATTTACAGTCATATACTTTCCATCCAACTTTGAAATCATTTCAAGCGAACGATTTCAAAATAATCCTTTTATTCTATTAATTATAAATCCACTTTGGAATTCATACGGTTCCAAAGAATCATTTTTTTAAATCATAAATAAATTCCCTGTTCAAGACTTTGTTAAGACTAATTAATTATACCCTAACCAACATTGGTGACACAAGCGTCGCAAAAAAAATGGGGAAACGGTGCCAAAAAGGCACCGTTTCCCCATTTTTTTGCCCTCGAAAGGACTCTTACAAAACACCCATAACTTGCATTGGGACCCGATAAAGATTCATCCATTTACGAGGAAGGCAAGGCTCAATATCACAAGACTCGGTGCACTCGTGAATTTTGCCAATCTCTGTTCTAAGGTAACTCCTTTCACCCACACTTCATTACCACTGAAATTCAGTGTACAACAAACTCAACATTTTTTCAGTCGACCATTCAAACGGGATGCAGTTTTCAAAAGGCACCGGATATTGCTCCCTCACGCGTCTTTTTATCGAATTTTGAAGAGAAGTAGGTAAAGCCAAAAACACTTCTCCCTCCATAAAAATCTCCATGGTTTTTGAAGTCATGCGGGTTATGGCGTGATCGATAAAAATCATATCGTCGGGATAGATGTCTTCTCGGAAGACTGGGCACGACTGAGAGTTGAAAAGACCCGTCTCAACCCATTTCGCTAAACAATATCCGTGAAACCAATGATCACATCTTAGATAGCGAAATAGATAGTTTTCAATCAGATATTATTCGTCAATGTTGGAACAAGACAGTTTTAAAATTGGTTGTGGAGGGCTATACTTTGTTGCTATTGAATACTGTTACGAATTTTTCAGCTGAGGCAATGATGGCACAGTTTTTACAGTATAAAAATATTTATTCTCTCTTCAGAAAACTCACAAAATTTATCCACAGGCAACAGTGTAATCGCTCACAAGCTTCAACACAAGCTTTAGCAAAAAACAACTTCGAATACAGCGATTATACAAGCTCACTCCAGTAAACAAAGCGATCAGCTCACCTCGAAGTCCAAAGTCAATCTGAAAACTTTCCCGTTCTCCAGTCTTTTATATACAAGCGCGTGAGACATTCTCGAAATTTCCAGCCAATTCATCGGGAAAAGAAATATCTCGAAACTTCTCGATTGCTTTAGGTGTTGCCACCTTTTTCTAACTTGTATAATCGCTATCAATTAATAAATAAAATAAGATAAAAATAAATTACAATAGAATTTTGAAATAATACGTCACTATTTACAATATATACAGACAATTTGTGCAACATTTCCCCCTTCTTAAAGACTGCACGTCCCGGGCAGTGAAGTCCTTAAGAGGAAAGGCAATTCAATCCCTTCTACTATAATATGGGGCTAGTCTATTGTTATGTACAACTCTAGGTTTACAGGAGGGTGTCCGTTGAATCCTTACCACGACGTCGTTGATCTTCTTAAGGACCACATACGGCCCTTCCCAGTTCGTCTGGAGCTTAGGGGAGAGTCCTTTCCGACGTTTAGGGTTCCCTAACCACACCTTGTCACCTTCCTGGAATGAACGGTCCATGGCCTTGGCATAGTACCGGATCTTCATGCGCTCCGTCATGATGTAGTTTCTCTCTCTGGCGAACCGATGTACTGCTTCCAAACGTGCCTGCAGATCATCTAGATACTGGACAGGCGAGGAAGGAGTGTCCGGTGGTTGTCCAAAGAGGAGGTTGCTGGGGAGCCTAAGGTCTCTTCCAAACATCGTTAGAGATGGAGAAAATCCGTTGGTCTCGTGAGTTGCACTCCCGTATGCCAACAGAAGCGGTGAAAGTTTCTGATCCCCATCTTGCTGGTTATATGATTTTGAGATCGCGTCCGAATCATCCGCGGGTGCAGCTGATAGATCCCGGGACCTCCGTTCGATGCTTGTAACAGGAGCACGGATGTCGATTCCCTCTTCACTAACTTTGTCCATTTCCACATGAACCACTTCCTGGGAGGGTTTCATCAACGTCGCTCTCTTCGGTTCTCTTTCCGAGGCTGGAGAGATACTTTTCATAGATGTGGACTCTTCAGCATTCTCTATGACATTGTCTTCATGAGCCATAATCCGATATACGCACAGCTCTTTCATGTCTAGATCGTGCAAAGGAACTTCGCCTCTCCATGTTTGCAGCTTGCTTTTCTCAAAATTCAGCGTAATTCCATTTTTCTTCAAAAAGTCTAGTCCGAGAATGCACGGATCTACAATTTCGGCAACATAAACGGTGTGCTTGTAGGTGTTAAATCCAAAGGCAATGTCCACTTCCAATTTTCCGTGCACGGAGATATTGCCACCAGACACAGTTTGTAGCGAAACAGAGGGCGCTGTATAGAGGAGTCGGCTGTTCAGGCTGCGAGCCACGTCCGTCCTTACGATCGTTACGTTCGCTCCTGAATCGACGATTAGACGACATGGAGTTCCGTTGATCTCCCCCTTCACGAACAAACCCTGGTTTCCTCCTTGACGAGATGAAACGTGGAAACGGCTGGTCGGGGCTCCACCTGTTCTACTTTGCAGCTTCTGCCCTGCGAGATGGCATCTTCTTAGATTCAATTGTTGAGTTTCCGTGGTAGTGTTATCCCTTCTCTTTTTCAAATCAAGGCAGTTACGTCGTAGATGCCCTTCCCGTTTGCAGTGCCAGCAAATGATTCTTGTCTTTCGATCCCAGGTTCCGGGATAGCTTCTATCAATTTTGGTTTCCAGTTCTCGAAGCTTACTGGTGAGAAGGTCAGAAGAATCCTCGGCTAATGCACCACGCACATATCGTCGGTCTTTTCCAGAAGCTAGCTGCGCACCTTCTACTCTCATGGCGTACACGAGGGCAGACTTCAGGCTTTTGTTTTGGGATAATCTCACCGCCTGCTGCACATCGGGATCTTCAATAGCGTCGATGAAATACTGCAGTGAAAGATCGTCTCGCACATCCGGGGGACAGTCGGGAAAAGCAAGGAGCGACAGTCTTTCTATATCTGACGCCAATTCTTGAAGAGTTTCATTGGCCTTCTGCTGTCTCACTTTCAATTGCAGTCTGTTGTAATCCTTTAGATGCTGCTCACCAAACCTTAACTCCAACGCACTTGCCAGCGCCACGAATTCTCCCCGCTTCTCTTCAGGTAGCGTCTGTAAAATGTCAGCAGCTTCACCTCGAAGAGATGCCGCGAGATGGAATGCTTTCGAAGTATCGTCCCATCCATTTGCAGAAGCAATCATTTCAAACTGCGTTTGATAAACGCTCCACGACGACTTCCCATCAAAAGTTGCCACTTTGATGTTGGAACGTGGCGCAATGAAGGGAGTGGAAACATTATCCCAATTAGGAGTTGCAAAGGTCACAGCTTCGCGAGTTTCCACTTCCCGTAGTCTTTCTTCTACAGCATTATGAAACTTTTCAAATCTTTCTTCAACAGCGTCTTGAAACTTTTCCTGTTTCTCTTTCATGGTGGAAACTTTGTCACCTAAGTTGTTCACTTTTCAGTTGAACTCCTCAAACTTTCCATCAACTTCCTTTCTTACTGCATTGAATACTTCTTCTTTCACGGATTGCAGAACGTTTGAGGTAGTTTCTATTATGGTTGATTCCACCATTGAGGCTAGCTCTATCTTCATTTCTTCTTTGATTTCATTCACTGCTGCAGATGTTGTTTCACACTTGGCGGCTAAAGCTTTAATATCCGATGATGTTGCTTCTTGGCTGGCGGCGATTGCGGCGGAAAGTTCGGCGTTAGTCGTTTCTTGACGGGCTTGACCAGCGGCTATTGTAGCAGCGGTTAATTCTTGTCCGGCTTTTATTTCAGCAGCGGTAGCTTGTTGACTGGCTTTCATTTCGGCGGCGGTGGTTTCCTGTTGGGCCTTCATTCCAACAATCATTTCCATCAACTGCTTCATTTGGTCTTCCATCATTCCTCTAGTTGTCGGCATTCAAAATTACGAGACCCCACTTCTGATTATTTTTAAACCGTTACTCCATTACTTCTACCACTTCTTCCTTCACACTGGTGCTGTGTAACGGGTCTTCTTCTACAATCACTAACGGGTTTTCTTCCAAAGAGTCGTCATATTCCATGCTCGGTCTGGATAAATTAGTAGAAGATACCAGCACTTGCCGTCCGTCGCTTGTATTCACAAACACCTCTCTGGTAGTCCATTTAACTTGTACGGAAAAATCCGTACACTCACGCTCCACTTTTACATCCACCACTGGCACTCTGATGGACCGTATCCTCTCGTAATAATCAATTACCTCCACAGTGAGATTGGCCACGACTCCTTGCACCGGTACACCTTCCTCGCTCAACCACATCTCGGTGGCCCTATTCGGATTGGGATCCATCGAAACGTGGGGGACTTGTACGAGACCATTCCGCCACACGGTCTCTATCCGCTCTGCCAGCAAACAGGGGCGGTCGAAGCAATTTTTTAACTATAAGCGAAGACAATTTTGGCGCCCCCTCTTCCTAACCGATCTTACTAAAAAAAAAAAAAAAAAAAAAAAAAAATATATATATATATATATATATATATATATATATATATATATATATATATATATATATATATATATATATATATAATTGTTACCACCTCTAAATTTTAGAATTCGGATTCCAATCATTTTTAAAGATTAAATTTTAAAAATTAAATGCAAATATGCAAACTATTTTTTAGATATTAAAATTATTAAAAATATGTACTGAGTACCATGAGATTATACAAGTAAGAAATATTTTGAATATTTAAATATGTTCATGTCCCATAATATAAGATAAATAATTATTAGTCGGCAAAAAATGGGACGCAATTAAAATTTAAACATGCATTTAAAAATTAAATCGCAATTTTCAATTAAGTTATTAAATTCTTAGACATGATTTCCACAATTACTAGTGTATATCGAATTTTTTTTATTTTTCAATCAAGTAAATAAGAACAATTCCCACTTTGTTTATTTCTTAATATATTTAATTATTCTTGATATATTGGGTAAAACTACAAAATCCATTGAAAAATCATTTCTTTTATTAAAAATCGATGGTTTGGTTTTGGATATTAAATGTATATATAATAAATTTTAATTATTAAATATTAGATAATCCTCATCGCCTCTCCACTAAAAAGTGTTTAAATTCAGTAAACAATATTCAAAATAAAATATGTATATTACAAAGGATAAAATGCTGCTGTATTATTTTTATTCAGTTAATTAATTGGGCATTTAAGCAAATATCTAAGCACAAAATATTTCATTATCAGATCAATTAGTAATTACAAATAGATATACAATAATAAATATTTTGTTAAATACTATTTTTCAAAATTCATTCGTTTATGAAAAATTTAGCTAGTTCCAAATAAAACATATTTTATTCCATGAAAAAGCTAAAAAATTGCATTAAAAATAAGTCCGTTTTTAAAAAAATAAATGACGAAATAGTAAAAAATTGATTTACACTAATTATAAAGTGAGCCATTTAATTTCAGAATCAACTATGCGCAAATAAAAATTAAAATTGAAAAAAGCCATAGTTTTATTTTAAAATTTCTTATTTATAACCTTAACCTAAACTAATTTTGATAGAAACAAATTAAATGCTCATACCTAGTATTTCAATATACTCTCTTTGCTATTCAAGTTTTTTCAACATTTCACTTGTAGAGAAAGAAGTTCGGTGAAAAAAACCCCAATATCATGATTTTAGCTTACAGAAGAGAACTAAGATAAATTTGCTCAGATCAGATACAAGAACGACGTGGATCCGTGGAAGGAAAGAAGTTTCCAACATTTTGTAGTCTAGTGTCTTCCGAACAGTTTTCCAGAGCCATTGGTATTCACCAATTACAAAGTGTCTAAATGTCCACTGACATTTCCTAACTTTTAAAGAAGGAATGCCATTGGCGATTGCCTCTAGGCAGAGGGGTACCCACAACCGGGGAGAAATGACAAAAGTCATTCTAGGAATTTTCCTCTCTATCGCAATTAACGACCCCCCACCCCCTTCCCCTTGAGCGTAGTACATGCTTTTTTGTTACAGACGTTGTCGCCAACTCACATTTTCAATCTAACGTATTGGTACAAATCCCGCACAAGAAGGCAACTTCAAAGCGCTGATGAATGGTTACACAAGGGTTAGATGCCTTTTTTTTTTCGATCCTGGCCAGACAGTCCTTACAACCTCTGGAGGGCAGGGAGATAAGATAGGTATTTTTTTGTGTTGGTTTCTCCTGCCTTAGAAATGAAATACGTTTTACAACTACAGACAATTTCGCGACTGAAAGAGGAATATAGTTGGAGTATGGCAGATGGAATCAGCATGGGAGCAGAGGATTTTCAGTAAAGATACACAATTTAAAGGGGATGAGAAAAGATTGATTGAGACAAAAGACAAAGGAAATTTTTCTATTGTAGTTTTATAACGATTCCTCTAATAAGGCTTTAGATTTCATGCCATCTATTTTTAACAAGAGATGTGTGGCGGAGCGAGCTTGTTGGTATGACATTTTGAACTCCATCGGCGTGAGATGAGATGATGTCTCGTGCGTTGCATAGCGACGGAAAAAATAACTTTCCTGGCGAGCAGTTTTATTTTTATTACTTGTGTTCCATGAATATTTTCTTAGCATGTTGTATCGTTGGAGTTTATGTAGTAAATTAAAGTGCAATAAATTTGTATTTAACTAAAATGGAGTCAGATAATTAAACCAAGGATCACAACATCGCTAAAGTGGTGATTTTTACGGACTCTTAAATTTCATGAGTAACCTTATTGCGAATACCGGCTGGACTGGAAAGTTTCACGGATTGTAATAAGAAGTGCAAGCACCAATGTGAAAGTAAAGTGGCCTGAATGGTTTATTTTTGAAGATTGTGGCAATTCGATCGTTTCGAATTTGGATGTTGCTAGGCAATACACCATCTCCGAAGAATTAATAAAGAACTTCACAACTTGGTGAGTGATGAATTAGATCCTGCTCGGTGACCATTTTCGTACGTTATTTTGTAAGAATTTTCTTGGGCTTTCGTATATAAATATGTCACACGAGGGTGATCAGGATACGTTTTCCTTACCTACCACAATGGAGGTGGCTAGAGTAGCATTTCGTCCGCCCCCATTTTGAGAAAATAACCCAGAATTATGGTTTGGCCAACTCGAGTCACAGTTTCACATTTCTGGTATCACAGCAGATGCCACAAAATTTCATTCTGTGGTTACAGCCTTAAATGCAAGTTTACTTTCTTGAGCAACCGATTTAGTTCGCACACCCCCCCATTGAAAATATATACATAACTTTAAAATCACGAATTTTAAGCAATTTTGTGCAATCTGATTCTTTTCGCCTCAAGCAACTTTTGCAAGATTTAACCCTTGGCGATAAAAGGCCTTCGCAGCTACTTCTCGAGATGCGGAATTTGGCCGATGGAAAAATTACTGACGAAGTCTTAAAATCATTGTGGCTTCAACGCCTCCCTGTTTCTATGCAATAGATTTTATCTGTAAGCAGTGAAACTTTAGATGGGCTGTCAAAAATAGCCGACAAGGTCAATGAAGTATCAGGTTGCACACTTGCGGTTTCTAGTGTATCATCTGGACATGAAAAGACAAGAGATTCAAATTCTACGGGATGAAATAGCAGCACTTCGCGCTGATATGAAAAGTTTGTTAAATGGCTCTAAACAGCGCTTTCGAAGTCGTAATAGAAATAGAACAACCACCCGTAGTAGAGAGGGGTCATGCAATGTTTTATGCTGGTACCACAAACGTTTTGGAGATAAAGCCCGTGATTGCATTAAACCATGTGAGTTTACGGAAAACAATTAAGCGCGTCTGTTTTAACGGCGGCAGATTGCAGCTTACTTTCCAGTCGTCTGTTTGTTATTGACAAAAATTCCGGTTTTCGTTTTTTGGTCGATTGTGGTGCTGCAATAAGCTGCATTCCCGAAGGACTTGTGAAAGAAAGCACACCTTCGGAACTTTTTCTTTACGCGGCTAACGACAGTAAAATTCGCACTTACGGTACTAAGAAGTATAACTTAGATATCGGGTTGCGTCGAGTATTTACATGGGTTTTTTGGATAGCTGATGTTTCGCATCCGAATTTGGGCGCAGATTTTTTGGAGCATTTTGGTCTTGTGGTAGACGTTAAAAATAGACAGCTTGTTGATGGCCTAACTAAGCTTAATGCCAAAGCCACAATTTGTCCTGGTCCCACATTAGGATTAACTCTAATTTCAGAGGTATCCCCATACCATAAAATTGTGGCCAAATATCCCCAACTTGTTAACTTGAATTTAAGTAATGAGAGAATGACTCATTCTGTCACTCATTGTATAGAGACAAAAGGTCCACCTGTATATTCTAAAGCTAGGCGCTTATCGCCAGAAAAACTTAAAATCGTCAAAAAAGAATTTGAAGAACTACTACAAAAAGGAATAATTCGAACTTCTAGTAGTCCTTACGCAAGCCCAATACATCTTGTACCAAAGAAAAATAATACTTGGCGAATTGTAGGTGATTTTCGGCGGTTAAATTTCCAAACTATCCCGGATAGATATCCCCTTCCTCACATTCAAGATTTTTCACATGGACTTGCAGGGTAAAATATTTTTTCAAAGGTAGACCTCGTAAAGGCCTATCATCAGATTTTTATAGAGCCTAAAGACATTCCAAAAACCGCAGTCATTTCCCCGGTGGGGCTTTTTGAATACGTAAAAATGTGCTTTGGATTACGTAACTCTGGGCAAACTTTTCAGAGGTTTATGGATGAAGTCTTACGCGGTCTTGAGTGTTGTTATGTCTACCTTGATGATATTCTTATTGCCTCAAGTGATCCCAAAGCTCACGAGTCTGACCTTAATAGAGATTTTGAAAGGTTAAGTGAGTATGGTATAGTTATAAACTTGGAGAAATGCGAGTTTGGTAAAAGTGAAATTGAATTTCCGGGTTTTCATGTCTCTGGTAAAGGAATTTCTCCTCTTCCAGCCAAAGTTCAGGCACTCAAAGAGTACAATCTTCCTAAAACGGTTGATGAACTTCGTCGTTTTTTGGCTATGCTAAATTTTTATCACAGGTTCCTTAAGAACGCTGCTGGTGTTCAAGCGTGTTTGTATGAGCTTACAAAAGGCAAAGCCAAAAAAGACAAAACCCAATTGTTTGGAACGAGGCTAACGAGAGAGCATTTAATGAGTGTAAAGAAATGCTAACTAATGCTACACTTTTAGTGCACCCTCTTCCGAATGCAGAGTTGACTCTTGTTACTGATGCTTCTGAAATTGCAATTGGTGCCGCATTGCATCAATCTGTAGGTGACAATTTGGAACCTTTAGGTTTTTTTTCGCGTAAATTAACACCAGCTGAGTGCAAATATAGCACTTACGATCGATAATTGTTAGCGATATATTCTGCGATTCGTCATTTTAGACATATGGTAGAGGGACGCGAATTTAAAGTTCTGACTGATCATAAGCCTTTAATATATGCATTTCAGCAAAAAACAGATAGATGTTCTCCGAGACAACAGAGACATCTTGAAAGTCGTTTCCTTCACCTAATGCCAGATTTTCACATGTCCATATCGACATAGTGGGACCCTTGCCACCATCGAAAGACTGTCGTTACATTTTGACCTGCGTAGATAGGTACAGCAGATGGCCTGAAGCCATTCCAATAAAGGATCAGACAGCTGAGACGGTAGCACAGGCTTTTTACGCTAATTGGATTGCTCGTTTTGGTGTACCCGATATTGTAACTACTGACCGAGGAACTATATTTGAAAGCAACCTTTTTGCTTCTCTTACTAAGTTGTTAGGGGTACATCGGATCAGAACCACTGCTTATCACCCAATGAGTAATGGCGCTGTAGAGCGTATGCACCGCCAGCTTAAGGCAGCCATCAAGTGCCACAGCACAGAAAGGTGGTGTGACGTCCTCCCGACCGTTCTCTTGGGGATGCGTTGCAGTTTCAAAGACGACATACAGGCAACTGCTGCGAAAATGGTGTATGGAACTACTTTGCGACTTCCTGGTATATTTTTTAGGAATTCTTCAGGGCCAGAAGACATCTCGCAAGCTGAGTTTGTGAGAAGGTTACGTGCAGAGATGAGAGAGGTACGTCCTGTCCCATTCTCAAATCACTCTAAGCAAGGTGCCTTCATTCACGGAGACCTCCACCGAACGTCCCATGTGTTTGTGAGAACTGATGCGGTAAGACGACCCCTGGAATAGCCCTATAAAGGACCATGGAGAGTCGTATCTCGAGCTGACAAGTTCTTCGTGTTAGAGGTTAACGGGCATCATAACACGGTGTCGATTGATCGCCTGAAGCCTGCTTTTATGGATAACGACGGGCTCCAGAAAGATCCAGTTCCTTCAATGATTCCAGTTCCTTCAACGACTCCAGTTCCCTCAACAACAGCAGCTCCCTCAACGATTCCGGACAATTCCTTGTCAAGTTCCTCAACGAGTGCTCCGACGGAAGTAACAGTTACCAAGTCCGGTAGACGGGTGCGGTTCGTCGATCACTACGGATATTAACGTGGATCGTCCCTTGGACTAGTGGGGGACCCCTGTGGCGGCGCGAGCTTGTTGGTATGACATTTTGAACTCCATCGGCGTGAGATGAGATGATGTCTCGTGCGTTGCATAGCGACGGAAAAAATAACTTTCCTGGCGAGCAGTTTTATTTTTATTACTTGTGTTCCATGAATATTTTCTTAGCATGTTGTATCGTTGGTGTTTATTTAGTTAATTAAAGTATAATAAATTTATGTTAAACTAAAATGGAGTCAGATTACTAATCCAATGATCACAACATCGCTAAAGATGCGTGTTTTTATTTGACTGACAAAAAGTGGTACTTGTTTCAATTAACAAAAAAAAAATTTTTTTTTTTTCACGAACTCTTTATGGAACTTATTAAATTGTTCATTAAGAGTATACTTGCCCATTTTTAGAAATTAAAAACTGTCAACAGGTGACAAAAATATACATTATTTCTTTTCATTGTATAATTGTTTGAAAAATATCAGTTGTGAAATATTAAAATGATATAAAAAAGGAACTCTTTTCCTGTGAAACTTTTTTAAATTTTTATTGCTTTTGGTGGTTAGCAATAGCAGTTAAAATAGTAGTAAGAACTTTTATTATATGAGTCACAATAGAAATATGTGTAAGTAAATCAATTGTAACTTATTTCTTTACACGTCACCACTATTTAATATCACCACTCTACTTAATACACTTTTCAGTCGTCAACAGTTTTCATAAAAGATTATTTCGTGTTTTATCAAATTCATTTATCTCTAATAGTTTACATTTTAATAGTCCTCGTGTTTTTTAAAAAGTGACAGTATAAACATTCACACTGCAATTATAAAGCAAACCATATTAAAATTCATTTTCAGATTAAAGCTTGTTAGGTGTTCGTTTCGATTTTAAAAGGATGCAATTTTGCTTTATAGAATAGTTGAGGATGTAGCGAAAGGTTTTGGAGAAGAATAATGCCTCGTTTTGTTTCGTAAAGAGAGTCGCAAGACAGTGCTGCTAAAAATATCAACAATAAAAAAATTAATTATTTACAATATAAAATTATTTTTTATATCAATTTTTAAAACTATTTTTAAGTATTGACCTAAATTGTAAAATTATTACTATATTTTAAAATATGCTTTAAAAACCTAGCTTGACTTCTTAATATAACAATGTAATTTAGCAATTCTACAATGATTTAAAACCTATTAGGATTTTTGTTCTAATTTGACAGCCTGAGAAAAAAAAATCACTAAGCTTTAATCACTAAACTTATAGAAGGGAGAGGAGCATTCGAGGAACACATTTATTGAAATAAGACTGAAAGCGTTTATTTTCAATTTGTTTAATGACTGAGTCACTGATTTAAAATAAAATCATAAAAAAAAATATCTTATAACGTTTCACCCCACCCAAATTCACGAAATTTCCCCAGAATAAGTGCATTTCTGTTTTCTTTTCACGACACGACTTTAGATAAACAGAGATAGACCCGAGGTTAATAGATTTAAAAGATGTGTCCTTCTGTTACCACCATATCAAAAGCGAATTTTGAGGTGGTAAACAAAATCAAATTTCTTACCAAGATGTTACAGGGGAGTTTTTTTCGTATTGGAAAGGGGGGGGGGGGGGCTTTTCTTTCGAGGGAGGGGCACGTTCGTTGACAGGACACATTTAATGAATTAATCCTGAAAAGTTTATTTTCAATTTCAAAAGTGACTGAGTTAAAAAAAAATAAAATTAACTGATCTTTTGGCGCCCCTCCCAAATTTACGAAATTTCTCCAGAATCTTTTCTTTTCACGGTATGACACGATAGTAGAGACAAATATAGAACTGAGGTAGGTAAATTTCAAAGATGTATTTCTCTGGTATTACCACTTTGTCAACGAATTTTGAGGCGGTGAAAATAATCAAATTTCTTACCAATATCATAAAGGGGTGCTTTTTTTCATTTTAGAAGGAGAAGGGGGGGGGGGGGGGCTTTTTTTTGGAGGGAGGTTTCTTTCACTGGGCACATTTAATGAATTAATCCTGAAAACATTTATTTTCAATTTCAAAAGTGACTGAGTTAAAAAAAAATAACGTTGAACTGATCTTTTGGAGTCCCTTCTAAATTTACGAAATTCCCCCAGAATCTTTTCCCTTTTCACGACATGACACGATAATAGGAAACAAACATCGAACTGAGGTAGACAAATTTCATAGATGTATCTTTCTGGTTTCACCACATCGCCAGCTAATTTCGAAGTGGTAAACAGAAATTAAATTTTTACGATTATGGTACAAGGGCATTTTTTTCGTTTTGGTAGGGGGAAGAGGGCACTTTTCTATGAAGGAAGGGGGCGGGGGTATTTTTGAGGGGACACATTTATTGATTTCATCCTGAAAATGTTTATTTTCAATTTTAAAAATAATTGAGTAAAAAAAAAATCATACGGAATTTATATTTTGGCGCCCTTCCCAAATTTGGCGCCCCAAGCGAAGGCTTGCTAGGATTGTACCTTTGACCGCCCCTGACAGCAAATGGCTTTCATTGAGCCGGGTACAGAACAAATGAATCATTTCTTCAAACGTGAGTAGCACCTGCTTGGGATACGGGCACGTTCCGGGAGGTGTGACTTGCGAGACGGTGCGGCGGGTTCCAAAATTGCGATCAAATCCAGCGGGAGCGTTGTAAGCCATGCATCGACCCACGTCACTCGCTCTCCAATAAACTTGACGATCTTGTCCGATAATACCAGTCAGTCACGGGATCATTGTTGAAATTCTGGAGTTTGAATCACATGATGGGGACGGAAAGGTTTGATGGGCGGCAACGGGTACGACAGGTGACGGCAGGAAGAAATCTCGAGTCACGAACGGAGGTCTGAGAGGTGTGTCGTCTCTGGTAGTCGGTGCAGGAATGAATTTTTCCTCATGACCACGGTAGTATATATACCCACATATAAAATATATATATATATAAGAAATTAAGGGGTATATATATGACCCAAATCCTCGAGGATGGCACTTTTGAAACCCAGACGCCAAGCTCGCCGGTCGCATGTTCCTGAATTCCGGACTTGAACTTTTCACCGGCACCTCGAAAAATTTCGAAGTGTTATGGTCGGCTGCCTGTCCGTTGAAGGTCCCGGTATCAATATTCAAAAGTATCGTCGAAGGAGCAAGTTGGAAAACGTCCGTCCAGGTCGGGGTATGGGCACCGACTGAGCTACCGATGGAAAACCGGTCTTATTTATACTTAGAAAAATTTTCAAAACCGAAATTCTAAATACTTAGAAATTTTTTCAAAACTTAAAATTTTTCAAAACTTAAAATTTTTTGAAACTTAAAATTTTTCGAAACTTAAAATTTTTCGGAACTTAAAATTTTTTCGAAACTTAAAATTTTTCAAAACTTACAATTTTTCAAAACTTAAAAATTTTTAAAACCTAAAATTTTCAAACTTGAAAAATTTCAGTGTTTAGGTCGGGCATCTGTCCGTCAAATGTCCCGGTATCAACATTCAAAAGTATCGTCGAAGGAGAAAGTTGGAAGACGTCCATCCAGGTCGGGGTATGGGCACCGACTGAGCCAACCCCAGGATTTGGGTCCTATATATGTTGGGGATGGTAGAAGAGTATTTGAGAGAAGCAACAACACTAGCGGTACAATTAGTTTATTAAGTCATTAAACCGCCACGGACACAGGAACACACACATAACACTGGACAGTCAGAGGTAAATGAATAGAATACAATGAATGAATGAATGGCATACAGACTAGAACAACAGTTTATATAAGCCAGCCACAAGGCGGCGCTGCAAGGCAGGGCAGTCCACAAGCAAGCAAAGGGGTGGAAATGAGTGACAGTGGATAACAATATCCCAACACTCCCCCACAATGTCAACTCATTTATCAAAATATACAACAGTATCATCAATACCAAGTAATCTTAAACACTTATAATGCTTACAAGAAGGTAATGCTTTAGTTAAAATGTCAGCACCCATATCATCTGTTGACACAAACTTTAAGTCAATTTGACCATTTTTTAAAGCATCTCTTACAAAATGATGTCTAATATCAATATGTTTTGTACGTTTATGAAAAACTGGATTTTCAACCAATTTTATTGCTCCCTTATTGTCAGTGAGCATACGTACCTTTTCCAAATTATTATTACGCAGTTCATTAAGTAACTTACAAAGATATATCGCTTCTTTTGTACCATCAGAAATAGCCATATATTCTGCCTCCGTAGAAGACAGAGCCACAGTACATTGTTTTCTACTTTCCCAGCTAATAGCACTTCCGCTAAGAATAAAACAGTACCCTGTGTATGACTTCCGGTCAAAAAGACAATTACCCCAATCAGCATCTGTATATCCAAACATTGATACTTCTGTACGTTGAAAAATAAGTCCAAAATTAATTGTTTTCTTTAAATAACGCAGAACTCTTTTCGCTGCAATCCAATGCGAGTTATCATAACAAGTTAGGAACTGACTTAGCTTACTAACTGAATTAGAGATATCAGGCCTCGAACACGAAGCTAGGTATTGAAAACTACCAATCAATTCGCGGTAAGGAATCCCTTCCTCGCATTTTTCGGCCTTCTCCAATTTAATGCTAACATCCATTGGACAGGTAACAGGTTTAGCTTCCAACATATTAAAACGGTTTAAAAGCTCCCTTATGTAGCTTTGTTGACTCATAGTCACAACTCCGTTTTTCTGTTCAAAATTTATTCCTAAACAATATTTGACTAAACCAGCATATTTTACATCTAATTCTCTATTCATGTGAGTTTTAAATTTTTCGATCATATCCGGATTTTGAGAAGTAAACAAAATATCGTCAACATAAACCATTATTACAGCTAAGCCCTTACTATCTTTAATGTAATATGTACACGGATCTGCCTCGGTTTGTTTCGCACCAAAATTATTTAAAATTTCATTCAACTTAACATTCCAGCAGTATCCTCTTTGCTTAGTCCCATAAATCCCTTTCTTTAATAAAAGAACTTTATCACCCTGATTTAAAGAATTTAAAATTTCATTTGCTCTTTCAGAAATTTCACCATGGAGTTCCCTTTTATCGATTATTCGTTTCAGGATTTCTCCAAAATAATCAGGACATTCCATAAAAGCTTCTTCCTTTATTTCTCCATTCAAATAAGCAGTAGTTACGTCAAACTGATGAATTTCTAGGCCTAAATCTGCAGCAAGTGCACATAAAACTCGGATTGACCCTTGTTTTACCACTGGGCTGTAGGTGTTAAAATAATCAACATTATATTGTTGTAAGAAGCCTTGCGCAATAAAACGCGCCTTATACTTTAATAATGTTCCATCATCTTTAAATTTATTCGTAAGAATAAAACGGCTCCCAATACATCTTTTAAAATCTGGCCTATCAACAATTTCAAAAGTATTATTTCAAATAATACTCACGACTTCATCAATCAAAGCATTAAACCATAACTCACTATTTTTATCTATGAGCGCATTTTTAATCGGTACTTCCACATTAAAAATAAAATCTGCTTCGTCACGAATGATATCCCTATTGCGCAATGAAATAATTCTTTTTCTTGATTCTTGTTGATCTGAAACTAAAGGTTCACTATCATCCATAACTGGAGTATTTTTCAATTGCTCGCTTACCAAAGATTTATTTACATCTAACTCCACATCCGGTTTGATTGACTGATATAGCATTGGATAGCTTCCAAGTTTCGATTCGTTTTCAATTGAAATTGAGGTTTCATTTATATTTTCTTTTTCTAAGAAATCTTGCAATGTAACGGATTTATTATTGTATTCCTCAAAGAATTTTACGCTACGGGAAGTTATAACTTTATTTTCGTTTGGTAAATAAATTCGAAATCCTTTAGATGTTTCGGAATAACCACAAAATATTCCCTCTTTTCCCATCGCTGAGAACTTATGTTTTCTATAATTATCGATATAAAAAGCTTTACAACCGAAAATCTTAAAATAACTAACATTTGGAGTTACACCATTCCAAACTTCATAAGGGGTTTTTCCATTAAGTGAGCTAGTCGGGCATCTGTTTGGCAGATAATTAGCCGTATTTATCGCCTCTGCCCATAGTTTAAGAGGTAATTTTGACTGAGTTAGTAAACATCTTGCAGTTTCAACTAAACTTCTATTTTTTCTTTCCGTTAAACCGTTTTCGGAGGAAGAAAAAGGTACGGTTAATCTATGCTCAATCCCATTTTTCCTAAGAAAATCGTCGAATTCCTTATTTAAGAATTATCCCCCATTGTCGGTCATTAGTACTTTAATTTTAATCGATTTTTGGTTCTCCCATAAAGCCTTGATATCTCTAAATGCACTTAGAGCTTCACTTTTATGCTTTAAAAATTTAACTGCGCAATATTTTGATTCGTCATCAATAAAAGTCATAAAATAAAAAGACTTACCAATTGATGGCACTTTCATTGGACCACAGAGATCCAAGTGAATTAAATCCAACGTGTTTGACACTCTCTCTGATTTCTTAGGATAAGGGGCTCGTGTTAATTTGCTAACCGCACAAATTTCACAATTAAATTCTTTAGGGGATTTTACTAAATTTAATCCACGAATATTTCCCTTACCACTAGATTCCAATAAATCTCCTATATTTAAATGACCCATTCTTGCATGCCATTTTTCAATATCTGCAACTTTGCTTTTACCACTATCAAAAGATTCACTAGCATGACTTGCACTTTGATTAACACTACAATTACCACCACGTAAATAATATAAATTATCTTTTCTATCAGCAATTAGTTCCAAGTTGGATTTAGTGTCTACAATCTTAGCAAAGTCACTTTTGAAAGTCACAGTGTATCCACGATCACAAAGTTTAGAAACTGATAATAAGTTTGTACGCAGGTCCGGAACAAGAAGTGCATCGAAAACATCAACATCTTGAATTTTCTTGTTAACTTCCGCTTTGATGACTGCTTTACCGGAGCCTAAAACTTCAGTTGTTTCGTTGTTGGCAAGATTGAGAATGTTGATTTCTGTGTCGCCAATGTTAACAAACTTTGATTCATCATTACATAAATGTCGCGAGCATCCGGAATCTACCACCCACTGTGTTTGCATTTCACCATGATGTGTAAACAATGCATCTCCACACTTTTTGGATTCGGCACACGTTAACAGTCCAGCATTTTCTTGCTTGAAGCGAGAAATATCCTTTTTCTGGTAATCCTGGTCACACGTGGCTGCTCGGTGCCCTAAACGTCGGCATTTCCAGCAACGGATTTTCGAAGAATCTCTAGCCTTCGGGAACTGATTGTTATTCTTCTGGAAGTTTTCGCTTTTTGTTTTCCAATGAGGCTTGCGTTGAAGATGAGTCACAGCAAACGCTCCTCCACTCTCGCCGTTTGATTTCCGGTCCTGGCGTCTCGCATCACATTCTTCCACTATTTTTATTCGCAAAACCTCTGGTTTCGGTAACTCGTCGCGGGATTCTATCGCACATCGGAAATTTTCAAAACTTGGTGGAAGGCTGTATAATAACATCACTGCTAGCAGATCTTCTTATCAACAATGTCGAAGAACATTCGAAGGTGCTCTCTCACATCTAGAGTTGTTGTGTCCGCCATCTTGTGTTGAATCAGCGATTTCAACAACGACGCTTTTCTGGTCCTTTGGATTCGTAAATCTGTTTCAATTTAGTCCAAACGTCAGATGATGTTTCACAACTTTTCACTTGTTTCAGTTCAGATGGAGCTATACATAGGATAATGTCCGACTTCGCTTTCTCATCCATTTCTGCCCACTTTTCACAAGCTTCTTTCGATTTAACGTCATCTTGAATGAGCACAGGTTTTGTTTTGATTCCAGAAACATAAACCCAGGAATCGCTTTTGATAAGCAAAGCTTTCATCTGTATTTTCCATGCCTCGTAATTATCCTTGTTTAACGATTCAATCCGTGTTCCATTCATCGTCGTTTTTAGTTCGGTTTTCGTTCCAGTCCGTGTGTTGCTCTCTCTGCTAAGGTATGGCTATTTACCTGGGCCCATAACCTGTTGGGGATGGTAGCAGAGTATTTGAGAGAAGCAACAACACTAGCGGTACAATTAGTTTATTAAGTCATTAAACCGCCACGGACACAGGAACACACACATAACACTGGACAGTCAGAGGTAAATGAATAGAATACAATGAATGAATGAATGGCATACAGACTAGAACAACAGTTTATATAAGCCAGCCACAAGGCGGCGCTGCAAGGCAGGGCAGTCCACAAGCAAGCAAAGGGGTGGAAATGAGTGACAGTGGATAACAATATCCCAACAATATATACACCAATAAAGAATTCTCAAGGCTGTTTCATTTGCAACCCAGACGCTAAGCTGGCCGATCGTATGTTTTTGAGTTCGAACATTAACTTTGCACGAGATGAAATTCTAAATATTTGGAAATTTTTAGTGGCTCTCTGGACTTGAACTTTTCACTAACACCTCGAAGATTTTCAAAGTTAAATTTTCTAGAGCTTAAAATTTTCCAACACTGAAAAAATTTTAAAGGTTTTTTTTTTGTATTTTGTATTTTTTATTTTTTTAATAGGTATATATTCGACCCCGGTCATGAGGAAAAATCACTTGCTTCCCGGTGACCAACTCAAGCATACCTATCCTGTTCCTTACCGGATTCGACGGAAACTATCATTCCTGCTACCAAGAGCTGTCGAACCCTTTCCGGAGAGTTTAAAATATACCTTCCCGTCATCAGCTACGCCATGCCGAATACCCTTTCAGTGCCCAACCCTACTTTACCATCTGCAGAAATGACGTTCGACGAGCATGTGAAAGTGATTGAATTCCTAGACGTGTTTGAGGAAGGACTGGAGAAGGCTGCTTTTCGACATCTAGCTACAGAGAACTGGTCGCTGTCTTTCGATACAGAGGGTGATGATGAATTGTCTTGGTCTGATGCTTGTGATGAGGATTATTACTCATCACAAAGAAGTCAACCGATCGTCTTCGAACAGTAACTGATCATCGTTGATCAGGAACCGATCGTTGTTGAACAGGCACCGATCATCGTTGACCAGGAACCGATCATTGTTGAACAGGAACCGATCATCGTTGACCAGGAACCGATCATCTATGAACATGAGCTGATCGTCTGTGAACAGGAACCGATCGTATATGAACAGGAATCAATTGCCTTCAACGAAGAAACCCAGTGAAGAAGAGACTTTCACAGTTTTTGTAAATAGTTTGTAATAAATGAAATTTATATTTTAACTGACTCTTGTATTTTTTTACTTAAACACTCATCGTGATAAGATACAATTTGACTTAGAGACCTCGTCGAGAACCTCTTGAAAGTCGAATTCTGAAAATCCATCAACTAGTTTTATAAAATTATATCTTGATTTTATGCTTGGACATTGCTTGACTCTGTTGTGCAAGTTTACGGAATTTGGATCATAACCTTTTTGAAGTAATATTTCCGATTGAGGATGACGTGTTTGTAATTTTTTCAGACTTGAATCATAGCTTCTTTTTTGCACTCTCAAGGCAATGTAAGTATAATAAGACCAGGAAGATTTGGTAAATTTTTCTTGAATACCATATATATATGATGCTTCTCTCTACTTTTGGTCTTGGGAACAATATCTTCTTCTACCTTTTTGAGTTTCTTGTGCAAGTTTCCATATCGTTGATTCGTTTCCTCTGTTGGGAATTACGAATAAGTGTTCTGCTGCCTGCGCGCATGCGTGGGAAGAAGATAAAAACCCTTCCCCTCCCATGTAACACTCTCTCTGTATACGTAATTAAAATAGATCGGACGCGCGTCTAGGTGCTCCGTTCTTTACGGTGTTACCCAATAATAAATATATGTTTCATTTTTACGTATTTGGTACCGTTGAACCCATACGACACACAACATCATCCTGGATTATTTACGAATTTATTTACGATTAAGAACATTTGGCATCCCTGCCGGGATTACGTTAGTACGTTTACTACGAATATAGGTACCTGCTACGAATTGGGTAGACAAAGACTATTACGAAAATATTTTACGCACTTACGAACTGTTGTTTACGAATTTATGGATTACGAATATTTATGTGCGTAGAACTAGATTGCCTAACCGGTTGACAATTACGTGTTACGAATTGCATGTCGGTGATACGGTTAATTGGATTGAATTACGCTGTGATCATCATGTCTCATGAAAATCTGAAGCAGAGAATGACGCAGAGAAGAGCGGCGAGTAGAGGATCTTTTACTCGTGCTCTGACCAAGTTTGACGGTCTTTTAGTGACCGAACCACCGGATCTAGTGCAACTGGAGATTTCCATGGACGTGCTATTGGAAAGAGCTGAACAACTGCGGCTAGCAGATGAAGCGGTTTTAGCAGAGATGCAGACCACTGGAGTGGATCAAGTGCAATTCGAGACGGAGTACTATGCCATAGAGGAGTACCGAGAAAAGCTGTCTACGGCCAGAACAAAAAGGAAATTACTTCTCCAGCAAGTTAACCAGCAGGCCACCTTGTCCACGACCAGCGAATTCCCTTCTAATGACCCCAGAAGACCACCCCCTACGTCACATCTACAACGGCTGCCGGAGTTCGAAATAACTAAGTTTGATGGAGACCCCAGGAAGTGGATCCCATTCTGGGCGCAATTTAAAAAGGTCCATGAAAATCCGCAGACTGATCCCGCATACAAGCTACAACTTCTTCTACAATCTACAAAAGAGCACTCCAAACCGCGAGAAATCGTTTCCAGTTTCCCTGGAAGTGGAGAGAATTACGAACATGCAGTTACTTATTTAAAAGAAAGGTTCGGGAAAGACAAAGTTTTGATTCAGGTGTTCATACGAGATATTCTGGTGCTTGTGATGAATAAGACAACTAATACGGATATTTCTACTTTATACGATAAATTGCAAACTCAGTTACGAGCACTGGAAGTTTTAAATGTAACAAAAAATAATTACGCTGAGTTTTAATATCCTTTAGTGGAATCCGCTCTCCCTAGTGAAGTGATAAGAGCCTGGGAACGTAATAGAGGTAAGGTTAATGTCAATACTAGTAAATCTGATCTTGATCTTTTGATGGATTTCTTAAAAATTGAAGATTCTAACTAAATTAGGACTCTGGCTATAATAGATTCTCAAAAGCACATGTAAGCGATCACATTTATTGGTATTTTCATTTTAAATTTGTAGTACATATAACCATATTTGCATATGCATATTTTCTTTCATATACGTAGACAAACTAAACTAAAGAACGTTATTTTTCTTGCTGAATACCTGAGCTTCCGCCACGAAATTGAAACTATTTTCAGCTTTATGGAAAGTAGACATTAAAATATTCTATAAGTGGAATGTTTTTATCTCTTTATGAACTCTTATATATATATATTTAAAGTTACAAAATCCTCAATTAATTAAATAAAAAAAATGTATATATGGCCCTCTGCCTTTTAAAGAGCTCGATATATATATATATATATATATATTTGTCCATTTTTGTCTTATGTACAGCTATGGAAACGTATACTAATATTTTCAGCTCACAACTGATTATTAGATTTGAAGTAGGGCTTTGGGATAGTAAAAATTTGCAATATTTTATTCTATAGCTGTTCCAATTGAGGTTAGTTGAAATTGTAATTGTTTAGTGTCGCTTTTTATGGCTTTAAGAATGTGTGTACGGGTTTTCAGAGTGAATTCTAATTAAATTGAGACTCTGGCTATAATCTATTATAGCCAGAGTCTCAATTTAAAAGCATATGTAAGCGTTCTCAAAAGCATATGTAAGCGATCACATTTATTGGTATTTTCATTTTTAATTTGTAGTACATATAACCATATTTAATGGGAAGTAGGAAATTGGTGTTTTAAGATATTAAAACCTTTAAAATAAGTTACTTGAGATTGGAATGGCTTTAACATTATCTGTTTTACTTTTGTGTTAGCATTTGTTCTAAGTTTTAAAGTTTTGGTTGTATGAGAATTGGAGAAAAGTTGTGATAAGTGAATGAGTGAATTAGGGCTTTAACAGGAACTGTAGAATATTCAATTCTTAGCTCCGACACTATGTACTGCTGTAAAAAAAAGTAACCACTATAGTGATTGCAGCAGATATACTCTGCGACAAATGAAGAGCATATTGGTAGGAAATTCCAGTCTTTTATTATTAAAAAAGCAAATATGAGCAGATCTCCGAAAAAGACCTCTCAAAAGGCATTCCAGATGTGGTGATTCAGTAGAGCGAGATGTCGTCACGATGCTTTAGCGAACTATAGCTAAATTTATATTAAAATAGAAGTAATATACATATTTATCAAACCCCATTTTTGTTTAAAATACGTTTCAAGGAGAGAATCCTTTAAACGTATTTTAAACAAAAATTTCCGTTGTTAATTAATTGTCATTTCATTATAAAACACATTTTAAAGCACAAAAAAACAGATTCCAAACGAAAAATAAAATAATACAGTGAAATCATTAACGTGAAATTCCTGAAATTTAAAGGAAAATATCTATCTATCTTGAAGATGAATTGCCCATCTATATCCAGGCCTTTAGATATCTATCCCAGCCCTTAATGTAGGGGGTCCACCACCACTTTGACGAGGTTGTCCAAAGCGAGGTGGTCCTCATCGGTTACCAGTTGGGAGGAGCTAAACGTCCCCTTTTCCTTCACTGTCGATCGCTCACAGCCGAGCACTATGTACAGCCATACCCTCGGCATCCTATGACTCTAACATTGCATACAATGCTGTTATATGATCTCATAGTTGTAAAATATGCCTTATTGCTGATTGGGAGGCTAAAATAAGAAATTGTGGAGGTGAGAAATACACATTTAAGGTATATTGCTTAAAATAGTTACAAAAAAATTTCGAGAAAATAATGGAATACAGATGTGTGGAATAGTCTACTATTGAGCTCTGATCCGCTCATAATAAATATGATATGTATTATACAATAAAAAGAGTAAAGTCTTTCATAAGAATACACTGGCCACCAAAACCAAATAATGCCCGACTAGAATCTGAATATAATCTTCGAATAAATCATCAGATGAAGAGCCAAGATAAGCTATTGAAGCTATATATATATAAGCTATGAATTCAATGAACATTTTGAAAATGCAATGATATTTTTTCTTTAACATTGAACATATATAGCGATAAATCATAAATTAATGATAAGTCAAGTACAGAATGGTTTAGCATAAAATTACCCATTAATATTATCCACTGATAATGATATTAGTATGATAATAATAATTTAAAAAAAAAAAAAAAAAAAAAAAAAAAAAAAAAAAAAACGTATATTTTTAATAAAGTAATTTTTTTTTTCATCTAAAGAATAAAATTTATTATTTTATTCAATAAATTAAAGTATTATCGCATTTAAACACTATTCTGGCGCGAAAATAGTTTTGGCCAACTTTTCGATGCAAATACCCCAGTGTGCGTCGGATTCGCTGAACTGACGGCCCAGTCGATTCAATACTCTCCACGTCTCCAGACTGTTGTAATAATATGAAATCTCATACATTCTTTCAAACAGGAAATATTGAATTGTGTCCGGAAACATCTCGAACAAGTAATTGGAGAGTCTGCTGGAGCTTTTCAAAGTAAGGTCTAGATTGTCCATATCCATATCGATTACTCCAGGTTATTCCACTGCCAATAGTTCTTTTTGACAATTTACTAAACAAGCCGCAAAGCGGAGCTTATCATCCGAACAAGTTTTCTGGTATGATTCAATCACTGCGCTAAAACTCATGATGCTTTGTTGATAAATATAAAGACAGAATGCTACTTTTTCCACTGACGACCACCGGACCTTTTTATGCGAGAGCTAATGTTCTGATTGGTTGCTGACCAGTGGCCAACTTTCTATTGGCTCGTGGGAAGATGACGTCAGAGCACGCTTTAATCATTATAAGCTTTGGGGAATAATGTATACGTTCGTATTTAAAAAAACCCACAACGTTGGCTATTCAATTAATTTTCTTAGCTTAAATATTTTATTTGTCTGGGTGTATTTCAAGTTTTGAAAAATTTTAAGTTTTGAAAAAAATTTCAAGTTTTGAAAAATTGTTCTCATTATTATTTTCAAATGAAATGGTACCGAAATCCCTTTATTGTTTCCAGGGTGGACAGTCGCTAGAGAATATTCCCTCATCTTTTAACTCGCTCAAACGAATAAACATAATTAGTGCACCCTAATGAAATAAATAAAACATTAAAACTTTTCAAAAACTTTGATATCGAGTTGTTGTATTTATTCAAAAAGGTTAAATCCACTTTTGATAAAATTTTAAAAAGGTACCGGTGATCATATATCAAATCTACGGACTGTATTATCAATCAAATTTGTTATTTCAATGATTTCTGCAAAGTTATGGTCAATTCAACAGTTGAAATGTTTTTACCGTTTACTAAGAGGTTTGACGTCAGATGTATTATATTTGTATTTTTGCCAGTTGTTCTCAATCAATCTGGCAACATCTAAATAAAACGAAACGAACCATTGATTAGCGTTTGTATGTTTATTGAGCAATTGCTTGCAATATTTTCATATGAAGTGTTGCATGTTCTAATTTGTTGTTAATTCCGTTTCATTTGTTGCTCCAAATGCCTGGTTTTGTAACATGTGGGCCAAACGAGGCTCTGGTAGTTTCTGGTAAGAAATGTTTTTTTTAATCACCTTGCTAACATGTAAATAAACAGTAACACCCATTTCGGCTGAAGCTGAGCTTACTATCACTGTGTTTAGGTATTTAACTTAATTTGTTTGACTTTTTAACAATGACAATGTGCCTGTAGGACAATTTTCCATGATAAAGTTGTGGAAAATCCAATTTGGAGTTTATTTTTTAATATGCTCTTTTACAAAATTTTCCGGCATCAAAACGCCATGTAAATATAATTGTGAATTTCATTTAAATGTTATTTTTTTACTTTAGAAGTATCTCTAAAAAATTATTGAGCTCACAAAAGAAGAAGAATGTTCACTAAAAATTCTTACGTACTGATGCATAACAAGTTGATTTTTGTTAATATTGTTTGGCGCTAAAGTAAACAGCTGAACAGTACTTGTGGTTACTAGAAAACTACTGCAAGTATGAAATTATAAGATACATTGTTTAATTTGAAAGCTAAACATTTCTAGGATCATATAGGTAATGCAAATCAACCATAGCAGTGAAAATGTTCTCGAAATAAAATACCTGCATACATTCTGGTGTTAAGACATTACTCTAACCAAATCTGGTGTTGAGAAGGAATTTAGCTATGGTTACTTTTTTAGAAATTTTTTAAAGAAATGTCTTAAATGCTAAAATTAGAAATATTTGTGTAGTAATCTTCATAAAGTTATTTGTTAAACTCTCTATCTTTTTAGTTAAATGAAATTTTTGAGATTATAGTAATCAATAATTTTAATTATGAAGAGTTATACCTACATATTTTAACAAAATATAGCTGCATTGAATACATTTCTAAAACCTGGCTTAGCTGGAATTCAAATCTATGATTTTTTTCTTTTGTAATTTAGTTTCACTTTAATGGAAGGATTATTAAATCATTCCAGTGCCCCCAGTAGCAGAAACTTTTCTGCCAGTCTGCGACACTAATTTGGATATTACAAAATAAGCTGCTTCTTAAATACTATTTTTTTAAGTTTGCTTAAAATACGCGTGCACCTTATGTGTCATTTTATCAAAAAATCCTTCTTTACAAACATAGAAAATTAACAAAATAAATTAAATATTAAAACTTAAATACTGAAAACGTCTACCTTAATTCTTTTATGTTATTTTAAGAAAATGATTGTATATTGATTTCAGTAAAATTAAACAAAATTCAAAATGATCCAAGACTGTTTTGATTTAACAATACACAGATATATAATAATTATATACATAACTTTATTTTAGAGGCAAAAAAGTAAGTTATTCATTGCTTTTGATAAAATGAGACATTTCAAATATGAAAGATTGTTTTGGATAATTACACAGATAGAATATGTACATAATTTTATTTTTTGCATAAAACAATCTGCATTATTGATAAATTTGAAAAGAACACATGGTAATTTTTGTTTTTGGTAAATCAGACTCGCTGTTGAAAAATCTGTGACGTCCGTCTCCTTGCATTTTCTGTTACCGGGCCAGTTCCAGGCATTGATTTGGTCCTAGAAGCTAAATGGACAAAAATGTAAACTAGTTTGAATGTTTTAAGAGGTATTAAAAACCATATACTGTTAGGATTGAGCCTATGAAAGAGGAATGCTTAGCCCCTTTTCTCTCATTGATGGTGGAACTTTCAATGAGAGACTGGTTGAAGATAAGAAGGAAATTCCATGTCAAAAATTGGACATACCTAAAATAGGAAGGAATTGCTAAAAAGCACCTGAAGAGAATATCATACTGGTAACAAAAGCCAAACAATTACATATAAGGGGACTTGGTACTCCTTCTTGTCACAAAAAATAATAAAAATATTAATTTTCTATTTTTTTGGGTGTTTTTAATCTTTGAAACCTTCTCCTTATTCTGGCAAGTTTTTGAGCTGATCCTATTACTGCAATTGCAAAAAAAATAATTTTTATGGAGAATTTAGTATTGCTGCAATAGCTTCTTGGATGTTTCAAACGTATTTTTCTTAGTTTGTGATTTTTGAAATTCCCACCTTGCACAAAATGCTGAAACTTCAGCAAATATGAATGACATGACGACATTTTTTTGTGTGTCATTTTTAATATCTATTTCACAAAAATTGGAATTGATTTTTGAATGAAATAAAAACTTTTCTTTTTACAAATTTAAATGTTGAAAAATATCAGTTTTTTATTTATAGGTACAGTAATTATTGTTTTACTTAAAAACTATTTTACTTATTCTAAATTCGATGCCTAAAAAGTTAAGAGTATATTAGTTCTAGGAAATTTAAAAAAAAAAAAAAAAAAAATCAGGAAAAATATTAAAAAATGAAAACGAAGATAGAATTTTAAATTTGATGAATTCTTTTTATAATTTTGAAAATTTAAGAGCATTATGTGAACTTTTTTTTTAATAACATTTAGTTTTTTCTTAATAATACTTCCAAACATGTAAAAATTATAATTTTAATGCCTTAAAAGATAAAAAAAAAAAAAAAAAAAATTTGAATGGTACCAAGTCCCCTTAAAAAGTTAAGCATTTGGCAGTTTTGCTTATCAATATAGAGGTAGCAACATATTTATTCAATCATCTACTAAAGATTTCCATCACAATTTAAATATACATTTCTTGAAATGGTTAGTTATTTCTGCTATTTTAATATTGCGAGTGTTCATTTGCTGTGTTTTTCAAATTTATTTGCAGTTGTGTGGAATTAAATTTTTTTTTTTATTTCAATCTAATTTTTAACATTATTTAAATACATTATAATTTTTAACATTATTAAATATCTCTTCCGGAAAGACATGGAAATTACAAGTTCATAATTTTAATGATTGTATGAAAGCTCAATATCATTCTGAATGGAAAAGAGTGAAAGGAAAGTGCTATGTGGAACGGATGTAGGATTTTTGACAATATGTTGCTAGGAGTTGCATTAAAGGAAGCTTGTAAATTTTACAGCTACCATAGACCTAATTCAAATGAAGTGTAGAGAACTATAAATTTCCCAATATGTCGGAACTAGACCAGGTTTTATTTCATTGTTGATTGGCTCAGTCTAAAAACGCTCATTCTATTTGTATATATTTTTGTTTAGTATTTTCTGTCATTTTGCGTTATATAATATACCTAACTGTATTCTAATCGATGCTTCTCAGGATGTTGTCACACCAACCCTTTGATGGTTCCTGGTGGCCGAGTGTTTGTCTGGCCTGTAATACAAAGAGTGCAAAGGTAATTAGTTGTGTACACTTTTTTTGTTCAAAAATGAAAATATGGAATGTATAAAATCAAAAGCATGTCTGCTAATTTAAAACCTAAAAATTCACTGGATTGTATGTATGCTGTTTCAAAATTTTTAAACAAATGGACACTGTGACTGACCCTAAAAAACATTTGTTTCAAAATTTTAAACATGTCAGCCAAATAAAAAAAAATTATAATTGTAATAAAAGACCTTTTTTTGTATGAAAAAGGAATTACTTTGTAATGTCAAGAAGTTTCATCCCCCTGTTCCTATTTACTCTGTTTTGCGGTATGGATTTTAAATTTAGTAACAACTTCAGAGGAAGATTTTAGATGCCTATTTTTTTTAATACTAAATCTTAAATAGCATGGCACATACTAATTATAAAGATGTTGGATATTAGATAAATAACAAAGTTCTATTTAGAAATATGAAATAAACCTGTGTATCAACAAAATCAGTTTATTATGCAAACTTTTTTGGCTTCTATTTATTAAATGTGCAGTAAAAATCACTAATTATTCCTTTTTCACAAATTCTTTGAAAAGTATTAATCAAAATGCAGCCTTGGTTAAGTATCCTAAAAATAAATGGGTATAGAATATTTAAGCCAGGGTTATATAAAAACCAGGTTTTTTTCTTAAAAAAAAAATCAACAACAAATAAACCTTTTTTTTTTTTTTTTTTTTACTTTCAATTACCCATATGTATACATAGGGTAATGAAAGTATAGCATTCGGTCAGAAATATTTGTTTGATTTTTTTTTTTTTTTTGCATTTCTCTACGTTTTGGAACATGTTGATTTCAAAAAAGTTATATAGAAAAAATGTCTGTGTTTATGTGGTCAGCATAGCTCCCGAATAAATTGACCTACGATATTCAAATTTTGAGTGCGAGTTGGTGGTAGCCATAGGACATACCGTTAAGGTTTTCGTCAAAATCACGTATATGCGCGTAAGGTAGCTGCCATTGAAAAAATCATGTTTTTCAGTAATTGCAAAAAAAGGCTGTAATGATTTTGTTCAAAATCGCTATGGTGTATCGCCTCTTAAGGTGTTTAAAACATCCCCACCACCGAAATTCCTGTAAAAATGCTTTAATAGCGTAAAAAGTTTAAAAACGAATGCCTATAATACAGAGTTCTCTTTCCTTGAGCATACCTCATCAGCAACCATGTTTTCTTTTTTTTTTCTTTCTATCTCTGCTCAGTTTCACTTACAAGAAAGGATAATATAAGAATTATTGATAAGCATATTGCCAAAATTCCAATTTTTTTTCTTTTTAAAGGATCCATATAAGAATTATTACAAAAAATATCACCAAACTGGCATTTTTTTCTAAGTGACTGATGAAAATATAAAAATGATAAATTACACAAATCTACATCAGCAATATAGTGTAATTGAAAGTTGTGCAATGTTCCACACCCATAATTTTTGTTTAAACCAGGGTTGGCATGGTTTATCTCAAATGTTTTTTTTTTTCTTAAAAAACAAAAAAAAAAACAATTGTTTTTTTTTAAAGGAATAATTTAAAATTGTATTTTTATTTGTTTAATTATAATTAGATTTTTCAAATTATTTGTTGTTGTAAATAACTTTTTTAAAATAAATATTATAATGAAAGACTATTGAAGTTTTTATAAGTATTAACAATAAGTTTTTATATTAATCTAATGGATTTATTAATGTTTTACAATTATTCAAAATTATTAATTAAAATTAAATTATAGGTTGCATTTTAAATTTGTTTCTGAAGTAGAGGTTTTGTGCTTTAATAACTTATTTCTAAACCTTAAAAATATCTTTTTGTACAGCTTATTACCGTTACTGAGGAACCGAAGAGCAGTATTCCATGTATTATGCAGTAAACAGTTATTATTGAATTATATTGTATACATTAAATTAAAAAAAATATCTCTAAATATAATACTAAAATTTAATATAATTTGAATGCCCACATAAGTAGCAATTGTTTATTTAATTAGTTTAAATTATGTTCAGAAATAATATTATTTGTTATTTGAACATTAATTATTTTAGTTAATGTCAAATTTTATTTCTAGATATGTATACATGTAATTAGAAAAGTATTTAAAAAAAAAACCCGGTTTAAACAAAAATACGTTTTTTTTTTTTACAAAAAATAACCCTGGTTTTTTTCCAACCCTGGTTGAAACCAGATTTTTTTTTTTGGTTTATACTTTTTTTTTTTTTTAAATCCTTTCTAATTACTTGGATACATATTTATAAAAAAAATGTGACATTAATTAGAATAATTCATGTTCAAATAACTATTATTCTACCTTCTGAAAATAATTTAAACTAAGTAAATAGACAATTGTTGCTACTTCTGTGGAGATTTAAATCATAATTTTAATATTTTATTTAGAGATACTATATTTTAAATTCAATGTATGCAGTATAATATAATGGTAATTGTTTACTACATAATACATGGAATATTTCTCTTAGTAATGTTGATAAATTGTTCAAAATGATATTTTTAAGATTTAGAAATAAATTGTTAAAACACAAAACTTTTAATTTAGAAACAAATTTAAAATGCAGACTATAATTTAAGTTTAGTAATTCTGAAAATTATCAAACATTAATATATGTATTAGATTAATATAAAACTTATTGTTCAATAGTCTATAATTGCAAGATTTATTTAAAAATAGATTAGAACTTAATCTATCTATAGTATTCGTATAATTTTTCATTTACAAAAACATCATTCAATCATGTTATAGTACCAAGAATGTAGATATTTCATTTAACAAATTATTTTTTTAAAAAACAGAAACAAAACTAAATTCGTATTTCTTTATTCCATTTAAAACTCGGAACAAAAAAACAAGTTTTGCTGCTTTTTCTAAACCCTGTCTGATGTGCAATAATTGTACAGCTCTAAAAGAAGAAGAAATTATCTCAACGTTTGCAATAGTTGTTTTTGTAGTAACAATTACTTAAACATCCTTCAATACATCAGCATTAAACTTTTTTATATAATTTTTTTGCTTTTGCCATCATTCTATAACTATTACATTTTCAATAAATTCCTTTTGAAAAAGATATTTGTGGAATGGAAAACTTTTAGTTAAAAGTATAAGTTATTTACAACATCAAATAATTAGAAAAATCTAATTGTAAATTAATAAAAATACCATTTCAAATTATTATTTAAAAAAAACCAATTGTTTTTTTTGAGAAAAAAACCATTTGGTTGGTTTAAACCATGCCAACCCTGATTTAGGCTAAAGAAAGGACTGGCGATGGATGATGTTTATATTAAAAAAATTAGTAAATTAATGTAACACACTGGGTTCCCTGTTATCTTTGACAATATAACCATGCCTATTTCTCGCAAACAAAAATGTGATTTAAACGAGTTTTTTTTTATCCGAAGGTAATTTTCTTAAATCGACAGTGGGAAAAGTACATGTTTCTAACCTTCACAGAATTTTATGATGAATTCATTGTATAGCTCATGCGAGTGGCCATGCAAATACTGTCGGGTTTTCGCTTCTAACGATATCACCATTCGATTATATTGATTTATTATAACTGTAAAAATTTTTTTTTATCTGATTATTGATTAATTTGTTGAACTTGAAGGTTTTTTGAGGATGCCTATGAAGAAGTAATTCTTGATCAATGATCATAAATTTATTGACGTTTGCTATTAGAAAATAACATTTGAGCAATAAAACATATTTTACAATCTTGCATTTTTAGAATTACCCTCAATACAATGACATTGACAATAGAAAGCCCTAAAGTATACACTCAGCAAGGAGTTCCCATCTCAGTTACTGGAATCGCCCAGGTAAATATTTTAGAAACAATAAAATAATTTTATACATATTAAGAGTAATTGAGAGCTTGATTTTAAGAAAGGAGGATGTGCATTATATAATGTTAACAGTGCATTAATGCTATTGTTATGAATTTCTGTATATTTGTAAATATTTCGTAGTATTGATTATGTTAATAGGAAAATTTATGTACACTTTGCATAAGGCAGTGCAAGAGTTCTTTACTTCGCTTTCCTGCAATGCGTCTCTTAATGCTTGAAAATGAGTTCTACAAGGATCATGCTGGAAAACGAGTTTTACAAGGAGCAGGCCATTTAACATTATGGTTAATGGCAATTTCGTCAAGTTGGCGACGGTCTTGGCGACCATTTGGCAATATTTTCGGTCCCCATATACCTGTATAGGGCTTTCCGACTGCGATTTGGAAAATTCTCCGAATTTCTATCTCTAGAAGATTCGCGAAGGATTGACTTTCCTATATAAGGCCAGTCGGGATTTAGTTAGTTGAGTTAGTTGTCTCTCAACATGCATTCAGAGAGCTGTATTGCGAAAGTGAACTGTATTGCACTGTCTTTTGCGTCGATCTTAGCAGTTGTGTATCTAGTTTTTAACTGTTGTTTGAGCTCCATTGCTGTGTAAAGAGCTGTATTTGAATCTATTAGAATGGGAAGTTCTGAAGTTGTAAAAGAATCTGCGAAAAGTTACATCGGAATAAATTTCTTCAAGTTTTTATCTGCTTTGGCTTCAAGTCTTTCGAACCCATCCACGCAACACTATATATGTTTGCAAATTTTAAGAACTTTTAGCATGCCTCTCTCAAGCCTTTTATGTAAAATTTAAATTTTTTGGTAAGTTATATTTATTGTAAAAGTGCATGAGAATATCTATATAAAACTGTTAAAACTTTTTACTGTAGTGCATGGCCAAATAAAATTATTTAAATGATTATAATTTGGAACTAGATCTGAAAATTTCTAGTTGTCACTTGACACTGGTCGATTAAACTGTGTGATGAGGCGACTAAATGAACTAATCAACCGGCCACCTATAATTTCTCCCTTCTGAATTTTTTTTAATTATTACGGAATGTACCGAACTTTCTTAATAAATGAAAATCTCCCTTTCCTTTCTTGTAATCATATGCGTATACGCTGTTAAAATCCATTCATCCACAATATAGATTCATGAGATGACAAGGTGGTGACAGAACCGGGAATTCAGAAAAATACAAAAAATTTCAAGGATTTTTCACTCTTCTAGAAAAGTCAGGGAAATGTCGGGGAATTTTGAAATTTTTGAGTTTCCCTTCTTGCATTCCCTGTGCGGATGCGGTCGCCGACTTATTGTTAAAATTTTTTTTTTCAAACTTCAATCTGACTGCATCCTTTACTGACATGATTATTTTTTTCTTGCCCGGCAGTTTTGTCAACCCCAATATATTAGAAACTTTATTTTATTTGCATAGTATTTCTGTTATATTTTTAGTTATCTTATAACTTAAAAGTGCGGCCACTAGTAGCCCTACTGTTAATATAAATTCTCAAACTTCAATCCTACTGCATTCTTTACAGGCATGATTATTTTTCTTC
This sequence comes from Linyphia triangularis, assembly GCA_963978545.1. Classification (NCBI taxonomy): domain Eukaryota; kingdom Metazoa; phylum Arthropoda; class Arachnida; order Araneae; family Linyphiidae; genus Linyphia; species Linyphia triangularis. The sequence goes on from OZ021727.1 coordinate 58,628,934, forward strand.
TTGTCTTGCATTTTTTATCAACAGAATATATTGGAACCCTAAATTCCTTAATACTATTTGAAATTGACTTAGCCAAATTTTTTCGATTTTATTAACCATTTACAGCGCTATGTTACAGATGTGCAACAAATCTATAGGCAACCATTTTTAAGTGAAAAAGCTTAGATTCTGTACTTGATTATTTTTTTGTTGTTCTTTCATTGACATTTTATTAAACACAATTAACTTAGATATGTGTTTTTGATTTATATATTTAATACAAATTAAATAAAGAATTAAAACACCATCCTCTTTCCAAAAAAAAAAAAAAAAAAAAAAATGAATGCACTACTGCTTACATTCAGGTAAAAAGTTTAAAAAAAACCCAACCTCCCCTTCCCTGGCTAGGCCATTGGTCAAAAAAGAAAAGGAAAAAAAAAAACAACCTGCGATGAAATGGCTAATAAACTAAAAGTGTCTATCCGTCACTGGCTACTACTTGAAAATTTCAATTTTCAGGTCTATTTGGAACCCTGTATATTTTTAAGGAAGGTTTTCTAGATAAATACCTTCACTTTAGTAACTGTTTGATTTCAAATACATTTTCGTACATCAAAATTTTTTTTAATAAAATGTTTTCTTTTTTTGGCTACATGATAAAAAAAAAAGCAACTTAATAACTAAACATGCAGATTAACACACTAATCTGTTGTTTTCCAGAGATCGAAAGTAGTTGGTCATTCATTTTTCTATTCTTTTAAATCTAAATTGTGATGTTTAGGTTATTTTTAAAAGAAAATAGTTTTCCAACTTTATTACCCATCTAAATTATTTCAACTGAATGAGCATGTGTTATTTTATATTATTAGCTCTTGCAAAATTAATAGCTTTTTCATGCATTTCATTTGATTAGGTGAAGATTCAAGGACAAAATGCTGAAATGTTAAGAAATGCATGTGAACAATTTTTGGGGAAGAAAGAAACTGATGTTATGCATATTGCTAGAGAAACTTTAGAAGGACACCAAAGAGCTATTATGGGAACTATGTCGGTTGAAGTATGTCAAGGTTTTTTTTATTTTACAATTTATAACGGATATATATTTAGTCACTTCTGTTTCTTTTATTACTAAGATATACACAAATTTTACACTATTTTAATTGTGTGTTTTTATCAACTTTATTTTATATTTGGAAATAAACAATTAACTTGTTTGATAATTTTGATAAAAAAGCATAATTAATGAGTAATTGTAGCAGGACATTTGAATATTCATTTTCAATTCGGAGCATTCAATACTTGTTGTTAGAAATAATTTGAGTGTAAATTACTGCAATGTACTGGTCAGCTAATGAATAAAATTAAAATAAGTAAATTTGAACATGTTTCGTACATTTTTAAAAAAACTTGAAAAGTGTTTGAAAAAAAACCTTTCATTTTCAAGTGCTTGAAAACCTTGAATTTTGTAAATATACATTTAAAGTGCTTGAATTGTATTTTTTCTTCTAAAAGTATAGCATCTTAAAAAATTTTGGTCAACAAAGTGAGCAAAATCTTTTGAATTAAGTCAAGCCAATCTGCAACGAGAAAAACATTGCAGTTGAATGTAGAAAAATTTCATCAATCCCCCTTCGATAAGTACAGTGCTGCACATGCCCAACACATCTGGAATATTCGATCAAGTCATTTGATCTCTTGTTTGTTTTGCACACTGTTTAAAAATAGCAGGGAAGTGCATTTTCAATTCAAGCTGATTAGAAAAGCCAGAATATAATATTGAAGCCTATGTGTTAGATTTGCACTATGTACTTTGTGTTTCAAATATTTTATGATGGGAGAAAGTGCTTTAAAAAACTATGAAAAGAGTAAAAATGGATTTATTTTCTATAAGAAGTTCGATGAGGATTGTTCGAACTATTTCTAATGATAAAAAATACCCCAAAAGCAGATATATTTCGTAACAATCAACTTCGGCAATGCAATGGAGGTGCATGAAATTGAAAACGGAAGTTTTAGATACTGAAATACTATGGACATTGAAAATCAAAAAAAATCACGGCTCCTTTAAATCAAATGAAAACATTTATAAATTATGTAATTGCATGTTAGCTGATAGCGTGATTGCATTTAAATTCTCAATTTTTATGTTGAGAAAAAAACTACATATAACACAGCATCTGTAATAAAGCCTTCAGAGTAGATTGGAAAACAATTTAATCAATAAGACTTTTGTATTATTATTTGACTAAAGTCTCAATATGATGAAACAAGACGATATTGGTGTAATTACCAAGTGAGTACTAGCTACTTTACTTCTGTTTTTATGGGACATAGTACTGCTTCTGATACATTTAAAGGTTTTTTTTTCTTTCTATGTACACAATTTAAACATGCACTGTTTGCCAATAAAAAAATTGTGTTTAATAAATTTGGATCTTTTTTTTAATGTATTTGAGTTGATAATGCCATCCTTGAAAAGTGCTTAAATAGTCCTTGAATTTTTTCTCTCCTTTAAGTGTACGAACCATGTTGAAGGAACTTTGATTGCTTCATTTATTTATTAGAACTTCAGAATTCAGATAGTCTTAACATTGAATTCAGATAGTCTTAAACATTTTGTAGTATTAACTTTAACAGGGTTCCTGTGGTCATTAAAAGTGTTTAATATTTTTGAACTTGTTTTCAAATCCTTGAAAGTATTTGAAAATGCTTAGAGGTCCTTAAAAGTCCTTTATTTTTGCAAATGTTGTGTTCCCGACTGCAAAATTTATAAAAATACAATTCAGACTTGCTATTCCTGTCTTCTTTAACATTTTAGGTAACATATACTTTATTAAAAATTTATATATAGACATGATGCCTTGAAAACAAATTTTCAAAGGTTCTTAAAAATATTATTTAGGTCCTTAAAAGTCATTGATTTTCTTTCTGTGATTTGAGTGGGAACCCTGATTATTATAATATTCATTACTTGCTGTAATTTGTGTTTTAAATTGATCTTGTAGCTGTATTATGTTGTTTAATGCCTTGTCCCTTGAGTTTCAGATAGTGTTAGAAGTATAATTTTAAGTGGATGTTTGATATAAAAATTGATAGTACTTTAAATATTATGAGCTTGATATAAAAGTTATTATATTACATTTGCATACATAGTCTGCCATTCTTGAAAAATTGGATTAATAAGCCGGTAAAAATCCAATCTCGATCGTTTAGGTATGTTTCCGAGTAAAATTTTAATAAAACTCTTTAACTTTCATTTTTATATATTAGTGTTGACAAAATTACAAAAGTTGTGATGAGTTTTAGATTTGTGATCTTTAGCTAATAAGTTAAAACTTTTGCTCATTAATTAATTAATGTTTTATTTTCTGATATATATAGGAAATTTATAAGGATAGAAAGAAGTTCTCTAAACAAGTATTTGAAGTAGCATCTTCAGATTTGGTGAACATGGGCATTACTGTTGTATCGTACACCATCAAGGATATTAGTGATGAAGAAGTATGTTTTGGTTTAAAATTTTCTTGACCAAGCTGAAATATTGATAAAGGTGTAACAGTATATTTGTTTGATTACCCAAAACATGCAATTTAAAAGAATATTTTTTATTTGTTTAAAAAGTCGATGTATATTTTAATTTTCAGTAAAGGAAGTAAACTGACAAGACACTTTTAAAAAATTAAATGTACATCATAAATGGAAGAACTTTAAGAAATATCTTATTAAGTTTCGAAAACCAGGTTTTGTAAAATATGTCCAAATAAGGTTCAGAGGAAATTTCAGAAGATCTGCGGAAATGAATACTGAAACAAAATAAAATGTTCGGAAAAAGGTGCAAAAAAATATAGATATATGCTGACTGGATTTGGTAAATCATTGTCGATTTAATGATTTTTGAAGTTTTCTTTTAATTAGAATTAGTTTTGTTTATATTTGACTATCTTCTTCTAGACATGGGTATTAAGTGTACTTTTTATCTTATTTCAATAAAATTGGAAAACAAAGTCTAAAAAAGTCTCAAGGGCTCTTACTCATTCGGAAATAAAAGATGATTATGGCTACAAAAACATATGGAAATCTGGTGGCTGGATTTGGCAAATCATCATTGGAAATTGTTTATGGTTTGGAAATGGTTAAGGGGAATTTTTCAATTTTTTCAAAGAAATATTGATAGAAATCTTCTGTTTTATCAAATCTTAGTGACAATCTTGCTCACTTTACTTTCAAAAGAAAGGTCACTATTTAATAAGATTTAAAAAAAAACTTACCTTCTCTGCAGTAACGCTTAACCAGGTATGATCATGAGTTATGGTAATCGAGTCTGAATTGAGTGAGAACATGGGCTATGATCATATCCTCGTAAGCATTAGAAAAAGTAGATGAGTGGTTTTTTACTAATCAATTTGAAACAGGCTTTTGCTTTAGGTGTTTTGATTAATTTAGATTGCCAGGAACATAATTATATTCCGCTTTGTGGTTAAGAAATAAAGGATATGTAGTATAAGGGGGCATGATCATAAGATTTACTGAAGTAATTTTAGCCATATTTTTTTCTATAGGTATCTTTACTAATCCATATTATTAGGAAAACAATTTCATTCGGACATTTTACCGTTAGTTTTGTAGGCTGCATTCCAGGTAGTGAAATCGAGATTAAGAATGAAAGGAGGGTACTCGTAATTTGCAAACAACTTATTCTCTTGGAACTGGGTTGTACCGAACGACAGCTAGATGCAGTTATTTGAGCCTGTGTAACACCTGATACTTTCTAGTCTGATATATAAAAAAATAATTCTATATATTTTTGAATAATAACTGAACCAATGGATTAAATATTTTTTCTATAGTTTACATCCTCCCAATGGCTTTCATTTGATTTTAGAAACAATTTTATTATCATGCTAAACAAATTGAGGCATTTTGTTTGCCATGTTGGATTTTTGTTAAAACCATAAGACCATGACATTCACAGAAATCTGGCATGTTTTTTTATGCCTCTTTTATTGCATATTTGAGGTGCTGAGTGCCAGAATGGACTGTCCCACAATGTTTATTTTACTAGTTGAAGGCTGTTATACCATGTTTTGTCAAAACTATCCATGCCAAATGTGGTTTATTCAATGTCCATTAAATAAACCACATTTGGCATGAATGATTTTAACAAAACCAGGTAGAAATAGCCTTCAACTAGAAAAATAAACATTGTTGGATGGTCTTTTCTGGGGCTGAATTCCTTATTTTTCCAGCAGTTTACTCTGGGAAAATAATGTTGCATATTTTTCTGTTTTAAAACAAACTTTACTTGTTCCAATAACATTTGCAAAAAAAAAAAAAAAATAGGATGAATTTTTAACTAATGTGTGTGATATTATTTAATGATAATGAGTGTTTTTAGTTTGTTCTAGGTGTCTTCTTTTTAAAAATTGTAAGCTAATAATGTCTCTATTTTTAATTAGGGTTACTTAAAAGCCTTGGGAATGGCTAGAACAGCTGAAGTAAAAAGAGATGCTCGCATGGGAGAGGCAGAAGCTCGACGTGACTCTCAGATTAAGGTTTGTAATTTGAAAATATTTTAACATGTTTACTTTTTATTTTTAATTTGCTGTGATCATATCAATGTTAATTATAATTGAATTTGCTTGATTTAGGTTAAATATATTTTCTTGGATTTTGTAAATAGAAGGTAATTACTCTGTTCTTCTCAAAGGTGGTATTTTTATTTATATTGAATATGCATATTCGTTTTGGGTTTGAAGTTATGCGTTAGAGCATTTATTTGGGAGAGAGTTGTATCCAGGATCAATATTTAAATTTAAATTGTCATTGCTTTTAAATACCGTATATTGTCTATTCTATTTCGTTCATGCTTTCTAGTGGTTTTGGCATTAAAACTATAAAAATAAAGCTATCAACTTGAGAGTTTCATCCACCAAGGTTCATTTTTTTTCACTTGGATTCTTCTTTCAAAGTACAGAAGTGTAGACGGATTATTTAAATTCTTTTTATAAATTATTTAATGCTTACAACTTTACTTGCAGGAAAAATAGTTACTTTACATATGAGATATTAGCAATGATGTTATTTGCAATATATAAAGCCTTGATCATTGGGGTGGGCAGAAAAAAAAGAATTTCAGAAATCCAATAAGTAATAGTGTGGAAAAGTTGTCTTTTAACATCAGTATAGTAAGTGTGCAAAATCTTACCAAAATCAAAAAATATTTTCCAGTGCCTTAACGGACGTAAAATTTCTAAAAATGAGTCAAAATCTGTATTTGATCGGTTAATTTTACGGATTAAAAAATTTGTGAAAATGGAATCGTTATAGTTCGAAAAAGGTTGCTCTAAGATACTGTTATAAGTACACAAATTTTCAGTTTAATAAAGTAATAGCTTCTCTTGCCACATGAGCTGTGAATTTACTGAAAATATTGATAAAATGAGCAGATTTTCATGCAAGTTTGAATTCTCAGCCTGTAGTGGCGAGAGAGCACAGTGGATACTTGCAAATGAACAAACTTTTCTTACTAATCTGTGAAGTATTCGCACGCAAGGCCTCTATTCCATTAAAGCCTACAAGACACGGCTTAGGACCCCCAATTTTGAAGCTCCTCACAAATGCCTGAGAAATTCTAAATTATTGTGTGATTATCAATATTCTGTTCATTGCACTAGATCAATGCTATAAAACATGATAATATATTTTTATAACTCATTAATTATTAAAATATTAATATATTAATAATTTAATTAATACAGTATTTTAAATTGTCATTAATATTTAAATATCACCTAAAATCGTCAACTGGGGGCCCCCATCTATTATGTTATGCCTATAGTAATCAGTTCAGAATAAAAGCCCAGTTTGCACAATGGTTATTGTATTCATAGATGTTTTGGCAACAAAAAGACTAAAATAGAAAAAACTAGAGAACCATATGAAACTGCATGTCCAACATCTTCCGTTAAAACATGGTTGGCCGCTGTGCATTTTTTGCCAATGAGGTTTCATCCAACTCTACAAAACCGTTCGATGAAAACTATGATAATAAAAATAATGGTATATTCCAGAAGACTATTAATTTGACTTCAAAAGAGGGCACTTCACAAATGGCGATTCAGTCTACCAAGATTAGCCATAACATTTCATAGATTCGGAGTGCCAAACAGAGCTGCAGCTGCTATTGCTATAGCTATCTGTACTAGAAGACATGGGCATTATAACATAAGAAGATTCATGTAATGTTATTGACAAAATAAAATTGAGAAGAGAGAGAGGCAGAAAAAAGTAATTAAATTTCACCTTCAAAACTGTTGAGTAGCAGGGTATATACTTTGATGGTTGCAAGGCTAGAACTTTGATCCAAAAAAGGAAGGCAAGATATTACACCAGAGAACAATTACTGAGAAACATGCGTCATTAGTCCAACAACTTGAATTAGAATATCTTGAACATGTTATTCTTGAGTCTGATTAGGTAGTTAGAAACAAAAATAGTATTACTGACTTCACAGAATTATATAATCACCAAAAAACTAATAGCTGTTTGATGTAATGGAAATATTTTTATTGTTGATAGCAAAAGAGGAGTTTTACGATTGCTTAAAGAATAAATGGAAAGTTGTATGCAATGGTTCATGTGCCAACTGCATGTAAATAAGCTTGAGGACTTGGGCCTTCAAAAATATTAGATAGAAATGTGCCAAGTGACTAGCACTGGTGTTTTCTGTGTAGATTTGTCAAAAGTGAAAACGGGAGGTTGTCACATTCAATATGCCTAACCATGACTAATTAAGTTCTCCACTTTTATGTCCAAACAGCAACATTAAGCCTTTTTGGATCGAAATCATATTAAAAGTGTATGAGCGCATTTGGTTTTGCATCAAAACCAAGTTATCACGCAAAGACGACAGCATTTATGTTTGGGAAGGCATACTTTTTTCAAGATATGTGAATAATAAATTGAAAAAACTTATCGATCTTGTAAGTCAACCAAATGCACATAATTTACTCACGCAGAAAATCTACTGCTATGCATGGTTATTGATGAATGGATTCATGTCAGACAGCAAAATTATGAAGAATAGAAAGACCTAAACCAAAGACATCAGATGTGTTACATTTTAACACTATGGACATTGCACATTAGTTTTGATATTTAGATACTAGTTAAATTGAATCTAGCTAAGAAATTGAATTGCATCAAAGAGAAAAGTTCTAAGTAAATATGATTAATTTTTTCAATATTTTCGGCATTTTCACCACCTTTGTGGCAATGGAAGCTACTACTTTATCGAACAGAAATTTTTATACTTATTACAGTACCATAGATTAATCTTTTTCGCACTCTGACGTTTCCACTTGCACAAATTTTTAAATCTTTAAAATTAATCGATTGATTAAAGAATTTGACTTTTTTTTCGAAACTTTAGGTCCATTGTGGCACCGGGAGGTATATTTTAATTTTGGTAAGATTTTGCACACTTACTATTGATGTCGAAGAGACAACTTTTCCGCACTATTACTTTTTCGATTTCCAAAATTTGTTTGTTTCGGCTCACCTTATTGATCATGTTTGGAATAGTTATTTTTTTTACGGTACTGGTCATTGTAACAATCTGATTTGAAGAGATACTTTTCTGTAACATTACTTTAGTTTTCAATAAAGTAATTTGTAATATTTCTCTGTTAGGAGGCCATAGCAGAAGAGGAAAGAATGGCTGCCAGGTACCTTAATGATACAGAAATTGCTAAGGCACAACGTGACTTTGAACTGAAAAAGGCAGCTTATGATATGGAAGTTAACACTAAAGTAAGAGTTGAAATATTTTTAGGAATCTTAAGAGAATACAAGTTGTGAAATAAGTCATAAGTAATTTTTTTTAACTAAAAAATATTTGTTTTAGAAAGCTGAATCTGATCTTGCTTACAACTTGCAAGCTGCTAAGACTCGCCAGAGAATAAAGGAAGAACAAATGCAAGTGAAAGTTATTGAACGTACACAAGACATTCAAGTTCAAGAACAAGAAATCATGAGAAAGGAGAGGGAACTAGAAGCCACTGTCCGACGCCCAGCCGAAGCTGAGAAATACAAGCTGGAGAAACTTGCAGAAGCTAATCGGTAGCTATTAAGTTCATTTTATTGTTGTGTTTAGCTAAGTCGCAAGAGAAGTTTTGACTGGGTATATTTCATTTATTGAGCATTTTTTTTTATGGATTTTGATTTTATTGAGTCAAAGCATAGACCAGAGCTTTCTTATTTACAAAAAAAAAAAAAAAGGAAAAAAAAAATCCCATGTTTTTTTCTTTTGTGTTTTTCTTCTCTACAGTAGAAAAGAACATAACAAGGTTAAGTATCCTTGTTGAGTCTTTTTTTTTTAATCGAACCATTTTTTAGTTTTAGTATTGTAAAGTAGTCTGAAGATAATAATTGAGAATTTTTCCATGTAATGCAAAATCTTTATTTACATTGATTTGTCGCTCAATTCCATAAATGATTGATTTTCTATATTAGGTCAGTTATGTTTTAATTTCAAAAACCTTTCAAAGTTTCTCTACTTTCAGGGTTTCCGCGCATATGGAAAGTCAGGGAAAATCATGGAAAGTCATGAATTTAGACATAGGGTAAATTTTGTCATGGAAAGTCATGGATTTTGAACAAAAAAAGCCTAAAAGTCATGGAAAAACAGTGAATTGCATGGATTCCAAAAAATCTTACGCAAAATCACGTGACTATGACGTCATAAACGCCATGATGGCGATTCGTTGTTACTTCGACGATTCATAGATTCATCTGCGTTTTTATTTACTTTATTGATAGAAACAACTGTTACAGTTAAAAACTCCGGCCAATGAAAAGAATTTCTGAACTCCAAACTTGTGACATCACACAAGTAGGTCTCGGTGAATAAAAAATTCATAATGTAAGAACTGAAGTAAATTAATTTCATAATCTTTACTTTTGGTTTGACTCCGTAGGCTCTGGTTTACATTGTTGATACCAAAACATTTGATTATTTAATTTACTTATATTTTCTTATTCCTTCTTCAAATATTTACTTATTATTAAAGATTGATTAGCTTTTTTAACACCTGAAATATCAAAAAATGGAAAATTATTTTTCTCTGTTTCTTCTGGTTTTGACGTATCTTCGTTACTGATTATATGGTGAGTACCTATTCCTCTGCATTTATTGGAAAAGTCTCTTGTAGATATCTAGGGTGGCGACAGAACAGGGAATTTCACTATTCTGGAAAAATAAAGGAATTGCGTAAAATTTGAACTAGCTAACGCGCTTCATTTTAAGTGATTATCATCTCAACGCAAGCGGTGCCGCTCCATTATTCTGCCGACAGTCACTTACGCTTGCCTTTCGTATAACTTTAATCTGACTGAATCCTTTACTAGAATGATTATTTTTAAACTTGTTTTTTGTCAACAGTGTATAAGAACCCTAATTATTTACGTATTATTTCTGTTAGATTTTTATTTATTCTATAACTTGGCAGCGCGGCAGCTCGCATCCATATTGTTAAAAAGAAATTCTTCGACTTCAATCTAACTGCATCCTTTACAAACATGAATATTTTTCTTCTTGCCTTGTGTTTTCTGTTAACAGAATATATTAGAAGCCTAAATTCCTTAATATTTCAAATTGATTCCACCAGATTTTTTTTCGGTTTTATTTACCCTTAATAGCTCTGTTACACACCTCGCTCTGTTTTAAACACCTTTACTGTATTATTTTTCTATGCTTAGTTTACTTACATGAAACGAGGATTTTTTACTCAATATAAAACTTATAGTAATCATTTTACAATCGTATACAATAATTTATTTACTATGTTGCGTTAGTAAAATTTACTATGTTGCGTTAGTAAAATAATAAAATTTTCGAGTCAGGTTCAATGTTTTTAATGCGATTTCTTGAGTCATGGAAAATCATTTGCTTCAGTCATGGAAAGTCATGAAAAGTCAGGGATTTGGGACATTTAAGATTGGCGGAAACCCTGTACTTTAGACATACATTTTTTGAACTTCTAAAATATTCTAAAATAAAATAATTTTTTATTAAATTTTTCTAAAAAATATTTGAGAAATAAATACACATTTCTAAGCTTGTGACTAATAAAATGTATTTAAATTTTTTTTCAAATATTTTTCTGAAAGTAAAATTTGATTTATATTTCAGCAACCGTGTGATCATGGAGGCTGAAGCAGAGGCCGAGGCCATCAGAGTGAGTCATAAATGAGTAGTGTTATATTTTATTCATTCAATTCAGAATTTTGCTCGAAACCTTACAATTCAAATCTTACTTTTTGGGAAATTATAATTTACGTTCCATAATTTATTTGATTTAGTTGAAATATTTGCAGTTTTTCCATAATGTTTATTTCATTAATTTTAACTTGTATTTTATGTTGCTATATCAAATGCTACTTGCTTCTAAGGATCTCAGATTTTATTTTATTTTGGATATAGCTAAAGGGAGAAGCTGAAGCTTTTGCTATTGAAGCCAAAGCTAAGGCTGAAGCTGAACAAATGGCAAAGAAGGCTGATGCGTTTAGAGAGTATAAAGATGCTGCTATGGTTGACATGTTCTTGGAAACCCTTCCAAAGGTAAATGCTCCTTAATTTTTGTTTAAATATTTTTATTTTTCAAATTTATAAGTCCATTTTCTAATTAGTATGATTTATTCCAATGTGGTGGCTGGTCTGAAACTTCTGAAAACCAAAATGTATCCTAATATTTCTAATCGAAGCTTAACTGTTTTACAAATAAGTTTTTAAAATTGTTGGCTCAAGTACTGAAGATTTATATACAGGGTTCCCACAGTCATTAAAAGTGCATAAGATTTTTGAACTTGTCAAGTACTTGAAAATGCTCAGAGGTGCTTAAAAGTCTTTGAAAATGCTCAGAGGTGCTTAAAAGTCTTTGAAAATGCTCAGAAGTGCTTAAAAGTCCTTGAAAATGCTCAGAGGTGCTTAAAAGTCCTTAAAAATGCTTAGAGGTCCTTAAAATTTTTTAATTTTTGTGTATGTTGTGTGCCTAATTGCAAAATTTATAAAAAAATACTTCTCAGACTTGCTATTCTCGTGTGAACGCCACTTATCTGCACCATATCGGAATTCTCTGACAAATTTGTAATACGCATGCACCAACTTGTAACTTTTTTAGTAGAATATATTTTATTAAAAATTTATGTTGAGACATGATGCCTGAAAGCAAATTTTCAAAGGTCCTTAAAAACATTAATTAGGTTCTGAAAAGTCATTGATTTTTGTTCTGTGATTTGAGTAGGAACCTTGATATAGTATATTTTATATTGAATAAATACATTATATTGAGCTGTTTAATTTAAAGGCTGAGTGGTATACAAGAGAAATTTGATGCCTAGTACCATTCCTGAAGTATTGGAATGATATTAGCAACTTTGGTATGCCCTCAAATACAACTTTCTATTGTTATTTTAAAGGTATCAGATCTTAAAGAGTTTACTATGACTATTTCAGAGTTGAATAGTTAAAATATGCCCTATTTATATTGCATTTATACAGGTTCTACAAGTTGTTAAAAATGAAATTGCAATGGCATTTTATTCTATTTCATAAAGTTCTTCAAAATTGTCTATAAACTTAGATGAGTGTACTAGTAGAAATTTTTGTATTTTATAATTTTTAATTTTTGCTTTTTTTGTGTTGCTTTTTGTGTGTGCTTGTTTTAACAAATTTTAAAGCCATGCCCAGCAAGATTACAATATAGTTTGAAGTTTAATATTTTTTTTTCCTCTCTGAAATTTTCAACTTGTATGCACTTGCAAGAAATTTAAGGGACAAATATTTATATTCATTGCTTAACAAACTTAATTTTTTTTTGGTGATTAACCTTGATTTGCTATAGTGACCAATCAATCACGGAAATTATTTGTTTCACTGTTCGAAACATTTTAAGTAACCATACCAACATATGTTTGTATTTTTCCATCCTTATGTTTACTATTGTTTATAAAATATATTTTTCTCTTTGTAGTTGGTAACCAATTGTTTATATTCAGGGTTTTCCCAGTCATTTGAAAGTCATTAAAAGTGTTTAATATTTTTAAACTTGTTTCCAAGGCCTTAAAAGTACTTGAAAATGCTTACAGTTCCCTAAAAGTCCTTAATTTTTGCTGATGTTGTGTGCCCAAATGTAATATTTATAAAAATTTAACTCTTATTTGCTTATTCTCTCAAGACCACCACTTACCTGCTCGCCTCCGGAATTGCCTGGTATATTTGTATTTCACATACATTAACTTATACATCATTTGATTTTTTAGCAGAAGCATTTTACTACTATTCCAGAAAAGTGCACATTTAATGTGCTATGGACAAAGTACAGTGCATATGAAAAATGGATTTCAACATCATCAAAGTCTGTTCATAAGGCAAAATGCAAATTGTGCATAAAAATTTTGGTATTAGCACTAGTTTGATTTTAGCGAAGCAGCTGTAAAATCACACATTAAAGAGATGCCTGAAATTTTTTTTCCGAAGGTCCTTAAAAATATTACTTGGGCCCTTAAAAGCCTTTGAAAAGTCATTGATTTTCATTCTGTGATTCATTGGGAACCCTGAATTTTGATTTTTCATAGAAAGGATATCTTTCCCATTGTTTTCATCAGTTACCACATTCTTTGTGTATTTTAAACAAATATTGCTATTAGAAATGTTAACCCAACAAGTACTTCTCTTAAATATTCTTAATTATTTATGTGTTTTAGCTGCAAGATATTTTTAGAAATCCTTGTTGCCATCCCTGTATTTCACTTTAGATTTTGACTAGATCATATTTCAGTGGCTTCATAGGGAATCTTCTTATCTTTTACTTTTGTTGTATACTTTTCTGTGGTTTTAAATATGATTGAATATCTATCTGTTCACAGTTATGGTACATTTTGCTATTACGAATAGAAACATGGTATTAAAATCTGGTATGGGTTAACTATCAAGATCATGCTAAGCATCAGGTTCTACTATTCAGTATGTATATGTAAAAAATCTAATAATAATACTAAAATGACAGGAGTGGAATAACCTCTCAATTTTAATAACACAAGATAAACTTCACAGAACTTGCTCTTGATATCATAAAACTTTTTAGATTTTAGAGGGCAAGACTAGAGAAAATTACAGCTTAATTTTTTTTCATTTATGAATCAGTTCTAACATATATACAGGAGAGAAAAGAGGAGGAAGGTGTGAATTATTTCACTGCCTTTATTTGTAGTTGATCTGTATTGTTATTTTTCACCTTGTACCTTGTGTTTGAAGGTAGCTGCAGAGGTCTCAGCACCCCTATCTCAATGCAGGAAAGTGACAATGATTTCCTCTGGCAAAAGTGAGATTGGAGCGAGTAAACTCACTGGAGAAGTGATGGATATTATTTCAAAAGTACCACAAGTTGTCAGCCAATTGACCGGAGTGAACATCACTCATGTAAGTGCTTTTGTTTAAATTTTTATGCTAATTTAATTTATAACAAATGACGTTTCTTAACAGTTGGTATGTATATTTAAAATATTAGATTCTTTTATTTAATTTTATCCTCAGAATGAATACATTTTTAAATTGAGTAATTATGAACTGGATTTCCAGACGGATGTTTTTGTCTTTTTTTAAAAAAGTCAAATTTTCCTACTTTTATGATAATGACCATGTAATTTGTCTCAAAATGTGTTCAAATTTGAGTATTGAATTATTTTTAACCTTTTAAAAATGTCAATGCAAATATGCCTTTTTAATATTTGAATATGTGAAAGGAATTCTTGCATCAAAATAATTTGATACATATTTGTATTATGCATGCCTGAAAGATTCCTAGCTACCTAGTCATGCATTGTCATGGAAACTGAGTGCAATGCATGATGTGATCTCCTGTTTCTACCATATTGCTGGTGTGGAGTAACAATGATGCAACTGTGAAAGTAGGAATTTTACAACAAATGGGAAAACCAAATTGATTGCACTATAAACTTAGTGACACCTATCAACTTGGAAGTGGCGTAATTTTGTTTTAATAAGTGTTGCAGTTACTTTGTTTTGCTCGATGCGCTAGGTTTTAATTGACACAATCGAGACCTTAAATCAGTTTTGGCAAATTTTGCAGTTGCATCATGATTTTAGCATAAGAGTAATATGAATTTTCCTCGTAAGTTCTTATGATTTTTTTTATTATAAATGATATAAAATTGATTAAACATTCTGGATTAGCATTGTTGAGGTGCATCATTTTGCATTGAAAGTGTTTATTTTTTTTCCTTTTACCTCTCATTGCCGTTTTTCCTGTTATGTTAATTTGTCGAATTTTCTTTAATGACTTCTTATGATGAACAGCATTTGAGTTAAATAATTTTATTCTCTAATTTAATTTTTTCTTAGTCAATGAAGTTGGCACAGGCTGCAATGTGAAGATGAGTTGCTGGCAAAATTTTTCTCTTTGAAGTTTAATTTTTCTTTATTGTAAAATTGAATATGTTGTAAATTGTGTGCTCTTGTCTTGTGTAAATATTACTAATACAGCAGATCTTTACTGTGCTTACACATACAGTTTTAAAATGTACCAGTATATGCTCAGTATTACTTTTGTAAGCTTATAACTTTTTGTATGACTGGAGCAATTTGTTCCAACTTATAATTTGTGCCTTCTTTCATGACATTTTAAATTCAGTACAATTCATTGTTTCACTCATACAAATAATATTTTTTTGCCTATATCTTATCATCTTGCATTACACATTTTAATATTGCACCTGAGAGATTACAAGAACTTTTGAATTTAATGTATTTTGTACATCCTTTACCACATTTGTATAATTGTATGTTTCAAAACTTTGTGTTTTTATATTTCTTAATATGTAGTATGGTTATTGATATTAACCAATATCATCTGTAATGTATTTGAAAGCAGCCAGTAAGTACACTTTCAGAGTTAGTGTATTAAATTATATTATTTAGATGATATTTAATTAATTTTTGTTATTAAGTGTAGAAGTTATAAGGTTATACTACTACAATTGGTACTTAAAACTGAATATATATTTTTTTTAATTAGTTTTGTTCCAAATGTTGAAATTGTTTGTTGAATTGATATTGAGTCATTCTCTTTAATTATATATTTATTTTCAGCAAGTTATTTTATTAAACAATTATTTTTGTATTCCCTATAAAATTTTATTTTATTTTAAAGGCTTGTATGATTCCTGAGTTTAATAAAATGCATGTTCCAGTTTTATCTAATCAATATAATTCCACTCTCACAATAATAACTTACCAATTCTTTCATGAAAGAATTTGGCACATCAAGTTATTGTGAAATTATTTTAATTTTTAGTTGGCTGCAAAATATTGAACAGCATCTTATTTCTTAATTAGGTTTGAAATCATAGTATTTTATTATTTGTTACAAGTTTACCCATTGACAACCCCTGTAAAAAATTTCAAATACCATTGTACAAATTTTTGCTAAAGAATTGCTTTTGCCTAGTATTTCAAGTTTTTTTTAAACTTATAAATATTCTTGATAATTGATTCTTGTAAGTGTAGCATCTTAACATAGATATAGTTGGATAATTTGAAACTAGCTAAGCAATGTATATTTTAAAATGGAGACATAAAAGCTAATTTTTAAATTTAAAAACTCATGAGAAACTATTTCATCCAATATTTGACAGATATTTCTGTAGAAATAGAATACAATAAATGGTGCATATTATTTGTGAGATTAAATGAGAAATGTCTTGTATATTATTTAAGCCCACCTATTGAACAAGTTTATATCTTTTGAATCTTATGTTTTAAGTTTTTGAAGTATTTATAAATTTGTAGGGTTAGATGGTATTGCAATATTTTTTTATTTGTTTCTTTTACTAGTCTATTTGTTATGTTGAAATCGTATAAGGAATCTCTATAAAAAAAGCACATTTTGTATTTATGTACACACAATATGTAAAAACACTTAAATAAGAATGGCATCCAATTTATCCAAACAAATTACCATAATTCATATGAAAAAATGCTCTAAAGTAAGGCTTTTATCACTTTCACTTTGCTAAATGTTCATCTGTTTTTATAATGCTGTTCTTCACATGAATTTATGGCATGTTTTATGATGAAAATATTCATCTAGAGCCTTTCAAATTTTTATACAATACATCTATTTTAAGAAATTGTTTAAAATACACTTTTACAAACATTATTGAGTTATTAATATTTTTGTTTCTTCCTCGTTCAAAACTGATTTTGTTTCAGGAAAGTCACAAGAGTAGTTATTGATAATTTTAGAAATGAATTTAAACGTTAATAAAATAGTGTTCATTTTTATGTGATTGCTTTTTGCAAATGTGTAGTGATTATAAATTCTATAATGTAAAATCCAATAAGTTTAGAAATTAGTTTTCTTATCATATTAGTGTAGTTCTTTTTTGAATTTTAAAATTTCTAGATTGTTATTGATAGAGAATGGTGCACACATGCTACTTTAAATGCAAAGGCATTTTCTAATGTGTTTATACAACTCAGCTTCTGCTTTTGGAGTACCTGCAAATATTTAAAGGAATATTAAATCGTACCTGCAAATATATGAATGAACATAAAATATTTATCTTGTGTATAAATAAGCAAACATATGTTAAACTATTTTGTATAAGCAATGTTTTGCCGCTAAGAAAGTGTATTGTAGCAATAGAAATGTATAGTCAGTGCCATAGTTAGTCCTTTGCTGAAATTCTTGATTTATGTGTTTTCAAATGAATAAAGCTTTACATCTTAACTTTGTATTTCCATTCCATTGTTTTGGTGTATTTTTCCATCTACAAAGACAGTTAATATTCATATAACAGAGCTGTCAACTTGTACGTATTATCCATACAATGTAAGGTTTTTTACTATTTTGTACGGTTCTACGAACAGCTAAAATCATATCGATTTCACGTTATTTTTCGTATTTTCAAGAAAACTGTTTATTTTATATTTTTTCATTTTTATATTATTTAATAATTAGATGGCATTTAAATATGAGTAATGTGAAATTTTTTAGAATTTTCAGTATTAAGCCACATTTTTTTAACTTAAAGTTTTTGTTTTTGGAAAGAACTTTATGCATGTTTAAGTATTTTACACAATATTTCAAGTTTTACTCATGTAGAAATAACCCATCAAACACAAAAGCATACATAATTAATATTTCTGCATGTGATTAAACACTTTTTGAATTGTTCCACCTCTTTATATGTCCCCATTACAGTTCTTGTGTCATAAAGCATGTTATATGGGTGTAATGTAGACTAAATCATAAACCTAATCAAGGATTTCAATATAAAGTTTATATTTTATTTAGATTTCAATCCAGGTTAGTATTTTATATTCCGCTAAAGTGTTACAATGTATTATATTTTTGAGCAATTTCATATAATTTTTTTTTTTTTTTTCAGTTGCGTTTATAAATATTGACGCTATTTGTCTTTCTACGAGTCATAGGAATGCAAATATTAGTGCTGAAAAAATTGTACTAATTTGAAAATGCCAATGTTGGCAGGTATGATATAACATTAGTTAATATTCATATAACATTTATATTTCTTTCTTCGTTCATCATGACTCTTGAAGTATCAGTTATGTACTTTTAAAATTATAACTAAATCCTCTCCATCCCTTTAATTTTCATGTAATTTTTTGTATCAAAATCACTGGACTAAACAAATAATTTTAACTTAATGTGAAGTATTCAATAATTAAGAAATTTAAAAATAGCAATTATGGCAATAGAATGGTAAGGTAAACGACTCATTTTGTGTAAATCTCTTGTTGGTAACCTGCTTGCATTTCTAATCTATTTACGAGAAGAAAAAGCGAAAATGTCCTGTACCTTATCCGGAGAATTTTCCGAAGTATTATTAGTTTTGTGTTATACAAGTTATCTTATTGATTTTAACATTTTTCATAGTTAACTGGTGAATTTTAACTAACAAGTAGTAACATCTGAGTTTTTAAGAGACACATTTTTATTGGTACTACGACTACCTATTTAAATGTGTATTACACTTGATTTTTGAGTTTATTTAAACTTCGCCTGTTTTGAAACATGCAGTAACATAGTAATTTTAGGAAGAAAATAATGATGGGAAAAAAAGGCTTAGTGAAGGTGACCTATGTGTCTTGAAATGATCTGTAACCTCCAAAAAAGTAGTTCAAGAGCTCAATTTGCATTTACAGGCATGACCAATCGCCATTTATGAGGGAACTTGAATAATGAAACATTTACGACTGAGTGGCAATTTCCAAACCACTTGTAACAGATGTTAATGCAAATAGTTGTCTACATTGGTGCTACAAGCACAAATATTGCTCGATTCGCCTGAAAGCATGATGCTTGGTCAGGCAGATGTTCTTGAATTTTGACCAGGGAACTGGATGCCCAAAATATTTTAAGAATGAAAGTAATTTGCCTTGGTTTATGCAGCCATCTCATGTTATCCTGCAGGTCCTTTAGTAACCCTAAAGGAGAGATTAACTGGGAAGAACTATTTTCTAACTTTTAGCAGACTAGATCAATTTTTTATGCGACTGTTGTAATCTGAAGGAGATGTCATATTGTAATATTATGTTGTTGCTTTCAATAGACTTTCAAATCTTGGTATGATGCCATGAAGATATTTCAACCAAATATGCACAAGCTCTGCCTTTCTTATCAAGCCGCTGTGGTTAGACTTAGAAAAAATATCAAGGAATTTGTATCCGCTCTCAGTATTTCTTTAGGAACTTTAATAATTTTGGCATATACAGTATTCCTTTAACCTTCATTTATGCCCAGTGAAAAAATTCTGGCAAATTCAGTTAGCAGTATTTTTTAAATGTGTTTCAACTTCATGTTATTCTTGAGTGTTTCTATTATTTTGATAACCCCCTATAGAATGGATTCTGTTGCTTTTGTAAAAGTTTCTAAGACAAATTAAGCAATTTATATAACTTTTGAGGTTTTGGAGTGTTGTGTGATGAGGAAATTCATTTTTCCTTGTTAATTGAGTTTTGCAGCTTATTATTTTCAACTAGATGAAATTTATTCTTATTCTTTGAAAACACAAATTCATGTATTGTTTTATGATAATATGTACATCTGATCACAAATACTTTTTATTTACACACTACGGTTCCAGCACCTTCTCAAGTTATGCATATTCTTTGTCCATCAAATTGCTCAAAGATTTGAAACTTTTCATCTGAAAAAAATTAAAATATTAATTAGTAAAAAGAACTGATTCATCAGGAGGACTAAAAATATGAAAAAGTTTAAATGGGTAGACAAGGTTTTTTCTAATTGATAAATTTAAGAAATACTTGCCAGTTTAACAATGCCAAAGTAATGACTAATGCGGTCATATCAAAGGTAAGCTTATAAAAAAAATTCTGCACTCATTTTTAATGTAAAAATTCTCAACTGACATACTTCAAAACTGACTTTTATTGAATTAAAAGATATGTGTATTATATTGAATGTTAGGATGGATATCCTTACCTTTTGGATCTGAATTTGTGTTTTTGGAAGGCATTTTAATCAAAATGTACCAAGCCTTTTAGCTTTTCTCTTCGTCTATTGTAATTGTTTCATTTTATTAACTGTGATGAGTATGGCTTGAATACTCTCATTCTAAACCTTTTTTAGTTACTATAATAAATTATACTATCTTATATCGATAATAAAAATTGTAAGCCAGAAAAAATATATAATCTCCTTTAAATGTAAGATACTATGAAAATTTTAGATTTAAATCATTCTTGTTCAGTTATTTACGATTTTGTTTTTTGGAACTACTGACTGTCTGTTTCTGCCACTTATAAGGTTCTTAACACAGCCAAATATTTGAGAATTGCTGGGATAGAGGAAGAGTTTTTAAAAAGTTAAATATATTTATATGTTAGAAGCAAATTTGTATTGTTTTAATCACATTTCTTTTTTCTATCCGTTTTTTAATATGTAGTTGTTTTAAGTTTATTGATCATGCATATTATCTTACTTTTTTCACAAAATTCGTGTAAATCTCGGTCGCATTCTGCTTCAGACATTTCATGAGAGTCGAGGTACGATGCTGGCACTTCTCTGTTGAATATGTATGTTGTCTCATTTTCACTCTCATCACCTGAATGACTTGAGAATAAAAGACATTGTAAAGTGTAAAAAATAAGCAATTTGGACAACTTTTAATAACTCACTCGTATTTAAGGTGAAGTATGAAAATATATACGTATAATATGTACTACCTATTAAAAGGTTTATTTGTTCAATGTTCAAATTAAAAAAATATTTAAAAACAAGTAGTGTAAATGTTATTGCACTTTACTCATCTTTATTTTATCTTATGTAATTTATAAGTGCTGGCCAAAAAAGAATGACCATCTGCGATTATTACTTGCGTATGGTTATTTAAAGCCTGATGTATGTTGGATTAAACCATGCATTACAAATAGGAACATGATTTTTATCCAAATAACTTTTTACTGGATTTATGTCGCATAGTTTTGTGTGTTCAACTATCTATTTTGTATTAGAATAGTTTTTAATGAGGAGTTGCGGATTCGTAAGCCAAACTCAACGTCGGGTAAAAATTTTGTTTTCGCCATCCAAATGTAGACCCCTCACAGATTCTAGAGGTATGTTTTTCCATGTTGAGTTCTCCTTTTTACCTTCTCAAAATACGCAGAGAATGATACCAAGCATAGGAAAGTTAATTCGTGGGTAAATTTTCAAACACGTTTTTCTGATAACTACCTTTAGTTGAGTTTGCCGTTCGAATTCACAATGCTTCATTTAAACTAGTACATAAGCTACAGTGCCACAGTAAAATTCTCAGATAAGGAACTACTCGGATAATAATTTTACTTTAAGAAGACTCGTAGCATAGTTTTGCTTAGTTTTTAAAATCAAATGGATTTATTTAATGAAACACTTTTTACCAAATTTTCAAGGGTCAAATTATAAACACATATTCTCAGACAATTTACTGAATCTACCGAAACCTTTAATGTAACGTTTAAAGAGGCAACATTCAAAATCTACAATTTCCTTTATTCACCTTCCAATATCAAAATCACATTTTGAATGTTACCTCCTCAGCATTTTTATTTTCCAGACGTCTTTTCAAAATGTAAACCTAACTACATAGACACTTACAAACGTAAAATCGTTTTGAAGGTTTCCAGGATCACAGTGGTGTCGGACTGAGTTCGGAAGTTCTGCCCGATTCTTAGAAACCCTACGACTGATGGGAGAAAAACGACTATCCTGTGGGGGAAGAAAGAGACACCATTTAGGTATAATTTTAAATTATACCTCTAGGGTTTCTTTCGGAGTATGACATACTTATTTGGGAAGAAAAGTTATATTTTCACTCATTTCTGGAAACTCTAGAAGTTTTCAATATAATCTATTCCTACTATTCAGTAGTCCTAAACCCACTGTTGTGTCATTAAACCCTTAATAAACCATAAATCAGTTATTTTTATTCTCGATATTGAATATTTGAAAGTTTTTAGCTTATACACTAATATTTCGCCTGCAGCTCGCTAACGCTCGTCAATCCTCGGGAATCGTTTTGCAATTAAGTGCTAGGTAATTTTTGCTAAATCCCGGCTCGCTACGTTTGTGGATTACGGAGGACTAATTAATCCACTTGTCATCTAATCAAGGTGAAACTTGACAGACGCGTTGCTGATGACAATGCATTGTGTCAAGTTTTGGGAGACGTCACTGTCATTCATACACTCACTTCTATTATCGCATCTAAATTCTAATAAACCCACTTGCCGTCATCCAATCATGCTGAATTTTGACCGATAGATTCAATATCGATGAAAATATATTGTCATGTTTTGGTGTCTGTCACTGTCATTAAAAAAGATTATTTTATACAAGCTACTATTGACATTTCAGATGACTAACTAACACTCTTGTCATCATCCAACAGAGGTGAATCCGCCAGGTAAAATACATTGTGGATGACAATGTATTCAATGACATTTGTTGTGTGTGTGGGGGGGGGGGGGAGAGAAGTTAATAAGTAGTTCGGAATGGATGTTTTCTTCTCACTAAAACACTATGAAAACTCGGATCTAATCTTAATAAGTTGGGAATGCATATAAAGAATTTATACTAAAATCTTTTTTTTTATGGGACATCTAAAGCATCTTTTATATTCGATTTTGTGTGTTTGTGCAGTGAAAATCTTCGGAGGTCTAAATAACCAACTTGTCATCATCCTATCGAAATAAGACTTGTCCGATAGACTCGATGTCGTTGACAATGCATTCTATCAAGTTTTGGGTGCTCTCACTAAATGGCAAGCTTCAATTTAGAAAACTGATTACTATAGTCACAACATATGATGCGGGGCCCCCATTGACGATTATTTCTATTATTTAAATACTAATGACAAGTTCAATTGCAGTCTTGCTTAAGTTAATGTCAAGGTATTAATATTTTAAATAACTAATGCGTTATTAAAACTATCATATTTTGTGTGGAACTGATCAAGTGCACTGAATAGAATATTAGTAACTACACAATAATTTAATTTTAATTACATACATTATGACAAAGAAAACATTTTCAGGACGTTCGGGAATCCTAGTCACGGGACCCACTGGCCTTATGGTAAATGAGGCTCTGGAAAGAATCTTTTAACTAAGTTTCAATTACACATAAAATTTGGCAAGTACGTAAAGAATTTATAATAAAAACTCCCCCCCCCCCTTCGACTTTTACTATTCTACTTCCTTGATTTGGCTTTGCTTGATGTAGTCCATACGGTATATGGGCTCGGACAACCTAATGCATTAGATATCTTAAAAATTTGTTTTTATTGTTACCACGATCATTTCTAAAAAAAAAAAAAAAAAAAAATATATATATTTTTTAAAAAGTTTTTACAAAAAAAAAAAAAAAAAAAAAAAAATTCGTCAACCTTAAAATCCCTTTTCTTTATTAAGTTTTCTAAAGTGGCAGCTTGTCAAGTGGTTAAGATAAGATCGATTCTCGATGGTAACTCGCTGCAATCTTTACGGAATATTGAAAGAAATTCGGAAACTTTCCGTATATTAATTTCGATCCGGAATCTAACGTAAAATAAACAACTTTTCACCGCCCCCACCACCACAAAAAAAAAAGTCCCCGCCAAGTTGTCAGCCTCCTAAAAGTAAGCAAATTTAAAATTATCTTGCTGAATTTCATCCGATTCATTACAAACACTATTCTTTTTGCTTCCTATTTTTCTAGGTAGCGGCGTGTTATTTCAGGCTCTATGTATGAACTCCAGTTTTTTTTCTTTCGAATGTTTACTCTGACATTTAAGGCCGTTTACTTAAAAATAAATTTCTGGTTATTACTTCCGAAGAAGTGACCAGTAATATACCATGGTGACAAAATCGATGTTCATGCAGTTTTAAATTATTGAATAGATAAATTGGAAGCAAAAGGTCATAGTTTTTGAGTATGAGTCAGGTATATTTTGGCGAGGCCCCTTTCTGAGTTTCTTACATTTATAGTTCTCGCTGCGTAATCATCTGTACTGTTGAAATAGTTCATACGTTTTGAAGCAAATCGATGATACTCACCCGTCTGAAGCCATGCTGGACACTTTGTAGCTGAGCCTATTGGAATTTCGGCTTTTACTGGAGGACCTTCTTTCTCTGTGTGACGGTGTGCTTGATCGTACTGCATGTACTGGAATGATACCTGAAAAGTTTGCAGGAAATAGAAATGTTATTGCAATTCACACACTTTGTAGATCATTGAATATGAATGGGTATTTGAAGCACGCTCAGATCTCGTATATTATACTAAACTTCAACTTAACTAGACATAAGTGATGTCTAGTTAAGTTGAAGTTTAGTATAGCATTTGTTTTGCATTGCATGATAAATACGGGATCTCAATGGCGTAACTGACGGGTCTGCAGGGATCGTAATGTAGAGGAGGGGGAGTTCAACTACAGAGGACCCAATGATTTAAAAGAATAAAATCAGACTACTATACGAAAAGTAAAAATATGACAATAACTCTAACCAACAACAAACAAATTATATTAATTTTTTTTTATTTCAAAGAAAATCCTAAAACTATTTTATAAAGTGATAAAAAGTAAAAATTGTAGACCATTCCCCTCTCCCCGTCTTTTCCTTTTGAAAACAGGTTAAATAAAATGATACCTTAAAAAGAGAGAGAAGTGTACAACGTGCGAAAAACTACATATATTAATATTTATTAGCCCAGGGATAAATTTTTTTTCTCACATAACTGTTTGATTTTTTAAGGATGGCATTACAGTCTTGAAGGAACGTCAGGAGTAATTCAATTTATTAGAATCTTGAATGTTTTATTTTGCTCATTCACAGTTTAGTGTAACTTTGTCAACAGTTACTAACTATTTAACAATATGAACTTTTTTGTGTGGATAATGGATCGTATAAACTGGTTGGTTGTTTTCAGATTATCCGGCACCGTCAGCAACACGAGGGCTATAATGTGCCGAAACATTCGTCATTAGACAAGCCAACATACATTTACAAACACCCATGCCTAACACGGGACTCGAACCCGCAACCTCGCGGTCTAGAAGCTAGCATTCTAACCACTATACCGTTTGGTCGGCTCTTATAAACTGATTTAAGGATGTTTGCTAAAAAACAGAAACTCGGTTCGGAAAACAGTTTCGACAAACTCACAACACGTCAATATTTTTTACTCAACTGTATTGTGGGAAAATTTAACTCTTCATTTAAATAAAAATTTCAATTTAAAAAAAAAAAAAAAAAAAAAAATCTGAACCAACATCGTTACACCGCTAGAGGATCTGGTTGATTGGTATAAGTTTTCATTTCTGGAACACTATACCTTCGTAACAGTGCTTTCGCAAGGGTTGAATTATAAATTGTAATCTCAATATGTTTAAATTTAAATTAGGGACAGTAGGCAGCTTTTTACTTGTACATCATGTTAAATTTTAAAAACAATTAAATGAATTAATTTTCCATTATATTAATGTGGTAGATTTATTACGTTATCAATTTAGTTTATCTATTGTCTAACGCGGATGCATATTAATCTTGGAAAACTTTACATTTTGGCAAATTTTATTTTGCAATTCAACACGTAGAAATATCGTTGAAGCGTATATAAACTTGGTTACCAATACAAGGCATACTAAACTGATTGAACAATTATGCGTAAAACTATTTGAAATTTTCAAAAATCATTTACAAACTTTAATCCTGATCATTTTTGTTTTGGGGATTTTCTGAAAATCATCTGAACCTCTTTAACATTTTAGTGCTACAGGCAGTTTAAGCAGACATTTTTTTTTTTTTTTATTGGAGTTAAAAAATTAATAAAAAGAATTCTACTCAATCTAGATTGTTAAAAAATAAATGATCACTTACGTGGAGCTTGGTAGATATTTGTACTTGGATGGAGTGGTATATTAGAATTCTCCATTATATGGGAATAGGTATCTTCATCAACGTGCTGAAATAAAGAGAGAAAAAATGGTTTACTATTTCATTGGGGGCGTGGCGTGGTCTTTTTTCATGTCAAAATGCATTCTATTATTTTAATATTGTGTTTTATTAGCTTAACAGCGGAGGAAACCCCCATACATTTTCCAAATTAAATCTATTTTGGTAGATTATGGTTTAATTTGAAAATATCAATATTTTTATTTTTATTGCCTATAAAATAATCTGTAACAAGAGATAAAAGGGCGAATTTTATCCCTGTTAGCGAATTCTGATTTAAAATGGAAAATAGAAAATGTTCACTCGCAACATATTTGGATAAGCAAAAGCAGATGAGGACCTATGTCTTTCCCACAATGGAATCAAAAAGATTGTAAATAATTTTTATAAAATTATAAACAAGATTGTAAATAATTTTTATTCCATTGTGGGAAAGGCATAGGTCCTCATCTTGCTTTTGCTTATCCAAATATGTTGCGAGTGAACATTTTCTACTTTCCGTTTTAAATCTAATAATTTTCTAATTCCGTTTTGTTAATAAAATTACCAACTTAGATGAATTACATTTCTGAATTCTTAATTGACATAAAAGTTAATAATTTTATTGATTGATAATTTAGAAATTTAACCCGTCTATGTCGTAATAAAATCAACGACTTAGAGTGAAAAAGTGCCAATATTTCAATTGGTCAAAGTTTTCAAGAGACAAAAACACCTTCCACTGAGTTAATTTAACATGAGCTTAAAGACTTTTGTATATTACTCATTTACCACAAATTTCAGTGATAAATTTGCAGTTTCTAATAGTCGATGTGTGTGCCTGTTTCTAAATTTCCCACCTTTAACATGTATAGTCATTTGAGACCAAAAGTGGTTAGCACCTTTTCACTTTAAGCCGATGATAAATAGAGGTATTTTATTATGGAGTTTATTATTAGCACCTCATGATGAACTAACTCATTTGCCCATATATTTCACTCATAATTCGAAAACTTACATCGTATGCCAATGCAATAATAAGTAATTCTTTAACGTGCATATAGCAACAATATATAATAATTTGAACTGTACAATTAAATTCGATTGAATATTCGTCGCTAATGGCACTGTCTAAACCCATTAACAATCCATCCACAGGAGAATATTTGCCACATCTCAGCACTTTCACACTAATTGCACATCAGTTATAGCAACGAATATTATGTATATATGTGCAAGTACAATGCGAATAACTCACCTACCTCAAAGGGTAGATCGCATCCTTTGTATGTACTGGTTGAAGGATATAATTGCAATTTGTCTGGATGGTGCATTCTTATTACATTATGTTGATATTCTTATTCTAGAGAATTTATCATTTGAAAAAATATAGCTCGTTATTTATTGCTTAGACACTTTCGATGACACCATTAATAAGTTTACTATGTGACTAAATATATTGTTCCATTTGATAACGAGGTTTACATGTGGGACAGATTCTTTTTGAAAGACTTCCTTCAAGTAATTTTACTCTTGGAATTTGTAATCTTTTTCAAAGGAGATTTGATATAGTGTAGCTATTTTTTCAAGAAAAAAAAATAAAAAAATACCATAATCAATCACGTATAAGCCTAATAGTGGAAATAATCCAATCGAAAGATCTGGCTATGGCTCGTATTTAAATTGTTTAGCCAGTTTAACAGTAATAATCATCAATGAACGAGACTGGAATTATGAAGATAATACATATTCAAGATTTCCATATCATTGTATGTAACCACTATTTAAATTACGGTTCTTATTCAACTGAATATTCAATATCGCACCACGCCGCCGGAAACTATTTGGTATGTCTCAGCAATTTTCTTCCAATTTCACTTTCGCAATCCACATCGATTAACATGTATAACTAACTCTTGCGTAAATGGAAATTTAGTAGGGCTTGTTTATATCTCAGGAAGATATTGCGAGAAGACAAGAAAACAATGTGATATTTATGTTCAAAATAGTTTCCGACGAATTCAAAATTTAATTGAATGAAATGTAGTTTAGGTTAATCAATATTCCTTAGATTCAAAGAAATGAATTGAAACATGTAAAATATGTGAGGCATTTTCAAGTGAATATCGTCTAAAATCAGTAGTTTATTTTATAGTCCGATTTCTATCATAGTGGCTCAGTTGCAAAAGCACTCGTTTGCTATTTGAACGGCCCGATTTCTAAGAAACTTTTTTAAAAACTTTTTGTCTTTCAGAAAAACACGTTAGATTGTTATAGAATTTGTCACTAAATGGGTGTTTTTATACAAGTTTCTATTACGATACATGAAGTCCAGATACTCTGGTATATTTGTAGCGACATTTAATGACTCAACTTGCGTTGATAGACGCTCTTTGCTAAGGTTTTTTGACATACAATAAAAACTCTATGAATTCTTTAAATAATTGTAAATGTCAACAAGTTGGAGAGTTTTGCGACATAACTTGTCGCCTAATATCCAACTATTTACTATATCTAATCTGCAGCCACTGTGTGAACTTTTCGAAGAGTCGCTACCGAAGCACTCTTACGATCGAATTTTGATGCACTTCCGGTGTAGTTTTATGTAATCTTATCTTATCCTATCGAGACTTTCAAGTTATTTCATGACGCATGGCTGTAGCATTTATAGTTTAGGCTTAACGATTTGCAAACTGATTTCCGATCTCCGTTTCCTCGACTTTTCTGTTGACTATTGGTAAGGAAATAAACTTCGTAGTGATCTTTTATTTAGCATATCACACGCATCTCTAGCATTTGTGGTAATGGTGACCTCAAAAGGACAAATCCCCTCCCCTCCCCCTCCTTTTTTTTTACTTTTCTTTTTATTAATATAGTGTAGAAGCTAAAATCCAGCCAAGTTTATGCACTCAGTTATCTGGTACGAATCTGGATTAATGTCTCAATATGTACGCAAGTCCTAAACAATCCATTATCAGGATAACTCACCCACTTTGGCGGGTAAGGTACATCATATATATGCTCGTGCCTGCCGAATTCTCTCCTGAGTGTCTGGCTGCAATCGGACTCGGGTGATCCCTGCTGCTTCTGGAACATTGGCACGTGACTCATGGCGTAAGGAGAAGGATAGTAGAGCTGATCTTTGATGGGGCTTCCGCTCCCGGCACTGCCTTGTTTTCGGTCCATCACCGACATGCTCATACCTTCTGTGGATTTATCGTCACGGAATCGAGAATCTGGGGAGAATAGATTTATGATGGCTTTGGAATGAGAATTAAGGCCGGGGACACACATGGGAACGGCGCGGCTACAAGCCCCCTTTTGATAAATGTCGAAAGAGGAGAAATGCACTGAAATCTTAAGGAGGGTGGAATTTGTAATGAGTTGGAAAAAACTGTCACCTTAATTGGGATAGCTATTCCTCCCCCTTACAAATCCCACACTCCTTAAGATTTCTGTGTATTATCTCCCCCTTCGACATTCATCAAAAGGTGGCTTGTAACCGCGCCGTTCCCGTGCTGTTCCTGTGCGTGTTAATTATGTTTTGTGACGTATTTCGAAGAACTAATAAGTGGAAAATAACTAATGTAGTCCGTGGGACGAACATCAATATCGTTCAGTTCCGTTTGCCATGTTTTGTCACTACATAATTTTTTTATTAAACTATTGTACTTATCTAATTTCATCTGAAATATCAATGTTCCAGCACTTAAATGTGCACATTATTTAGAAAAAAGCAATTTTATAGAGGACTATATTTTGATTTCTGTTTACAGCCATTAGTAAAACCGCTACTAGATGACGCAGTCAAATTTCAGTTAAAAATTTAACAAACGGTTTTTTTATAATAATTTCCTACTTTTTATTTCATTTTATACTATTAGAAATATTAATTTGGGTCTTCATACACTTAATATTTGTGTTTTATTTTTATTTAATTCGCATAGGAATGAAGTTGTATTCTTCCGCCGTTTGTTTACCTTTCAATTCAATGTTTACTGTTGTCATCATTTAGTTATTGTTAGTTATTAGTGTTTAGTTAATCATCATTTTATTGTTTTATAAGAACAAGTATAAATTATAAAACATCAGTGTATTTTAAAAATAAAGAAAAACCTTACTGTTTTATTAGTTACAAAAATAATAATTTGTGCAATAAAATAATAATGGTATAGTATAGAATGATAAAAGGGTAAAATCCTGTTGTTGTTGCTTATCTCACGCCTGGTCTGACGAAGTCAGACCAGGTCCATGAATCCGTTGACAAGAAGGAAGTCAATGACCAGAAGAGGGGTAGAATAGATGTCTTCCCTAACCAGTCCCAAACAGTCCAGGATATGCTGAGGTGAGGCCTGATGTTGGAGGCATTTTGGGCAGGGGAGGGAAGGTTTTCACGCCTTCTGAATAGCTTAGACATTTCAGGTGGCCACTGGCAAGTCGCGAAAGGCAGGTGCTGGATTTTCTGTCACATGTGATGGCTAGTGACAGGCCTGGCTTGTGGTGGGAGGGGGGTACCAGCCAGTCTTTCTTAATTTGGGATTTTTTCCTCGAGAAAAGTTCCAGGTATGTGAGGTTTGAAGAGGAAGGGGTTGGATAGTAGCAGCCCTTCTTTGCAAGACCGTCAGCTAGTTCATTGCCATGTAGGTCGACATGCGATGGTATCCACTGGAAGTGAATGTCATGATTTCGGGAGATGGTCTTCAGTTTATGAAGGATGGAGATACTGGCCCTGTCACCTATGTGAGTCCAGTTTTTGAGATGTTGGATCGAGCTGCGGCAGTCAGATAGGATCCAGAGGGCTCCAAAGGAATTCTCATATATAACAGTTTCCAGGCCTTTTTCGATGGCATGTAGTTCACTTCGGAATACTGAGCAGTTGTCAGGATTACGTTGATAAAGAGAAATTTTATTCTCTGGTGTCTCAATGTAGACTCCACTGCCTGCCAGGTCGTTTATTTTGCTGCCATCGGTGTAAATCTTAATGTCATTTTTGGGGATGTTATTAATGATTTCTAAAGACAATTGTCTGAGGTGGTCTGGCAAGAATTCCCTTTTGTAGACGGTAGCGGAGAGGTTAGTATGGAAGTGAACCCTAGAGAGTTCTTCAGATGGGTTTTTACAGTAGTGAAGGTAATGAGGTTCTACATCGTCACTATGTAGTTGCAGGGAGGGTAAAATCCTAGAATACATTACACGCTTGGCGCGATTTTGAAAAATATCGCCAATGCCAAAATGATGCGTTGACGCTTGTCGCCAAACTGTTGCCAACGCCCAAATAACGTTTTTATGATTGTCGCCAAGAATTAGCGAAGAAAAAAAACATAAACAATCGTAACCTGAAAATATGAAATACATAAACATACAATGAAAAAAAAAGCATATAAATTTTCTTCTATATCGCCAAATTCACCGTGTAACGTATACTAGGATTAAGCCATGCATATTAGTACCCCAATTTTGTCACAATTTTCAGTAATTATACCTAGATCATTTTTCATACATGTATTATGAAATAATTATTTTCTCATTTTTATAATTTTCTATTTTTGATAAGCAAATGATTTCCATAAATAAAGCTTGAAATGCAGTTTTCAGATAGCGATTTGAATTCGTCTATCGTTTCTATGGGAAGGAAGGGTTCTATGGCAGAATGTAAACAACAACAAATGGCGGAAGATTACAACACATGTTTATATATAGGGAAAATATAATCAAAAAATTAATATAAAACGATGTTTAAGATCGTATTAATACTTTTCATGATAATGGGTGATATAAAAAAATAACTTAAAGTGTTAAAAATGCTATTTTTTAAATCTTGATATAATTTTGACTGCGCCATCTCATGGCGATTCTAATAATGTCTGCAAACAAGTCGGGGAAAATTAGTTCTCAATATAGTTGTTATTTTATAAGTTATGTGCATATTTAAACGTGGGAACATTGTCATTTTCGTTAAAATGTAGTAATTAAAATGCTTAAGTAATACATTTTTGTAGTTTTGTTTGATGGCAAACGAAATCTTTTTGTAAGCGTTTTTTTCCCTCTTGTCCCATAGTCTAATGCCACAAATACCTGTTGAATTTCAGACGCACTGGGTCGTCACGTGATCGTCTGGTGAATTGTAAGAAATTGAATCTATATATTTAATAGGCAATACGTTTTTTGGGGTTAGTCCGTCCGCCTAAACTACTCAACCAATTTCAATGATCAAGGTGTCATTTTAAAGGAAATAAGCTGTAGATTTGCCAAAACGTGCCAAAATAATTTATTAACACTTTATTAATTAGTTAAATTTCAATATTTTTTATCATTAAGCTACTACAAAGCCTCAATGATTTTGAATATAAGAATGGCAACATCCTTAAGTAAACAAACCCGCTGCTCGGGGGTTCAACCAACCAACCAACCAACCGTTGCTAATTTTAAAGCTATCCTTACGTATGTAAACAACAAACCCGTTGCTAATTTTAAACTCTTCGTTTCAAAGTTGATTTTTTCTGTTTTTCTGAAGCATTTTTGTATTAGAGTAATTATTATTTTGAAGTATTTCTATCCAGAAAATGCCTCGCGTTGGACGTCGTTCTCTAACGGGGCGACTTATCAGAATAAATAAAAGATATTGGGACTTCAATGTAAGGGCATAACTAATGAAGTTTTAAGTCAGAATGTTGGCGGATAGTATATTTAACTTTCTATTATGAAACTTGCAATTTGGGTGTTTTTTCTATTAGGCCTTACATTAAATTTATAAAAATTTGGTTACATTTTTTATGGCTGGCAAACCTATTCGAGCGCAGCAAGATGTTTTAACCACAAATCCGAGCGCAGCGAGGTGTTTGGGGGGTTGGCGAGCGTTAGCGAGCAGGGGGTGAAGCCCCCTAGTGCGTTGTTTAATTACTTGCTAAGGTAAGAGCTTCGAGATAGGACCTTCATCAGGCGATGATGGATTATTATTTCTGTGTTAAAAATGAACATTTGTTCGGAACGGTGCTGTGCGTTTTTAGATTTAGTAATAATTTTTGAGAACTTTGCCTTTTTTCTGTTACAACTTAATTGTGACAGTTGTCTTAAGTAAGTTTTAGGTTGAAAGGATTAACACATTACAGAGTTGCATTAACATTAAGATTGATCCAACACAAAACTAATGTTTAGATACTCAGCAGAGTTCCTCTGTCTATTCCTAATATTATAGCTACATAACCTGCAAGTGTAAATTATGTCGCCCAAGGTAAGGCCAATGGCGGCTCGTCGGGTACAGCAAGTACAGCAGGGCTGCATCTAAATTATTAGTTTAATATTAAAATTTAAACTAATAATTTAGATTGTTAATAATTGCTAGTGAATTTTTATTACTTATTTTACTAATTTTCATAAATGTAGATGAGAATCGCAAATAAAGATGGAATTTCTACGCTAGGTAAAAAAAAAAAAAAATCTCTGATAAATAACAAACCTGTTGCGCAATGCACTATTGAGGAAAAAACCCAACTGAAATCAAATAAATCTGACGATCGTCGAGCGAGGTAGAGCTTCAGGAGTGAAATTCCAAAAAAGCTACAACGTTGGTATGGTAACAAGTTCTAAAATGAAATCTCCCTCCACGCTAAATGGATACGGCATTGCGGCGAAATGCAGCCCATTCAAATTGTCCGACTTCGCAGTTGAAATTGTAAATTAGATGAACCCGTGTGTGTGAATCGGGATCTGTGGGTGCGAGAAAAACAAGCATTTCTTACAATTTTCTCCACCAAACGGAAATAGTTTCCGTGTTAAGTTTACGCATGTGTTTTCTTGTTATTTCTTAAGTTAAAGCTTATAACTTAACCATTTTGAAACATGAAGCCCCGTTATAAGTAAGTTAAAGTAAGGTATTTTTTTATATTTTCTTTCTCGTATCATTTTGTAAATACTGAAAGGAAACTTTCAGTTTGAGTAAATAAGATTACAGAATTTCCATTCATTAATGAATCTGGTGTGTGTGTGTGGGGGGGGGGGGGGGGTGAAGTGAAGTCACTGTTCTGGCTGCACTGACATTTTTTGACGACGGGACGCCACTGAGTAAGGCTGGTTTTCACCATCTCAAATTTCAGCCCCTAACTTCTGCATTTAGAACTCTGCTTTTATTGTTATCTTCTAGTACCATGCGTATAGATTTAAAAGAATAACTTATTAATTGTCAAACGTATCTGTTCAAGTCTCTATGTAGTCTTACATGGTTTTTGAAAGGATTAATAAAGTGGATACCGTTACAAAATGTATTGATATCTTAAAACAACAAGTAGGCATTGTACAAAAACTCTACTTATTATTACGGTCAATCAGAAATCCCTAAGCTTCCAAGAATCAGCGTTTCCTTTTTTGGGACAACTCTACGCTGTTGATCTGAATTGAGATTACTGCGTAAAATTCTGAACATTTTGTTTGGTGCTTTTTTGCTACAACATGCCGTTGTTTTTTCTTTTTTAGATCGAAAGTATCCTTTACTAAAAGCAGCTTTGCTAAGTGGCGTGGAAGTAATCTCATTTCAAATATTACAAATTTGTTGGATGAAGTCCACTTTCGTGGAAATATTTTTTGATGAAACTTTTCCGATTCAATGGCAAAATTCCTTTTTATAAAGAGTACTGAAAATGTTTACAATACTTTAGTTTTTCTTTAGTGGATGAAAAGGCATTGACGATGATTATGATACTTTTGCAATGAATAATTTTTTACAAATCGGGCGTAGTTCATTAGATGCGAATGATATTTTTATTTCCTGGTAGATATTAATTTTTTTCTTCAATGTTTTAGGAATTGTTCAACAGAATCAATTGAAAAGGATTGTAAAATTACAAACAACGTTGTAAAATTAAAAATTTATTCCATTGTTGATATTAAAACAGCACTGCAGTGAGTAATGGAAACAGATAATAAGTGAGACTTGGTTTTTACTAAGTAGTTTGAAGTAACAAATATAAAAATACAAAAATGACGATTAACTACAGACATACGGCTTATTTAAGTTGACCAAGTCTAACTCTTAATCATTCAATACAGATCCAGCTGTCTTTGAAAATTATTTACTGCAGTGCAATTTACGATGTGGCATGGTATATTGCTCCATTCATTAACCACTTAATAGTAAAAAGTTTTCTATTTTCTCATATTCCTCTGAACGAAGAGCCATACGACTTGATATTTGTCAATATTAAGACATATTCCATTTGATTTATAAAATTTCTACCTCTTCTGTTTGGATTGTCTACTTGGCGACGCTTCTTAACCACCACGCAGGCTACTATCACGATAACCACGAGTACAACCACAGCACACGCACTAGGCACCATGATGCTCAAACTTCTGTAGAAAAGGGGCCTCCTTTCGTCCATGCTCAAAGGAGGAGGTACGGTGGCTGAAAAGGAACATTTGAAACATGTTTTAAGGAATTTAAAGATACATTTGTGCGTACAAAAAGGCAAGTTGTGGAAGGATTACCAACTTATGTCTATTAATTACTCAAAAATGTGATATAGTAGCTACAAAATGCTTGTCTGTTTTTTACACAGCTAAAACTATTTTGAAGGCAATTTAATTTTCTGTTGTATAGTCCTGCAATTAGTTTTATTGAATGCCTATTTATCAAAACGTTCCAGATTCGATCAATGCAAATTCTAAAAGAAATCCAAGTTGTACAAAATTCATATTGTAAAAGAAATAATAATACTGCGGAAAATATTAGTATCTTTTTATACTTTCAAGAACCAAAATGTTAACACAGGATAATGAAGGTATTACAATCGGTAAAAAAAAAATCTATAAATTTTTTGGAATTACTGTGCGTTTTGAAACATCCCGAGTTCAACTAGGTGTGTGAAATATCGCACAACATTTAAAAAATAGGTGGGGATGTTTAGAACATCTTTAGAGGTATTAGCACATAGATTATAATCTAAATTTTTAGTGCCGTTTTTTAACAATTGCTGAAAAACATGATTTTTTATGACTTCAACTTTATGCGCATGCGCAATTTCGGCAAAAGCATTAATGGTAGGTCCCACGACCACAACTAACCCGTACACCAAATTTGAATATCGTAGGTCAGTTCGTTCGGGAACTATGCTGATCACAGACATGCATTTTTTCTAGACCACTTTTTTGAAATAAGGATGTTCAAAAACGTAGACTTCAATTCAATTTTCTTCAACTTCTTTCAACTTCAACTTTCAATTGCAGTATAATACTGGTCACTACATTTAAATTTGACATGAAATAGTGTTATTACCATTTCCATTCATTTAAAAAAAATGGACAGTTTGACGATAATTCTTACCTGAGAAAAAAATATAGAGAGCCCACTTTTTGAAAGTTAGGGGTTTCAAAATGTGGAGAAATGCAAAAAAAAAAAAAAAAAAAAAAAAAAAAATTTTTCGGCCGAGAACAATATTTCATTTTCCTATGTTAACGTATGGGTATTTGAAAGTAAAAAGTGCTCTATAAATAATACAACCCATAAAAACTGAGTTTTTAAAAATCTTTTTTATGCATTTGTCAATTTTTATATTCATTAACACAGCGCCAATATTAAAACATTTCTATCAGCAAAATGTGCGGCGAACTATGTTTTAAAAATAAACTTGAGTTTATGATATCACATCCAAATATCATTTGGGCAATTCTCTGGCTGACGCACGGGACATTTTGGCTCTTTTTTCTACTCGTAAACAGAAAAGAATGATAAAATTAAGATGAATCTAGTGTATATGTTTTATTTTATATCATATAACTTGGTGACAAAGTTATATGGAAAAATAATTATTTTAAATAGGTTAAAAATGCATTTATATCGTCTGACGCACAAGACAAGGACGTGTCCCTTGCGTCAGACGATATAAATCCATATTTGACCTAGTTAAAATAATTATTTATCCATATAACTTTGTTACTAATAGGCTGAGAAGCGACTGCAATTTTTGGACCCCATCGATCCTCATTCTGAATTTTTTATAAAAAATTTGAGAAAAGTGAGTAGATTACGAATCCACTGGTCTGCCGTGGCAAAAATGGCCGAAACTGGTCAAAAATCGACTTTTAATAAGTTGAACTAAATCCAATTGCCAAATGCGGCATAACTTGCCAAATAATGAGCATTTTTTTTATTTGGTAACCCTCACTCTTTAATTTTCAATTAAAAAGGTTGCAGACGATTCAGATATCTGGCGACGGTCTACTTGTATCTATTAAAAGGGAGCCAAGTTGGCAAAAAATATTACGTCACTTATGACGTAACTGATGTCGCCAATTTGGCTTACTTTTAAAAGATATAAGTTTTCCGAGCCAAAGATCAGAAATCGTTTGCGCTTTTCCTCATTGAAAATCAAAATGAAGTGGGTTGCCAGACGAATAAGTTTGTTCTATTTTTGGCAAGTTATGACACATTTGGCAATCGTATTTTAGTTCAACTCATTCCAAGTCGATTATTGATCAGTTTCGGCCATTTTTGCCACGGCAGACCAGTGGATTCCTAATCTACTCACTTTTCTCCAATTTCTATAAAAAATTCAGAATGATGTTCAATGGGGTCCAAAAATTGCAGTCGCCTCTCGGACTATAAGTAAAGATGTATAAAAGAAAAGCATAATTGCTAGATTGATAATAATTTTAGAATTCTAATCTGTTTATGAGTAGAAAAATGAGCTAAAATGTCTCGTGAATACAGCAGAGAATTGCCCATTTATTTATTCTGATTAAAGTAATTTTATTATTTATTTATTATAAAAATTTTGGCAACAGGAAAATATTAACATTAGTCGATTCAATCAGATATTTTAATGTGATTGGATGACAGAGAGTTGGTTTATTAGTATTCCGTAAAAGCGATCTTTTAGTGGAAGAAACAGCCTCAAAATTTGATAGAATGCATTGTCATCGACATCGAACCTATCTGCCCAGTTTTAGTCCGATTGGTTGACGGAAAAGGGGTTAATTAGGTGTCAGCAGATTAGCCTCCTATTGGACATAATCGAATTTAATATAAAGGATTTAAAAATATCTGTCTTTAATCAGCTTTTGAACTCCCGAACGGATTGACCTACGATATTAAAATTTTGTATAACGGTTAAGGGTGGCCGCGGGACTTGCCCTTAAAGTTTTTGTCAAAATGAAGCATAAAATAGTTTCCATTAAAAAATTATGTGTTTCAAATTGAAACGCACGC
Organism: Linyphia triangularis; assembly: GCA_963978545.1. NCBI lineage: Eukaryota > Metazoa > Arthropoda > Arachnida > Araneae > Linyphiidae > Linyphia > Linyphia triangularis. Next base: position 58,667,633 of record OZ021727.1, read on the forward strand.
ACGCACGCACGACGCACACACACACACACACACACACACACACACACACACACACACACACACACACACACACACACACACACACACACACACACACACACACACACACACACACACACACACACACACACACACACACACACACACACACACACACACACACACACACACACACACAACGCATTTCTTCAAAATCAATTTCAAAACATTCGAAATTCCCGTAGAAATTTGATTAAAAGGCATAAAATGTTGAGAAAAATTTATGTATTTAACACACCGCCAATTTCATCATCTTGGCACTTTTTTTTTTTGTTAATGTAATAATTATCGCCACAAATATCATCAAACTGGCCGTTTTTTAAATGGATGAATATATGAAACCAAAAATGATAAGTAGCACCAATTCATTTCAAATTTAAATGCAGTGACCAGTTTTATAGAGTTATCGTAAGTTGTACTATGTTCCACACTTCTAGCTTAGAACAATATTCTGTTTGATATATATAATGGATTAGTTTGTACCAATTGCAGATACAAAAAAAATATTATTGAATATAATTATATATTACTTTATTCTTGGACATGAAATCATTACAATTGTTCTATAGGTGCTAAGTTTTTAAGCCAAGCACATTCTAAAGTTAGGTTTCTTAATACGTAAAATTTTATGAGCTGAAAATGTTACAGAAAAAATGAAGTGTAATAATATATTTAATACATATACTTTTGTAGATTTTTTTTTAATATAATTAAAATTATTTTAAACGCCGTTTTATTTACTTTATTACCTAAATTTTTACTGACAAAAACGTTGCAATTTAACAGCATGTAATATTTACAGTAGTAACAAAAGTTAGTAACGTTTTAAATATCTGAAAAGTAATCTTGACTATAGAAAAATCATTGTTATAATTTAAAAAATACCCCCATTTTATGCACATAAAACGTTTCGTCCTTTCATACTTTATTAATGTAATTAGTACATTTATTTTTGGCTTAAAAAATATTAAAAAATATTTTTTCGGATATTATCTGTATGTTTGATAATTTTTTTTTGTACATTTTTTTATTACGGTCGTTTAAGCAATTTCCTATGCCTATACACAATAAAAACAACATAATAGCTACATATTCAATGAAGCGAAAGCTGTTTCAGAAAAATAAGTGTCTCAAATGAGGCATGCATGTCAAATCACAATTCTTTTGTTTGTGAAGTTATTTTAGCGAATGAGAACATGTGTTACAAAAACTGAAGAGTTTTTTCATGTCTACTTCTTCCGTAACGCCTGTGTGGATTTCAATTTAAAATAGATCAGATGTAGTTTTTAAAATACTTCGTATTAAAAAACGATCTGTTACAGAATTGAAGTTACAGTGACATTTTTTATTCTTTTGCGCTATTAAATCAATTACGTATAACTCAATAAAGTTTACTCTCTAAAAATACGAACTGCTTTTGTAAATGTCCAGAGTTGGCATAAGCTGAACCTTTTCTGTCCGTCAAATGTTGAATGCAGTGAAATGGATTGGATATCTTTTGAAAACTTTGTCACGAAAATTGACTTACTATAGAAATGGAAACTGCAGAAAGGGAAACATCTTAACTGGACTGAAAAACATCATTTTATTTCCGGAAGTCATTTTTTTAAATTTCTTTTTAGTAAATGCATTTCAAAGTATATATCTTTTTAGGCTTTATTCCGTTTTTCTTGAAGGATTTCTTTTCTTTGGATATAAACTAAAACTTTCCCTTTTTTCAACTATACATTTTATTGTGAATCATAGCTTGCTATGTATATGAGCTTGATTTTCTGCAGAACAAAATTTAAAAAATATAAGATGTGATGGTTGAACCACGTTTTTAGTACGTAGTAAAATCCAAAAGTTTAGAAATAATATTTTACTACTTGATGCTAATGACACTTAATGGGTGAAGAACTCTGTTTTGAAACAAAATATATGTTTAATTTTACAGAAATGGATAAATACACGCCACACAATTTGAGGTTAACCAGTTTTCCATAAGAGTAACTGAAAAACATTTGTAATAATATTTTTCAAATTTTATTGAAATGCAAACGCAAAGATTCAATGAAAAAAAAAAATAAAATTTATTAATGTATTGTAAATAAGTTTAAGAACTTGGTAGTTGTGCTGAATTAAATTTCTACTTATTTTATATAAAAATAGTTTTTAAATTTTAATGTGAATGAGTATGAAGGTTAATAACTGACAATTCAAACATATCTTACCTCCATAAGATGTCAACGTAGCAAACACATACTCAGCTTCTGTCGGTCCAGCTTCACTGTGTGCAGTCATGAGTATAGTGTACCATGTACCAGGAGTGAGATCTGGTATAGAGAGTATTTTCTGTTCCGGTACAACATTATTGGACACTAAAACCCATTCTCTCTGCGTATTTGCCTTGTATTGGACTATGAAGAAATTAACAGGACAAGCACCCCCTAGCCAAGTGTTGAGATGCAACGTGACAGCGGTGGAGTTTACGCTGAGAAGGACATCTCTCTTTGGTGGATTAGGAGCTAGAAAATAAGCATAAGATTCAATAACTTAAACTCAGTACTAAATTATTTTCTGCATGACCATTGAATTTTTAAACCTACATTTAATAGTAAATCTCTCAAGACAGTGTATCATAGATGTATTGGAATTAATTCGAAGGACCTTACCCGGAGTCGACTTCAGACATCCACCGCACGTTGCATTCAGACTTTCACCATGCAGAATGAAAGTTTCGGGGTTTTCAGATATCTGACCATAATGTTTCGAATGGGAGGAAAATGGAATCGAATTCTAATGATATGGTATCAAGTGGGACGGTATCATGTAACTACATAGGTTTGCGCGTGATTAGTACTTATCTTCCACTTTAGTTAATATCTACTAGAACACAATCCAGAATCTATCGCGGAGTATCAGCATTGCTACTCCAAAACTCTAAAATCGTTAGTCAAAATCTAGAATTCATACCAGAGGAAAGTTTCAGGGTCTTGAAATGTCCTCTATAGATTCACCATTGGAAACGAGATTGAATCACTTGTCTACTTATAAGTGCATTGAATACTTAACCACCATTATTCTTCAGTATAGGATACTTATAAATGAATTGTGCCGCAGTACTTCTGAGTATGCTTATAAGGTGCAGTGTGATATTAATCCTCCTTATGCATCAGAGTAACGAACGTGTTAAGTACTTCGCAAGCCGATTGTCTCAAAGCGAAGTGTCTGGAAAAAGCTCAACAAACTAATTAAAACACATTGGGTTTTAAAGGACTGATTTATTTAATACAGGTTTCAATGAAAGCACTGTTTAACCACCTGAGCGTATCATTATATATTTTGTTTAGTTTGCAAATTGTTAATTTTCTACGAGTCTAATGGTTAGATTATAGATGACTATATTTTTACTATTTTATACAGTATCCTCGATCGTATTTGGCGTTTGATTTGGAAACAAAAAATGGTTTTCGTAAATAACTTTTAGATTATGGATCATTTTAAAAAGAAGTCAGATTGTTTCGATGTATCTATACCAATTTTTATAAGCTTTACGTTTTGTTTATCCAAATGTACTTATATAATGTAAGACAGTTTTTTAGAGCCAATCCTATGTTCCATCCAGAATTGCTGCTATGATCATGAAAGTTTTTGGACTAACGTATACGTCACAGGGAGATGATATAAACGGAAATTTGATCAAATCCCTTAGGTAGATGATCAGTTCACGGTAGATGTTAAAATTACAACTCTTTGGGATGATTGCCCTAAATGATTTAATCAAATACTTTTAACTCTTTTAGTGAAAAGATGAAATAATATTACTTATTTATTAAAAGTATTTATTTATTAAACCGTGCATTATTAAATGTAGAGTAGGTAATATAACAAAAGTCATTGAAAAAAAAAATATTTTTTCGATACTAATTAATCAAAGAAATAAGTACTAAAGCTGATATTTTTAAAAACAAAAAGGTTATTTTTGGTGAAATTTTAAACACTTTTAGTGAATGTAATTAATAAATAATGTTCATTCTCATTTTATTAAAACACGTTGTTGATTTGTGGCTTCTCAAGTTACAAAATACTTTACTTTTTTTACAGGCTCATCTTTTTGTTTTACATTGTATTTTGGATTGCTCACAGGAACACTTCTTAAATCCTTGACCTTTATATAAGGATAATTTTCCTGCAATCTCACGCAAACTTAGGTTAGTTTGTGGAACTGTTTCGGTACATGTTGTGTTAGCTATTTGAGGAAGTAGCCAATCTTTTATAATTAATTACAAGTGAGATTCCAATTTGTAATATATTATTTTTTGCATAATAATTTACATAATAATAATACACGATCCCCACAATGGTATTTCATTCTACGGACGCCGGAGGAGAGCGGTAAGGTAAAGGGGAGAGGTAACATGCGAAACATAGAGTTGTGCGAGTCCTGACTTGTTTATTTCATTTTTTCACTAAAACAGTTAAAGGATTTGATCAAATCACTTTCTTTTGAGAAATCATCCCACAGGTTATAATTTTAACATCACCCGTGAATTGATAATCTATTTTAGAGATTTGATCAAATTTCCGTTTTCATGATTTTCCTTCGACATATACACTTTTACTTTTTATATGTCATTCCTTACTTTCTGGTGTTTGAAACCATGTATAACATCAATGGAGTATATAAATTATCATAAATGTACAACTAACTATCTTTAAATCTTTATCTAATTTTAATAATCAGTTACATCTTCTAAGTTAAGTTCTAGCCCAAAATCTACAATACCTGAACCAGATGTTTTCCCGGCAACCACTTCACTGGGCTTTCCTTTACCCACTGCATTATAGGCGACGATATAAAACTGATAATGAGATCCGCAGTAGAGATCTTGGAATGTGTAAGTTGACTGATGTCCTGCCACTTGTCTTTCCTCCCAAGTTTCGTATTCTTTCTTGAAGTAGATATAGTATCCTAATTGGAAACATGAAACCACGTCGAAATACTTCTTAACTTACAGATCATTTATGAGTGAATGGCATAAATGTGGTCTATATTTTATTCAAAGTTATGTTTAAAACTTTGACTAGACTAATAAATTTGAAAGAAAATAATAAAGTCTTATTGCTCATGCTGATAAGACATACTGATATTTAACACCATATTATTTCCTTTAATTTTATCTTTAACCCTGTATTTATTGACGGGACATATAAATCCAGTCAGTTTTCTCATTGTACTGCATTAATTTAAATGCTTTGAGACCTATTGGGATTGTTAAATCCACTTCACTTAAGTTCGTTTTTCGATTGTTGAATAGCATCACAAGCGTATTTTCCTTTGAAAGCTTGTTAGATCCAGGGATAGAAGTGGGAAAAAAAAAGTGGGAGATGCCTAAAACTTGGTGATAAGTGCCCTCCTTCCCCCCAAACTATAAATTTTATAATTTCCATTTAAAATTAATAAATTATAATAAATTAATAATTATAATTAAAATATTTGCTAGTATGAAAATAATTTATACTTCCTAACACTAACATTGAACTAAGGTCCAAAATTTATTGTTATTTTAATGAATATTCTGCAAATTAGTTTTTTTACTTGGAAGGAAGAGATTAAGTGTTGTAATAATTCAATATTATACACATAACTAGTTATTTAGATTTATATAGCACTTCCAAATGTGCATACTTTCGTGAAATTAAATTAATAAAGAATCAAAATGTGATTTTTTTTTAATAGCTTGTCTTTATATGAAACAAGAACAGAAATTTAACTAAAAAGAAAGTTTTCCCAAAGTTAAAAGTTGACCAAGTGTTAGAGTATTTACATTTTTATAATAAAAGTAGTATAATAAATTTTTATAATAGTATGATATGTATACACCATAAATATATCTTTTTTTTTTTACATTTGAAAACTCCTTTTTCTCAGACTACATTTAAAAGTTAATGCTATTTTTCTTTAGTAGTTTTTAGACGGATTGAGTGTTTTTAAAAGTGGGGAATTAGATTTCAGTAGTTTTAGGAGTGGGGGGGGGGGGGTCGAATGGATATTTTCTTGGAAAAGTGGGTGAACGTGTCACCTCGCGTTTACCTACACTCTATAACTGGCTAGACCAAAGTATACAAGACGATGTAAGGCCAAGATGGATGCTTTAAATTGAAAATAGTCCATGTGTTTGCATATAAAGAGAAATAAGCTTGGGTTGCCATCCAACAATTAAAGAACGAACTTCAAAGAAGTGGATTCAATGGGCCTCAAGGCTTAAATTATTATTATACGATGGGAAAACTGACCATCAGTAAATAAAGAGTTAAAATTCATATGTAATACCTGTTTATAAAATTAGTCATTCATATTTTTATAAAATTAAAAATATCAATTTAGTGATATTTTTAATTTTATAAAAAGTTCATTTATGTAATTTCTGTCTTTTTCAAATAATTTTAAGTGAAAAAATATATGTGACACAGAATCAAACGATCCTAAATCACATTTCGGGAACTTACAAGAGCCTAAAGACCTGAATCCTATCCCCATTGGACACTTTATAAAACGCTTTAATGTAACCGAAGCTAAAAGCTTTAGAGATTTGAGTAAGTTAAGATGTCATGGGTCGATCGAATGCATTTAGAAACTATTTGGTATAAAACCTTGAAATTTGGAGAGTAGATACGAAAATGATCAGATGATCACCTAATGAAATGACATAAATTAAAAACTAAAAAATAGCGTCTAATATATTTTATATTTGAAATCCTTATGTCAATGCATGTGCAGTAGCTACACCTGGTTTTGTCTTTTGTTGTTTTAATTTTCACTTATAATAGATTAACATTAAATGAAAACAATTTATGTCACTTCATTAAGTGATCTTTTTCGTACTTAATTACTAAATGTCAAAGTATACTTACTACAAAGTAGTTTCTAAATGCACTGGGCTAGAAGATTGTAACATACTGAGTATAGGGAATGATCCTTACTAGGACTTCCTCTTAAAAGTGTTTAACAAAGTATTTAAAGCTATTTTTTTCTGTGTGTTTTCTTCATTTTTATAGGAAATTTTTACAATTAAAATGAAAAAATTCATAATTTACCTGTAACTGGACTGTTATCTTTTTCTGGTGATACCCACTTCAACTGAATGGAAGAAGCAGTTACCGAGACCACTGTTAAGTTAGGTGATACCGGAGGATCTATAATGTAGTAATGTAATTTTTATTTATATCAAGAGAATTTTTTTTTATAGATGATTCTTTATGCTAAGCTAAATATTATTTAATACACAATGAGCAACGCCTGAAAATGATTTTATCTTCAATTCAATTAATATATAAACCTATATTTCATTAAAATATGAAATTAGAGCTCAGAAGGATCTGAAGACAAATGACAGAAAGAGCAAAATTTTACGTTACATATTTTTCATAATTCTACCTTTTCTACCATTACTTCATGCTAAGCTTGTTTAATTAAATATATGTTTGCCAAATGTCATTTCTAATTTTAATGAATTTAATTTCCCCACTTTTTCACAGTAATACTGCAACTTTAACTTTAGTTCTAGATTAAAAAAAACAAAAACAACAACAAAAACATTAATTCTTCAAACCTTAAAAGTTTTGCATTAGATTAAGACATAAAAGTATTTAAAATATTTAATTTTCATGTCTCTTAACCATTAAATGCATTTTAATCTATTGAATAAATATCTTTAATTTTTTAGTGGAATGGAAAGTACTTTTAAATCTCCCTGTACTTTAATTAGAAAGTAAATTAATTAATAGCTTAAGTTTTCTAAATACAATCTTGAACCTTTGAGAGTTGAATTTCATAAAGGTTTTATTTCATAATTAATATCTCCACTTAAACTCAAACCACATACTTTTTCATGCAAATGAACAATAAAATTTAATGATACTTGGAGGAAGAAAACCAAAAATTCAGTTCACAAAAGATTTAATTACATGAAAACAGCTTGTGAAAGAAAATAACTTATATTGTTTTTAGCACTTAGGGACGCAGCTGGTGTCTTCACCAAGATTACGGTTAAAGCCTGAGGGATCACTGATAGCAAGGATTTAAGAAACAATCATTTACCAACAATGAGTTAGATCAATTTCCTTTAAAAATACATGGAATGAGTATGCTAAAGAAACTATATATTTTTTTTCTGAAGCTGTGCCTAGTTTTTTCTTCTTCTTTTTGTTTTTGAGTAAGACGGTGAATGCTATTTATATATTTCTTAAGCATTCATAAAAATCGGATTAATTATTTTGGGAAATAAATTTTTACTTTAAAAAACCTTTTGGGATAAGAAATATTTTGGTTTTATAACTGCGCTTTTTGTAACAGGAATGAATTGAAATGTAATTTTTGAAGAAGTTTATGTTCATTCTTGAAATAATCTTTATTGTAGTATATTAAAAAGAAATCGCATTTCCTCTTGTTTAAAAAATTATTAAATTTTAGATTTTTCTTATGTAAATGATAAATGAAATAAAAATTTACCGAAATTTTGCTATTTATTCATGAGTATAGTCCTCTTTGCTAATAAGTATATACAGTTATTTATTTCAAAAAGTACTAAAAATAAATGTTGAATTTTTTTTAATATTTTCTGCTATTATAATTTTTAATTTCATCTACCCATATATTGACATAGGATAAAAAAGTATTGAATTAGATAATTTTTTTTGTTGCGTTTCTACAGGTTTTGGAAAGTACTGAGTTAAAAAAAAAAAGGGATCTAAATAAATGTCTGTATGTGTGTGCGTGCTTATCCGTGGTCAATATAACTCCTGAACATCGATATAGATATACAACTGGATAGACTTCTTAAAGATGGGAAAATGAAGCCATTGCCAGATACCGTTGGTGGGATAAAAAATACGGATTGCCGAAGATTGAAAATAAAATTTTGGGTTGTACACAGTAGAAATGTCAATAATAGACCCTAATTAGTAATTATGTGCAAAAAAATATCTACTCTAGCACTTTACAAGGTTTTTTGAATTTCCATCCAACTATAAAAGTGAACTGTGATTGGTTAATCATCCCACCAGTGTCATAAAGCACCGGCAAGTTTTCTCAATGCATCGGAGCAGTCTATCCAGTTGTTTATCTACATCGATGCTCTCGAACGGATTGACCTATGATGTTCAACTTTGGCATACGAGTTAGTGGAGGCCATAGGACTTGTCATTAAGGTTTTCGTCAAAACTGCGCATGCGAATAAGGTGGCTGCCATTGCGAAATTTATGGTTTTCAGCAATTGCAGAATAATAGCTCTAAAGATTTTGACCAAAATCACTGGTAATGCCTTTTAAGGTGCTGTAAATATCTCCACCTCCATGGACGCCACCAGAAGGGTGCAAGGAGGTGCACTTGCACACTTCTGGCTCTTGAAAATTTAAAAAATGGGGGAAAAGGTGTAAATTCAAAGATAAAAAAAGCACATACGTCTTTTTTGTTTTTTTATGTTACAATGAGAATTTGTTTTTCTATAATTTTAGACTTTTGTTTCTTTTCTATCTCGTTTTTTATAGCTTTTTACATGACAATTTTCTTGCGTCTGTTGTCTAGGATTATTGGAGGCTGAGTAGAAGTATTTATTCCTTTTATCGTGTAATCATTTTATGTGTAGTTCTCTAAATTCTAGGAAAATGTTTTGCTTTTTAAGTTATCAGATGTGGTATCTTGAAATCTATATTTAGAATTCAATTGAGAATATCCAACACTGCCTTTGTGTTTCATTTTGATTTTTTTTTCTCATTATTTCTGAAATTTCGAAGAAATAAAATGTTACTCCTCTGCATTTTTGCAATTTTCGTGTTCCTCTGTTTTAAACAATCTCTTGAATGTTGTGAGATCTGGTTGGATGATAAGAAAATCATTAAAAATATATTTTTTAATACTTGCACTATTTTTTTTCTTTAACAGGGTTGAGCTTTCAAAAATATATAATGTTTTAAACTATTTTCAAAGAGTATAATTATTAATTATTATTTCAAGAAAATTAATGATTTTGATAAAAATCTAGTCTTGCACCCCCTTGTAAATATACTCTTACTGGCAACGCCCATGTTCACCTCTAAAGTTTTCATAGAAATGCGATAAAGGTTTAAAAAGGTGTAAAATGAACATCTTTAACATTTCCTTTGACTATCGCCTATCAACGATTGTTTCTTCTCTGTTGCATTTACAAGAAAGGATAATGTAATATTTATTGAAAATCATATTGCATATTTTGCCATTTTTTTTTTTTTTTTAAATTTTTTTTTAATTTTTTTTTTTATAAATTTGTTATTTTTGCAATTGGAATAATTATAGCTTAAAATATCACCAAACTGCCCTTTTTTATTAAATAATGAAAATATGAACATTAAAATGGTAAATTACTCTAATGCGTGGTAAATTTAAGTGCAGTAATCAGTATTAAGTGCAATTGAATGTTATACGATGTTCCACGCCCCTAGTTAAGATACCGATGCCAAACATTTTTTGTTATTGCAATAGAAATCGATTTAAAAATTTCTAATATAAGTTTTTGCCTATCCAGACCTAAGATTTGTTTGTTTTAGTAAATGTAATATAGCTAATGATATGAGTTTATCAATACAATGGCTAGATTTTTACCTTTTGTTGAAAATTGCAGCAATCAGAGTTATTTTTCTCGTATATAACGCATTTTAAGCATTTCGGATTCACAATAGAAATGTATTTTTTTTTTAAATCATGCAATAATGGAATTCCTTTTATGAATAAATATTCATATGATAAGTTATATATTTTAAATATATATTTTTCATTAGTGTAATAATATAACTTTCCATTTTTTAAAATTCTCATTCATTGTTCAGTGTAAATACCTTTTGAATTTTTCTGATTAATTTCCTTCGACAGTCCTTAATTACTTTTTTTTAAGAAACATAAAGCTCTTTTTGTTTCTAATTTCTATAAGAGTGGTTTTTGTGTGCTAATACATTATCTCAGATAACGCTTGGCAATTTTCAAACTCCTATAAACTTTAGTTAGAAAAAAAAAACATTTTAACTTTTGATTAAAAAAAAATAAAAAAATACGATTACAGGATTACAGTATTAAAAATTATTCTTTGAATATCAAATGTCCATACATAACACCACACAAATCCGTCACAAATTAATTAAAATGGCAATGCTTTTTTAAGAATACAATTATTTTATTACACTATTGAAGTTGAACGAATAAAATATTTTCATAGACTAACTATTTTCTAAATTAATATTTTGAGAAACTAATTAATTTATGCTTTACTTTTTTTCCTTTTTTTTTCTCTAGTAAAGGGTAAAATGATACCAAACTGATACTCTCACCCCATCTGCATACTAAAGAACTATTAGTCAGTAGTTTTGTTTTGGAAATAAAGGCTTTAAAACGAAAGACAATGATTGGAAAAAGTTTGCCCTGCTGAGGAAAGGCAAGTTGTCAATAGAAACAACTTGTTTTTCAAACTTTGACTTTGGTGAACAACGCGCTTTCATTTTCAGCATCTTTAAGTTACTAAGAAAATATTAAAGACTTTTAAGTAATAAATAATATTAATATTTGTAAAAAGATTACGGATGACGTTTAAACTTAAAAAATTAAACATATTGCAAAGAGAAAGTTGGATTTCAAATAAATATTTTTAAATTACATTTCAGAAAAGTGTATGAGAAAATTCAACAAGTTGCTTGAGAAATTCCAACGTGAGTCTTTAGTTGAAATTGAAAGTTATAAGTAGAAATTTCTTTTTAACATTAGACGCATTATTTAGAATAGAAGCCGTATGAATCTCCATGCCTGATGGTGTCTTAGTAAAACCAGTTTTTATGTTTATTTGAGAAACTTTATTCTGAGGAAACATTTTTTTAATACTTGAAAATTTTCTCAAATTACTTAATAGGGTTTCTTAAATAATATATTATATTAAGAGTATAAGAAATGGTAAACTACTAATGAGTGTAGAATGAATGTTAAGCCTTTCCTATAATATGGTCCCAAAAATATGGTCAATACTTTAAAACTTCGATGACTGTTTGTTCTTTGTATTCTTATGGAAATTTTTATTGTAATCTTTGATTGTAAGGGCAAAAATAATTTTAACAATCCTTATTTTATCACCAAGTCCCATAGTGAATCGCTTAGTACAAGCTAGGTGGACAAAACTATGCGTAAACAAACGTATGAAAGTCCCCCCCCCACCAAATCCGCAGGCTAGTTTTTAATATTGCATAGCAACAATCTTAAGCTCTACAATGGTATATAGTAGAATACTATATCTTATCCTGATTTATTAAAAAAAAAAGAGTAAATTCTGATCGTATGTGCTCTCTTTCAAATAATGGAGTATTTGAAGAATGGTGGAAACTAAGAAAGATGATCGAAATTAACATCGAAATGGATTTTATTATTAAAAAATTTAGTGTTGCGGATGTGGCTCCTGATCCACACAAGTATTTACAACTAAAGTTTTACAACCAAGTTATTACAACCAAGTTTTTCGACAAAATTCTCTAAAAATTGGGCTGCTACTAATATGATGATGGAACTTTTTTTAAATAAAAATAAAGTTTGTTAGAAGACGCAGATATAGAATTCAACATGAGTATACATCAGTCCTGTGCTTCCTCATCATTTGGAGGTTATCGGCTTGAAAGTCGGCCCAAAAAGCACTTTGAAGACTCATCTTTCAAAACAAAGAAACGTAAGTTTTAAGACTTACTGAGATCACGAAGTTCCAGTGTGTTGATTAAAACTGCTGAAGTTGAAAATCGTTTGTCGGGTCACAGAAACGAGATATTTTGATTAGAAAAAACTCGGAATCTTCAGAAAAAAGGAAATTTGGTGATGCCATTTGTGATATCAGTTAAACAGTGACGATGCATTAGCTTCCCAGGTCGCGCAGCGTAATTGGTCAAAGTCGGAAGCAGGGGTTCTGGAAAGATTGACCAATCTATGCCGAATCTCGAGCATTATTCCAAAATACAGGATTTAAAAAAAAACCAAAACATCACAAAACATATTCTTTTACCTCTTCGTCCTTTCTTATAAAAATATATTTCAATTTTAAAACTCGGAATCAACATTTCAAAAGTTATAATATATATTTTACCCAGAACTGGGCTAATTTGGCCTCGACCCCTAGCAACGGTCTGTCAAAAACGCTTCACACCGGGATTGGCCAGTGTCGAGCAATATTTGCCAGCGTATTTGTGCTACTTGGGTTATTACTTAGACTCTAAGCGCCACCAGTTATTCTCATAAACAGACGCAAAAGTGGTCATTGAAGGCGGAACATCTAGTGTTTCCATCTTATCATAGTCTACATAAGTCCAAAAAAGATGTGTTACCCTTCAGAAGGACATATTTCTGTGACAGAAATACGTTCCGAAATTAAAGCTCAAGCCATACTTAAAACTACTAAATGTGTAAAGGAAGCGTAATGTGAAGTTTTAAAAATCATACTGTTGCACAAATTGTCTGTATATAGTGTAAATAGTGACGTATTATTTTAAAATTCTATTGTATAAGTTATTTTTATCTTATTTGATTTATTAACAGTGATTATACAAGTTAGAAAAAGGTGGCAACACCTAAAGCAATCGAGAAATTTCGAGATGTTTCTTTTCCGACGAATTGGCTGGAAATTTCGCGAATGTTCTCTCTCGCCAAGTATATAAAGACCGGAGATCGGGAAAGTTTTCAGATTGACTTCGGACTTCGTTGAAACCTGATCGCGATCACTTTGTTGACCTATTGGAGTGAGCTTGTATAATCGCTATATTCGAAGCTGTTCTTGTTGAAGCTTGTATTGAAGATTAATAGTGATTGCACTGTTATCTGTGAATAAATTTTGTGAGTTTTCTGAAGGGAATAAATACTAGTTTTTATCTGCAAAAACTGTGCCATCATTGCCTCAGTGGAAAAATTCATAACAATACCTTCTAAGTTATTACTCACATTAAATAGATGGAAATGTGACGGGAGCTCTGGTCATAGCACGTATAAACATATATCTGAAAACTCCGTTGCTATTGGTGAGTTTCTGTTTGAGAACGTGTCTGCTTTTATACCATTGAGGTTGAGTGATGGCCAGAATATTATTTGTCAAAGCTCGTAGCCCTTATCCACACACTCTATTGTCGTCCAATTAAGTTTATCTTTTCAAAGGAAACAAATGAATTTACTGTAATAGGAAAAAGTCTTGGAATAAATATCTCAACTTCTTCTACATTTTAGAGCTTGTGAATCTCAAATTATTGTGAAACACGAGCTTTTACTCACAATGTAAGACACAAAAGTATGAACTGCATTAACTGAAACATGTTCTATACAAAAATGTTATATCTGCGGTGCTAGTCCTACAATAATTAATGTCGACTAAAAAGGCATATTTGCAAAAAAGAACATTATGGTTTCTGCTTGTCTACTTTGCATGGATGGATTCGCTCCTTTAAGTGGCTGTTACTTATTAGCTATCGTTTGTATAGAAAACAGTCGCAAGCTCTAGGAGATGATGATAAAATTAGTGTGCAACAGTGTTCGGAAGAAATAAAGTAAAAGTTTAAAATCCGGATGAGTCTTATTGTAGACAAACCAAAACCTGGTTATGGGAACACAAAAGTTAAGAACACAGTTCGCAGGTTCTTCATGAATCCGAAATTGAGTGAAGAAATTACAGAATTGTATGTTAATATATTAAAACTTTAGTATTTTATTAAAAACTCTGTACTCCGGCTATGACATTAATTGAATTGAATTTGAAAACTTTGTTCTGAAACTAGAACCCTTTATCTGTATTCGTGGTACTATATGCCTGCTACTGTGTAAAAAATTTTGGTACATAGTACTTAGGTTATTAAAACACGAATTTTTCCAATCGTACGTACAACTCTCGGAAGAATTTGAAGAGGCTCGAAATAAAGATTGTCGTAGATATTGTGATATAATGATAGTGATCACCATACGAGGAAAGTATTTCTACGAATATAGATTTGTTAAATACGCTTCGGATAATGTCCAATGAACTCACCCAAGAGAAATGTTTAGAAAGAGAACCAAGAAATTACCGATGGAAGTTTTGACTTCAATTGTCCAGCCTTCAATACCAAAACATCAGGTAGCAAGTAATGTTCATTCGTGTAACGATGAAGATACCTTAGTACCTGATTTGCCTGATTGTGAGATTGAGTCATGTGATGGTAATTAAGTTTTGAGTATTATTTGCTAATTAATTTTTATGTTGTTTACTTCTATAATCTAAAATCTTAATTATAAGTAGCATGAGTAAATTTTATTGTATAATTTATCCTGTGTTAAATTGTGTTCATAATTTACTTGTTATTATAATTATATGATATACATTTTTTTTAAATCCTTTTTTTATTTTGTACTTATTTTTTAATTTAAATATGCCCCAAGCTTTTATACTATCAAAAAATGCCTGATTAGTAAATAAAACAATAAAACATTATTAATCATAAACGGTTTAATCAAATCGTAGAATAAAATGCTTTGACCACCTAGCTTGTATCAGGCAATTCCACTGTGAGTCTGTACAAATAGAAGTAGTCACTTGTTTGTAATTTTTTTCCCTAGTCTCTTGATATGGAAACTAAAAAGCAGTTAATCTATTTTAAAATATCTTTAAAAGAGTTATAATAAAACTTTATATGACTCAAATTAATAAAAAGGTTTGTTTAGAAAAAATAAGGGAAAAAATAGAAAAATAGCAATAATGAAAGTGTTTTTCATCTTTATTCAAACTTTACCCAGAATCAGTCTTAAACAGATATCGAAATTTCAAATGGTAATCTATATATTTAATAGGCAATACGCTTTTTGGGGTTAGTCCGTCCGCCTAAACTACTCAACCAATTTCAATGATCAAGGTGTCATTTTAAAGGAAATAAGCTGTAGATTTGCCAAAACGTGCCAAAATAATTTATTAACACTTTATTAATTAGTTAAATTTCAATATTTTTCATCATTAAGCTACTACAAAGCCTCAATGATTTTGAA
Source organism: Linyphia triangularis (assembly GCA_963978545.1). Taxonomy (NCBI): domain Eukaryota; kingdom Metazoa; phylum Arthropoda; class Arachnida; order Araneae; family Linyphiidae; genus Linyphia; species Linyphia triangularis. The sequence goes on from OZ021727.1 coordinate 58,683,702, forward strand.
TATAAGAATGGCAACATCCTTAAGTAAACAAACCCGCTGCTCGGGGGTTCAACCAACCAACCAACCGTTGCTAATTTTAAAGCTATCCTTACGTATGTAAGCAACAAACCCGTTGCTAATTTTAAAGTTCTTTTTAAACTCTTCGTTTCAAAGTAGATTTTTTTTTGTTTTTCTGAAGCATTTTTGTATTAGAGTAATTATTATTTTGAAGTATTTCTATCCAGAAAATGCCTCGCGTTGGACGTCGTTCTCTAACGGGGCGACTTATCAGAATAAATAAAAGATATTGGGACTTCAATGTAAGGGCATAACTAATGAAGTTTTAAATCAGAATGTTGGCGGATAGTATATTTAACTTTCTATTATGAAACTTGCAATTTGTGCGTTTTCTCTATTAGGCCTTACATTAAAGTTATAAAAATTTGGTTACATTTTTTATGGCTGGCAAACCTATTCGAGCGCAGCAAGATGTTTTAACCACAAATTCGAGCGGCAAAGCCGCTCAATCCGAGCGCAGCGAGGTGTTTGGGGGTTGGCGAGCGTTAGCGAGCAGGGGGCGAAGCCCCCTAGTAACTAAATTAATTTCAAAATAAAACATTATAATCAGCCTTTGAAAACTAATATTTGATTTTGCCAAGTCCCTAGAATGAAAAACTAGAAAAATTGTAGAGCATGATTTCATAAATCCTAAAGAGAACAATTCAAAACAAAAGTGTTTACACAATTTCGGCATTTATAGAAGAATTCAGTTCTTATAAAAAAAAATTCTGCGTTTGAGTAAGTTGTATCGATGCTGAGAGCTTCTCCAAAGATATTCTTTAGGGACAGATATAAATGTCAGAAACTTTGGGAGAAAATATAAGTGCACCACTCACATTCCCGCTTTGTATTTTCTTCCGTTGGGAAATCGAAGGGTAAAGCAATACTTTTATTTCCCGAAAAAAATAAAATTAAAAGATCATGATAAATTATCAGATAATAGTAAGAAAAAGTTCACTTATACATTCTACGAGGTAAGATATTGGGTGAGGACGATTTAAAACACCAGACATGTACAGTAGGGATGAGCCATATTTTAATAACAGTTAAAAGTTATTGATACTTAAACTCACGCGAACTAACAGTTACTAATTTTCTAAGTATTCTAAGTAACAGTTATTCATTTATTATAAATGCAATAGATGGCGCTAGTATGTCCATATATTTCTGTTATTGAAGATCATAATATCAGAATCACGAAATAAAAATATATTTTTCTAATAACGGTGATCGGAAAAATATATTTTTCTAATAACGGTGAACGGAAAAATATATTTTTTTATCGTGATTCTGATATTAGGATCCTAGTCGTTATTCCTGGAATAACTAACTGTATCTATCGAAATAACTTGTCTGAATGGATTAACGTGTCCGATTGGTATCAGTTGATATTGACATAATTTTCAATAAAAGTAGATATAACTGTTATAAGATATTGACATAAGTTTTTGTATTGGAATAACTTTTGGACCATTCTTTGTTAGCGCTGTTTTTCAAAATGGTGTTTTAAATTTCGTTTCGATTTTTGGTTTACAGTTCGTTATGATTTCGTGTTTATTCAAATTAATTCGAATTCTGCACCAATTTCTTGTTATAGTTTATATCTCGGTTTCAGAATAGATGTTTCAGTTTTATTTGGATGCACATTATGAGTGGTGGGATGAAGAGGAATGTGCGTGTGGGGGGGGGGGGGAAGTATCTGACGCAACATTCTTTGGGTTTAAATGACAGAGATGAGGGAAAGGTGGGGGATTAGGATTAGGGATTTAGGAAGAAATGCATGCGTGTTTTTGCGGAAGGCTCTTTTGTTTATGTTACAAGAATTCCTTTGGTGGGAGAGGTTTTGAACGTTCGTTCGCATTTCATTTCAGTCTTCTTATGAGACTTTTAAAGACTCGCTGTGTTTCTTTCGTATTGGTTGGAGGTAAGAAAATTTTTCGTTATTGTTTTGGAATAAGAAAATGATACTATATATAAAAAATAAAAAGTGCGTAGGATTTGAGTTTTTCCTTTTGATGGAAAATAAATTATGTTCTTTTCCTTGTAAAGCAAGCTTCTAATTTCAAATCGTTATAATCAAAAGATTGTGTAGTAAATTTGGAGCGTAGTTAAATAGGTTTTAATGTTGAACAAAAATTTGTTTATACATATATTTTTTATATTTAACGCATTACCTGAGAGGTTTTAATTTTTTTATGATCATTTTTCAATTTGAACTAAATAAAAGGAATTTATTATTTTTAAAATTGCTTTTCTTGATTAATTATGAATTGAATTTTTTAAATAAACATAACATTCATCTTTTTTAGTTTGATTAACTTTATAATATTTGAATTTTACTTCAAATTTTTTATTAAAAATATTTTTATTCGGGTTTAATATCGTAACTTAAATTTATAATTTTTGTTTAAAAATTTTTATTTCATGAATTTATGTATACATATATGTGGTCGTGACGGCACAAATATTTATAAAATACATAATTTCTATAAATAGTTTTAACGCGCATAATTAATTTACAATAATTTCAAAAATATAGTTATTGAAATAATAATAATATCCCTATATTTAAAACATATATTTTTTATACTTCAAAGATTCCTCTGAAAATGTACATTTTTCTCACAATATTACATAAAATTTATATGTAAGTAGTAATTTTAAAGCCTGTGCACGTAAAATGTTTCAAAATATGTTTTCATTTAAAAATCACTTTTATTTTATATGTATCAGTTATGAATTATGTTATATTGTAAATTCTTTCTCCAATTTATTGTTAAATCATATAGAAAAAAAAAAAAATTCTTATAAAATAACATCAAAACTATAAATGATTTCTTTTATTTTGATATTTTTACAAATTTATATTGAAAGATGTTCTAATTTAAAATCGATTAACTGATATCTAAAGAGAATGTTGTAAAAAAACAGGTATGTTTTATTTATTCCATGTATTTATTTTTATTTACCTTTTACTTTAAAAATAACGGATAACGGTTATAATATTTCGTTATTTCCTAATAATTTTAATGTAACTGCAGTTATTTAACAATAACTGTTAAGCTCATCCCTAATGTACAGTACGCAAAAAAAAAAAAAAAAAAAAAATGGTTGATAGCTATATCTTGTATTCTAATTGATGAAATGATAAAAGTCCGGTGCCATTGTAAATCGTGGAAGGTATTTATTGATTATATACAATTTTTTTTTTATCATTTAGGGTCGTCTACTTATTAAAGCTAAACCAAACTTTAAAAAGTTCACTAGCAACCCCACAATATTACGCCATATTTAGATTTAGAATCCAAAAAAAACGTCTTAATACCAAATTTCATAATTTTCCAATGAGTGGTTAGTAATTTAAATGCTGGGGGAAAAAAATGGCAAACTAATGTTAAAACTAAAATTTGTTGTTTTAACCATAAATTCTTAAATAGTTCATATATTTAAAGAATTTTTTGTTTCAAACGATAGTTTATTAAAGGTCAAATGTAAATAACATGCAACTTTTGTTTTAAACAGTTTTTTAATAATTAATTAATAAAACAAGTTTTAAATTTTTTTAATAGAAACAGGTATTTTTTTTTCTTCCATTAGAATTATCATGGTCGAAAACACCTTCAGAATTTTTTTCATTCCATTTTGACTTTTGGTTCTTAATATTTTAGCAAAAATGTAAAAAAAGTGCACTTTAAGGGACCGTTTAATAGATTACGTCTTGAAGCACATGCTTCCTCTCCACTTGAAAGAGATATGTCTTCAAGATTGGTCAAAAAATGTTCGCTCATAAGTGACGTGTTTCTCGACATAATGAATTGAAATTTGGTATCTTGGGTAAACAAAGTATTCTAAATTGAATAAAAACATAAAAAATAGGGGTTCATATTGACATTTTTTAATATAGAGTTAAATTTACTTAGTATACAGTCCCTTACGAAAAACATTTCTCATCAGACATATGGAAAATTGTAAACAAAACATTTTGGTGCAAACCGCAAGATTTTACGATAATTAGAACCGAAGATATAGCCATCGTTCCGATTTTTTGTGTGTGTACCGCGCTTTAGCTTTACTGTGGCGATCCTCTTATCATTGATAGCTATTGATTCTTTATAATCAGTCCATTTAAACTATACCCGAGATTTCAGTTTAAGAATTTATAGTTCAATGGAATAATAGAGATCTTTGTGCATAATTTTCTTTATAAATTTTACATTAAAAAATGTAAAGTTATAAACCACAGAGCTTTTTTTTTCTTTTCGCAAAACTGCTTCCATTCTCACAGCTGATGCTGATCCTATAATCGGTTTAACGAGTTATTTTGGTCGTTTAACGTTTCTAGTTATTCTAGTGGAAGTAAACTTACCGCTTTGCAAGGTGTCTACAATTAGTTCTTCACAAGGAGGTCCCGATCCTTTTGCGTTAAATGCTTGCACAATGATACTGTATTTAGTAGCTCTCCTCAAGTTTGTTAGAATAATCTCTTCCTTAAAATCTCCTTGCACCTCAACTGTTTGATAAACGTAGTTATCAGAGCCTCCGTAAGGTTTGTATCCTACGTAGTAACCTTTCACTGTCCCATGTCGTAAGTCTTTCTTGGGAGGCTGAAGAAGAAACATAGGATTTATGTAGTCTTAAACAATGGCTGCAATGATATTTCTGTTGATTTTTAGATTTCCAGAATTCTTTTTAAAATGAGAAGGAATGTCTATGAAATTACTGTTGAACAATTTTATTCATAACATATTGAAAATAATACCAGAGCATGATTCTTAAACTATACCTGGTTACATACGTACTATGAAATACAAGTTATCTGCATAATTAAAACTAAACTAAACTCAGTGGCCCAACAGCCTCGTGGGGGGGTCTTGACCTGCTGTGCCCAATCCAGCTTACTAGACCACGGACCCCGGCTTGCCATACAGCAATGTTCAGGTCAGATGGTCAGCCTGACGCGGTACCCCCAGTGTTTAGTTTCCAAGCATGCTTGGTTCTTATTTAATCGACCCACTTAAGGGATATAAGGCTGAGTCAACCATACCCAGTCCGGGGATCGAACCGTGGACCTGTGACGTGGGAGCGCAATATTCTACTACTGCGGCACTATGCTTCACATAATTATTTTGAAACAATAAATGTTTTATAAACGTCTTAAATATTTAGTATTGAAATTAGTATTTTAAAAGATTTTTATACTTATATTTTGAATTTGTGTTCAAGTTAAGCAAGGAAATGTCTTACAATATACGCATCTTCATTACACTTTTCTTTCATAATATTCATGATTCCTTATGAAGTAAATCAAACGTAAGTACTAAAGATGTTTTATATTGTTATCAAATTGAAATATTTGAAAATACATAATATTGGAAAATAATATATTTTGAAAGTATTTAAATCACATAAATTTTTTAATTTGATTTTTGCTTTTAAATTTCCCTTCTTGATGTTTTGCATCGATATTGTATGCTTATGATCGTACTTGACCACAAAAAAGATATTGAATATCATTCTATTGACTTTAACTAACCACATTTTGCGAACACAATGTATTTGAATCAGCTTCTTATATTTTGTTATTTGTTCAACTTCAATACATATATATTTCGATTACGAAGCAAAATCGAAAGAAAAAGTCCGAACTATTTTTTGTATTCAATTTCAAAACACCTACCATTTGATATGCTCTTATTGAATTTTTAAAGTAAAACGTAAGCAAATCTGATATATTCAGCAAATACTGCAGTGATTTTCTTCCAAGAGAAATAATACTTACCTGCCATGATACATGTATGGTATTTGAGGAGGAAGCCACTGCATGTACGGCTGTTGGAAACCCTTCCGGGGCTGTAAAATAAAAATTCATGATCAGATAAATGTCAATAAATGTTACAGTTGAAGCTCCTTCGCTTTTTATGGAAAGTGATTTTCACCAAAGGGTTATTGTAAGATAGGATATACGAAGAATTTTAAGCCTATGTTACAATTTTAGATATAAAACTCACTGCTTTCCTTCAAAACGTTGCAGTTTTGCATAATCTTTATTGAGATTGTAAGTTAGTTGTTGTTATTATGTAAGCAGATAAAATCTGAAGGGGGAGTTCTTGGAAATGTTCCATAGTGTTTTTATGGATATGATAAATTGTATCTGTTTATTTGCAATTTAATACTCAATAAACATATAATTTATGTATTGTATTATATTTTATTTTGAAACATGTTGGTTTCTAGAGGTGATATGTATTGTCAATAATCTGTTTGTAGTAGTGCATGAAAAGGTTAAATGTAACTGTGAATTTATTTGGTCAATTTTAAAGTTGGCTTTTAGAACATTGAAAGAAATTAAGCTGTATATTTTGAGTGAATAAGTAATTTTCTCTAGTAAAATAAGTAATTATACATTCTTGTTAAAAAAGGTTTTAATTAACTTTAAAATTAGGAACCTAGAATGGTTTTCAAATTTATTTCTTACCTCAGTTTATAGTTCCAATGTACCAAATGTTTATTAGTAACTCGCTTGTACTTACCATGCAATTTCATGATAAATTAAAATTTCCAAGTATGAAAGTGTTCTGTAGATTTTTCTATAAGTCACAATATATTTGGAACTGTTTGGAAACTTCAGCGAGTGGATTACATTGTTTCGATATTTTGGTGGGTGGAATGGAACCTCATGTTATGTTTTGTTTATTATTAAATCCTTTTTGTGCTTTCTTTCCTTGCCTCATAATCATCACTATTTTTCTTGAATGAATCACTTTAGTGATTAAGGGACTGATAATTTAAGTTAATTGTGTGTCCAAAATATTTCAGAATGACTCTGGTCTTTACCTATTAAATAATGCTTAGTGTAGTATACATTTCTTAATATCTGCCAAAATATTACCTCAGAAATATAAAATATTTTACGAGATATAACAACAGTAGGGAATGGCTATTTATACAAAGTTTGAAAATAAAAATTAAGAATACTCTTTAGTAATAGGTGAACTGAATATTTATTTCAAAATAAGTTATTTCAAAGATATCAATTGTTGAAGAAGATATGTCATCTTTATTTTATTTTCCAAGAGTTAATCTTAAAATTAGAGATGAACTTTTGCTACTTAGGGACATTTTGCAATATGAATATAGAAAAATTCAACATTTGCAGTATGCGAAGACCAAAGATAGTCTTCAATTAGCAAAATTATATCTCATACAACACAAGACGCTTTCAAATCAGAGTAACGTGATTCTGTAAAATGCAGTCCATGCCATAGCGCATTATTTCCCAACAAAATACACTCCCAAAGTGTGTAAGTATTACTTAAATAAAACACGTTTAACTCAATATAGTGCAGAATCATGACGAGATCCCGGTCATAACTAAATACGTGATTGGTCAGGAAGGGAGATAATTTTTCATTTAGACAATCACAATTTCCACAGACGACATAATAACCCCAATCTGCTTCAAAACTATCACGCCTTAAATAGCATTCAAGCGTGTCTTTATTCCAACCCACCTTCTTCAGCCGTCGTGATGTGTACAGCCTGACTAGGTTCACTCCATCCGATCCCGTTCTCTGCCATCAGCCTGACGTGGTAGCTGGTGACGGGTCGCAGTCCTCTCAGAACAGTCGAACTCTCCCGACCTGCCACGGTCGTCGTCCGGTCACCATCTCCCCATGTCTCTGCAATAAAGGACATACGTGACACTCGACACTTGATGAGGCTTCTCTGGGGATGAGATAAGGTTGATTTTAAAGTGATGGGTGTCTCGAGCTTTGCTTCGGTACTGTATGGTGAAGTGGGATTGCAGTGGAACAGTGTTCCACTTATCAAAATGATAGTGGAATGGCGTACCATTACACATTTACTAATCGTGTTTAAATTTAATAGTTTCTGATTGGAATTTTTGGTTGAATGCTCGTTTTTCTGACTTACTTTGCAAAGAAAAGTACAATTCTGTTGTGTAAAAAACCTCAAATATAAAATAATAATTATAAAAAACAGTGATGGGCTATCAGCTATCACGAATATATTTGTTGTGATTACGCATCACTGTTTTTATTAATTATTTCTCGTACTTTTGCTAGCAGGAGTAAAGGCGGATTTACACGCTATTAGTGGGCGTTCCGGTTAAAATCGCCAGTTCTGTGACGTCAGCGGAACGACCCCTGCACTGTCTGTCGGGGAAGAGCGCAGGTGATTGGATGACGAGTGAATTGGATGTCGAGGAGGGAGTAAATAGAAAATGTTTGATCTATTGGAGCCAGTAGCCAGGTGACGTCACAGACTGGCAATCTCAAGTGGTATGCCGACTGGTAGAGTGTAAATCAGACTTAAGTCAGAAAACGGGTGATTTGTAGGTGATGTTAATTAGCATAACACAAGAGCTTATGTGGATCCAAAATATTTTTTTATTATCTGGAGAATATGTTTTGTTTAAAGGTGACTTAAAAACTTTTAATGTTTTTTTTTTCTCGGGCACCTCAAGGACTCAACACATCTAAAACGGTTCTTCCTTTTTGTGTTTATTCAAATATTATGCTATTTGTACTCGAGTATTTAACATTTTCAATTATGGTAATTTGATGTCGGGGAATGCCCGGCGTATTTAATTATTTATATGTAAAATTTTTAATATAACTCTCTTTATTAGAGACAACCCTTTTTAAGACTTGATAATCTATTGTTTGTACTATAACTTCAACTATATTAAATCGTTTAATATTGTATTTCTTTCTTCGAAGCCTCGTGTTTCATACTTTTTATTGCAGTTCTTCTTTGAATTTTTGAAATGAATACACTTATGTTGCTCTTTAATATTTACTTTTTCTCACATTAGGTATAAGAATGTACTAAAGAAATCATAATCTATACCCGAGGATAGTTTATGCTGGATCTTGTAGGATATGATGGGGCTGTTGCCGGTGTAGGGCTGAGTCCATCGGATAGATAGAGTGCGACTGTTGATTTCCGAAGCCAAGATATTGCCAGGGCTGTCAGGTGGCTCTGAAACAGAAAAGTTAAAATTTTAGAAATGACTGGTTTATTTGCCGAGTAGTCATATTATATTAGAGAGGTAATTTTGCGCCTTTTGGATTGCTAACAAGGTGTTATTTTTTGCGGTGTATCCTTTGGAACGGCTTCCTTGCCCTCTACACATCAGTCAACTATATAATAAAGCACTTCGAAAGTTATTCAGTGTTAATTCCCATAGGATCACCGTACAAAGATGTTTTTGTGTTGGAAACTTAACATTCTTATCTGTTAGGTCGCGTGACCGCATCTCTAATGTAATATATGCTCTGTAGTTTTATTATAGTGATGACTGCAAGTTTTTGGTACGTCTTCTTTCATTCTGGAAATTTTATAGAATGTTGAGAAATACAAGTACTTTAAGATTATATTCATAAACCTGAAAGAATTTGGTTGGAACTGTTTGAAAAATAATTTAAATTGAGAACCGATAGCCAGTTTGTTATAGCTTTCCATTTAATGAAAGGTCTTTTTTTTTGACACTCACTGAGCTTGAACTTCGCAACAATCAATTTCTTATTTTCCTGATGGATATTATATGACGAGGTTATTATATCATCACAGGCAGCACAGCAGTATCAGCCAATCTAGGGAACAGGGGTTCTTGAAGATTGGCCAATTCTGTCTGAAACTCAACAGAGTTTCCAAAATACACGATTTTTTAAAAAAAATAAACGTCAAAACTACCACAAAACATATTTTTTACCCCTCCATCCCATTTTATTAAAATATATTTCAACTTTAAAACTCTGCATCAACATTTCGAAATTTTCGGAATATTTTATCTAGCACAGGACGAGATTGACCAAGATCCGCAACAACGGCCAGTCTACAACGGTCCACATCAGGATTGGCCAGTGTTGAGCGATATTGGACAGCGTTACTTAAAGAGATGTGGCCCCTTTCAACTGCCTAAGGGACGGGTTTTCTTTTGAAATGTCTTTTCTAGTAAAGGTTTTCTTGTAAATAACCCAAATAAAATATGTAATTCTAATAAAGATATTAAGAACCATCCAGCTAACTTATTTTTGTTAAATATAAAGGCAATTTTAACATTAAACGATGTCTTTAAGCATTAGCTCGTCTATGCATCATTTTCTAATTTCAATTAATTGATAAACAGCTGTTAAAATGAGAAGTAGGAATACATGATAACCGACATCCCATTTGTTGTAGGAAAGAAGAATGCTTTTTTGATTCACTTACTGAAAAGAAGCTGTATCAATCAACAACATGTATTATGATCGATCAGGTTCAGATACCAAGCACTTATATTTTGGCGATATTTCAAGAGTGAAACTGTTAGGATTAATGGTAAATAATAACAAAACTAAAAGTGTGGAATATCGCTCAACTTTTAATTACACTTAATACTGGTTACAGTATTTAAATTTTCCGTGGATTGGTGTAATTTAACTTTTTCACTTTCATATTGTCGTAAATTAAAATATAAAATGACCGGTTTGGTGGTATTTTTAGTGATAACTATTACATAGGCCAAAAATAAAGAACAAAAACTGGCAGCAATGGTGAACGCCCGTATATTTTTATAAAAATATTACATTATTTTTTTTTATAAGTGAAACATTGGAGAAGCAGTCGTTGACGAGCGATGCTCAAGGGAAGATGACTCTGTGTTATATGCATTCGTTTTACAACTTTTTTCGCCTTTATCACATTTCAGGAAAATTTTATAGGTGGGGATATTTAGAGCATATTAAAAGGTACTACCACAGCGATTTCGATCAAAATAGATAAGACGTATTTTATGAAATTGCTGAAAAACATAAATTTTTCAATTATATTATGCGCATGAGCAATTTTGACGAAAGCCTTTAAGACAGATCTCATGCTCATCCGAACACAAAAGTTCAACATTGTAGCTTAATTCGTTTGAGATGCATGGCAACTGCAAAAACAGACATACATTTTCTATAGATCAAAAGGTGAAAAAAAAAAAAAAAAAAATATCGATTTTTTTTTTACCGAATGTAAAACTTTCATTATTTTATGTTAACATTAGTGTCATCTAAAGTAATAACAGTTTTTAATTTTTTCATAAATAAATTTTTTGTCAAGTATGTCAGTTTGTCGTAAACCTTGAAGAGCAAATTGCCATCGATTATGAAAGAAAGGAATCATATATCTTTATTTATATCTAAGGTATGAGTATCATTCAGTTACTATGGAAGCACTATTTCATTTAAAATTTAAAGAATTTTGGGTTCGAGCTTACAATTGAATTTTTATATAACCTTACTAATCTTATCAAAATATTCAAATTTAATATATGACTCATACAGTTTACGGAATTACACATTTGTTCCCAATTTCCTATTGCAGTGCTTAAGTTCGTAATTTCCTATTAAATTTTGGTATGAAAACTAATCTTGAAGAGATCTATTATTCGACACATCACATTGTCTATAGTATATGCACTGTGCAGGAAATATTGGAGGATATAATCAATTGGAGATTAATGTGGGAGATGAATTAGTCTTACCAAGCCTAACAACTTATAGTAAATAGTGGAGGCAAGATTTTAATTTTCCTTCCTGCCGCAGTGGAATAGTGGAGCTGCAATCCGACCAATTGTAGCTATTTTTTTTGTTTGGTTTGCTCAGGGTTACCAGATCTGGTAAATTTTCGCCAATTTGGCAGTTTTTGAGGTCGTCTGGTGATAGATTTTGAGGGTTTGGCATCTAGCGATTTTTTTTGTCAATTTTAAACTTTTTTTTCTATCGAATTTCAACTTATTTTGGCGATTTTCTACTTTTCGAGTTCTGGTTATATATTATTTTTTATAATTTCATTTTTTTTTGTTTAAAGCAGACTCGGCAGACTTTTCTTGCAACTGCGTGGTGAGTTTCGGCAGTTGTTGTCTGGGATTTTTGAGGAGTGGATAGAAGAAGACATATTTGTTGCCCTATAATTTCCTGTCTTTTTCTCAACCATTTTCTTTAAATTGCTTTGCTTTTTATGGTTATTAGGTATCAATTTGAGACTTTGATATCTTTATTTTTAGAATTCAGTTCATTTACAATAAGGCATATTTTTAAATTTTATTTTTATTATTTTTTTGGGAAACGGAGTTTGGAATTGTATGTTCTATTCTTTTAAGTTAACTTTAATTTTGTTTGTGTGCGGCGTACAAATCTGCGACGATGATAAAGCTTAGTGATAGTGGACGCCAAGCTTTAGGGCAGATTATTTTTGGCAATTTTTTTAATGGGCTTTTGGTTTCAGAATTCTCAGAAAGGTCAGTGATCTTAGAATTGGCAGCCGTGGAAATTTTTATTTTAGCTGGCGTTCTAAACATTTTTCATCGCACTTTTTGCTTTATCTTTTTAAATTTCTAATATTAATTAAAAGCGGAATTTATATCATCCTCATTAGCGTGGATCTTATTTTCGAACTATGAATATGTGGTCTTCTCACTATCTAGTTTTCTTTCTTTTTACAAAAAGAAGAAAAAAAAAATTATTAGCACAATTGAACAATATTTAGAGGTAGCTCAATGATTGTAAAGTTTTTAATGTACAGGATGAATGCTGGCAATGTTGTGGAAAATTAAATTTAATACCACCACCTTTAAATGCATTTAAAATTTCTTCAGCTTTATAGTATTTTGGCTCATAGAAAGAAGACAACATTGGACTATGTAAAACTGTACATAGCACAAGGCAAAAATTAGATCAGCCATTTTGTGCTGCAACTGCAACATTTTGAACTAGATCACCGATTAAAACATTCTCAAAAGTCTGATAATTTTGAATTATTTTGATATTTTATTATATCAGAAGCTGTCAAAAGCTTGGGACAGAACATTAATGAATTTGCTCGAAACAAAGATTCACTGTAAGAGATGGATAATGGACAAGAACGGAACAGAGAGGGGGAAGAAAAAAAAAAAAAAAAAAAAAAAAAAAAAAAAAAAGACCCAGTTTCAAGGCCACAATGCTTTTGTCGTTCATTGCAATGGAAAATTGATGTGTGACCTGACTGGATGAGAAAAAATTGATCTCTTGCCTGTATTAGTTTCAGAGAAAGTATATTCTCAATTACTGGCAGTTGCCAAGATTCCATCTGCAACAGGAGAGGCCCAGGTTGCAGCTGTTTTTGAAGCTATTGAAGATTGGGGTATGGCAGACAACATTCGCCCAATGTGCTTTGACACTACCAGCTTAAACACTGGTTATAAATCTAGAGCCCGTGGTCTTTTAGAGCAAGAGCTTAACAAAGGGCACTTATCACGCGTTTGCAGACATCAAATCATGGAGCTCATCATCAGTACAGTGTCTGAACTGTGTATTGGAGTCAGTTCTTCTCTTGAAGTTGCACTATTTAAACGCTTACAAGAATATTGGAAATCCAATATTACAAATAAGTATGAACCAGGAATTTCATTTGATGTTGCTGAAAATTTAGTAGAAGATATAAAGCAAGAGACGATCAACTATGTAAAGAAGTACCTAGAACAAAGCGAACTAAAACTAAGAGAGGATAATAAAATTTTTTTACAACTCGTAATTATTTTCCTTGGTGCTGTCCCTGCAAGAGAAGTCCGTTTTATTTCACCAGGAGCAATACACTATGCCAGCTGTCTAAAGTCATATATTGTCTCAAGATCTGGATGTTCAAAAGCTCAGTTTAAATTGATTTTAAATTAAGAAAAAGGACTACGTGATGTGTGTTTTCATAGTCTGTATATACTTGAATGCTTGGATATGCGCACCTCAAGTTTCATGTACTCCTTACAATTACCTGTTGTTGCTGAAATCGTCACTTGAATACTTATCAATACAATCAGCTATTTCTAAGTCAACAGCATGTAAATTTGCTAATCTCTTAAAGTATGTGTTACAAGGACTCGTTGGTTTAGCTTTATTTGACAGTCGTGTTAGTATATATATATTAAAAAAAAAACAAAAAAAAAACGGATGGTGAATGCTATGTAGAATGCGGCACATGCTGAAAAACAAGATCAAAATTACTCTAAGCAAATCAGACTTGATCTGCATTTATTCAAGAACAAAAGCTTGAAAGATTTTGTCACAGCAAAGTTATTAATACTGTTTTAATTGTTGGAACTCCCAGTTGGATATCTTGCAGTTAATCCAAACTTGTGGGAGGTGGGAAAGGACTACAAACAGGCTAAATAGAAAAAATATTTACAAGTTGTAAATGGAAAATGTTGTACGTGCAGTTGCACCTATTCAGTAATACAGTGGATTGATAGCTCATCATGAAATGCAGCTACAATTCCTGTTACAAGTTGTTAAGGATCATCGCAAAATGTATCATGATAGCAGGAAAAAGACTGCGTCTCATCCTTTGTAAAGGCAATACAATTTTAACGGTAAACAAAAAGCTGATAATATTTACAACAAATTATATAAATTGTCTAAAATTAATGCATTAAATACGGTATAAAAAATACATATGTTAAGATACAGGTAAAGCTAATATTCTTACATTTTTCCTATTTTTATCAAATTTGAGTTCATTGAGCTACCTCTAACTATTAAAATTTATTGCTCAAACTTCTTAAATGGTGTTTTTATATCAAAGAAAATAAAGTTAGAGAGTGAGACTTGAAAAAAAAAAAAAAAAAAAAAAAATAATTTATTGACTTTTAAGCTCCACCCTAATCCTCATAGATTTCCATTTATTAATTTATTTTATTATTAATTAAAACCAAACATGGTAAATTGTTGCGTTCCACGCTGTAATTCATATTCTGGAAAGAGAGCAGATGTTAATTTTCACGAATTCCCCTTGGATCCGAATCAAAGCAAGGAATGGATAAAAATGATTTCCAGAGCCATTCTATACATTAATGACAAATTTTCCTCTGCTGTTGTCTATATTTAAAAAATGATGATTACATTAAAGGTTTGAAGATAAAGGGACTAAAAAGGGGTACCGTGCCTAGTGTTTTCCCAGACTACCCATCATTCATGATGCCCAAGAAACAGATGAAACTCTCAGTTTTAGCAAGGATTTCAGTCATTAAATATTGCCAAATTAAATATGTTTGAATTAAACTTGGTATCTGGATAATAGAACAAGTGTAAAAGCTGATAAGTTTGAAGTAAGACAGTAAAAATGTATGTAAAAGCGGCCTTTAAGTAAATATGACATCCCTCAAAACTTGATGTAATGCAACCTCATCGATAATGAATCTGTTAAATTTCAGCAAGATTAGATGTTGGTAAGTTGGTTTTCATAGTATACTGAAGAAAACAGCGTATGTAAAAATGACCTTTTAGTGACACGCCCCCTCCCCCCAAAAGCTTGATATAATGCATTGTCATCGACATCGAATCTATCTGCCAAATTTCAGATCGGTTGTATGACTGCAAGTTTTTTTTTTTTAGTATTCCGAAGATAGAAGTGTGTGTAAAAGCGACCTTTTAATGACAGTGACAGTCCCCAAAATTTGATAGGATCCATTGTCATCGACATCGAATATATCTGCCAAATTTCAGCTTGATTGAATTATGGTAAGTGTGTTAATATCAGTATATCGTAGTTTCAAATCTGGTTGGATTGCAGCGCCACCATTGTTCAATGGGAGAAAATTCCCAACCTGTTTCCTTCGTAATCGTAGACTTTTGAAAATTGTTAAGGCTTGGAGAGTGCCTTAGCGTTCATTGCTATCCAGTGTGGCATTGGTCTTACATATCACAAATGGAACAACTATTTAAACAAGTTTTTGGTTGGCAATTGGCTACTTAAATTAATTCTTTTTTGTATCTTGTAAAGCTGCCACATGTCAAGATCACATTTCTGAATAGCATTTATGAATTAATAAAATTAAATGGGAAATTTAAAAATAGTTTTTGGATTGTTACCATATTCTATGTTATTAAAAAGTTATTAAAATAAATTTTAAGTTTCCACCCCGCTAATTGGTTGGAATGCGTTATACGCCCTCCCCTCCCCTTTTTTTTGAGATTTTGCGCCAAGTATGGTAATCCGGCGCCTATATGTTTCCATTGTAACTTAGGGTCCAGTTTGGCAAACTTGTTACTCAATTCAGTAGTAGTGTCAGTGCAACTTGGCGGCATTTTGCAGGTCGTCAAAAAAAGAGAAGGAGAAAAACGGGGGGGGGGGGGGGGAAGCGGCGTATAACGCATTTTAACCCATAAGTATTATTATTTTTACTCTGTTACACAGGTATTCGTCGTTTCCAAATTGGTGATAAACCAACAAATGATTTATATATATCTTAATTTTAGACAGTCAAATGCTGAAGGCCACTACAAAGGAATAGTGCTTTCAAACAATTCTGTAGAGAGACTTCAAACTTATCATCTCTGCGGATTTAAGATTATTAATATTAGCAAATAGTAGCAACCTTCATTTTGTTGTAGCAAGACAAATGTTTCCATTAACTTGGTGTTGACTTTCCGTAAACAACTCTTTACGCAGAATCCGCTTAAGAGCTGGAAGTCTTATCAATTTTCATTCAGTTGCATACTAGAAAGTCAAGTTTAAGAAAAATGTAATACTCCATTTCAGTTAATCGTTCAATTACCAAATGACGATAAAAGATGGCGATTAATTCAAAATGGTTGTTAAAACTAAATGACAACTGAACACAACGAATATGTAAATCAACAATAAAATGCGACATATTTTAGTTGTTGCGCATTCGAGTCAATAAATAGAATTGAAACATTGCTAACATTATCGTCTGCGAATTGGTGCTATATTAACTTTTCGTCCTTGACACGGATACTAGGAATAGATCCTAGGCCGGTCAGTATCTGTCCAGATATTAGGTCATATCTGTTTTGATAGCCTAACTTATCTTTGAAGAAGAAAAGATCGATGCATACAAATTATAATATTTTGCATTCTAAACACAAAAGAAAAACCAGTGACCAAATTCTAGTTTACTTTTATTGCTGTAGTAATTTTTGGAAGATATTTTTTTCCAAAAGTGTTGAACAGGATCATTAGGATCTACAGGATCTGCGATACATCAACAGTTGGATTTCTTATTCGAACTCAATATTTTCTAGCTGAAATGCACCTAAACACTTTCCCACCTCATTTTTTTCTCGGCTTTTTAGCAGGGGGGCTCTTTAAGTTCTTTCCAAGCATTTCAACCCCTTGCGCAACACGCTTCACTGACGGCTTGCTCTCGCTTCCAGGCCGACTTCCGCCTCCTTGTATACTATCCTCACGATTTAATTCCTCAAGATCTGCCACAGGAATAAACTTGCTTTGTGGAACCACAGATCTTCTGAAACGTTTCACAAAATCCTCGTCCCTTTTCAATGCGATGTTCAGGTGGTGAGGCTGTATTCTTTTGCAGTTGTCACGGTGAGCTGCGTTCAACGACAATTCCAGAATTTCCGCAGTCAAGTACTCCATTACTGCGGCTAAATACACAGCAGCAGTATCACAGACCCTGTTTGCAATCTCATGAGTCTTAAGCATCGTTTTGACTCTGGCCACTGGAAACTTTAGACCTGACTTTTCGGATTTGCTTGTCCAAGACATTTTTGTAATTCAATTCTTCGCCGTTCTTGATTATTCGGTTGTGGTTGAGATTTTATTCTTGCAGTTTAGGAAGGAGGAATTATAAAATTTTGGGTGAATTTTAGAAATGAAACGATTGAATGAACGTTAAATGAAAATGATATTTCGTTTAAAAAAATACATTTTTCCGTAAAAGAACTATGATGCCCGAGAAGTAAGGTCACGAGACATAAGTTTCTTAATGAAATTTTAAAAATTTAGAGACGTGTGCATGGTGACGTTACATGCAACTACTTCTTTGCAATGTCTTACGGACAAATTTCAAATACATATATGTGATTGCTTGAAGCTTGAATTTATTCTTAAAACTGTATTATGATGGTGACACATATTACCGAATGATAAAAATCATTCCAAATAACGTCAGGCATAGTCTACTTTCGAAAAGATGGAGATGGCGTTATCCTAAATTATGATTCGTGTACTTCAATGTGTATTAACCGTTTTACTTTTTAATAAACCGAAATTTTTTTCTCAAAAGAATTAAAATTATTGTTGAGTGCTCCTTTATTTTCATGGATGTGTATAACTTACATTATTGATAGAACATGTTTTGTTTGTTATGTATTTCGTGAAAGTTTATGAAGGTTATTCTAGGATATACACTATACCGAAGGGAGAAGCTTATATCTACTCTTCTAGGCTTATATTAACTAATTCATATGCAGCAATAGCTACTTGGATGTATTTTCGAGAAACTCAACTGATGGCCAGAGCGTCACGAGTTCAAATCTCTGGTTAGTGGAAACACCAGTGAGAAGAAAAATTATGGATTCTTCTTCTCACTGGTGTTGCCACTAACCAGTACATTACAACAAATGTACTGGTATTTTCACAAAAGTACATTAAGGCCTTGGTGCAGCTGCTGCCAAGGCCTTAAGCTAGGCGTCCACTATCGCTGAGCACAGCAGAGCGGAGTGGATTAGGTTAGAGCCAATTACAAGGCTGCCAACGTCCATTGTAGCACGAGACTCGTGCTACAATACACGTTGGCAGCCTTGTAATTGGCTCTAGTCCACTCCGCTCTGCTCTGCTTAACGATAGTGGACGCCAAGCTTTAATGTCCTTTTGTTGGCATGTCTTGAATGATTTGTGTACGGGAGGGGGAGAAGACAGTTGCTAGCTCAGATGATAATCTCGTCATCGAACCGAGTACAAAATTATGAGGTGGATGGATCATATGAAGGAATCACATTTAGCATCCGGCAACTACATTTTTATCAATTTAGCCAATTTATTTTATAAAAGTCAAAGTCCATTCTGATTGAATCAACACTAATTTTTCTTTTTCTCATCTTTTTTTCAAACCTGAAATTTAGTAGAAATGTTAAGAAGGCCAAACATAGGAAAAGTTAGCTCGTTTGATCAATTAATTAAAAGGAGTTAAAAGTTCAAACAAGTTCCATTGTTCCATTTCCAATGTATTCACAACTCTGAAATTTGGTATAAAAGTTAAAACGGCAAACATAGAAAAAGTAAGTTATTCTGGTCTCAATTTAATAATTTTAAGCGGGGTTGAAAATAAGTTAAACGTTCCAAACGAGGAATATTTAAATGCCCTCCTTATAATGTAAGAAAAAAAAACCCTAACATTTTGGACACATATGTGTTTTTTGATTGCTAAAATGCATCATGTATGATAAAATATCTCAGTGGTATTCAGCTAGTCACATAGACGATGAACAGCTAGGCGATAAAAGGTCGCCAATGGTTGATGGTACAATACGTAAGTATCGTTTTTGGATTATTTCTTGATTTTAGGGACTCCTTTAGGGAAATTATTTTTTGAACATTACCCCCTTCCGGAAATTCGTAGACTGGGGGGGGGGGGGAGGGGATGCTCAGGATAATGTAGTCTACTTTAATAATTAAATTAATGAAAAAGTTATTTACGAGTTGTTAAGGGGCATTTTATATATATTTTATTTTCAATAAAAAAAAAGTAGCTGGATGACTCTCCAAATCAAAATTTTAAACAAAACTCATCTTCCAAACGGTAACAAGGTCATGCATTGAATAAAAATGTGAATTAAGTGTAATCTTTTTTCCATTAATATCTATTAAGGAAACTAGAATGATATTATTATAACCTTCTCTGAAGATATAAATGTCAGACTATATTTCACTGCATAATCTTAAACAAGTATTCTAGTTAAAGTAGTAAATCTGAATTTTAAGAAAACTAAAGTAAGTTTTGCTTAGTAAATATCTTTGATACACCAGTAAACCTCCTGGCAGTTTTTTTCAATATTGACGATAAATTCTTTTTTGAAGCAGCATGTAAACATTAAGGCTTAGTTTAATATATATTTAGAAGCAATTTTCGATATGCTTATAGAGACGTAAGCAAAATTTAAAGCTGTATAACATATTTTTTAAAAAAAAGTTTATTTATCTTACTGGAAAATAAAATTTTTCTCTAAAAGAGTATTTTCAATAAATCTTTTATGGGTAATAGAGGTTTTGTATAAATTCAATAGAAAAAAAAATGTTTTTATGTGTTCTTTGAAAGACTAGACATGTCTTAGTCTCAGACAATGTAAGAAGAAACAACGGGATTGAAATTTCAAAAGCGATGTTTTTATGCAATTGAATGGCGCATTTTTATTCGAAACCACTACTACTTAATAATCATCTACGCAAAAAATTATTGTACACAGACTACGTAATAGGATATCAAACTTATCAATAGTTCTATATATCTGATGCAATTTCTTTTTCTTGAGGGACCGTTTACTAAGTAAAAGTAAAGCTATCTTCGAAAATTTCAGTACGAACCCTTATTTTTTATCATTTCATTCGATTCAGAATACATCATTTACTCTATAAACTAAATTTCAATGCATTATGTTGAAAAACACGTCACTTATGAGCGAAAATGTGTCGACCATTTTTTGATCGATCTTCAGGGAGAATTTCCATAAAACGAAAGGTATTTTTAAGGTTCTACTTGACAGCGGGAGAAATCGAACTGTCACTGAGGCGTTTCACGACGTTATAAAATACAAATATTCTAAAATTGCATAGAAACTACTTGGATTTATAGTGACATGTTTAAGATTAATACAAAAATAGCAAGTAAACGCAAAAGTAACATAATTTATTTACAACGTTAAAGATGTGCATTCTTCACCCGAAATAAATAAAATATCGAAAACTGTAATTGCAGAAGTATAACGTATACTACTTATAATTAGAAAATTAATAAATATAAAATGTAGGCATTAGTAAACAGTATTCAGCAAAGCGTGATTATTTTACAGAAACATTTCACTGTAAACACAAATGTAACTTGATCATTGAAATTATTTATAAAATGAAAAAATCACCTGATTCAGTAAAATTTTTAAAGGATAACTTATTGAAATTGCTTAAAAAATGTGGTTTTAAATAAATGTAATTTAAGGAAGTTAATTTTTTTTAAAAAAAGGACACTGTTGAAAACCACACAAAACATATGTTCCACGATTCCAAACACGTTAGACAGATTAAAAATATACATACAAAAAATAAAACTGCTTTGTTTGTATAAAATAATATTTTTTTTTTTTGTAATCTCAAGAAATTCTGTTCCGATTCACCTCACTGTTCCTATTCATCCTATTTTACGATAATTGAACGTTGTGCGATTTTCCACACCTCTAGTTTACTTTGAATTAATCTTTGATACTTTTCAAAAGTCGTCTACTATACGGTCCTTTAAAGTGAGCGTTTTTTACATTTTCGCTAAAAAATCGAGAACTATCAGTCAAAATGAAAAGAAAAAAATGTGGTGGGGTTTCAGACCATGGTGAATCTAATAAAAGCAAAAAAAAAAAAAAAAATATATATATATATGTTTCTATTCAAAAATTTTTTAAGATTGTTTTATTAATTAATAATTAATTATTAAAAAATAAATTGATGCAAAAGTTGATTGCTATTTATGTTTGGCCATTTACAATCTTTTGAAAAAAGAATTACTGAAATATATAAATTATTTAAGTATTTATGGCCAAAAAACCAACTTTTTTATTTAACATTAATTTATCATTTTCGTTTTATCATTTAAATTGCAAACCATTCATTAGAAAATTATGAATTTTTGTATTTCGCATTCTTTTTTAATGCTCAATCCAAATATGGAATAATATTATGAGGTTGCTATTGAACTTTTTAAAGTTTGTTTCTATTTTAATATGTAGATGACCCCTCATGATAAAAAAAACTACATACAATTATTAAAAACCTTCCACGATTTACAACGGTACCTTTTGTTTGTTATTTCAACAATTAGAACAAAAGATATAGCCATCGTTCTGATTTTTTTTTGGGTACTGTACAGTATAAACATAATATTGATTGATGTATATTTATACAGAATGACGTATTTTTCTTGGATTTGGTAGGAGTCATGCTTTACTGTTTTTTAAACATTAATTACTGTCATATTTATCGTACTCGTTCTTTGTAGCTCGGTGTGAAGTCAGTAATTTGGTTCTGGCCACGTTTTATTTATTTGCTTATTAAAACCTAACACATCCTCTGTACCTTTGTCGCTAAAGTTTTAATATACAGAGCAAAGTTTTTCCCTACCAGATCGTGATATTGAAACTTTGAAATCCAGTATGAAACTTGTTGCTTCAACTGTTACAAAGCAAATGTCGAAGAACACTTAGCAAGAATTGAATTACCAACTTAATAAAAGTTACAAAAGATAATCGGCATGTTCACAAAAGTGTTAGGTATTGCTTTAACTATTTTAAAAGAATTATACGCAAATCAATTTTGTACAACATTTGTTTTAATCTTGTAAAGACTTCCTGCTCAAGCTGTATATCTACATGCAGCTATTCAAACAATTTTATAATTTTTTTTACCTTGAACGATGAGTTGTATGTTTGTATCATCTTGTCCATAGGCATTGGTTGCAACGCACGTAAATAAAGCCGAATCCCTTCTGTCTACCGCATGTATTGCAACTTTTGATGTGGCACTGTCCGGTCTGCTTTCAGTTGTAATTTCATACCTGCAGGGATAGGATTGTAAGTAATTAATATTATTTTGAACAGCCAGAAGTTTTACTAAATGTGATAGGTTTATTTTATATATGATTGCGAGGGTGATACGGTGATACCGGTAATTACGCAATTTAATATCTTAGTGGTAGTAAGTATAGTTCTTCATGTATGATTATTTGAGTTAACTGCACACTATGGTATGCATGGATGCAATGTTAAATAACGTATTCTCGCTAAGCAGTTTTTATTTTAAGAAGATATCTAGGTGCATGATGGAGCATCCGCTAAGTTCACTGCTAGACACCTTTTACTGGAAGCAACTCAGTAGCCTTTTGACCCTCTCGTATCTGCCTATTAAAGTATACCTGAGAGCTGAATTTTTTTATGGTTAGCTATTAGCCACTTTAGTAAGACCCCTAAGTTCCAACTCTCCAATTATATAAAATTCGAAAACGACAGAAAACGCCATATTTTGAGACCTGCTCAGTCACTAACTCACTGATCATCAATATACTGAGGTACTTCTAGTAGAGCTAGAACTATGAAATTTGGTATGCTTGTAAAGTTTAACATGTATACAAAGGAAAAAACCTCTAAATCAAGCTTTTCTCCTCCAAATCTTCTCATAATATGAATCTTAATTCTAATGTATTTCTATTGGGGCTAGAATTATAAAACCTAGAATACTAGTAGTTACTAGCACATATAAATATAGGTGAAACTCAGCACAAATCACGAAGCCTCTAAAATCACGAAATAATAATAAAAAGTGTACTTATGCCTTATACAATCGATCATTGGCGATACCTTTAATCGGCTAAGAAATGATCGCCAATGGAAAATTCTCGCATTTTTTAAAAACGAGTGAAATTAGTATATATTTAGGAAGAATTTCTTTCTGATTCCAAATATTTAAACAAAAGTTCTATAAAAAAATTAGTTATTTAGATATTAAGAAAAGAAAATGCCCCAAAACCGAGCCAAAACCAGTCCGATCAAAACAGTCAACAAAATTCGTGACGTAAAGAGACCATATCGTTTCTATGGTTATCGTGAGGTTTTTGCCAAATAGTTGGCATTGGTAGACCATTGCCACATTCCAGGTTGGCGTGATTTGCGAGAAACTTGCAAATATGGTATCCGCTGATGCATTTCAAGCCAAGATGTTTGCGAAGCCGGGACGCCGCATTCAATGCCAGCGGAATGAGTCGTTTTCTCGCCAATGTCGAACAAGGTAATTTTGATCGCAAATTTAAAAAAATTAAAAAGCGCTTTGAGCAAAAATTTGTGTTTATGGCCTTTTTGAAACATTTAGAATTGAATAAAATAATAATAATAAAAAAAAATAAGAAATAAGAAAAAAAAAAAAAAAAAAAAAATTCGGGAATTGTTCATTGTTAATTTTTTCCCTCTGCCAACTTTTTATGCATATCTGAATAAACTATTTATTTAAAACAATTTCATATTATCATCATTCACAGTGAATGCATAAATACTTTATAGACTGTGGTCTAGTAAATTGAATTTCCTAAAAAAGGAAGTTCCTTCCCTTCTGTGGACAATTTCCATATTCTTTTTTAATTTTTTTATTCAATTCTAAATGTTTTGAAAAGGCCATAAACACAAAAATTTCTGCTCAATGTGCTTTTTTTTTTATTTGCGATCAAAATTACCTTGTTAAACTTTGGCAAGAAAACAACTCATTTCGCTGGCATTGAATGTGACGTCACGGCTTCGCAAACATCTTGGCTTGAAATGCAGCAGCGGAAACCAGATTTGCAAGTTTCTCGCAAATCACGCCAACCTGTATGGAATGTGGCAATGGTCTACCAACGCCAACTCTTTCAACGCCAACTTTTTAACAGAAACCTCACGATAACTTTAGAAACGATAGGGTCGCTTTACGTCACGGAATTTGTTGACTGTTTTGATCGGACTGGTTTTGGCTCGGTTTTGGGGCATTTTCTTTTCTTAATATTTAAATCACTAATTTTTTTAAAGAACTTTTATTTAAATATTTGGAATCCGAAAGAAATTCTTAATGAATATATACTAATTTCACTCGTTTTTAAAAATGCAGGAATAAATTGGAATTAAAATAGTTATTAATAATAAAATACAACACACATATAGAACAACAGAATGATAACAATAATTAAATTAGCATAATACAATACCGCATCTGAAATTTCAAAAAATAATTCTCAAAATAAAAATTTTAGAATTTTGAGTCCTGATCCCCTTTAAAATCTGTTAGTTTTCAACTATTCAGAGTTGATACAATAGTAAATAAATATTTCTAATTAGCGATAAAAAAAAACTCTCATTAAATCACACAGGAAAAAATACTTTATAAGTATTGTAAATACATAAAATTTAATTTAAATAGTATTCATTTTCTTTTCAGTTTGGGAAGTTATTATTTTTTTTTCCTATGATCGAAAATAGTATATTCCGTTAAATAAAACCTTTGTCCTACATTTTTAATCCTTCATGCGAAACGAATAAATACGAGTTTTATTTTTCTTATTTCACAAAAACTACGATTTTTATTATAAATTAGAATAAATGCCCCTCCTGTGTAATATTTTTGGTGTCTTTTATGACTTCAGAAAATAATTTTCATAAAATATAAGCTTAAAATCCACGTATTGATCATAACTTTCCATTACATCTCACAGAAAAATTTCTGAAACAACCACAGGAGCTGTATTAAGTAAAAACGTAATATTCTAGATAAGCTATTTGGACTAGGGAAACGGAATATATAATTCTTATCGTACTTTTACAGAATTAGATTTCATTATAGATTTCTTTACCTGAGTTATTCCATACAGTTTCTCCATATTCGCATTTTGTAATGTTACATACTTTAAATGTTTATTATTACGATTTCTCTTTTACGGAGTATTTCAATTTTATCCGATTAAAGAACAACTTAGGGAATGATAAAAACCGAATGCTTTTCGAGTGTTTTTAGATTAAAATCGGCTTTAGAAAAGTACGCAGAGAAATTATTTTTAAACCCTTGAAAGCTGCAATGCATTAGAAAAAGCGGATTACAAACTTATTTTTCGAATGGATGAGTGGGAATTTTATCTTAAGCTGGTGGGGTTCAAGTTGAGTTTCTTTTGGATAAAAAAAAAAAAAAATAAAAAAAAAAAAATGCCATTTTCATTATAATTATTTAAGACTATGTTTTATTTTTAGGTATGATAAATTTTTGCTTTGAATAAAATGTGGTCTTGGTCTTATATTAAATTATATAATATCCATAGTTTAATATATAATCAGTTAATCCCAGTAATATATATATATATATATATATATATATATATATATATATATATATATATATATATATATATATATATATATATATATATATATATATATATATATATATATATGTATATATAGTGTTCAAGAGTTGAATAGTTGAATAAGGAAAGAATTTCTAAGAATTAAAATAGATAAAAGAAAATACATACGGAAAATTTTGTATCTATTATTTCATAATGATCATAGTGGAGAATATTTCATATTGATCATAAGGCTGAAGGTTACATAATATTGATTGAATTGGTGAATTATACTTTATAATTCAAGAATGATGTTTTTTATGCTTTATACCCTTCGTCCGATATATTCCATTACATAGTAAGGATAGAACCTTTATTTCGAGTTGAACATTGTAGTAAGCTTGGAGTTTAATTGTTTAAATTAAACTAGGGGTGCAGAACATCGAACAACTTTTAGTTATACTAAAATAGTAGTCACTGCATTTAAATTTGATGTGGATTGGTGCTATTTAGTATTTTTGTTTCCATATTTTAATTAATTTAAGTTTGACCACATATTTGGCAACACATATTGCATAAAAAATAACACACACACACACACACACACACACACACACACACACACACACACACACACACACACACACACACACACACACACACACACACACACACACACACACACACACACACACACACACACACACACACACGCACACACTTTTTGGAGCTCAGTAAGTTTCAAAACGGGTAGAACTGCAGGGAAATCGAACTTTTTGTCTGTCCAATTGCCATACTTTTTCATTATCCTATATGTTAACACATGGATTACTGAAAGTAAAAAGTTACACCTTGCCAAAAGAACAACTAATCACTCTCTATGATGGTATATACTTATTTGATGTGGAGTGTTGTAGGTTCTTTTGACGAGATTCGAAAAAGGGATTTTCTTACCGAGGATCAGTAGCAGGATCAAAAGGTTGCCTGTCCTTGCTCCACAAAATGGTGATAGGAATTTCACCAAAAGCTTCACAGTAGAGATTTGCATTTTCCCCCTTTTTTAGCGTCTGTGCAACAAATTTACCTTTGAAATATGCTGCCACTGGAATTAAAAATAAATTATGTAGTCTTTAGTAGAAGATTATTAACACGAGGTTAAATTAAATGAAATTGTTCTTGAAATTAATAGATCATTAAAATTAGAATTGCTTTTATAAATTAGTAAATTTTTATTTTTAATCAAATACTTAATGGAGACACGGATCTTTTTAAAAATCCAAATACGATTCTTTTTCTCAAAGGGTAGTTATTATTTTATTTTAAAAGTGCTTCTTTGACAGATAGATAATACATAAGTATCTCTGAAATTCTCCTTTGTTTTTATTACAATATGAATCTAATTAATTAACTTCTTTTGAAAATGACATTTATTTGAAAAGGAATAAGTAAAGTAGTTTTCCAAATTACTTAATACGACATTCTGCGTATCTTTTTTCAAAGTAAAATGAATAAACAGATTACGATTTTAAAAACTAGTCTTTATCACTACAATGTTAAAATATAAATTTTTCGATAATTTAAAATGAATTGAAAACCTACAAAATCTCCAGATCTCTCTTTCAGTTTTAAATTATTGCACTTGAAATTCGACGACTTGTTATAAATAAAATTTAATGCCCTTTAATACATAAATTTACCTATCTTAACCGAACTTTATTGTCAAGCTAATAATTAAAAATAAAATCATTATTCCGGAGCAAGAAATAAACCACTTTTAAACATAGAATACTTTATTCAAAAGGCAAGACATGTGAATACATTTCAACTTCAACCCTTTAAAACTTACCATATAACAAAGTCCCTCTCACCAAAAATTTTATTGAAAATCAACAGCATAATGCAGTGGAAGGAAGGGGGCAAAGAAATAGAGCGCGGCTTTTCCAATAACTTTAATGATACGTACCGTGGACTGTAAGCTCCACTACTTTGCTCAGTCCTGATCCGATGCCATTTGTTGCCTGACAGAGATAGAATCCGGCATCATTCTGCTCAGATTCCCGGATCATTAGGGATCCGTTTTCTAATGCATGGATGTGGGAATTGCTAATGATTGTCTTGTAGTCGCGGGGTCCGGTAGCTGGAATAGAAAGATGGAATTTTAGTTGGCGCGAATTATTTTTATTGTTACGATCGAGATTTTGTACATTATTGTATGTATTTTGTAAATTGTATATTTTTTGTAATTCTTTTTAGTTTCAGAATTTTGTATCAATTTGATAATAATTTTTATCAGTAATAGAAATATAAGATTTAAAAGTAGTGTAAACGGTAGGTTGAATTAGGATTTTTCTAAATGGGTGTGTAACAGAAAGTCGCCAATAGCACGGATTGGGCCGCTTACATCATAAGTGGAGTTCTGGATTTTCCGAACATCAAGAAGGATGCGTTTTTAACTTTTGCTGAGTTCATGATGACTGGAGCTCTGGGGAAACTGGATTCTAATCTGCTTCTGCTGTGTTAAAAATAGTGGAATCTTTGGAGGAGAATAAAGGAAGCTAAGGAGGTAGAGGTAAGATAACTATTCTGACACCTCTTGCATAAAACTCGTAAAATCAAAAGGATCGATAGGCTACGCTTTCGCGGTCTGTATTCGTACTGAAAATCAAGATCAAGCCAGCTTTTGCCCTTTTACTCTACGCTAGGTTTCTGTCCTGGCTGAGCTCGCCTTAGGACACCTGCGTTACCTTTTGACAGATGTACCACCTCAGTCAAACTACCTGCCTTCCTCTATTACCTTTCGCCGGAACGAAAATTTGTAATACTATTGAGTTGTTACTAAGTTTATGATAAAGAAAATTTCTCTGTTGAAAATATCCTATTTTATTCTACAGAACATTATTTAATGGATAACACTTATTTCATTTTATATCGTTTATGGTTGAGGATGCACTTGAATATGGAAATTGACTAAGGAGCTAAAAGAGGGCTGTATTAAGCAAAATATTGTTACAAC
The DNA here is from genome assembly GCA_963978545.1 of Linyphia triangularis. NCBI lineage: Eukaryota > Metazoa > Arthropoda > Arachnida > Araneae > Linyphiidae > Linyphia > Linyphia triangularis. The sequence continues at coordinate 58,712,642 of OZ021727.1, forward strand.
AAGACTTCGAATTTATGCAAGGGAATCGTGTCTTGATGGCAAGCTTGGCAAAATTTAGAGCAAGTTCTAGGGATGTTTTATTAGTTCGCTTAACCATACTTCGGACACATTTATTTTTCTGTTAAAAATAAACTGAGCTGCTTCATAAAATAGTTGATAACGCCTCATCATTAATTTAAATAAAGACGAAGTCAACAGTAACTTATATAAAAATGTAGTAAATATGTATGTATTTTGAAAGAAGAATAACCAATTATATTTAGCTTTAAGAATATTACGAGAGAAAAATGTGGATAACTTTAGAATCAATTTGCTTTTGTAAGCAAATTTTAAAGTACTCTGAAAGTAATAAATCCTGGTATTTATTGTTTCAATTTAAAAACTTAAAAAAAATAGAGTTTTCCAAATTGAAGTCAAACGCATTTTAAAAATGTGTTCTCTTGCTTCAGGGTACATAATTTATTTTGTATTTATAATAGTCGTATGCTTTACATTTTTCTTCACGCAATGATGCGTAACTGATGAATGGTTTTTAGTTTACAGAAATAAATAAAAAGTAAAATAAAATATAATATTAAAATAGTTCTCATTACAAAAATATGCAATAGTTACTTGTATTGAACTTTATGGCAAATTCAATGTCTTTTTAGTCTAAAATATTTGAAACAAGTATAAAACAGTACTAAAACAATCTTACATCCACTTTTATTCCTTTTATGTTCAAATAGGAGATCAAAATTGCTGGAACTTGAACCTCATTTTGACAAGGAAATAGAAATAAATCAACGTTGCCAAAAGCAAAATTTCAGATATTTCATTCTTTTTCCTGCCTTCAACAGTGAAAAAAAAGTAAAGTAGAAAACATCATTTCCAAAAAAGATCAGATTTTAAATCAGTTGTTTTTATTTCTTTTGTAAACTATAAGTATAAACTTCTATAGAACTCGGGTTTTGGAATTGCAGTTCAATGGATTCATTTTGTTAGGAACAAAAGATTCAGGAACATTTTTAACATCAATAAGAAACCAATTTTCTTTCGAAGAAAAGTCCATTTAAATGTAGTTATTAAAGTGTAGCTTAAAGTGAACTAAAACATTCATAAGATATCGTACATTTTGAAATTTAAAAACTTATATAAGGAGCTTAATAGTACAGTCCTGCACAAAAGTTTAGACACAACCCAAAATTGGTATTTTATAAAATAGTATTAAGACAGGAGATTTAATCTTTATATTACTTAATAATATGCACATATTACATTCAAAATAGAAATTTGAAAATAAAAAACAAATCTGTAGTGAATTAGCTGCAAAAATAACAAAAACGACAAATATCCGTTGCACATAAGTTTAGGCATAAATTAATTTCTTTAATTTTTATAAGCAAGCGAAAAGTTTTAGTAATCAACTAAGCTTCCACAATGTTTTATCAAATAAAAAAAAACGGTTATTCATTTAAAGGACAAGCTTTTGCAAGGTTTCTGGCTTGATTTCATACCACGCCTTTTCAATGGCTTCTTTAAGTTCCAAAATGGTGGAATACTGCTTTCCAAAAGTGTACAACTTTTGTAAGAATTCCCCATACATTTTAGAGCAGGCCAATTATTTGCAGGCCAATTGAGAACCATGATTGTTTTGGCTCTAAACCATTTTTCCGTTGATCTGAATGTGTGGATGGAGGCATTGTCGCGTTGAAATTTTCTGTTAGGTCCACATAAAAGCTCATCAAATTGTAGTAAGTTACTTTCTAGAGCAGGGTTTCTTAACCTGTGGTTCATGGACCCCTTGGGGGTCCATGGGTCATATTTTGGGGGTCCGCCGACTGATCCTAATTTTTAAAATGTTTGCATCAATATTTAGCCAGCAGTGGTAACCTGGACCTACTTCATCCTTAGCGTGCTCTGTATGGCAACCCTGTTTCTTTTTCCACTCCTCCGGAGAAGAGAATTTGAGGCGCTTTTTCGCACATGCTCATTTATTTCTCTTTTGTTTTAGCCTCTTCATTGGTCGATAATTTGTTTGAGTTTGAAATAGCGGTATAATTTTAAACTTGATTCACGATTTTATTTCCGTTGGATCTGCCCTGGAGGTAAGACGTACATTTATTTTTGTCTTTCATCTGTTTGTGAGTAGCATATTTTTTTGTTTTTTTCTTAGCTTATATTATTGCTAAATGCTTGATTTCACTATGGAATTAGCTCTTGCTGAAGTTTTGAATGCGAAAAATAAATATTCAGTTGGCTATTTTAGTGTTTTACCAGTCATGGGTAAGAAAGCGTTGTTAGAATAATGTATGAAAGAGGGAATGATCTCATCGATGTATAAATGTCCAAAATGTAGATCACAAATGAGTTTGAAGCCGAGACATAAGGGTATATCCTCCATCGATACAAGATTCCTTGCCGCTTTTTCAAGTGTTTTTTTGTGTCTTAATGTTTGTTCTTAATGTTTCATTTGATTATTTGATATTTTTTGTAGCCCAAAATGTCCAAAAAAAGGAAGTATGATGAAAATTATGTAAAATATGGATTCTGCTACATGAAGGAATCGGACGGTGTTGAAAAGCCACAATGCTTTCTGTGTGGAAAAGTTTTGGCAAACGCCAGTATGAAACCGGCAAAATTGATAGAGCATCTCAAATCTTTTCATCCTGAAAATGCATCTAAAGATCTAGAATTTTTTTACAAAGAAGAAAGCCCAATTTTCGAAATCTGGAACATTAACCAAACTTGGATTTGGTATTCCACAAAAACCTTTGGTTGAGGCATCTTTCAGAGTTGCATATCGTATTGCCAAAAGTAAGAAACCGCATACTATTGGAGAGACATTAATTAAGCCATGTGCGCTGGAAATGGTTGAATTAGTTTGTGGACTGGAAAAAAGAAAAAAACTTGAGGCTATTGCATTGTCCAATGATGTGATACATTCAAGAATAGTTGAAATTTCTTGCAATATCTTGAAACAGATCATCGATGAATTGAAAGCATCGCCATTTCCCTTTAGTATGCAACTGGATGAAACTACAGACATCTCGAATTGTAGTCAACTTCTTGTTTTTGTTCGTTACGTGTCTGCTGATACTATCAAAAAAGAATTCTTATTTTGTGAGCCTCTTTTGCAAACTACAAAGGCAGTTGATGTTTTAGCGATTTTAAATGTTTTCTTTTCCAAACACGACTTCGACTGGAAACAAAAACTTCATTCACTTTGTACAGATGGAGCACCTGCGATGCTTGGCAATAAATCTGGTTTTGCCCATTTGGTAAAAAAAAGAGGCTCCTAATGTTATGGTTACACATTGTTTTTTACATAGACATGCACTGGCTACAAAAACTCTTCCAACCAGCTTAAAAGAAGTATTGTCAATAGTTATTAAAACTGTGAATTTTATTAGAAGTAGAGCTCTTAATCATCGTCTTTTTAAAACACTGTGTCAAGAAATGAACGCAGAACATGAGGAACTTCTGTACCACACGGAAGTGCGCTGGCTGTCACGAGGGCAGGTTTTGAAACGAGTTTTCATGTTGAAGACGGAAGTATCACTTTTTTTAGAAGAAAAAGATAACTCACTCTTCGAATATTTCAAGAAAAAATATTTTATATGTAAATTGGCTTACCTGGCAGACATTTTTAACCACATGAACGATATATGTCTTTCAATTCAAGGGCCTGATACAACAATTATGGATGTCACTGAGAAACTACAGGCATTTTTATTGAAAATGTCACTTTGGAAAATTATAATTCAAAATGGGATATATGCAAACTTTCAAATGTTGGACGAAGTGCTTTTTGAAAATGGATCTCGGCAAGATAGTTTGTTATTGAATAACTTGAAAAATGAAATCTGTGAACACCTGGAAGTACTTCAAGTTTCATTTGAAAAATATTTCAATTTGGATGGAATAAATATAAAAGATGAGTTGTGGATTCGTAATCCTTTTCTTTGTGATATTGACTGTATCGATGACATGAACCTTGTCAAAGATGAGCTAATTGATTTGAAAACAAAGTCCTTGTTAAAAATGGATTTCGATTCAAAAACTCTTGGAGAGTTTTGGTCTTCTTTAAGAGAAGCCTACCCATTGCTTATAAAACGAGCTATGGCAGCCATTATTCCGTTTGCTACAGTATATCTTTGCGAAGCGGGATTTTCCACACTTGTCACAATAAAAACAAAACATCGAAATCGACTGAATGTTGAACGCGATATGCGCGTTGCTTTGTCGAAAACTATCCCTCAATTCAATCTGTTAATCAAGGAAAAGCAGCAACAGCCTTCACATTAAAAATTTTAATTTCTTCAAATTTTTTATACTATTGAAATAAAAATATTAAAATAATTAAATAATAAAACAGAATATATTTTGTAATAAATGATGTTTAAGCAATTTTTTTTTCACAGAGGGGTCCCTGACATATTTAAAACTTTTAAAGTGGTCCATTGTGCCAAAAAGTTTAAGAAACCCTGTTCTAGAGTTACCTGGTAGGCCTCTGAGTTTTGTTTTCCCTTTAAAAACGCTAGGGAAGTTTGGCCGTTGAATCCAAATCCTCTCCAAACCATGACTGAATCTCCACTATGACGTCGGCTAAACTGAGTTACAAGATCATTATGAAGATCATGCCAGTAGTAGGAAAATCTTTCTGGATAATCTAGGATGCATTTTTTTTCATCTCTAAAAACCACTTGTAGCTATTCGTCACTGTGTGACATATGCTTCTGAGCCCAATTCAGTCACACTTCTTTGTGATAAGACTGCAAACGCGACTTGCGTTTTAGTTTAGATTTTTTAAAAACCCGCAATTCCACAATTCTTCTACGTACAGTTTCCCATGAAACTTTAATGGCAACTATGTTTTTGATCTTATTTGCAGAGTAATGTTGATTTGAAGCCAGTTTTATAATTTGTCTATCATACAGTTCGCTGATGGTTCGAGGCCTTCCAGATCGTGATTTTGGTTGATATTGGTCACCCTGTGCTTAAACTCTATAAATACCTTTTTTGGAACGATTTAATGCAATTGAAATACCAGAAATGGATTTATCTCTGTCCTTTAACTTTCAAATTCTAAAACTCTCTACGTACAAACATTGCGTAGACTTAGGCATCATTCTAACCAGTGAAAATTACTTCAAATCTTTTATAGCAACTTAAAGACACCCCTTTGATGAAGCGATCACTTTCTCTCAAGAATTTACATAAATCTTACGTTTGTGCCTATACTTTTGTGGCATGGAAAGTTTTCAAAGTTTCAACTTGTTGATGTTAGACAATTTTATTTGATTTTTCCTGGAAATTTTTTACCCTACACTTTTTTCTTATGGCTTTAAGAATATATATTTAAAAAAAAAAAAAAAAAAAAAAAAAACTGGTGAAAATTAAATGAATACTGTTGCTTTTTCGTGAATTGTCTCTGTGTCTAAACTTTGTGCACGACAGTATTACAAAAATTTATATAATTTTGAAAAAATTATTATTTATTTAATTTTTAGAATATCTAATATCACACCATGGAATTTAATTTCATGCTGCATTTGAGAAAGTATAATAACAAATATATGTAGGATCGTATAGTGACTATCTGACACTGGACAGAATGGACCCTGACATGTAATTTTTATAGGATATGGGTATAACTTAGTAGATGAGGGTTTTGTTTTTTCTCACATTTTTTTACTTTTCCCACTATCATTTTAAACGAAAAAATATGGTATAAGGTGCATTGAAGTGTGAAATAAAAAAAGTAGTAATTAGAAAACATTAAAACATAGATAATTATATATGTTTGTAAAAATTGCTAGGTATAAATTGCATATAATGCTTTACCCAATTTGACATGAAGAACCATGTTAAAAAGTTTGGATTAGGATTTGACTGTTTACTGATAAATGTTATTGCCAATGTATTACATCTAATATACTTTATCCATAAATTAAAAGACCCTGAAATTGACTAGTTATTTAAAATTTATTTTTAAGAAAACGCGAATTCAAAGTTCCACTTTCATAAATTTAGAATCTTTCAGTGAACTAAAATCAAACATTAATGAAAATAATTGCTATTTTAGTTTTATCTCGAGATATAATCCAAAAGGACAAAAAAAAAAAAAGTGTTAGAAATTCAAAAACATTGAGTTGTTGTATCTTATGTTTATATACTTCAATGAAATAGAGCCAATGTAATAATTTTTGTTATATTCCACAAATAAATAAATCTGACCCACAACAAAAATAAATCTGAACGATGGCCACATCTTATATTCTAATTTATGATAAAAAAAGAAAGAAAATTACCTATATAATTTGTAGAAGTTTTCATCAATTGTATAGTTTTTTTTTTGTCATAAAGGATCATATACATATTAAAAGTAAATCATACTTCAAAAAGCTCAATGTCAACCGCATAATGTTATGCCATATTTAGATTAAGCATCCAAAAATAAGTTGAAATGCCAAGTTTCATAACTTTTCAAATAGTGGTAAGTAATTTAAATGATGACAAGAGAAGGAGAAACTAATGTTAAAAAGAAAAATTGTTTTACTAAGCCACAAAGTATGGAATAGTTAATATATTTTAGTAATTTTTATTTCAACGATAGTTTGTTAAACGGCAAACAAGAATAGCATTCAGCTTTTGAATAAATAGTTTTGTAATAAATAATAATTAGTAAAACAATTTAAATCTTTTTTTAAAGATCATATATTTCCTTTGCTAGAATTTTTTCCCCTTCTTGACGTTTGGTTTTAATATTTTAGCAAAATATAATGAAACTTAATTTTAGGACCATATAGTTGAATGCATTCAAAATAAATTAAAGTTTAATAAAGGGGTCATTCCACGTCAGATGGTCCAGGTCATGACACCCACCTCCTCTAATTTTAATGAAAATTTGGTGTGAGCACTTTTCTTATGGTTATTAAGAAAATTCTCACAATTTTGTCAAATTTTAGATTCCTCAAATTTTCAAAAAAAGAGGCGTTTAAATTTTTTTCGATAACTATTAATTATATCTTTATGAATTTTTTTTTGCAATTTAATAAAATTATGCAAAATTCAGAAAAAACATATTATTGCACCAGCTTAATATAAAGTTTCACCAAAAATTATCAAATTGTTCATACTCGATTTTTTTTCTAGGAAAAACATGTTTTTTCAATAAAAAAAAAAGCTGAATGTGGGCCCTTCAGGAACCATTTTTTTTTGTACATGGAAATTATTGTATATTCCATTATTATCTTTCTAATTCCATATATTAATTACATTACATATATTAATTACATTACATATATTAATTACATTACATATATTAATATTCCATATATTCCATATATTATTCCATATATAATTATATATATCAATTCTATTCCATAGTCATCCATTTAATTCTATTCTGTTCCATATATAATTCCATATATTAATTCCATATACATTATTTCACTCCATATATTATCTTTCTAAAAAATGAAATTAATGTGTTTCGGTCTTGTTATAGTAAAAACTTTCATTGGAAAAAACGTGTTTTCTAAAATTTAAATTGAAGCATACGAATATTACTAAATTTGAAGATGTTATACATGAAAATGATCATGAATATCTGTACTATCTCCGTAAAGAATAAAATTAATCGAATTTTACATCTTGATAGTTAAAAAATTTGTTTTTGTAAAGTTCGTTTTTATGAATCTAAATGTTCATAGTGAAGATATGTATACAAAAATAAATCTGACTTACACAAAAGTAATAAAACATTAAATTTATCGTGAGAAATTTTACTTTTTGAAGAGTTAAATGTAATGGTATTTTTCACTTTTGGTTGAAATTTTGTATTTTTGTCAATATTATTTGAAAAATTTCGTTAAATTAACTAAAATTTTCGCATGCTCCTGTGATCCTTGAAATCCAAATCAGAGTTTGCAATTTTAAATATAGAAGTTTTGTGTTTCATTTTTTATTAATGAATGAGGATTTGGTGTGCCATAAAATCTGCTAACAGTTTAACGATAAACGAATATTTTGTTATCTAAACTATATTTAAGGGCATAATCTGTTAATTTTCATGCATAATGAGTTTTTATATGATTTCATATAGTTAAAATAGAGATTACTTGAAATTTCCTTTTACGTCAGTCAGTAAGTGGCCTGTTTTTAAATAATGAACTGAGATTTTATATTTAGTATAAACGAAGTATTCTAGATTTATGAAAAGGTGAAAAATAGGCGATCGTATTGAAATTTTTAAAGATAGAGTTCGATTTACTTAATAATCAGCCCCCAAGGAAAAACTTTTCTACAAGGCATATAAAAAATTGTAAACAAATTACTTTGGTGCAAATTACAACAGTCTACAACTTTTAGAACCGAATATATAGTCATCTTTTGGATTTTTCTTTTACTTACTGTACTTAGGAAAGACTTTTATTCTTGTTGATTTATAAAATACATTATGATGAAAGATACTAAATCTGACAAAGGTACAAATACACAATATAAGATTGCTCGATTTTTTAGATTTAAAATAAATAATTTGTTGATTATATAGTTTGAATTTTAGATTTTCAATAATCATGACCTTTAATACAAATATTAAGAACTATTCATCTTAAAACTCTCCTCATTTTGTGACAAAAGTTGTTTATGAATTGAACTTTTTCATCACCGAAAGATTTGTTCCAAATCTGTCAAATTTGAAAACACAATGGGGAAACTTGCTATGATAAAGTAGGGTCTGAGTGATAATGATTCAAATTTTGTCATTTTTCTCTGTCATCCCCCTTGTAGACTCAAAAATTCACGCTAGTCATTTTTGGATACATATGACTCATTAATTATTCAACTTCTATGCTCTAAAAAAAGGATGATAGTTGAGCTTTTCATTCGTCACGTAATACAATCATTAACGGCCACAACTCAACACCACTTATGTTAATATCAAAAATTCTACTAGTTTGAGACAATCAGAGATATTTGAAATTTCGTTGACAGTTTCCTTAAACCTAATCTAAGATTTATTATCTTTCATTGAAAAAAGTAAGTTTCTTAGCTGTCACTTCTTAAATGTTACAATATCTGAAACAGTCGTTTAGAAAACAAATAAAATAATTTAAGTAAAATGTTTATACTAAAGAAAATAAAGTATAAAATGGCTGAAACATACTGGTTCATCACAAATGCATGGACACAATTTTTTATACGGAAGAAATGGTGAGAAATCTGATAATTTGGTGATGACCGAAAGGTCATCGTTAAATTATAAAGTAACCTTAGCATAATACAGTGATATTAACTTCTTAAAATATGGGACATTCTGTGATGACCCAGTGCGTTTCATTAATTAGTTAGTATTGAATAAAATAAAGGTTAAAACTAACTCGAAAAATCAAACTTCTCAACTTGTGTTTTGATTAATATTTTATTCAGTTATTATAATATGGAAATCAAATTTTTCGTTTTTGCTGCCTTGATATATCTATATGGTTCAGATGTCTACAAAGAAAGCCATGATATAAGGAGAAAAGTTTGCTTATTACAATTGAAATTTTTTGTAATTTTGATCTGAAAGTTTTAAATTTTACTAAGCACCAAGAAAGAATCTATCTTAATCACCTAATTGCATGTAATGTGAAAGGAAGTCAATTGGACTCCAGACAGAAGTTTTGAAATGTGATATTTGCCATAGTCGTGCCCAATAGATATCTGAAAGATGATTTAATTTATCTACTCTGATAAGAATAAATTGCAACGTAAAGTTTAATCAATGAAATGAAAGTCTTCGTAACAAAATCTTCATGGCTATGAATAAATAGCTTTAGATATTTATATTTTCCGTTACGGATAAACATCGTAATTGCAATTTCAAGGAAAGTATATCTTTATATTTTTCTCTCTAGCTTTCCGGTAGGATTTTGTATCTTATAACAAAAGTCCTATATTAAAATACTCTAGGATATATTTATATTATTTCGCTACCTAAATTTCACATGCCTTATAAATAAAAATGAATTTCTGCGAATTCTGAAGGAATACCATTTATTCTTAACCTAGAACTATAAGTTTATGCATAAGATGCAGAGTTAAAAAAAACCCTCGCATTTCTCAAATACCTTTTCGTATACCATTAGAAGACATTCTATACATAAGCTTGGTAAAACTTCTATTTGTTTCAATTGCTGATATAGTCTTTATCTGTTCATCTTACACTAAGAACTACAGACATGATTTAGTAGCAATATCCTTTTGAAGTACTGTCTCAACGCCGGTCCTATGTCAAGTGCTTTCAAAAATGAATTTCGACAAGGTTGGTATGAAAAATTCAGAATCACTAAATATAAATATTTCAGGGGTACTAGCTGTAAAAAAAATTCAGTGATTCACAGATGTCTCTCTCGGGAGCTCTTTTACGTGGCTATTTGAAGTGATCATAAGTCATGGGCTCCCGAGAGTTCTCTGAAGCAACAGTACTGAGTAGCTCTAGGTCTATGGGAGTGTTACTGTGTTTAGGAAGAAATATGACATCCATCCTACACCTTAACTGCTATTCACTAGTCTTTGTTACTGCGCTCTTTATCTTTCTTATGTGATGATGTTTCGGATGTTTATAAGGATGATCACGGAGTGTTGTGAACATCTGGAATCGGGAAGTTTACGTAATGAGGTGTTGCTTAATTAATAGATCGCATTAATTTATTCCGGAAGAATTCGGTCATGCTACTTATATGTTTTGAATTCTCAAATAAAAAGCATAAATATAGGGAGGTTTAGTAAACAGATAAAATATTCACAAATATTTAGTAATAAAACAACATGGGTCTCACTGTTGCATCCGAACGGACCGAATGTTTTTCAGCCAAAGTAGACTGGTTAGAATGGAATTCATCCGATTCAGATTTGGACTGTATGATAATTAGACTGAATGGTTTCGGACCTAATAAAAACGGTTTGAAGGAAATGTGCTCAAATAGGTTTCATTAGAATTTTTCTCGTTATAATTTGTTTCATTCGAATGCCGAAAATTCAATAAGGCATACAATTTTTCATTTCTCCCACTTGTGGGGGAAATGTTGTGAGTCAAATGAATTTATATCCTAAAATTTCCTCTTGCGAGAATAGTGAGTGATATCAGTGGCGATTGAAAAAAATCGCGTGATAGTCTGGATTAACTTGCTGATATTAAGGAGGTTTTATTAACAAAGGTAATTCTTTCGTGCTGACATTTGTAAAACCGTAACAATTTAAACCACATTTGTATTTTTTTATATTACAATAACGATGTTTGACGGTTTTGATTTGTTTGGCAAGTTACAAAGCAAACTAAAAATTAGAAATCTATAAAATAGATAATGATACAACATATATTAAGTTATTCTAAATTATTCGTAAATTAAAGTAGAAAGGTGGTATCTTCAAGCTAAATTTTTATTTTTTATTTCTATACCACTAAATATTATGAGAACAAATTATTTACCTAACTTTTGGAATAAATCAAAAAATATGTTTTAAAAAAAATCAATATGGCCTTCAAATCGAAAAACTAGTATCAACACGAAAAATATTTCAAGCTTCTCCTTTACCCCGAGGTTCACTGGCAGATAATTCAATCCTTTAAACATACGATGTTTCAATATATTTAAATGTAATTGAATTTGTTGCATTGAAAATACAGCAATGATACTTATTTACATTACATTAATTTTTCCAATATTTCAGTATAACTTGGATTAATTAAAGATCTTATAATCTTTAAAGAGCAATATTGACTACTGCTTATCACATTCGGGGCTAACAGGATTCTAATACAGTAATTAATCTTCTAAATAAAATGAGGCACAGTAATTCCGTTTTCTTTGAGCTTGAAGTTATAGATATCTTAGTGAAAAAGTACTTATTCAAGCACAATATGTTTTTGCATCTAGGAGTTTATAGTTAGTTATTTTTTAACAGATTTTCTTAGTACTGTGTTCAATTTATGCATATTTTTTTTAGTAGAATTTTATGGCAGCAAATAATACTATATTTTTCAATATTGATTTTACCATAAAGATTATTAAATTATGATTCTGGGATCAATAAAAAAACATTTGAGTATATTGAAACTCAAAATTTTCTTTAGTAGAAATGATACAATCCGAATTTTTTTTTTACCTACCTTCCTAATTCCTATACTACTATTTGTCGAGGAAAAAACTATTTTTCTTTGTGAAGTAAAAACAGTTATTTTTAGCATTTCTGTGAAATCATATAACTTTTTTCTCAAATGTTAGTGAAGTATAAAATAGTCAAATGTCTTGTCCTTTTGAAACCACCCCGCATAAAAATCATCAGACCCTAGACTTTCTTTTTAAGATTGTTACATATTTTTCTAGTAAATACATTATTAACTGAACTGAAATGGGAGGATCTTATACAATTTCAAAATATTCAAAAATAAGAGTTTGAGAGCTAGATTTTCAACTAAGATCAAACGCAAGTTTTATGTATTGAATTTTGTGAGTAGAATTACCTTAAACTAAATAGTATGAATATCATTAAATTGAAAAGTGAATGTGTCTGCTTTCTATAAGTAAGTGCAGGCTAAAAGTCACTGTTACAATTGACGTCACAATATTGTTATAACTTGGGATGTGGAACATCGCACAACTTTCAATTACACTTACTACTGGTCACTACGCTTAAATTTGTCTTAGATTGATTTAACTTACCATTCTTGTTGTCTTACTTTCATTACTTAAAGAAATGGTAAGTTTGGCTATATTTTTGGCAATAATTAATCCATTAACCAAACACACACACAAAAAAAACAAGCCAAATCAGTGAAATTGGCGATATTTCTCTCGATAAGTAGTACATTACGCTTTCTTAAAAAATAAATAGAAGAAATTGATGAGCGATGCTCAAGGGAAGAGAACACTGTATTAAAGACATTCGTTTAACAACTTTTTACGCCTTTATCTCATTTCCATGGACATTTTGGAGGTGGAGTTGCTTAGAGCATCTTGAAAGGTACTACAGCGATTTTGATTAAAATCGTTTGAACCGTTTTTATGAAAATTGCTGAAAAACATGACTTTTGTAATCACAGGTACCTTATGCGCATACTCAATTTTGACAAAAACCTTAATGACAGGTCCTATGTCCAATACTATCCCATTAACTTTTGTATACTAACCCGTATACAAAAGTTAAACATCATAGGTCAATCCGTTCGGGAGTTGTGCTGACCACGGACAGAGAACTCAGAATTTTCAAAAACGTAATGAAATGCAAAAAAAAAGTCATTTTTTTAACACTTTCTGAGTTTTTTTTTTAGGGTAATTGAAAGTAAAATGATTACACAGTGACGAGTTGCATTTCTATTTGGATGTACAGGTTGAAGAATAGTCCACAAGCTGAACTATAAAATATAAAGTTCTGGCAATTAACATTACTTACAAATAATTTCAATCTTTTTTATGTAACACATATTAAGTATAAGTGAAAATTGGACTTGTGAAGTCAGATATTATTTTGTAATTAATTCGAAAGAATATGCATCTATGCGTGATGAGATTTCACGAAGTAACTCTGTGCAAGTAGAAGCATTCATTCGACAGTTCCGTTTCGAAATTTTAGTCTACTTTCTAGTCAAGCTGAGACCTTTAATATGAAGTGCATAATATGCATGAGCATATAAGTTAACCTAGCATAAGGTTAACCTAGGGTATTACCTTTCTATTGTTTTTTACAGATGTTAAAGTATGCAGTAATTAACTTACCATCAGACTTTTCCCACCATATTCTAGGTTGAGGAAATCCATCAGCTTGACAGTCAATCACTAAGTTTTGCCCTACAACAATAGACTTATCGGAGGGGGGGATTTTCCACTGTGGTGGTACTGTAAACAATTATTATCCAATGAAACATTACAAATAAGTTAGCTTAAGAAAATACACATACACATGTATTGAAAATAGATTTTAGTATCACCTTTAATTTAATTTTCCCGTTCAAAGCCCGTCTTCTATTTTTTATTCCGCTTTACTGATCATCACTTTAATTTAAAAGCTTTTCCATGTTTTCGACAACCTATTCATGTGAGATTTTTTGTCATTGCTTTTCTAGCAGTAAATTCCATACTTAATCCTTTGCACTCGAGGTCTTTTTCGTTCAGAGAAACCAGCAACTCGAGACGTTTCACAGCAATTTGGTAAAGTTCGTGGTTGCAGACCCTCTTCAAAGAAACTAAATATAAATAATTATTGCCTTGTATCGAATTCCCGCATCAAACCTAGTGGTTAGGCGAAAGTCACCTCTCGATTTGCGTCATCAAATCTTGCGGTGAGTGGGAGCCACCTCTCGAGTGCAAAGGGCTAATATTCTTTCTTACTCGTTATTGTATCATTCGGATTTTGTTGATTGAACACAACATAGTCCACACTATCTATTTTAGACCTTAAGGTAACCTTATTTAACTTATGTAAAGGAACATTATTTTGCTATGTTAAACAACGTGAAGTTCATGAAATTCATTATAGTATCCAACAGTCAGTGTATGGCATGGAATTAATGCTACAAGTGACATTTGACTCTGCATGGGCTCACTATATAATAATCAAAGTTTCAGTTTATTCGGAAAGTATGCAGGAATTTTCTCAATTGCTTTTGATAATGTATTGTAAAATGAAGGTGTTTTTTCCAATAAAGCAAGTTGTTAAATTTATCAATGTAGTAGTATTAGACATCTGATGATAATGTCTATATATTAGGGGCTTACAAAAAAACAGATCAAGTCCAAAATAGTCGAATATTATTTACTGTGTAAAAACTATACTATTTGAGTTATTGAAATTTTTTTATTATTGGTTAAACAGTGAAAAAACTTCCAATTGAAATATTTTGTTTTCCCCGAGATATATACAATTATTCATTCACTCACAATTTTTGACTCGGACAGTTTTCCTTGTAAGCTTATGGTATTGGTATACACAACCAAAATAAATCATCCGCAAAACGTTTATGACCTTAAACTACATTAATGGGTTCTCAGTTCATTTAATTACTTTCCCACATTTTTTTACGTTAGATGTCTCTTTTCTTTCTTCATTACTGTACATTTAAGAAAACTATCAAAGTAATCAATCTTTAAAAGAAATAATAATAATAAATCTAGAATATCATTGGAATTCTCGCGAGATGGCGCCACTTTATTTCCAACAAAAAAAAAAGTTTGAAAACAAAGAAGGCGGTCTCTAAAACATACTGATTCAGCTCGCTCACCATTGACGACCATGGGCGCGGTATAATTGACACTATCCGCTCGGTTTGATGCGATGCACGTATAGTTTCCATTGTTCTCGTAGGTCACCCTCTTCATGTAGAGTGTGGACATGAACTCGTTGGAAGAGTCGACCATCATATTAGCGGTGTCCATCAGTGGATGATTGTCTTTGTACCAGCTGAGGCTGATGGGCGGATCTCCGTCCATCACCGAACACGTAATGATGACTCGATTGCCTTCTTTTAGGTGAGGGGGGAAGTGGAAGGGGTTGATCACAGGTGCGACTGAAAGAAAATCGGTCTATGAGAGATCAGGATAGTTAATATTTGATTTGGCTAATATAAGGTTGGTAGGATAAGTGGAGGTGGATTTTCTTTTATTAAATAGGATTCGATGGGAATTTTATTTGAGATCTCTGGGTAAAAGATTCTATAGTGCCGTATTTGGCATGCTATTTAAAAGTGTTTCTTAGGTCGAGACACACTGGAAAATTTTATTGTTTTTAAAAAAAAAAACCTATACAATATATAGCAGCACAAACTAAAACAATAGAAATCCTTAAAGAAAGTATGGATATTTAAAATAAAAATATGGCAACAATCTATATTTAATCTGTCTCTCTCCAAAGCAAACAAAGGCACTCTTCCGTTGGACTTTTACAAGATAAAAAGCGCCAAATTTAAGCGATATCTCATTCAAACTAACAACTTTCAAATCATTTATAGTTCCTATAATAAACCATAAACATTTGGCTTGGTGATACATTACGCGTCATTTAAATGCGTAATCATTTATTCTTGGTACCAACTGCGCCAACTAATACCCGTCTAACTGAAGAGTACTAAAAATAGCAATATCAATTTGTTAACTTATTCTAATGCCCTGTAATTCGAAATACAGTAAATGAAAAGTAGTTTGTGTATATTCGAAAAATTACTTTGCAATTTTCATAGAAAATTAATACATACTATTACAGACTCTCAAAAGTAATATCAGATTCAATAGTCTAATCTGCATCAAAGCCTCAGAATTGTAGACCACAATTAGTATGTTAGAAATAAGTAAAAATGAAGTGCCACATAAAGGACATTTTATTGGTAAGTGATGCAGGTTATAAATAAGTAAAAGTTAACAAATATTGCCAATAGCGTTAATATTTAAACTTTTTTTATGGATCCTGTTTATTTATCGTCATTTCAAAAATTCTAATGATTCTATTGTCTATCAATCCGATGCTACTATTTTGTGAGTGTCATTCAGATTAATCACGTGTTATTTGTCGTTATTGAGTTTGAAGTTCGGATTTCATTTTTGGGGAATTCGTTTTGTTCAACTACGTTTGAATTTTATTATAGAACTAGTGAAAAAAACCCCACATTTTAAAACTTTTACTTAACTTATTAATTGAATAATAATTCTCTATATTGTAAAATAGGCGATTGGGTTTATAAACAAACAGAAATATTTAAAAAACAGAAATATTTACTTCTAATTTTACAATTTCTTAACGTTAGAACACTTTTAGAATGCATACACTAAAGATATAAACATACATTGCAAAAAATATAATAATTAGAGAACAAGAGGTTTTGAAAATATTGATGTTCTTCTATTATTGAAGTATTGATATGCATATTTTTAATCTTAATATTTAAGTAAATATATAAAATGTAAATGGAGTAGAGTGGTCAACACTACTAAAGAGGGCTAAATTAAAGAAGTTTTTGTATTTTCCATTAATTGTGATCACGATATTAAATTAATTACTTCTTGTGGTTTTCAAAAAGAATATTTTATACATAATATATCATTTTGAATATGCTAAGTAAGATGAACTATTTTTTAGTTTTTATTAAAAAAACTCAAATTGTAGAAATAAGTATATTAAAAATGTGTAAAAATGAAATGCACACATAAAGTGTGTAATATTTAACTTAACTGGTCAAGTAAATTAACAGCTATTTCTATTAATTACTAAGTGTATCTTAACTAAGGACAATACGATTTGTATATACCCAAATCAGGACAAATCTAATAATTTTATTAAAATGAATTCAATTTTAATGAATACAAGACAAAATACCACTAATTTAATTTTAATCAAGGTCTTTTCAAAGCTAATCCATCCTCCATTGTATAATTAACACGCCACACTCTTAACGTAATTGAATAATTCCCTAATTATCCACACGGAACCTGTTAACATCACCCCGAAGGCCCGTCTCCTGTTGCCTAATTAGATTATCACACGACCTAAGCAAGAGCAACAAAAAAAGCCGAACATATAAATCGATAGCGAACTAAACTGAAAAAGAATCGATAGTTAAACCACGCGACAAGAGACAGCCACAGAGTTATCAGGAAGATGCAAGAAGCTGAAGAGTAAAGAAGAAATCTTTAGATGTTGGAAGAAGAAGATCCTTGATTGAAAAATCGACTCACCCAAGACTTTGACTCCTACGTCCCTAAAGGCGCTCTCCCCTTCTTTGTTCTCTGCGATGCATCTGTAGCTGCCTTCGTCGCTGCTCCGGTCCACGTTATTGATGATCAATGTACCGTTAGCAAAAACCTGCTGCCGACGATTCTGTGGCAGTTTGCTCTCGCCTGTAGGGAAAGAAACAATAGGAGACATAGCAACAGAAAAGTTTACCCTTTATGCTATCTATCGCCCTCTACGCAGGTTTTTGTGTCCTCTCACACATCAAATTTGACTAAGAGAAAGAACCATTATGCTCCACACAATAGACTGGATGATGTTTGTTACTGCTGGCGTTTTGCGCTTTGTCTGTTTTTTCTAGTTAGTCTGGATACGCGATTATTTGGTTGAGTTTGCACGGTTTGTGTGTTTACTTTGCCCAAGAACTGTTCGATCCGGTTCCTCTTCATAATTAGGTTCCTTATTGACTCTGGGTGACTTTTATTGTTATTGTTAGTGGATGAGGGTGGGTAATTCGCGACTATTGATTTTGGAGGGAACTTATTGAACAGTAATGTGGGCTTATTAACTTGCGCTAGAGGGATATTTCTCATCATCAAGATCTGTGTTAAAAAGTTTCATGAATCTTTAAAATTGCCCCCTAAGTTAGTTTTTTACTTGTAGCGGCTTACATCAAACTGAAAAAAAATAAATAAAAAAATGACTAGTCATTTCTTCCGCATTAAATTACACAACACATTTATTGAGTAAATAAATTATAAAAAAAAATCTGTTTAAGTTAATTATCATATTACAAATAAGCTTAAATGTAGCATTTGTAGTAAGTAGGAATTAATTACTTATATGGATTTTAAATGGAAATAAGTTACTATTAAGAATCTGATAATAACTTATTTTTTATTGGTAGTACAGATTGTGGTAAAGAGCTGAATTTTTTAATGGTGTTTTATAGTATTTAATTCGTAATCGAACATTTCTAAAATATAATCAGCTTTTTATATAGCTAACATTTACTATGATGTTAGCAGCGTGGTTCAGTCCTGTCGGGGGTTTTGAATAGGAAAAAATGTTTACATTGGTTGCTGGAGAGAGAAATTTTAATTTTAAGAATGTCTTTAAGACTTTTAAAAAAGATTTGTGGTAAGATAAACAATCTTTTGGTCCGATAAAATGTTTTAGTGGAAATCAGGTCGTTTGGGGTATTTCACGATATCGGGTTCACAGAACGGTTGCTGGAGGGTTGCTATTTCGGTGGGGTACATCGGATTTGAGGAGTATATGCGACATAGATAAGAGTGGAGAACAGGGAAATACCAACCAATTATTCTTTTTTTGAGGAAAAAATAAGGGTTAAGGTGCTTAAATGCGTAAAGATTTTACCAATGGAGGATCTGATTCCTAGACAAAGGGCTGATTCGATCCAATAGAGTGCCAAGTAAAATTTTAAAACCTGGCGCACCACTTGAAAAACATAATTTTTTATGGCCTGAGCCTTGCTCTAAAATCACTCTCTGCAGGGTAGTAAATAGGAAGGGGATCGACCGGACACCTCCCCCTCTCCCCAAAATTGTGTGATATTTTTTTCTACACTCCCTTCTCTCTCATTTTCCTCCGTGCCCTTTTCATTCCTTCCTGAATTCAAGAAAACCATTAATTTACAGGGCCGCATCCCAAGGAAAAGAAGTGAGGAGGGGGGGGGGGGGTCGTATAGGGTTCAAATGGGAATTGACTGGTTGTTTTTTCATTTTTTTTCTTCATTTTTATGTTGATGGGCAATAATATTTTTTCCATCTACCCCATCCTTCCTAAAATGAAAGTCTGGTTACGACCTTGTCTCTCTTATTCAACTAAACTCAAAAGGGTCAAGCTTTAGTACCAAGTTCAGTAAATGTCTGAGTTCACATCCGGCAGAAATGGAGTGTTCTTCTTAGCATTCAGTATTTTCAACACGAGAGAGTCCCTCTAATAGGTGTGATAATGATAATAATATGTGTAAATTAACATATCTTAATTTACATTAATTATTTTGATATTTTTTTTTAGAATTTTCTTTTTGATGTGAAGTGTGCGCATTTCCTTTTAACACCACTGAATAACATTCAGCCATCATCATCAGACATCATCAGACCAGCATATGTCTAAACCTTGATTCAGAAAATTATCTTTTCATACAGTCAAACGCCGTTTACGTGAAATCGCTTAACATACAATCCCGTTTAACGCGAAGAAAAAGAAGTTCTCCGTATTTAAAACTTAACGTTAATTTATTCTTTTACATGAAATTCCGGTTAACGCGAACAATTTCGGTGGCCCCACTGATTTCCGGTTAACGGGGTTTGACTGTAGTAGGTATGATAATTTTCTTGTATTTCAAGTATCGTAATAAGATGATCAATAGCATAAATAAAACTTTTGTTTCTTTACTCTAAACGGTTGATTTAATTAATGAACTTGAGCAAATTTGTTCTTTTTCTTTGATTTCAAAGGTATTTTTATCGAAGGAATTAAGAAGGGTAAATTTAGGTAACACAGTTCAGAAGTAAATATATTTTTTTGTATCATTTTGAGTACGAATGTAGTAGATGCTGCGATTTCAAACAATCGAATAATTAGGAAAATGGTTGCTTACAAATTGCTAATATCTACGCGTATAATTTTTATGCTTCAGGGCCAGAACCGATTTAAAAATGGAAATATTAAAGATGAATGTATTCCCAAGCAGGGAAAAGGGCTTTACTACAACTGTGAATTTATTTACAAAAGGAAGATTTCAATGGGATTACCATTGAAAATGTCTCCTTTGGAAAATGAGCTACTCATATAAATAAATGTAAAGCATCGGATCATACAAACATGCATAATAAAATGTCTTTTTCCAGACATGAATAAACTACATTGTCTTTCAGTCATACTGTGTGTCTAACACAATAATAGCACATGCCAGTTAATCTAGTGCTGTCTGTTGTCATGAAAACAAGACTAGCTTCATTTTCTACAGAGGATTTCAGCAGAAAGATATCTGTTTTCTCTAGGCTTTGAATGTCGATTTGCTTCATGCATAATATTATTCTAAATTGACGAGTCTTGTTTGTGTAGCATTAGCTATCAACCCGACTTTATGATGGGAGCTACTTTCCTGATAGAGAAACAGTAACTTTTAAATTATCATTAATAAAATCTCTAAAATATTCAAATGTACAAGACAATATTTAATAATCGGTCCTTAAATAATGGTTTATAGTTGTCTAATCGAACTACATTGTATGGTTTTCTTTGACAACTAAAATACAGCAACATCTTCAGTTGGCGATAATTTAAAAGCATTGTAAAGTTTGGCAAGAAAGTAAAAACGTAATTTTTCCAGAAATATTTCAGTTTTGTTTTATTTAAATATTTGATTTGTATTGCCAAATAGGTATAGATGCAAGTACATCGGCAAAAATATTCTGATTGGCAAAGAGCCAGAACCTAATTCTTATGCATTGCCAAATAATACACCAAATCAGCTGTCCAAGAGCCCTAACGTCCTTAAGGCTCTTCGCTACCGTCCATCTTGATTCTCCCCCCTAATGTTAAGTCTATGGGAAAATCTCTATATGCCTATTCGTAAAATAGAAAGAAGTTATACGAATATTTTTATACGGTTTGTTTTGTTGGATCGACGTAACTTCTATCCGTGTTTTGCTATGTTGTTTTTGGCCTAAAATGTTGTTAAGTTTATTAAAATATCAATTGTTTACTTTAACATCATATTAAAAAAAGTTGAAAAGAGTTATTGAAAATATAACATTGCAATGACAAAGATTAAACTTTTTTCTATCCAGATCATATTTTAAAATTATTTTCGTGTTTCTTAAACAGTCAAATTTAGAGAAACATTAAAGCTATATTTTGAAAAAAAACCTCTTCGCAAGAAGACACACCTCCAAAGGGGGACATAGATATTTCCCCCCCCCCTCAAGAGCGAGGAGGGTCAAGTGATTTATTATCTTGGCTGGACCTGTTTTGCTGTATAAAGCGGTTCTTAAGCGGTCGTTAAGATGGTCTTATCCAAGCGGTCTTTAGCGTTAATTCCAGAAAACGTGCTTTACTGATGTATTTGAAGTTGCATCAAGGCGCGTTCTCAGGGGGGGGGGGGGGAGGAAGTTTCACTGTCATAATCCACATAAAACCCCCGACATCCCGATGTTTTCTGACGAATGAATTACAAACACTAAAAGTAATCATAAATAATTTCAAAAAAATACTTTTTTAATTTACCATCATTCCGATAGGGTTAGCTTACCGTATCGCTTTTAAACAAATAAAACATTTGTAACTCTCATTACATAAAAAAATCGTCA
This sequence comes from Linyphia triangularis, assembly GCA_963978545.1. NCBI lineage: Eukaryota > Metazoa > Arthropoda > Arachnida > Araneae > Linyphiidae > Linyphia > Linyphia triangularis. The sequence goes on from OZ021727.1 coordinate 58,734,673, forward strand.
TACTTTTTTTTTATCTACTTAGATTTAATATAAACTACATATTCAGGGTTATTCAGACTTCCTTCCTGGGTTTCGAAGCAAGGACTGGACTTATCGGCAGGAACTGGACTATCGCATTGATGTATGCCGTGTGACCAAGGGTCCACACATAGAACACCTGTAAGCTATGTAAATAAAACTTGAATTGTTTCTGTATTCTTTCAAATATTCTTATTTTCAGTATTAGTCTTAGTTTTTTTTACTATAGTGCTTCGAAACCTAGGAGGGAATTCTGAATAACCGTTTATATATATAAAAAAGGAAATGTTTAAAATATATAGATGTTTTCCAAATGTAATTATAACATTTCAGTGCTGCTACATGGCCTTTGTATTTCAATCACCATAAATATGTAATAAAATCAGTCTGATATGATATTAGTGTATGTCCGTTTGCCTAAATATACTACAAACAAACAACATTTTTTTATTAAACTATATATAATCTAGATAATATTATTATACGTTTTCTAAGTAATATGTAGTCTCATGATGAGGTATTTAATATAACTCGAATACTGGACTAGTTGCATATATAGGTGGCAGATTAAAAAACTGAAAAAATATTATGATATGGGACAAATATGGGATGTTTTAAAATCGTATTTGTAGAGAAATACAGCAGCAAATTAATTGTTTCCTTGAAAACCCCTCCCACAGAAATTTTCTGGTTGTGCCCCTGTTTAATGTAACATAATGATAAGTAAAGTAACACAGATGTAAAATAAAATGCAAAATGTACATGGGTCATATGCAATAGAGTACCATTATTGTACAGTTATACAGTTTTATCCATATTAAAAGTTAAGCAACTCAAAGAGATATGAACTCCCCTGTCATCAGTGTTTACTTCCAGGGGCGGACTTAGAGGTCAATCAAGGAGGGTGCGATTATGACCTTGAGTGTTTACAGTGGTGGTGATAGTTTGTGAACTTGGGGGACAGGGGGGAGGGTTATCATCAATTAGTATGATACTACTAGTGTTCAATGAAAGATAAAAATTAGAGGGTTTAACTATCCTCTTTTGCGCCCATATAAGAAATTACCCCGAAAATGTAATACACTTTAATTCAATTAAATTATAAATTTTAGTATTTATTATTAGATAAAAAATATTTAAGAGCACAAAAAAATATCCCATGCAGATCAGGTGAAGTGTAAAAAGTTTAACAACCCTGAAAATTCAACTTTTTTATACAAGTTAATTTACCAATATATTCAACATCACAAATCATTTAATGCAGAAAAAGGTGGCAGATCTTTTAACAACTTTAGACAACACTGCAGGTACGTAAAGCTCTATATTTATAAGGTTTTACTAATTTCCAAAATTAAATAATGCTTTTCAACTCGGTTTGACATCACATTAGTAAATTAAAATATAAGTTATATAAACTTGAGACTACACTATAATATTGATCATTGTATTCAAATATGGTATTATTTTCTGTTTCCATATTTTCATTTAAATGAAAATGGAGAATTTGGCGATATTTTTGGCAATAATTTTTACATGGGAATCCCCCCCCCCCCAAAAAAAAAAATATCCGCGTCTGTTTACTTCGAACAGTATTCTCATACTTAAAATGAGAATTTTTATAATTTCCAATCGATTAATTGCTCGTACTACCTTCAGAACTGTTTTAAAGTTATGGAAAGTTCTTAATACATTAACACTTTCCAAAAACGCATATCGTGGAAGCGTCTCACACAGAGGAGCTGCAGGAAGGTAGGAACGATATTGTGGTAAATGCCAATTCAAGACGACGATATGGTGGGGAAAGAGTTTTGGTCTTCAGAATGCAATATGTCGGATTGCTTTGTAAACTTCACAGGAACGCAAAGATAATTAAATTCGACTTTTTTTTACTGTAATTACGATAACTTGATCTAGGCAAATCTGTAATGGGGAAATATGGGTTTCTAAATCGTATTTATTGATCCCAAAGGCGCCGCTAAACAATTTTGCTAGTGGAGGGATGGGGGAGCAGTGCTATTATATATTTTGAGGCGGGAATGACATTTAAAAAAAATTAAGAGCCAAAAAACGTGTTCGTGCATGAAAGAAAGATTATGGATATATACCAATAATCACCATAGGATGAAGAAATAAGTAAACAAAAAAATCAGTGCCACGGATATTTACTAAATTAACACAACACAAACTACTTACTACACATTCTTTTAACAAAAATTAAGTTCTCCTTTTTTCTTTGGCAAACAAACCAATGGACTTTTGTATAAATTCTTTTAGGTTTCTATCAAAATTTTTCTCCAAATTTCAGTGGCATTAAGCATACTTTTCTTTTCAGCTTCTGCCAACGTGTTCAGTGTCGGTAAATTCAAAAGGACAGCAAACAGCGTGGGACAATCCCCCCAAAAGAAATGTTTGCCACAGGGTTGAAACAGGGGACAATGCTACTATGTCTATGTCCTACTACTACCCCCATCATCAAAATCTTTAGTCAGGGCCCGGGTAGCCATACACTCATTGTGTCACAAGTCGGAATTTTAAAAGCAAAGGGTTTACTGATTACGCATTCCTAGAACGGCTTCAAAAAGAATAAGGGGGCCTTTTCTTCTTTTTTACATCCAGACTCCAAACCTTGCTTCAGGGTGTTTCACATGGGAACTGCGATACTTTGTGAACAAGGCGACAAATAGATGAAACGCCGATGGAAGTTACATGGATGTGGTCTGGTTATAAGAGGACAAAAACAAACTAGCCAGTCTACACTTTTGATAGTGGCTGCATTGGAGCCGGACTGAATACGCTATACGTGGTTCTGCGATACTTTGTTTTGTTTTTTTAATTTGTATTTGAGTTAATTCCTACTCTGTGGTATGATCAGGATTTAGCAATATTGACGATAATTGGTAATTGATAAAATTAAGCTTTTTTGTTAATATTTTTGGCTACCGTTAATTCTGTTCAGAGGCGTACTGTCCATTGGGCTGTCCGGTGCAATTAATGAGCCGGTCAGTGTCCGTAAAAATAAACCGGTCCGGAAGTTATTATTACTATTTATTTTCCTAAAGTCTAATGTAAACATTGATGGATCATAAATCCATTACTATAATTGGATTGTCAAAAGAAATTGACAAATAAGCAAATTCAATCATTTTACATAAGGAAATCACATTTGTTTTTATAGATTACGCTGTGTTTATAAAATAAATGCACTAAGATTTATGTATTATCGTACAACGACTTTTTACTTTATTACAACTTTAAAACAACTTACAACTTTTAAAGTGAAATGCATATTATAATTTTTTATGCAATTTTCTGGTAAACATACTAGTTATATATTTGGACATTAATTAATATACAATTCAGATTTCTTTGTTTTAGTTTAGCAACGATCTATGGTTGGTTTTGAAAACCAAATTCACTCAAACGAGGTATAAGAAATAGATAAATAATTTTTGATGTATTAAATTAATTATTGAAACAATTTATCTAATAAAATTAATTAGTAAAAGTAACTATTCAATTATTGAAATTAATTATTAAACATAAGTATTTAAATAATAAAGCACATTAAATATTAAAACTATATAATTATTAAAACTATATAATTATTAAAATTATATAATAATTAAATTATTAAATTGATCACTGAAATTATTTTATTATTAACAACAATTGGGGGTTTTAATTTAATTGATGATTGTATTGAAAATTTGGGTCGGCATAAATCTAAAAACACCTGAACTCTCGATAGTACTTGCCCCTTGAAAGATATGACATAAAAAACAGTTGTAACGTGCATTGGGATTTTTTCATCTAGAAATTAATTGAATATCACACTTTCATTGGATTTTTTGGATCTTCTAAACTGTTCCAAACAATTTACAACAGGTGGTTCCCAAAACTGTTCGTGAACTTACTAATTTCAATTAAATACTGCATTATCTATATCAAAAATTAATATTTGAAAATAAGATTTGTTTAATAATATCTCTAATTTCATCTTAATAAAACTACATAAAATATTTTTAAAGCATTAGCAAAACTTTTTTTTAGAAAATCATTAAACTATAAGTAACGTATAAAATATCTCCCAAAAGTTTTCGTAAACTTAAATTTTTTCTTACATATTGGTATTTGCTGCAATATTCTAGTAAATTACGAAGACTTTTAGAGCCACTTTACATACAGATCAAATTGACGTATAGAAGTCGCAATACATTTGAAGAAAAAGTTTCTCATTTAAAAAAATTATAATTCCCTATTTTTAGTGCCAGAAAAGAAAAGATACATCGTAGTTTTCAAATTTATTTGTTGTAGAATAAATAATTGCAAACATTTCAAATGTAGAACATAAGAAAATGACTAGTGACTTCACTTTTGGAACAACAACAACATTAAGATTGTTTATTCTTCAGTTGTGAAATAATGGAGATGAATCAACTTAAAGTTAATAAGAAGATATGAGTGTAAAACATGCTATTTATTTCCTTTTTTTTTTTTTTTTTTTTTTTTTTTAAATAATAATAATAATATTCTATTACAATGACCAGTGTGTCCCCCGCCCCCCCTTCTCCCTTTTTTTTATATATATAGAGCCGAGGTTTTTATTCGATTCATATTCTTTCAGACATTCATTATTCGAAAATTCATCACGTTCAATATTCGAAAATATGTGAAGTGTTCTTATTTAAATTATTGTGAGTATTATCAAAAGTATTTTGCTGCGTGGAATGCTACCTCGCTCTTGTTTGATTTGATTAGATAATAAACGGTAAATTTTTCCAAACCATTTCCCCCGTACAACATGTCCTTGCGGCAAGTAACTAAAAACACCCCTCTCTTTTCTGGGAGCAATAGTGAAGACCCAACTTTTTCCAAGTTAATTATCGGGGGGACAACTCACTATAACGATCAACAAAAGAAAACCATGACCCCCTCTGAATTTTGGACCCCTTTTCCCCTGCTGTCAAACTGTCAATCCCCATGTTCTCCTCGAATCAGATTCATTACCTCGTGGAGCAAGACACGCCTTAACTGTTGCCAACAATATCTGGTATTCTCGCAGAGAAAATAACTCTAGGGTAAAGAAGCGCCTTAAGGACAACCACTGAAGTGATATTGGTTGCTCTAAAAATTTTCCGTAGTTCAGAATATGAAATCTAGAAATTTCTTTTACTGCAGTTAAATTGACTTAATATAAATTTAATTATAAAATAATTGTAATATTTACTTGCATAGTCTTTTGTTAGAAAAGAAAATGAAGTTTCAGAATGTGGATCTATACCTTTATTTCTACAAATATGCTATTCACCTCAAATGCAGAACATTTATTCATCCCCATTAGTTGTATCATTTTCACTCCTTGAAATCACCCTTTGGTTGCCAAAAGGACAACTGAAAATTTTATTCAAATTGCCTTTTAAATAATCTGGTTACCTCGGGCAACCAGGCAACTGCAAATTTCGACCCTTGCACCAAAATTATTCGTACGTATTGGCTCTACAACCTGTTGCGCCCACGGCAGTCTCAATTAAGCTCTTCTATCGCCTTCGATCCAGCGCTTCCTTTTGACATCCTCTTACTTTATGAACTCTAAAGTCCTTACAATATCGTCGAACCATCTAGAAGCTTCATCTCTTTCAAGAAACCTCTGGTTTTGTAAATGCCAGATATGCGACTAGGTATTGATCTTGTGAGCGCTATATGTGTATCACTTTATGTTGCAGACTCTAATAAATCTTGCGATATTAGGTTCTCTGTATAGGCTGTATAATTCAAAATTGAATCGTGTTCTCCTAACATAATTTTCTTGTATAGTTTGATATATTTTTCTGAAGCATTTTTTCCTTTGAATCGTGTCAATCGATTTTATTATTTGCTTTTGCTTATAAAGTCCCTGTTTCACTATCCTATAGAATGGCAGGTCATGTAATTTTTTTCATATATTTAATTTAGTATTAAGGTTTAGTATCCTTGAGGTAACATTTTTAAAGCCACAGTAGTATGTATTTCACATACAAAGTCAGTGCTATTTTTTATGCAATTATTATTTATTTAGTTTTGTGTGTTTGGTATTAATACGTAGTTATATGGTCTTCTCGGTGGTGTTAAAACCCATTCTATTAAGCTTCAGACAAAATTTCCTCATTTTATTCTGAAAATAAATAATGATTCAATATTCCAAAAACAACAACAACAGCATTCAGCTAGTTAGCTACCTTAGGTGCCAAAATATTAAAATCCGTCTAATTTTTAAAAGGTACCTTGAATGCGGGCTACTTTGGCCCTGGGGTCCTACTTTGGCCTAAACAGAAAAAAATATGACATTCTCTTCTAACCTTCAGGAAGCAGTTTTTAAATTAATTTCGACATTTTCAGCTAAAGATGCAGCTCCATAGCGGAAACTGTCGAAATTAATTTAAAAACTGCTTCCTGAAGGTTAGCAGAGAACGTTATATATATTTTTTTATCACTTTGGGCCAAAGAAGGACCCCTGGGCCAAAGTAGCCCGAATTCAAGGTACCGGTTCGTTGTGGTTATAAATCCCATACACTTTTTTTTTGCTTTCTTTTATCGTTAGTTAAATATTACAAAAAGATACTTCTAATCGAATTAAATCATCTTAGACAATTCTTTAGGACCTTCTGAGGACATCACTAGCATCTGCATACGCTGACACCTGCAGTAACTTGATCTAAATTGTAGTATTGTTTCCTAGTCGTTCAATAGTTATCTTTTATAAAGAAATATTAAATTGTAGAAACGCTTGTGCACCTCCATGATGCAGATATTTCTTCATTAAAAAAGGGATTAAATCAGCTTTTTTTCAGCGAAATTTGTGGACACGAAGGGCAAACTACACTTCGGGTCAGAACTTTATTCGTCATCGAATCTAGATCTTTCACAAATTCTACATGTATATTTCTCATTTTGAGTTAGCCCTTCTTTTCTTCTCAAAATATTCAGAAAATACCGAGCATGGGAAAAATCAATACATGGAAAACTTTTCAAACGCGTTTTTCTGACAACCACCTTTTGTTGAGTTTGCCCTTCGTATCTGCCACGCCTCATATTTAACAACCATTTCATTAATTTGTAACAGAATGCTTCAACCTAAATGTAATTTAGATGATAGAAGAATATAGATGTATTAGTTGATAGAAGTGTTACATAACTTATAGAAAAAACCACCACTAACAAACATTACAGAAATCCCTTCATAGAGAACAGTTTTATGTAGCATAATCGTTTGGAAAGCAATGTTAATTAGTTCAGGTTGATAAGCTAATTGTAAAACACAGAACTTCTACTATACATGCTCCATCTACATATACTCCTGTTAATAGGAACTTGGCAAGTGATGAGCCATGAACACTATCTTGCTCTAAACAGAACCTCAATTTAATCAGTTAACGCCTTTATCCCTACACAGTTGTAGTCTTTGTATAATTTGAATAGAGATAGAGGGAGTTGAGAATGGCGATAGCTACTTTCACCCCAAAGGAGATGCAAAAGAGAATTTTTTAATTAAAATTTACTTAGATAATATAAAATATCGTGAAAGATATAAATAATGTAAAATAAAATTGGCTTCATTTTAATAAGTTAAAGTCTTGCCAATCACCATGCGATTCATTATCACTTAGCAAGCTGATTGAACACTGTATCATAAGCATTCAGATTTAGTGTTTTTGGAGAAAACAAAAGAGCACACGCTATTAGAATGAAAACATTGTTTACGTTACCCTTACGTCGGAGGCAATTTATTGATTGATGAGTTTGGCGCAATGTACTTAAATGAGCCACATTAATTTTTTTTTATAAACACATAATTAAATTAATTTACACAATTATCAGTTATTGAAACATCATTATAAGTTGTGTCAAGAAGAAAAAAAAAAGTACCAAAGTTTATGAGAGAAACCAATTATATATATTTGATCTATAACTACTCAGTGGAGTAGGGTGCCATAATCCTCTGTGCCTTTCAGATCAAATATGCCTGAAAGAAGGTTAATATATTGACTAACAGATCAAATATTAGCATAATTCCGTTTTGGATTTTACTCATGAAATCAGAGGAATAAACTATTGCTTTATTTAAGCTATGAATATAACTACATATCCCGGTAACATTTAAAAAAATGCATTAATTTTAACTACGAAGTTAAACAACGGAAAAAAAAAGGTTAAAACCGGCCAATTACCAGAATTTCCAAGCAATTCAAGCTGAAATATATCATACTCCCTTGAGGTGTTCTAAATATAAGTTAGGAATCCATTAAGCCGTTTTAGCAAAGCTTAGAATTTAACTAATTAACTAACTTTAACATTTATATAGTATTATAATTACAAATAAACTTTGAAGTTGTTCTTTTGTTTCCTTATAACGTAGTTACTAATAGAAATCATAAAAGAAAATACACCCTTTAAGCAATGACTGCAATTGTTCAATAAATAATACAGATTGTGTTAAGTTAAATGGTTAATTTTGTAAAAATATATTTAGATATTTGAGAAGAAATATTTCCGAAATTATTTAAATTGAAACTTATGTATTGATTGCATAAATTTTCATAAAATAACAAATAATCACTTTCTAACCTTTCTCCCATAAAGTTTTCTCGATAGGATATCCCGAAACAGGACATCGGACAACTAGAGTGGATCCTGCTAGGACTGATATGTTCCTCATTGGCTTCACAAAAGGTGGACCATACACATTGAGCCTCGCCGAGTGGCCCACACTTGCAATATCATTGGACCCTAGACATTCATAAGTTCCTCCGTCTTCCGGCTGCAGTCTTGTGATGTTCACGAAGCTGTTTACGAAACCGTCACTAGTTACGAAGTCACCGACTCTGGTTCTAATTCCTTCCGTGACTGGGAAGCCATCAAGTGACCACGTGATTTGAGGTAAAGGGGTGCCTGTTGCTGTACATTTTAATGATAGGAAAGATCCTGGTTCCAAGGTCTGCTCGGTGAATGTGTAGGCAAGTACTGGAGGATCATCTGTAAAAGGACAGGGATACAGACATGATTATTCAAGCCTCTACGTCGATGAATTACATTGTATGAGCAAAATTGAATGCAGCATAACTTTTTTGTCATTTATAACTAGATTTTTCATAATTTTCCTCTGCTTGAAGTTGTCTATGAAAGACTAAATTTGAGACGATTATTTTATGTTTATCGTAAATCAGGGTTACTTGGACTCTAGGGGATTACTTGAAACTAGAATTTATATATGCCGTTCCTAATACTAGTTAATTGAAATGTCCAACGTAGTTCTTAAGTCATTCGCGAAATAGTAAGAATTACGTCGGACATTTCAATGAACCGACGACATACATCACTTTATCATTCTGGGTCAAAGTAAGCCCCTAGGGTCCAAATATACTTTTCCTCCGTTTTCCTGATTTAAGGTATGCATTGAGATGTTGAGACGTTCTTAGATTAATTTATCGAAATTCAGCGTGAAATGCATAAGTGTTAGAATGGTAGAGTATTGTGCGAAAACTATTATAAGTGGTTATTATATGCTTTTCTGGATATTGCAAGTGTACTATTTTTCAATGAAATATTTTTACCAACACTAATTATTTGATTAAACTTGAACATGCTTCTTAATCGAGTTTTTGCTTCCTGAAGTTTGACGCAGTATTTTTTTCCCGACATTTAAATGTTTTCCTGGTCAATACGCAGCAAGAATTGCAGTACCAACTTGATATTCTGTGAGTTAAAAAAGTAGAGCACGTTGAAGATTGTTATGATAATAACAAAAATTAATTAACGCACCTTCAATTTGTCAAAAGAACTACAGTAATCAGTATAATAGTTTTGACGTAATATCCTTTTTTTTAAATCTAGGAAATACTTTTCTCTACCCCTGTACATAGGCCAGGGGCAATATCGTTTATGCAATAATTATCAAGGGTATATCTATGAAATAATTATTAGGGCATATAGTAATGTGTCATCAAATTAAGAGGAATATTTTTTAAAAATGTTATCAAATGTTTTTTTAAGTTCTAAAACAATTCACTTTGAAATGACGACTAATTTTTCCAAAAGCCTTTACTTAATATGAAGATCATAAGTGCTCTCAGAAGAATGAATTAATACCAGAAGAGTAAATATATTGACTTAACATTAATTTAATGTTGTCAGAAACTTTCCCTACCATCGCAGACACTTCTCTAATGGATACTATAGGGTATTAAGTGTAATAGACACTAATTTAATGAATGGCCAAAGTTACATTCCTTCTAGTGTGAACACTAGATATAAATAGACGAAAGTCTTTCGAGATAGAATTATATGAACATCAGATGGAACATTCTCATGATAAGAGATAATTCCTTACCACCCAAGCTCAATTCAGATGTTCCTTGAGCCATCCCGAAATCATTTGTGACGAAGCACTGGTACATTCCTTTGTCCTCTCTGACAATGGGAGCCACCTGCAGAAGATCTCGGGATAGATACCGTATCCTGCTGTTTGCCACCACTGGATTCAGGTTCTTGACCCATGTCACAGAATGAACTGGATGACCCTTGATGGAACAGTTGAATATCACAGATTCGCCTTCCTCTGCTTTCACTTGTTTTGGACTTATGCTCGCTCTTAGTGGTGCTGAAATGATTAAAAACAACAAATGGAATTCAGTCGAACATATATATGTATGATTCTAAATTTAATTGGGCTTAATGATGAAAAATCTTTGATGTAAATAATTAAGTTTGCAATTAGTGAGATGTGTGTTAGTAATATAGATTTATTTATGAGTATTGCAATTTTTGGAAAAGGATTAAAGTCGAGTATATTATGAATTCAATTAAACAAGCAGAAATAACTATGTTCAATTTTAATAATTTAAATTTGGGAATAACTGCTTTTGATAGGATATTAGATTGTTGATGTATTTATATGCTATTGAATTGTTTGGTGGTAACATTAAAGGAGAGAAAAAAAAATCAATACATATTTTTAAGTAATAAATATTGTTATTTTAATATTTTATAATTTTTATGCATTTCAATATTAATTCTTATTTAATATTGGATTAAATAATAATTTTCAACTGTGAGATGATTTTATTTAATTTAATGCAAACTTTAATTTAACAAGTAATATTAAACGATAAATTAATATTTTTCATTTATAGCTTTCCTTACTATTAATTAAATACTTAGAGTTTTTAGACTTTTCCTTTTGTAAAATATTCTTTATTTCTTTGTATTAAGATTAAAATTATCGTATATATTTTGAAGAATCACTCGTTTAATGTCAATCCCTGTTTTAAAATAGCAAACTCACTCACGAAAATTCAATCGAAATACGTTTTATCTTGTTCGCATAAGGTTTAAATTGTATCGTTAAATATTCATTTTTTAAACTATGTTTCTGTTCAGAAAAGAATATTTTATGTACCACTTTATCAGTACTGATGCTCACAACTTTATTCCTTTAAAGAGTTTTACATTAAACAGAATCTCTATGACTTAACATCATCACATTCTATTTATGTTTGAATATTAAGCAATAAATACTCCCATAAACATAAATGTTTCAATAAGATAAAAGACATGGCATACTCTTCTGTCAACTCAATCTAATTAAAGACATACGGGAAATATTAGAGGGCTTGAAATTTCCGTCATTTCCGAGTTTAAGTGGTAGTTGTAAAGATGGTATGAAACCTGGGAGACACTTGAATATCATCATTAGCTTTTGTTTTGCACATTTAAGTGTAACGAGTTTAGCTATTTCATTAAACGTTATCTGCCTAAACTATTTGTAAATTGGAATTTGAAGTCTGAATAGTTTTAAATAGAATTAGTATATATATATATTTAATGGGAGTTTAACTTTTGAAAATTATTCTGGTTTGGAATATACAGTTTGTGCTGTTTAGTTTATATTTATGTTGCGTTAGGGAGGTTCAAATGTAATGGTGGAAAAAAAAAACCTTTAAGAGTTATTAGGTTATGATCTGGATACATTACCATTATTTGCTATAGATAATGTCATTGGTTTGTGTTCATATTAAGGTATTCTTTATGTAAAAAAAAAATAATCACCTTGTTCAATTTAAATTAAAATTGTTGAGGAAAACTGAAATGTGTAGCTTTATTATTAACAATGAAATATGAAATATAAACATACAAATATTTATTTGGTACTCATTTTAGAGGAATAATGAAATATAACTTAATATATTTCAATTAAACTGGAAGAATGATTCATCTGAAAAAGTACAATTAATAAAGAAACTCACATATTAAATAACATAACTTATAAGAATTGTATGTAAAGTAGTTGAACTCTTCTTAAGCAAATACTTATGTAATAGAGGAGAAAATAAGTAAGCACTAAGATCAAAGTTCTTCATAAGTTTACTTTCTGGATCCAATTTGAAGGATAGGTCTCAAGTAGCATTATTGTTTCGAGGGAGCAATCGATTAAGTTGTTTAGTACCCTTTGTGGGCCAGAAACCATAAGAAAAACAATCTTGAAACAAATTAAAGCTCCCTCTCAAGTTGTTGCCAAAGTTATTTTTAAGGAGTCATTTCAAAGACAAAGATTCGGTTAAATTCCAAATCGCACAGTAAGCGTATTTCTGGCAATTATTGGGTTAAAATCCTTTGATGTTGTCAGTATACCTTGATTGTATGAAGCTGATGTTGTTTCTAAAACTTCCACAAAACTAGAAGTTTTTTAAGTAAGACAATATATCCCATTAAATGTCATTTGATTCAGATATGCAACTAACAAAACAACCTAAATCACCGATTCTCACAAACACCAATTAACAACTTACAATAAACTAACAGCTCAGTATCTACTCTTTCATCTGCCACACTGTTGTTAGCATAGCAAATGTACTTCCCACTATCTTCGGGTTCGGCTCTTCTGATGATCAGAGTTCCACCCAATTGCACGAGACGGCTGTTTTTGGACATCCGAACAGCCTGGCTTTTGTCTACCTTCATCCAATGGATCTGTGGGATTGGGTATCCTTCTGCGGCACAGGGCAGTTCCACAGTGCTGCCTTCCTTCACTAGTACGTTGCTTCGCCTGTCGATAATTCTTGGAGGGAATGTGCTGTGAGGCTCTGAAATGGAATTGGGAAATTTTCTGGTTACCGTGCGATGAGATTACACGATATTTTTTAAAAGTTATTTCATCATTAAATGTTTTACCTGCAGCTGGAAATTATACTGTAAACTTAGACAAAAAAAATGTGTTTGTAACTAAAATGCAAGTTTATTGCGTTTGCAGTTTAATTAAGTTTGAATTTTTATAGAAATGATTTCAATAAAAAATGTATTGAACACGCTCCATTTTTTTTTGTTTGCAACGTCAACTAATAGGAATGGCTTTGGTGTTCAGATTTTAGTACTTACGTGTTATCCAATCGACCATTGGTGGGTCAAAAAGTTAGTTAAATGGATTACCTTAGTCCGGTGAAACGGTCGATCCGGATGAATGCTCCACAGTCGCGCAATTGAGACATTCCCCGACGCATGTTCCAGCCGAACTTTTGCTCCGAGATCAGGCGTTTTAAACTTTTTATCGCCAAAAGAGTGTTTACCAATACTCGAAAGGATTATTTATAAGTATTCTTTTTTTTCTTTCTTTTTCATTCCAGTTTGTTACCATAATTTCACTTTTAAAGTTCTAGTTTAAAACACGTTTTTGTCTTCATTAAATAGACCAATTTTACATGAGAAAAAACCCTTATGAAACACATTGTAAAATCAAATGTTATATGTGTAATTTTGTGTATAAGGCATGGTTTTGGTAATTAATTGGCATGTTTTTTTTTTGGGACTATCATTTTTTAAACCCTTATATTTTAGTGCATATATATTTGATTATGACTATGAATGTAAAATAAATAATTTGCGTGGATGTGGTTCTTCCTTGGCGTTACGAAAATAAAACATCAATTCATTGTAAGGAAAAATAGTATTCTGTCTAAATTTCTAGGAAAACGCACTGAAAGAAAACGCCAGCTTCGAAAGTTTCACAATGCAACATTCTCCAAAATGTTGATTGCCTATTTATTTTGGGCTTGGAGTTCTTGGAATTTGGATCTCTTTATTATGAAAACAAAAATTCCGTACAAGTAAATGATAAAACTCTTCTAGGTGAGGCTTTCAATTCTGGTTTTATTCTTTATGCAATCGATTAAAATCATTTCTTTTTTCATGGAAAATTTGTGACTTCAATTACTTTGAAATTAAAAATGTGCAAGTTTATTTAGTATTTACCAATAGTACGCAGCAAACAATAAAGCAACTTTTTTACGAGTGTATATAAAATGAAATATATATATGTTGGTGTATATAACCAACATCTGTTGCGTGGTTTCTACTTTTAATCGTAATAATGCTCATTTGGCTTTCTACAAAATTTATCATGCATGATATTCAAAATGTATATATGTACATTTTATGTGCCATTTTAAAAGCTTTAAAACCCCAGAATAGAACATTAGTATAAAATAACTCTTTTGCTCTGATTACTAATCTAAGAAAGCTTGACTTAGAGAAATTAAAGAAATAAAATATTCAAATTCAATAACTACATTATTAGTAATTACATATTATATATAATTAAAAGTTGATAATTTACTTCAGTAATATAAATATTAAAAAGACAAGGTAAATTAAAGATTAACATTATAATTTGTCAACTTTAACTTAAAACTTGGCTATGAATTTAGTATGTAGATGTCCTAAAGTTTACAATTCTATCATAACTTGCATAGACTACATTCCGTTTCAGATATACTGCTGGATAGCAAGGAAGAGTGCTTAATCTAATGAACAAATATATTAATTTTCTTCTCTGTTTAAAACTCTAATTCTTCTTGAAAAGATTAATAGATTGGATGCAATTCAGTATTTAATTACTTAAAGTAAACTGCAATGGATCATCTTTCTATTCAGACATTTTAACTTTAATTGATTTCTCTTGCCATTTTATACGCATTTATAATTCAGAAGTGTTCTAGAGAAATAAAGTGTTTCATATAAAGAGTGTATCTAACTCATTTTAAACTGAAGAAATGAGTTTGACATTGAATGGATTCCTGAAGTTGATATCGATTTGAAATATCTAATTGCAATAACTAAAGCACATTTAGAAGACATGTGACAGTATTTCAAATTCATCATTAATTGTTAACTGTATTAAAGTCGCATGCGCAAAATATACACTGAAAATACAACTATAAATGGACTAATGAACTTGAAAACAAAATTAAACAAAAGAAAATCATGTATAGAAATTTTGATAAAAAAAAAATCCGATCGTGGAAACTTAAGTTGATTTTATTCCAACTTTAGGAGTATTTCCTTAAACCAGACAAGAACAGTCTTTAACCTACTGATTGGACATATACCGAGTCCAACTCGACCACTTTTGGACGTTGAGCAGCTAGATTGACATCGGATGCAATTTCTGAAGCTGGTATTGACTTTCGTCAGCGTTCCATCGCCATCCAATCACAACTAATTGAAGTCCGATGCAATGGGCGAAATGGAAAAGCACTGCTTCGGGGTCAGACGAGTAAATATGGCCAAGGAGGTTTATACGTCACCGGCCTGTCTCTCTCTCACTTTGATCATGGGAACAAAGTACGCTCGATTGCAACAGTTTGCCGGAAAAAGAGGAAAATGCCGCAATTCCGTCGAAATGATTGGAATTAGCCGCAATAGGGAATCGGGTGATTGGGATTTGTTTGGAAGGGGGTGTTTTGGGTTGGTGTGTTGGCATTATTGCTTGAGACTATGTTTTGAGATGCTGTGGTGGAATTATATATATGTAATTATTAAAATTAAATGGTAATTCAGTTAGACTTGTATTTCTTACTCCATATTTGACCAGGCATTTGTGGATTACTTCAAAGAGATTTTGACGTTTAATGTTTAAATGTCTATGACTTGAATTAATATTTGTTAAAATTAAATATCCCTTCAATGTCGAGACTACTCATTTTGCTAACATTTGCTCAATTTGGGTAGGGTTGGGAAAGGGCTGAAATGTAATTATAAATTGAATAATTTAAAAGTATTAATAATATTTATAGAGTTACTGGAAAAAAAAATGCTAAAACTTTAAAAAAAAAAAAAAAAAAAAAAAAATGCGTTTCTGATTGTAACAGATACACAATTCGACTATTTTAGACATGTTTCAAATACTTTTGAATCTTAAAGATTAATCTTACAGTCCAAAATGTATACAAGTTTTTTTAAAAAAATAATTTGAATAAACTGTGAATGATGATGGATGAGGTTACAATAAACCATGTTTGTCACAATAATGCAACATTTAATTGCTGGCAATAAATTCAGAGCATATAAATTCAAATGAAATAAAAGTTTACTTTAGCAACATAGTCAGGATAATATATTGTAAATGTCCAAAAGAGTGCATGTCCTCTACCATCTGAAGACGGATGATACATTCTATAATTTTTTGTTTTGTTTTGGCTTCCCTCCAATCCATTAAAATTTGCCAAATATATTTGAAACACTTTTTTTTTAATATCTTTTAAGCGATCTGTTAACTTACATTGCTATACTGATGATCAATTTTGTAGCTATCAATGAAAGGAAACTGCTCATGTAAATATTTTAATTTTATGATTTTTTATATTTCTACTTTATTTTTTTAATCCTAATACAGTTAAATTTGAAGCTGTTGTTGTTAAAATTTTAGATTTTTATTAATTTAAGGTTTCACTAAATTTTTCTCTTAGATAACATGAAAATATGTTTGTAAAATTTGACCATCTTGCATCCAAACGTTAAATATTAACTTCGATGTAAAATTAAACCAAACGTTAGCTATTAACTTCTAGTAACTTGTTATTTTGATTTTGAACTAAAAATGTCAATCTCATTGAAATTTCATATTTTGTGATGGTGTGGTGATACAGTACACAGTAAAATTCTTCAAAGCAATTGAACCATGGCTACATCTTGTTTTCTAGTTGATGAAATAACAAAAATTTAGTGTCGTTGTAATAGTGGAAGGATTTAAATAATTATATATAGTATTTTTTGTCATAAGGGGCCACCTACATATCTATACTGAACCAAACTTTGAAGAGTTCAATGACAACCTCATAATATTATGACATATTTAAATTTAGCATTACGGATTAAAAAAAAAAAAAAAAAAAAAAAAAAAAACTTTTGATAAATATAAAATTTCATAATTTCTCAATGAATGGTTAGAAATTTAAATGAGGTCAAAGAATTGACAAACTAATGTTAAAAGAAAAAATTAAAATTTTACCCATAGATTCTTAAACTAGTTAATATATTTTAGTAATTTTTGTTTAAAACGATAGTTTTTTAAATGCCAAAAATAAATAGCAATCAACTTCTTACCAAACAGTGTCTTAATAATTAATTATTAATTAATAAAACAAATTTAAAGTTTTTTTTAAGTATAAAAATGTATTGTGTTTTGCTTTTATTAGATTTATTATGGTCGAAAACCCCTCCAGAATTTTTTTCATTCCATTTTGACTTTTGGTTCTCAATATTTTAGCAAAAATGTTAAAAAGCTCTCTTTAAGGAACCGTGTAACAGATTACGACTTGAAGCACGCAAACGTCCGATTCTTTCCAGCTTTCAAAAGATTTTCCCTGAAGATCGCTGAAACATTTTCGCTCATAAGTGACGTGTTTCTCAACATAATGAACTGAAATTTGGCATTTAAGGTAAACGAAATGTTTTAAATTGAATGAAAAAAAAAAAAAAAAATTGGGGTTCGTATTGAACTTTTCAAAGATAGAGTTAAATTACATAGTAAACATCTCCCTAACAAAAATTGCACCAGACATATAGAAAATCGTAAACAAAACATTTTGGTGTAAACCGTAAAAAATCGAAAATATAGCCATTTCAGATTTTTTTGTTGCGTACTGTACAAAATAAGGTAAATATTGCGGCATAAGGCTTACGATTTCTTCAAAAAGACAAATTTGCGATCGTCAGCAGTGTGAAAAGTCTAGAAAATCTAAAAGGAAGATAATTCTCACGAGTATATACTATCCCATGAACCTAATTTTGAAATAGTTTTAAAAAGGTTTATCCTGGAATAACAATAAAATCTCAGAAGGACTCCATGAAACGCTTGATTTATCTATAAACTATAGGAAGGGGTGGTAAGGGGCATTTAAAGTGAACGCAACTCTAACGATACTGTAAATTTACAGAGACATTTTCAAAGTACTTTTGATATTTCAAATCATGTATCAAATATTAATTTTACAAATTACTTTTTCAAATTTTATTCTGTTTGGTTCAATTTCACTTAACCATCAAAGTGTAAAATTTTTTAAGTTTGAGCGAAATAAAGTACCCTTTGGAGATTATGCCATTTTATAGCACTCTGCATCAAACATAAATAATAAAACTTAAATACTTCCGTAAAATATGTTTTCTATAAGTCTTTTCTAAGTTCCATTGATAATTGAAAAACAACATGTTTATTTGTGAAGTGATATCAAATGAACAGAGGTAAACAATATTTTAACTAATTACATAAATAGACTTTTATGAAGTAGGAAGATTAGTATTGGAAGATTATTAAAGAATAATGTAATGAGTAGTTTTGAAGGTACACATTTTAAGTTTTAAGTCATTAATTTAAATAAATTTCTATTCAGGAATATTAAATACACTCTTCAGAACCGCCCTTTTCTGTTTCGAGAATATTTTCTGTTTAGTTTCGCGATTCTGAACATGACTTTAAATTACCCTAACGAAGCCTCTGAAGCTAGACATTTAACTTAGGAGCCAATATTTCACAAAACGTTTCAACAAAATGTGTATGAGTAATGGGATACATCGGAGAAAAAAAACTGCGATGTTAAGAAAATAAAAATCGCATAATTAAAACAACGTAAACGGAAAAATGAAATGGCGCAAAATATTAATAAAGGCAGCAGACTTGTTTTATTCATTTACGATTTTTTTTGTTAAAAAATTGGCGCATAAAAACACGGCTTTCATTAGTTTTCACATTAAAGATAGATTTTTATTGTATTTTTAAAGCGAAACAGGAAAAAGAGAAATTAAATGATTTTTTTAGTCGCTAAATCATACTGCGTCATGAAATTTTTATTTTAGCCCTAGTTAATTAAATGTCTTTTATTCAATAGAATGCATTGCAGTTGAAATAGTTTATATTTCAATTTGATTTTTTGGCACCGAAGGGAAGCTTTCATGTTCACAAAATAAATAATATTTTTTAACTATCATTGAATAAAGTTATGATTATGTAACAATAAATGATAACGTTTTTGTAAAATAAGGCTAAATATTTTCTACAATTGCTTTTCGCAAATAAACTAGGTTTTAGTTTATGATTAGAAATGTATAAAAACATATGTGTTTTAAATAGAAAGAAATAGTTGAACAGAAATACAGTCCGAAATTGTAAAACTTATTTATGCAAAACTATTTCAAAATATTTAAAATATAATCATATCAGAAAATTATCCTTAAATGTATTATTTATATTAAGTATATTTTTAAAATTAAATGCTGTTATATTAACACAAATTGTAATGTAGCGTATAATTTTTTTAATTTTGCAAATTGATATTTTAAACTAGTATTCTGGATTTAATCTGAGCAAATAATCAGTAGTTATTCATTATTGATAGTAAAATCTTCAGTCTTTTGCTTGTGTGCTTCAAAGCTAAAGCTCCAATACAACTGAAAATAAATAAATAACTGGTCACACAGCTAACATCATTTAAGTACACTGTTAAAAATTGGGATCCACCCTGCACCAAAAATTAGTTCCCATTTAGCAGTAACCAATATTTGGTGCTTAGTTTCACGATTTAATGGTGCTTCCTCTGACCGTAAGCACCATTAAATCATGAAAATAAGTACCAAATGTTGGTTGCAGCTAAATAAGAACCAATTTTTGGTACAAGGTGGAACAAAACTTTTAACAATGTATGTTTAATTCCTATACGAAAGAAAACTCCAATAATAGAAAGAAAATTATAACCGTAATAATGCGTTATGTTCTCTAAAATGTCCTTTGAATCAAAATTTATTTTTCCTGCTAAATTTGTTTGACATCTAAATTTATTTTTCTGAGTTAAATGTTTATGTGTTTTCATATGTTATTATCATCTAAGTTTGACAAAGAAGTTTTCACGAATAAAGTCATTCTATTCATAGCATAACAATGCTAGAATTGTATTGAAAACTATTTTAATAATAGAAATTAAAAAAAAAAAAAAAAAAAAAAAAAAATGGTTAGAATTATTTCCCTTAACGTATAACTCGTTTGGATTTATTACTTATATTATAACTCTAAATACAAACGAATTGCATTCGTGATACATTTAAAACCTTATTAGAGTTAGAAAGCATATTTTTTTTGTTTTTATGTTACTTTAATTCTACAGTTCAATTGATGTCATAGGTGGACCATTTGACTATGTCAATCATTGATTGATCAATTTGATATCTATACGCAGGGCCTGACCTGGACAAGTTGGAGCCAAAGGTCCGGACACATTCGAGGGCCCCATTAACAAATTTCTGATTTATTGGAAATAGGCTTGACACAAAGTAAAATGAATTAACATTAAATATGGAAAAAAAGTTAATAATGTTTTCTAAAAAATTTTTTTTTTTATCACAAATAAAGAAACAAATTTTAAACAATCAAATTTATAAATCAAAAAGAGGAAAAACTTATATGTATAGCATTGCATTTAATTATCACAATGTGTAGTAATATCCATGACAACAATATCTGCAGCATTATTCAAAACTTCAGAGTCGACATTTGCTGATCTCACAATAAATTCGCAAATATTCTTTTCAATTTTTCTTTTTCTATCTTTTAAGAAAGCTTTTTTTTTGCACTTTTAAATGATGATTTGGTTTATTTAAATAAATACACTCTGGGATACTAAAGACTGTTTAAGATCAATACAAAATGATTTTTACGTAGAAGTTCTTTTATACAGATGATAAAAGATATTGACATAGATTTTGTGAAACAAAAGTTATAAATTTTCACCCAATTTCGGGGCTCCCTAAAATCATGGGCCCAAGGTCCTGGCCTTATGGACTTAGGCGATGATCAAGGCCTGTATATACTAACAATTAAAACTCTAAAAGTTGTCAATACCTGTAATAATTAACCTTCCGGAAGAACTACTCTGTTTAATAGCACCACTGATACGATGTTTTGTTTGGCAGTAGTATTTTCTCATTCCATCTGTATGAGGATCCGCCTGTCGAATGTAAAGCTCTCCCGAAGGAAAGACGCTATACCGGCCACCTGTAAAAGAAGCATTGATTATTTTTAAGTGATTTAAAATGTAACATTTAAATAAATATATACAGGAAAGGTTGAGTAAAGTGGATAGGGAAGAAAATGTGAAAATCTTGGATTTCTTTTTTATGGGAAGAGAGATCGGGTGGACTTTGCTAGATTTCTGTTTTTCTTGTCACATGAATAATTATTTGCATTTTCTGAACATGGCCTTTCAGAAAAAACTATATAATTTTTAACTGACATAACTGAGGATCAGTGAGATACAGAAAGAAGAGACAAGTGGAATGTTGAATAGACAGGTATGGAATTTTAATATACTGGTACGCAAAATTAGTTACAGTAATAAAATGTAGCATCAAATTGTAGCAAATTCTGAGTACAGAGTAAAGAGTTTATCTTTTTCCTTTTGGAAAAAGGTCCTTGCGTACGTTTACTGGATAGCGCAGTCCAAAAGGTCACTTTAGCAGAAAACAATGGTTTTGCAAGACACACAAGGGTTTTCAGTAACGCATATTCATCAGTTTTGTTGATTGCTAGTTTATCCAAATGAAAATGGTCTCATCGGTAAACCATACGCAACCATTATCAAATTTATTCCAATGTGTCAAGTTTCCAAACTGTTATATTAAAAAATCCGAGCCGGTCTACCCAACATACCACTTGCCTCTACTTTCAGTCTCTCACTGTTTCGCAGTTATGTCCTTTTAATTTTAGTGATTCTTTTCTGAAAAACTCTGTGTAAATAGTATGATATACACTGTAAAATAATATTTTTTGATTTGACCAACATTATAATATTAAGTTTTTTATTAGTTCTTTTGTAAAAAGGTTAGCATTCGTAAATTTTAATTCTTGAGTTTTCCCTCTCGATTGATTGGTTGAATTATACACTTTTTGATGCTAGAGCTACTCTAGGGCTATACGTAGTTTTTTTTTTTTTTTTTTTAATTCATTATATTAACTTCGATTATGTTTATCGATGAGAGGCAAATCTGTGGACACCTAATTAACCCTCTTACTGTCATCCAATCGGGCAAAAACTTGGTAGATAGGTTCGATATCGATGGCACTGTATTTTATAAAATTTTGTGGCTGTTACTGTCACTAAATGGTAGCTTTTACGGAATACTAATAAACCAACTTGCAATCATCCAATCGCGTTAAAATAGCAAGATTGAACCGACCATTGTTGAAAGTCTTTCCTGTTGCCAGTTTTATCAAACAAACAAACAAACAAACAAACAAACAAACAAACAAACAAACAAACAAACAAACAAACAAACAAAATAATAAAATTGTTTTAATCTGAATAAATTAAAGATATTTGGATGTAAGTGTGACTTTCATTTTTAATAAATAAATTTTGAAACGTAGTTTGCCGCACATTTTGCTGATAGAAATGTTTTTGATATTTAAGATTGGATGCAAACACTAAGCAAGCGCTGTTTACAGAATCGGCTCTGTATTAATGAATATAAAATTGACTATGAATATAAATTTATATTAAAAACTTTGTTCTTATAGTTATATTATAATTGATTGAGATTTGTACAAATGTCAAGTGAGGGAAGTTAAGGAAAAAGTCTCTTCAATTTCGTCTAGAATATAAGTAGCTTGTATATAAGTTGACTAGAATATAAGTTGTCTAGAATATAAGTATCTAGGCAACTCCCCTGATACTCACTTAAACTAACTTAGACACAAAGACTAACCAAGCAGAAATTTGATCACGAGACATCACACAACTAACATTAGATGCTAAAAAATTTTGCATTATGAAAAGCTTTTTGAACATGAATGATACTTCAAAATAAACGTTTATGGTGAAATAAAATGGTGACTTTTAATATGAAAATCTGAGGCATATAAATATTTCAGGAGAAACATTAGCTTTCTTTTTGTAATACTTCGATGTTTTCCCTTTTTGTGTTATCTCAAAATATATAGCGCAATCAAAATATACAGCCAGTACTTGAAAAGAAGTAAAAAAATAACACAACGAGACATATTCAAAGTCTTTTTGTTTTATTTATTCATATCTTGTTCATTATCTACTAGCATTTTAATGTGTATTTTATAAAAGTTCATAAAAACATACGAAATACAGCAAAGCAAGACTTAAAATCCTTTTGAAAAATACCTAGAAAACTAAACTTTCTATTTAAACCCATTTTCTACTGAACTTGAACATCACCCACATATCGTAGCAATTTATAAATGCTTTGTATTACGATTCGAAAGCAGAGCAAACAAATTGGGAACATTACAAAACGGATAGATAACTGAAAAGTAAAATATTTCATGGTAATTCTTCTTTTCTTTTTAGTTCGAGGTAATTTATTTTGAACGTAAAAGCACAATATTTTGAAACGTTCATTGCTTGACTATGACTGTAATTTTATTTTAGTATATTTACTGTATAATAAATAAAATTTGTCTCGATTTATTGTTATAATAAATGCAATTGCAGCCAAGAGATTAAAAAATATGCTTTTTGTTTTCTATAGAGAAAAATTAAGAATTATTTTCTTACCTGAAGTAAATATAAAGAAATAAATCAGCTTTCTTCCACCTTATCAAGTGGCAACACGAATTCGATTCCCGATGATAACCCATTCTAATATTGAACTTGAAGGAATTTAGAAAATCAAGCATTTGCATATTGAAAGTATATTTGAATTATTATAGAAATTTAGGAAATTTTAGGAACATTACTTTCGTTTCATAATATAACACAAAATTAACATAAACTATTACAAAACAAATGAGAATCTATGCAGAAAATCATTAGGGTTGTACAAAATGTTAAGTCTCCTCCAAATAAGACTCATATGTAACTTTATTCTTTTTTTTCTTCCTATTTTACTTGTCAGAGTGCTATTTTAGATTCTCTGTTTGAGTCAAAATCATAAAGCTCATAAAAATGTTCATGTATCACAAGTTCAAAGGATAGCGACAATTAATTTACAGATAATAAAACCTATAGTGTACATGCATTTGAAAAGTTGTTTAATAGTATGGAAATAAGAAAAATTTGAAGGAAAGTACATGGTGTTGATTATGTCAGACGTAATTTGATGGTATCCATGTCTTATTTTAAATATTTTTGGGCTTTGGTGGAGATTTTATAGTTAGTTGTAACAAACCTAGTATTTTTTTATTTTTTTTATTTTGATAATATTTGACTTTCTTATCGACATGTGACTAGTATTGCATTTCTTCTAATAACTGCAAATTTATCTCCATCTAAAAATGATTAAAATTTTTGTAAGTGGATAATTTTTTTTTGAATTTGCTAATATGTTTTTTACCCTATAAGCCAGTTTATTGATATTTTTACATTATTCGTATTTTAAGTGCAATTATACACTTTTTTCAGTATACAAGAGCTATCTGTTATAAAAATATTAACTCATTGCTTTTAATAGCATCCATTAAAACAGAAAATTAAAATGTGACATAAATCCCACTACGCCTAAGCAAATTTTGCCTAAAAGATTTTTTGACTTAACGGTGTTACTAAAACTGTAACCAAGAAGCGATAATAAATACTTTGACACTAACTCTCGTCATCTTAAGTTCACAACAACTTTTACAAAGTTTGCTTTTTTAAATTGTTTCTTTTTTTTTTCACTCGAAAGGTTTTCTCATTCTATTCCTTTTTTTGCCTTAAGTGGTTTTAGAGTAATCCGTCAACACAATCCACCAAATTCCTGCATTTAAGCTCAATTTAAAGTTTTCTGTTTTTGCTCACCCTCATTTTTCTCTGCACTGCTTTATCAATAAATTAATTACAACTTCTATTATTCATAATGAATTAACGATTTTAACCCAGAATGTACAAATCAATTTTCCTTCTAAATTATTTGTTTTAGTTAAGAATATTCTACTATGTTAGTTTATTTAGGATGACCACAGACTGTTACACAATTGGTTTAAAATGTTTTGGTGCATGAGTACATTTTCTAAGGGTGTGTAGTAACTATATCTTTGTCACTCCATTAAGACTTGATACTTTCGTTTACAATTAAAATCCCAATTCATTTTCTTAAAATAGGGGTCTTTTGATATAAATTCTGTCACATTGACAATGGGGCTTGGCAGAGGAATTTAGTTTACTAATTTATTCATCTATTGTGCTCTAGATGAATAAACTAGTAAGTCAAACCTCGAGATTAGTTTCAATCCATTTGAGATTCTATGGGGAATCAATGCAACATTTCATATCCGTTTCTAACGCATTGATGGAGGAGAGTGGAAATGATTGCCTCAAACTAAGCACATAAAGAGAGTGAAAGTAGTATAATATAAGATGCGTACTTAAGTTGAGGGAGATGATTTCAAGTATTAATGTCAAATGTCAGCATGCATTGTGAAGAAATATTTTTTCTATATATTCCTTACATATAATATCTAAGAGAGGCATTAGAAAATATCTCACTAAATGTGATATCATAATCAAGTCAATGCAATAATAAATATAAAACATTATATTAATAATTCAAAAAAAAAAAAAAAAAAAAAAAAAAAAAAACACTAAACACATATAATTATTATAATTAAAATTATGCATTAATTCATGTAATTAAAATAATATAATACAAATAAAATTATGCATTAATATTCAAGTAATAAAATTCATATAACTCAATTTAAATATGAAAATACGATTTCACACAATGTTAATTTTTATTGTGTTTCATATCACTCTTTGTAAATCGTATTATTTTGTTTGCATTACTTATACTTTATAATGCAAAATATCTGACAGAGATTATTCAAATATGAGGATATGTTTTTGTCAATGTAATTACCGAGTTTCGACTGCAGGGAATATGAATATCTTAATTTGCATTGATTAATGTCTAAGTTATGTATTTTGTATAATCATATTTACTTTTGTGTTTACATTAAAAATATAAATTTATACCCAAATGAAATTTGGTGCATTATAGAAATATGTAATACATTCTCGTATAATATTTACGAGAAATTAGGTTATTAATTTATCAAATTAAGAAACATTAATTGATCCAATTAAGCACAATCTTATTTAAAAAGCTCTCTTGCTGAAAGTATTATATTTCGGTGCAAAACTAAAACCATAAACAGTTTCATGCATATTTGGAGCTAATTGTTTAAAAACGTTTTAATAATATTACAACCCGAAAAGCTTACAATATAAAATAGAGAATTAAATCATTCCACATGATAAACTACACTCCCTATCATCTCATCAAAACAAAATTATAATCCTTAACAAACTCGACTTCACACTATCTCACCTTTTGATAAAATAAACACACACTAAGTGAAGTCTACTTCATTAACAACTTAATATATAAGTGACGTATGAAAACTAAAATAATCCATTTACCAGCTGCTACTTCTGCGTGTATGATGTGTCCATCATCTCTCATCCAGGACATGACGGAAACATATTCCTTGACGAAACTCGGGATGTGGCACTTGATCACAGCCGTGTTTCCTTTGGTCACGAACACGTCGTACACCTGGGTCTCGTAGTACTGCATTACAGCTGTGAAGAAAGGAAAGGTGTGAAAATTTGGTTTAGGAGGGTTTGGGATACAAAATTAAGAAAATTCTTTTTTTTTTATTATTGTAAAAATTAATAAACATATTTCTGAATAAAATGCCCAAAACATTTTGTTTCTATAGTTAGTACAATTTGAAATATTTAAGTTTTTGTTAAATGACAACTGAATCTCGGACGTGCTATCTTGAAACTTTGAAACTGTTTTTCTCTGTGATGGCTTTTTGTCAACGTTTTGAGTTTAAATGGATATAACTTAAAAGCTACTTGTTATAAATGTATGAAACTTTCTGCAATTATTTTTCATATATATTTCTTTAATTTTTCTTCAGGAATTGTGTATTTTGATTGAACTTTTTTTACAAAAAGTTTTTGGAACTTAGCATACTATGGGTTTTATAGAGTTTGGCAAAAAATATTTTTTGTAATTTTTTTTCTAAATATTTTATCGAAAAATTATGAAGATAAATTATGATATGAATTATAAGAAGTAAATTAATGCAGAAATGAAGTGATTTTTAAAAAAAAGTATTTAAAAAATATCAAATTTAGGAAATGTTAAAAATTTGAAGATTTGTAATTATATATATATATATATATATATATATATATATATATATATATATATATATATATATATATATATATATATATATATATATATATATATATATATATATATATATATATATATATATATATTTTTAAATTTGAAAATTTAAAATAGTTTTTTGATTTTCAAAGCATAATACAGAACTGCATAAAAAGTTTCAGAAAAATGATAAAAAAAAACAAAGATTTTAGAATTTTGTGTCCTGGACCACCTTAATTTGAAGTATAACACATTTATCTATATTATTGGGGGGATGGCTCACTATATGATTATGACAATAAAAATTCATTTTAGATGTATCTAGTACACAAAGGCGGGATATAGTAGTTAGGTTGCGACGTCGATGCCTTCCGGGAGGACTTATAGAGGTGATCTATGATTATTTTTTGTTGTTGAATCATTTTGAAATGTGATAAACTTGCGGTAATGTTTAAAATGTACAATGCATGCCTTCGAAATGTTGCACTTATGTTTCCTGTTATCCATTCATATTGTAAGATTTATTTATTTTTGCTTAAGAAAGCATACATGAATATTAATAAATATTTTAAAGTGCCATTCCGTCATTTGAGGTGAATTGGACATAAGTTTATCAAACAATAGTGCTAGTATAAAGTTCAGCTGATTTGAATGTAAAAACTTCATTGAAATACGGTCAGAAATAGCTATCTAAAAATATTACAATCTATATTAGTTAAACGCTAGTTTTTCTTGACTATGAATAAATATTAAGTTTGACAAAAGTTCTTCATAAAATTTTAGTTGTTTGCGTTGTGTACTTTGAGACTATAAAAAGAAAGTTCATTTGGCGTGGAACCAAATGTTAATTTGTAGTAAAACTGCTTATTTTCAAACCTGTGACATAATATGAACTTGCTGTTTTTGTTTCGAAACCCATCTCTTACACAATTTTAAGTATCCCATACTTAATCCTCAATTTCAGTAGTTCTATGTACACAAGTTACAAAGTTACACACAATGCATGGTTAATTTTTAACAATTATCCTAAAGATGAATTGATCGAACTGATTCGAATAGCCTCAACAAACCTTAATTTGTCCGCCGTTCTGCGACAATATCAATGCACTTGAACCTTTTCAAGTGCGTTTATTTCTTGATTTATTATTCGGTGATATTTATTTAATTGGCTAACGTTTTAATTGCTTAAGTGGCGATAACATACAAAAGTTGAAATGGAAAAATGATTGATAAAAATAAATTTAATAATTTTATTTAACATTTAGAACTGACAAATCACGTTTCATTGAGCTGAAAAAGGGATATAATATTTTTTTCTAATCATAGAAATCAAGCTAGATGTTTCTATCTATTTCTTTTGGCTGCTTAAAAGTTGATTTCTGAGGGATGCGAAAGTTTTTGTTTTTTGATAATATAAATGCGATTTGTTGATAGCTTATGTTTTCTCGTAATGTTCTTATGTTTTAATTGTATCGTTAGTGATGTAGGTATTATCTTAGGTACAGTTAATACCCATATTTTTAAAAATTTTGATTCATAAATACCTTTAATTTAAAAAATTCAAGAAGGATTTTCTAAACACTTTATTACACTTCAAATCTAAGCTGGTGCTAACACCACTTTTGTACGAGTATTAAAAAAAAAAAAAAAAAATCCTTTAAAAAAAAAAAAAAAAAAAAAAAAAAAATTCAGTTTTATGAAAGATAAATACATGATGTAAAGGATTCAGGAAGAGAAAATATTAAATATTTGTAGTAAAGCGTGCATATGTCGTCATATCCCCACTACCAAAAGCTTTCACGTCTCGTGAACTTTGATAGATTGTTTTAATCTCCGCAGCCAACACATTGAACCGTACGACAGACACCTTGAAGCCATTGATTAAACCAAAATTTGGAATCTGTCAGTCACTTCTTAATTAATTTATCCATTTTTGATACCTTAACTGTAGTTTTGAGTCTTCCTAGGAAATTCAATTTAGCCGAAAAACCTTATAGCATTATTTTAGATGCTGGTTGGAAATTTGAGATACTTCAATGATTATGTTTCTGTAAAGTATTGTCCTTAGTTTTTTTTTTTTTTAGCATTTCTTAAAGTTATGAATCTAACATTTGTTGTGAAAAATACTTTTAGTACTTTTAATATGTTATGATACATAAATGGTTATAAGTTGTGATGTAATAGAGTGTTCGTGTGTGGCAATATACTGTGCCAACATTGTGTCTTTAAAAATATACTTCAACTTTTCTTAAATGTCCTTGAAAGTATTGAAATGAAGCTATATTTAAACTAACATAACTTGAACAAAATTGTTTCATGGTTATTATAAAAATAAATAGATTAAACACTCTTTTCTGATAAACATTTAGAATTTAAATTAATGTATGCCCATTTAGACATAAATCTGGGAATAGAATCTTCTCTCGACAGGGAAAGAATGCACTGTCAATAAATACATAAATTTCTCACTCATGTAAAGTAGCTCTTTTTACTTTCTGCCAATTCACATTGCTAAACAAAATGCCCTACAATCGAACATTTAATAAAGAAATATAAATAGATTCGTATTCTTCCTAGACTCCGTTGCTGATAAAAATATAAATACATGTTTGTTCCTGATTGCAGAAAGAATTCAATCAGACAGAACTCATAAATCGATTGTTCGTGTCCCAGATTTCTGCCATAACCTGATTGAAGTGTCGCAGATGATAGAGACAGGACCATATCTTACGAGCATCTTACACGATAACAGACAGTTACTTGTTAATAACGTCTTCTGGCAGAGCACAAGATGGCGTTCTTAAGAGCTTTGTGAATAATCTTGCAGTCAATAATTAATGCGTTACAACCTGTCATTCGAAGTAAATTAAGACTTAGATTATTGGTGTTGAACACGGAAATTGATTGTTGAAGATGTTTTAGAGATGTTCTTAGATTGTGTTTGTAATGGTTATTTTTTTATTTTTTGGATTCTTCATGGAATTGATGTTTTATGTCAGAAAGATGCTTTAAGTTTGTTTAAGTGAATGCTTCTTTTATTTTGAAAAATTCATGTATTTGATTCA
This sequence comes from Linyphia triangularis, assembly GCA_963978545.1. Taxonomy (NCBI): domain Eukaryota; kingdom Metazoa; phylum Arthropoda; class Arachnida; order Araneae; family Linyphiidae; genus Linyphia; species Linyphia triangularis. The sequence continues at coordinate 58,765,245 of OZ021727.1, forward strand.
TTTATTAAAGGGACTCAGTAACCTAAAAATAAAAAATAAATCGATTTTGAGATTTTTATTTCATATTACTCTATGTATTTATCCCTTTCCATTGATGTCATACTTTTGTTTCTACTCAAATTAGAAGTGTATGAAATTGTAGTACATAATCCATTGATTAAACAGAGGGTAAGGTTTTATAAAAAATATCATCAGAATTTTTCTTGTTAAATTTTAATCAATTTTACAATTTTTTTTTGGAAAACCCATCTTTTTTCTTCCAAATATTTAGTATTAAAAAAAAAAAAAAAAAAAAAAAAAAAAACTGGAAATCTTTTAACTTTCGTTTAATCTGTAGGTTATGTACTACAATTTAATAAAAAAAATGTCTAGTATATGTCTACTAGTTAGTTGGATAAGGTTCACTGAAATTTAAAATATTACGTTTCGGAGAAACCAAAGTTAAAGGTAAAAGTCTTACATAGTTTATATTGAAAGTTGTAATTTTTGAGACAAAATATAACGTACTTCTAATTTGAGAAGAAACAAAAGTAATACATTAATGGAAAGGCAAATAAACATAGAGAAACATGAAATAAAAACCCTCCAAACGATTTTTTTATTGTTAGGGTACTTAAATAACCTTAAGTTTGACTTCTAAAGAAATTGCATTATGAATATAAAATTATCTTAATTTATTACCTTACATTAACCTACTCTCTAAAGCAGCGTTCTCCACTAACTTTTAGAGGCGGGCCGTATGACTTATTTTGGAGCTTTTCGCGGGCCGGATACACCAATATATTTAATTACTATTGATTTAACAACATATAACTGAAAAAAATATTGACTTTTTTTATCTTAGTAAAATTACAATTCATATTTGATTCTTTTTTTCAAATAATTAAGAAAACAGTTTTTCATTATTAGTAAATTAAAATCTTAAAAGAAGTTAATCTTTTGTTTCGACTTGACAATGGGTCTTGATCTAACTTTTAATAAAAGTATTTAAACTGCACTCCCATATTACTCTGTTTTAGTCGATATCAATTGCGAGACGATGGCGGTCGAAATCGTTCAATTTATTTTATGCTAGAGTAGATGTCTGTCACAGTATTTGTTACAGCCAATCATGATAAATTGTCCAAATGAGATTCAGTTTAGTTACTCCTGTATTTATTCTTGATGAAAACCATCTTGCTGAAAGCTTTTTCATATAGTTTCTTTGGGCAAGCAGTCGAGAACTCTTCTCTACATAGTAAACACTTACTATTCTGGACAAATTAAAATTATATAATAAAAAGTCCATACCGTGAAATTTTTTTTAAAAAAATATTTCCGTACTGCCAGCGGGCCGCAGAGAAAACTGTCGCGGGCCATATCCGGCCCGCGGGCCGCGTAGTGGTTGACGATGCTCTAAAGTCTGTTAAATACTTTCTGAAGGAGCGGGAACATTTAATTAAAATATCTTTATATAAGCTGTTTATCTATAAAACTAAACAGAATTAAAAAATACTGAAGGAAAACAAAATTTCCTGTTGCGTTTTTCATTTATTTGCTATGAAGTCATGATTTATCACAGCTATAATTTAATATTGATCAATTTAAATAAAAAAAATAAAATTTAATTATAACTTTATAACATAAGGAGGCGTTGAATATTTAATTAAAATATTTTTAATTGAGTTTTTTATCCATAAAACTCAACTTTTTAAAAAAATCTTGAAGAAAAACAAAATTATATGTCCCCTTTTTATTTATTTACTATGCGTTAATGATTTTTAAAGCTAGGTCATTATTTAAAATTTATCAATTTAAATAATAATAAATATAAACGAAGTTATTACTTTACAAAATAGGGAACGGAGTAATGTATAATACGTTGTAGGAATGTATAAAATGCTATTTTATAAGAATAGAGGGTCCCTCTATTTCAATTTAAGGTACTAAGATATTCATTTCCTTTCAGTACATCACTGACAACAACACATCTTTACATAACGCAATCACGTGATCCACTTTTCTACAACGTACTCATTATAAATTACCAAAAGAACACTGGGTCACTTGTTAACTTGTATAACTGAAAAGTTACTAATAAAATACAGCTTAAAACACTCACTAAATGATAGTTTGCTACAGCCGCACGGAAAATGACAGTCACGAATAAAAAAGGGTTGATTCAAGGGGAACATAAAGTAGTATTTCAAGAATGCGTTTCTTTCTCCGTACCACACGCACGAGAAATTTCGAGTAATCACAGAGCATGCATCACGTGATAATGTTTCCTTTGTCATTCGATTCGCTGAAATTGCGAGCTTTCTTCAGTGGACAACGCCCAAACCGAGCAGCCACCAACATTCTAATAAGAAAAGACCTCTAAATTTCTCTGTTTTGAATGATTTAAGTTTCTGAATTCGAGAAATACATATTTTCATTGGAGAGTATTTTCTTTCCAATTCGATTTCCTTGCCTGCTGAGACTGGGTGCGTAAATTTGAAACGAGCTAGTTCATTTCATTACTTTTCCTAAATGGAGTGAGGTGTAGAATTACAAAGAGCTTTCAGCCGAATGATGGTTTTTCAAATAGCATGCTAATGGGAAATATGCATCGTTATTTATTTATAGTTGCTATTATTCTTTAAATGTGTTATGACAGTTGAGTCGTAAGAAATAAATGGAAAAATGATACAGCATTTTAATTAAATGTTTAGTTTTGTAATTGTTAATTTGAAAAAGATAAAGTAATTTATAATTTATTGTAAACTGAATAATTTATCGTAAATAAGTAAATAATTTACAGCAGAATTTAATTTGAAGTAATTAACTTTTATATTTAATACAAGTGTTATTAGAGTAAAATAGTATGCTAATAGTATAATTACTTAAGTATACATATTTTAACGAAAAATGAATGCATACAGATACACGTTATTTCAATGTTTTTATACGTAGAAAGAACAATTTAAGAGAGGTGGCTGAAAGCTTTGGTGTCTCATCGAATATAATTTTGAAATTTTCAATGAATATAGAGAAGTACTAGTAGTTAGAGAATGTACTGGTTGCCGTAGAAAAAGTGTCGAAATTGTTCAAAATCCATCATTGATTGAGCTTAAACAAAACCGATAGCAAAATATGTCATAACTTGCCAAATAATAAGCATACTTTTTTTTGCCTGGTAATCCACCACTCTTTAATTTTCAAAGAAGGAGGAAGCAGACGGTTATGTTCCTCCCGCACTAATTTTTTTTATTTAAGAAACTAAGATGGCAATGAATGTTATGTAATCAAGGACGAAATTTAATGAATAAAAATCTTGCAACATATCAGTTTTAAAAAAGAAGCAATGAATTAGTATAAAAGAAGGAATAAAATCGCCTTCCTTCCTTCTCATTGATAACTAAAGTGTGGTAGGTTTACAGATAAGGTTTACAGATATGATATTGATGCTCGTTATTTGTGAAATTATGAAGTATTTGGCCATCAATTCTAATTCAATTCATCTGAGTCGACAATTGCCATTTTTCTCCGACAGGAAAGATTAATTCTTTAATTACTAGCACTTCTTTAAATTTAAAAAAAAAAAAAAAAAAAAAAAAAAAAAAATCAGAACGATTTTTGATGAGATACTGAATTTTTTTTGCTACCTCTCGAAATCATTATTTTTTTTTTATAAAGTTGTCTCTTAGAAATTGAATATTAAACAAAAAGACAGATTTTACTTTCTTCGGACTGGAAACAAAATAACAAGTACAGAAAAGTACTTTTTTCAAAGATAGTATTAAAATGATTTGTTTTATTGCTATTTAAGAAAATGACTGCTCATAAATTATTAATTACTGTTATTTAGCTTATAGAACATTATTATTACTTTATCCGTATTTCAATAATAGTAGATAACGTTTTATGTGACAGCATTTAGAAAATCAAATATATAATTACTTGATATGCTGTGGGAAATGAAGTATTATATTAAAAATATAGCAATTCTTTGAGAAACATCGTGAATTTTAGATTCTCTAGGGGAAGTATACTGTTTTATTGTTAACTTTTCATTAGCACTAAGTAATTTTATTAATGATTTTAAGTAGGGTAATTAAGAGTATTAATGCATACCGCAAAAAGCTACTTTTTAAAAATATTAATTATAATATTTTTAAAAGAATTTAAAATATCTAATATTAAGGAAAAAAAATCGAATAATTATAAAAAAGTTTCATTGCTTCATGAGTTTTTTTTCCATACAAAGTTTATCGTACATAATAAACTTCAAATACTTTTTATGCAATTTATAGTTAAAATGTGATTTTTTTAAATTTAAATTAGGAAACTAGTGCAACAAAGCGATGGCTTTTGTTAACCCATTTAAACAAGCGAACGCATTATTATTAAAATATTAATAAAGGACTTACTTTCATTTAACCTAATCTTCATTCAGAAACAAATTCCAAATATATTTTAATAGTTACATATATTGCAATATTTAATTAATTGGTCTCTAGAAAACTAATTAGCTTTAATACAATCTATTCAAAATCGTTTAAATTAAAACATTTTTTTTTCCATTTCTTGTGTATCAATTAGTCACATAAGTACGATAGGCTGAAAAATGAAATCAATTGACTTTTTATTTCATAGAAATTTGAGGTTTGTGTTCTGTATTATCGTTTTTAAAATATACTATAATTGAATAAGTAAAAAGAAAGACAAGCATTTTCAGTAGGAAGAAAACAAGGGAAAATATACTTTTTGAAACATTAAACGCCATTAAATTATTTTTCAATTAACTTTTTAGTTATTTATTAATTTTAACGACTTTTCATATTTTATGAAAGGCATTTTATTGAATGACATTTAATTTACTTTTAAGTAAAAAGATCCCGCCAAATTATGTGTCAAGTTTCAATCATAAATAATGTTTCGAAACAATTCAAAAATAATGTTTATTGATAAATGGTAAATTAATCATCAATATATTAACATTCCGCAATTTTCTTAACAATATTATCTTTTTTTAACATTCAATTCTTTAATGAAATTCTTACAAAAATTATAATATTATATTTAATTTTTATAAATTTATTAATGAATACCAAGTAATTTTCAGTAACATAACTGTCTATAAATACATAAATTAAAAGAAATTTCAAATTGCTTAAGACTTGATAAAGAGAGTTTTAATGAAAATATCTTATTCTTAGCATGAATTAACTTAAACTGTAATTATTTACTATGCATTTGTTCAGACATTTCTAAGAGTTACTGACACAATATTTTGAAGAAAAATCTCAAGTTAAAACTTCATTAGAGAACTCAATAATCAAAATTAAATCGAAGAAGTAACTTATTTTGAACTAGTCTGTAATTTTAAATGAGTTCAATATAAAATAGTCACGTTAATCAAATGAATATGTCGTTTAAAATTTAAAACGACACACATTTCATATCGTTCATAAACATGTGTTAGGTTACAGGTATCTGCTGTAGTTTAAAATTGTGCAATGTTATCTAAATATGATAACATAAGCAACCCCAATGGATAACGTGACATTCATTCTAAAGAATATCTAATAACGAAAACAGAAGATTTTCCAATTTGCATTTCCTTGCGTGTACTTTTCAAAATATATAACTTAGATCTTATCATTGTGTTATAATGAAAATATGAGACAATCATTGAATTGCTCAAAGCTCTCTTATGATGGAATTCTAAGTAATTTTCAAAGATATTATCTTTAGCAAAATCCCATGTGTATAATGAACAAAAAAAAAAAAGCGTACTATTACTAAGGCTAGGTAAAAAGATAGTGGGAAATTTGAATAAAGATGATAAGCTGCAATTTTTAATTTGATGATTAAATTTAGCACTGTGAATGATGAATATTGGAGAACAAATGCTATCCTTCAAATTTTGAAATACTATCTACCTTTTATGGTTTTAAAATGTTACTAAATATTATTTCATTGATTATGGTAAAATGCCCCGAGTGTTTACTTCAAAGTCAGAAAATTATCATTTGTAATATAGTTTACTAATTAAATACATAGTAGTAACGTTTGAATATTTATCAATTTTTATTTGTGGATGGTAATAATAATGTACGGTATAACAAATATTATGTACACTCTTCTTAAGTGATAAAAGAATATATTTTCCTTGAAATATCATTTAATGCTCCATCTAAAGTTTAATACCTTCACTTAAATCTTATTCCTAATTTATTTAAGGAATAAATGAAATAGGGTTATATTTCCTTCTTCATATTCTTGAAGTATATGAGCTATTCACGATTTTCCAAACAAAAATATATTAAGAATATTTATAATAAGAATAAAATTATTATATATAATAAGAATTATTATATATAATAAGAATCTATATATAATAAGAATAATATAGTAAGAATAAAAATATATTTAGAATATATATACTAAGACTGAATGTTTTTGCTTTTAATGCAAACCTACAATTTTCTTCTGATCTTGATAAAAGTTAGAATTCTTGGCTTTTAATATAAGTGAAATGATACTGTTTACATGAGATTTCTAAAAAACACCCGCTCCCTTTTTCCCCCCTTTTAAGGGTTATCATCAAAATTTAAATCGATTGAACTGATCTGAAGCAGTTTTTAACTATAAGTTGCTTGACTAAATAGTTTATTAAAAAACAATTTAATTTAATTACTTTTTTATTTTTTTAATTTAATTTAATTAATTTAGTAAGTGAACTCGAGAATAGTGTCAAAGGAGTATGGTCATAATTTTTGATCCACTAAGCTAATTTTAACCGTTTTTCCTATGGACAATTAATTAAGCTATTTTACATCTTATCGTTGTGATTTATCCAATATAATTTCACACCCATCTTAACATCAAAGTGCTTAACGATTGGCTTTGCACAATTGAAAATTGTGAAAATGAAATGAAGCCTCTTTTCCCTGCGTAAATATCTGTTAGCATCAGAAACTTGAACTTATTTCATTATAAAAAAAACTTAAAAATCCCTAAAACTTAGCTTGAAATTTATTGTACTTACTTTACATTGTTAAATTTATCCTCTTTCAACTCGTCTTTACTACATTTAGAAATCATGTTTATTAACATATCTGATCAGTTACTCTGATCCAAATACTCTTACCATTAATTTAATAGCATGCACACTATAAGTAATATAAATATATGCTGTTTACTCACTGCATTTACAAAACATACGAACCTCTCTATGAAAATCGAAATGAAATGGATTCTAAATGCCGTTTAGTTAAAATATATACCAGATACGATTCACTGTAATTATAACGAGATAGAAATGAAAATGTTTTCGATACCATTTAGCTAAAACATATACTAGATATCTTAACATATATGCTGAAAATAGCTAAAATGTAATACTCGTCTAACATAACCTTCGAAAATGAGAACTTGGTTGAAACTAAAGACTGAATGTTTAATTGTCCCTTCTCGGAATTATCAGAGGAAATAAAATTACACACTTCACCCAGAACTTTCAACACTGATCCCAACAACACATTCGAAACAAAATACTCCCTTCAAAATATCATTTTAATGTTCCGGCCGAAACTTAATGAAAGTTCACGTAACCGAAACGCATTTCAATTATAGTGGGGTACGGAGCAAATTCCCCAAGAAGAACCAAAAGGGGTTGACTACCATGGGAAAGCGAGGCTTGCGGCTAGCGATTAGCGGCTGGTCGCGTCCGCGTCTAGAGTAAAATGGTAACAGTTAATAACTGAGAATGTGGCCCAGTCTCTAACTTCATGTTAATGATGTCAAGGGATCTTGGGTGGAAAAGCGTTCTGGTTTCTTCCGCGCTAACGAGCGTGCAGAGTGGGATAGCATAGAGGTGCTTGTTTTAAAGCTTTTGTGGTCGTTAAGGCTTGGGAAGTTATGTTTTTTTGTGGGTGATATTTTTTCAGGGTATTTTCCGGCTGAGGAAGAATGGGAATAATTGCTTTTCTTGGGGGTGTTTTTAATTTGTTTTTGATGGAGATTTTCGTTTTAATGGTTTTTATTAATAAAAATGCTTTTTATTTGAAGAGGATTAGGTAGGTGTTGCGATCTGGTAAGTATTGATAAGATAAATGAAATTTAAATATTTCTTGGAATAAAATAGTTCTGTTAAAGTTTTTATGGTTGTGAACGGATATATTATTTTAATATGAATTGATTCTCAATTCTTATTGAAAGAATTATGCTACATACGAGGATTGCAATTTAAGTAAAATACGGCACAATATAACTATTGTGTCCTAATTTCATCTACATTTTATGAATGTTTATGCATATGCAAAAATAGAGGGAAAAAGTATTTTTTGCAGGTTATTCACAAAAAACTAAATTCATTTGCTGTATTTGAGATTGGAACAAATTGTTTGATAAACCTGATCGATTTCTTAATTCAACAATTTGCAAGTATCATGACACACTAATTATGTGTCCTGAGTCATTGCATAGCATCAATGACTGCAACGCTCTTAGTCACATTAAAGGGAACGTATATAACACATAATAATAAAGAATTTTTAGGAATGCCATAAAGTTGGGTGAGTTTCAAATATCTCATTCATTTTTTAAAGAATTTATATCATAGAGTATATACTTTATAAATCCATTAGAAATAGGACGTTAAATACAAATTGAAAATTTTTTAAAAATAAGGGGGAAAAAATCAAAATGAATGTGATTTATCATAGTCGCCTATGGCGAAAAAATGTCAATAAATATTGTTCTTGGATTCAAATTGCGTTAATTAAAACAATTCACATTTTATTTTTAAATTTAAAATCAAAATGTTTCAAATACAGAATCAAAACCCGTAACTTTATATTCTTATAAAATAATAAATAATTTAACTTTTAGAAAATAGCAACAGAAGAAGCACATTTTCAAAAGTTGGACACAGTGAATTGTTGCTTATTAATATATGAATCATGTCTAAAATATTGAAGTTCTTTATAAAGAAGCATAAAAGTCCAGATATGTGCTTGTGATAAACCACACGCAAGCAGGGTGCTGACTTATAATTTGCAGTAATTGGTGCTTTGCCTGGTCATTTTTCTTATGCGTGCCAATTCAAGATCCTTCTTTTTTATTAATAAGTGTAATACTAAATACTTAAAAGCAGTTCTTGTGTAACTTTCCTCTTTTCAAATTCAGAGTGTGTATCTAACGTTGTAATCCATTTTTTTCCTTATCTAGTGAGCTCTTTTTTTATGGAAGGCAAACACGTGACATCTTGCATTTAATTAAGAGATTTTTTTGTACATTCATCACCAAGAAAGGAATTGATTTTGAGTTAAAAAAAATGTTTGACAAAGTAATTACGCTATAGTTAACTGATTCGTGTAGTTAGTGAGAAGAAATTTTATGTGTAATGTCACCTAATAAAAAAATAGCTAACATACGAGCGTTTTGTCATAATTTATCCTTGTTTTTTTTCTATCATAATTTAGTTGGTTTAATTTCTTTTCCTTTTGAAAATAAAAAATGTTTATTGCCCTGGGATAATTCGTTTGTCTTACATATGCTTGTCTGTATAAACACTGAAATGTAAAAGAAAAATAAAATAACCCAAACAGTTTTTTATAACACTACTTGAAATCCTTTTAATTATTTAAAAATGTTTTTGTTTGCTCGGACCTTTTTTCATTTTATTGCACCGTATATAAAAGTGGTTAAGTAATTAATTTTGTTCTGCTGAAATTTCTTTAACAATGTAATTTATCAAATTTTTATTGTTGTTGTATGCAAAAATAGTATTAGAATATTTTCTTTGTAATAGCTATATTTTACATTGATAAAAAATTGGCGAGTAAGACTTAAAAGTACTGTAGGACTATTTAATGTACTAAAGTGCATCAACAGGTTAGAACACAACTATCTTTTAGATATGAAGGTCAGAAACACGATAATAATAATAATATAATTATATGGTGACATGCTCAAATCGGAAGTGCAAGAAGGAGCTTCATATTGGGATGAAAGGTGGACAGGATGAATCGATGAAAAACGTCATTTAAGCACCTGCATAGATACAGTTTGAGTGTTGCAAGAAGCATATGCTTTCTTCTTTAAAAGGATCAAGTTTTTTTTCTTCTTTTAAATCTTTTTCTCTTTTACAAGATTCAAATTTTGTAAACTCTTATTAAATTTTTATATGTTGCCTGTGTTTTGTCTTCATGTTCATGTGCCCTTTGATGTGTACAATTTGAAGCTTTGTAGTAGAAGCCAAACAGCAGGATTTAAGAAAAATTGACAATTCACAAACATTTTATCGAATCCTTTTTATTCAAAACTTGGAACATATTTTTCAAAGTTTTATTGTACAAGAATCACATTTTTTAAACTCCTTTTAAATATTTAATAAATGATAGTAAATTTTTTCCATAAAACTTGGCGATGTACATGACAATCTTAATGATTGACAGTTATTTAATTACATTGCATTGCATTGGACAGTGGCTCGTAAATACACAATAAAATACATATAGTTCTTAAAAAAATTATTATCTGTTTTCTTGTTTTGCATTTCAGTGTAAACCACATCTTTCCTTCATTTCAAGATTTTTCATCACTTTTTAGGTATTACATATATTTATACAACATGATATATTGCTATAATTGGGTTTAGAATGATTGACTTATTAGGTTAACTTTATAAATGTGTTCGGAATGGTGATATTCAAATGGATCAAACACTTATTTTTTTTTTTTTGTGTTTTTTCTTTTTTGTAATATAAAATCGTAGAGTGCACATAAAGAATAATGTTTCACATATAACCAACATATAGTTGAAATATTTTATATAGATATGCTTTCAATTCATGGAAAGAGTACTTTGTATGTAGAATTTGTATGTTTGGTGTTCTAATAAGGTGGTAAAGCACTTTGTTTCATTATTTAGGCGAAAAGTAAAGTTTTTTAATCGTAATTTTTTTTTTCAGTTACTAAATTAAAGCCGCACAATAAATAAATTTGGAAGAAGTTTTTGTAAAAAGACAATACTTATGTGATCATCTTAAACAATTTCTTAGGTTCTATCAGGGAACATAAAAAAACCCTATAGATTCGTCTTATTTGTTTGTTTTTTAAATAAAAACAATAAGAAACATTATTTACACAATATTTTTCAGGAAATTTGAATATAAAATTGAATTTTTTTAAAATCAATAATGAACTCTTATATGGCAAATTTTTTGTATTTTCCATATTTATTCGTTGAATTTTTAAATTTCTTATTTCAGACTTAAGTTGTGTAACATAATAAGTAAACTTATATTTAGAAACTATATTTTGTTTCTTTATAAAAGTACTAAAATGAAAAACTTAGTATTACTCCTGAATGTTTTGTAATTGAACCTTTAAATGATATGTGCATCTGTCATTATAGTTAAGTGTGTTTATGCAAATATACGTTTATTTATTAATTCTTTTTTATTTTTTATTTTGATAAAATACTCGTATTTAGAATGGAATTATCTTTATATTTTATAAAGGCAGATTATTTTTGACAGAATTTGGGTTTTATGTTTTTTACACAATTCTAAAACTGTTTTGAAGAAGTTAATTTGAAAGCACATAATGAACTCCTAAATACAATTCAAACCATTTGGCACCATTAACGATAAAAGTTTTACTCGAAAAATATCTCCCATGTGTATTCTGCAGAACATTAGAACTTCTAATTCAGACTCTTATTTTTTATACTAGATTAGCTCATACTAGATTCCCATTCGTCCATAAATCTTTTTCAACAGACACCAAGCCTACGCAACTCAACGTGAAAAACGTGAGCATATACCCATCTACCCTTACTACTAATCAGTTTTCATTTCTTTTTCTCGCATCTCTGTTTATTTTAGACGCAAGCTGATCATCACCCCAGGGATCCCAGATTAAAAAAAAAATCTTGAGAAGATGGAGAGCAACGATATAAATCAGGTTTTCTTCAATTCATAATCCCCTTCGGTCGGGGGTCCATGGAAAATGGAGTGGAGCTTCTTTTGCTTCTAAGCTTTCGGCTTTGGCATTAAAAAGTGTGATCCGAAGGCTGAAGCAGTAATTTATATGGGGATCACTAACTGCTCTTTTTTTAGTTTTGTTTGGCGAGATCTGCAGACTAGTTGGCGTGAAGCGGTTGTTAAAGCGAGGAAGTTGAGAAAGTGGGGTCGGCTATCCATCAAGTTGGTTGTATTAATGCATCACTTATGGGGATGAAAGTTTGATATATGAAATGATATGCATGAGAAGTAATGTTGGGTATAATATATTAAAAATTTGCTTTTTTTTGCTTATGGAAGACATATGCTTTTTTGCATTTGTTAAAACTCTATATCTTTAAAGAATATTTTCATGCATGATATGTTTAAGAAAAGATAATTTGTGTTATTTTTTAAAATTTTTTTTGTATCGAAAATAAAAAAGTTCAACGGCTGTGGGTGTTAAAGCGAATTATGTATATATATCTATGATATTGGATAATTTTGCTTTTTTCATAATATATTAATTAAAAATTTCATTTTTCAAATAAATTGTATACTTATTTTGCTCTAACTAACTCTTTTGGAAAGAATAATGATTTTTAAATTCAATTATAAAGTTAAGTTTATATGATTACTTTAAACTTGCTAGCCTGCTATTGAAACACTCCCTATTTCTTAATTCTCACATAAATTCAACGTATTCATTTCGACACACGAGCATAGGGATAGCCATAACATTAATAGAACTAACACACTTGCCAATATCATTCAACACTTGCCAATCCCGAAGTGGGCCATTGTAGACAGGCCATTGCTACGGATCTTTGTCAACCTTGTCCAGTGATGGGTAAAATATACTGGAAGTTTTCAAATGTTAATGCAGACTTTTAAAATTGAAATATATTCTTATAAGAAAGGACGGAGGGGTAGAAAATGTGCCTTTTGATGGTTTTGACATGTTTATTTTTTAAAAAATCGTGTATTTTGAACGATGTTAGAGTTTCGGTATGGATGGGCCAATTTTCCCAGAACCCCTGTTTTTGATAATGGCCAGTACAACTGTACTGTCTGGGAATATTTGTAAAAGTAAGCATGAAAATACTGCAAATTAACAAAGTATGTAATGAATTCTTTTGCATGAATATTTAAAATATTATTATTCAGGTTGTGTTAAAATATCCTACCGATAAATTACAGTATGGCCATAAAATAATGTCCCAGTTATAAATTTTAATAATATTTAATTTGTGTAATTTATGTAAGCAGATGTTTTATTATGAATTTAATAGTGAAAGAAAAACTAGATTAGTTTATCTTCAATATAATTTATGATTTATTGTAAATAAACTAAATTAAACTGTTATAATATATCATTGATTTAGAATTTTTTTTTATTAACACCCTGTTTAATTCACACTTTTCATATTTTGTTTTTAAAAGTATTTATTTATACCTTTCTTTATCATCTATCTGAACACAACAACAGCATTATCCTAAACGAATGTAATCTTTAAATTTAATTACTTATCTCAAATATTTACACCTTAGAACATCAAATAGTGATGCTCACAAAATAACAATGGTCGTCAACAACGATTATTATTCATTTACAGCGTTTCCAATTGTGTGAATATCCATTCATTTCTCTGAAATATCATTACTACATTACCTTTATCAATTCAATAATGGCGATCTTGATACCATTAGACGTTCCTCTCTATCCAATACAAACATCTATCATTTACGTATTAAGGACCCTATTTTCGGAAGAATGATCCTGCCACAGATAAAAATTGTAGTTATTAGATATCTATTGTGATTTGAACTATCAATTTTCTTTCCACTATATCTTTTAGGAATGATACCCACTATCAATTATATAGGTCTTTGGGAAATTAATATGAGGTGGATAGGTTGAAACTATTTATAATCCTAGCAGCTTTCATTTATATATCGTGTTGCTTTTGTACAAATTCCTATCCTTTGATATTATATCCATTCATCATCTTTCTGAAGTTTAACGTTAACAGAAATAGGTGTGCTTTTCAATTGTTTGGATTATTTAAGTATTTTTAAGCTTAAAGTAAGCTTACGGAAAGAGAAAATTTCTCTAGAAAGTGCGGTTTCGGAATATATATAGTAGAATAAGCAGATTTACTGAAGAAATATAACTGGAATATACATATTTCCTTAATATTTTCGAATTTCAAATTCATAAATAATAAGGTATATGGATTATTCTTTTGATAATTTGAGCTTGTGACCTGTCGAATATTTTATTTAATTTTCTATTTTTTTATCGGAAATTCGTCATGTACTGTGAAGTAAACTAGGGTGTAATAACTTATAGAATATCAATAATATATTAAACATTTTGTTATTGTCTCACAAAAAAGTTAAGTGCATTGGATAATTTAAAAATGTAATCAGAAAGATTTTACAATATCTATGAAAATTCAAATGTTTGGTCAGAAATATTATTTTTATTATTTTTTTTACGTAATTTGAAGAAACAAGAAAAATTATTTTTTAAAAATAAACTTCAATAATATTTAATTTTTTTAACGGTAATTCAAAGTTTTAATACTAATTTAAAAGCCTTTCACAAACCTCTCAAAATCTTGATAGATGATTATTATATGAATTTTTTTTAATGTTTAGTCATAATTACAAACGAATTTAATTAATTATTAAAATACCTTTGAATGTCTAAATGCAGAAAAAAAAAATACGAAGCCAACCTTTTAATAGAAATTTATTGATACATACCATTGAATTACTGATATCTAACCTTTTCTACATTTAAATACATTTTTACTAAACTACGTCAGCTTCGAAGAAACACATTTGAATACGCCGCAATTATTTGGAAAAAAAAATGAACCAATGACCGTAATGCTAAATTTCATTTAAAACATTTTACCACACACAATCCTTCAAGTCCAAATAATTCTTTCGTAAGTAAACTAAGACGTCACGCTCAATGTGGACCCATCAACCTGCAAACGCGCTCAGTTAGGCAGAATTAACTAAGCAGTTAATTTTGTTAAAAAAAAGTTATTTTTTCCTCTCTCCCTGATCCGGCGGATAATTTATCGGTAACGCAATTTCTTTCGCGACACCGGTCTTAGCGTTTTTTCCCCTCTTCTGCGTCCTTAAGTTAATTAATTAATGAAATTAATGCTTTGGCTTGCTTCTAAGATTCATAGTACCACCTGCGGTAAACAGGGAGATTTAGCGCACGGATCGTTTTTCGGCCTGCAAGTTAGATTAGAAGGGGCGGGTGTTATGCAGTTACAAATTGATTAACGAAGACCAGGTAACTTGGGAGAGATAAACGTGTATTCCCTGGTCAACAGTTTCGTGCTGTACTCGGGAAAACTTCATGCACGTGCATTGTTTTAACATAATGTATAAGACAGTTTATCTGATCAGAGCTCCAAGAGATGGATGGCTATTCTGGGAAGACTTAATTTACGTCTATTAAAGTCAAGCACGGGATAACTTCTGATGTTTCGTATAAGGTTGGGGTGGTAAATGTGTTTCCATTAGCTGATTACCCTTATTAGATACAGCTCTAAAAATTGTATAAGAAGTTTTCAGTTTGCTTTTATAAACTGGATGGATCTGGATTCTGTGTTGGAATTTGCTTTGCACGTTTGATACTGTTGGGATGCATTGGAGATATTTTTGGTGACGATCTTAATAGGGTACTGGAGCATCGTTTTGTAAAGATATCGACTCCAGAAAACAGTCGTAAGAGAAAGGCGGGAATGCCAAAGAAGTCATTCAAAGGAAAAGGATCGCGCATTTTCATTATCTAGAATGAGATTGTAATCCTCCCTCCAAAAAAAGAACTCCCATAAAGTAGAGCATCAAACGACATGGGACTATCTGTTACAATCACCTCACAAAATCTCACACAATCTAATCACTTTGAAATAATAGACCCCAGAGCATTAGAATTGGTTTGTAACCGTTAATTCTAAGCTAGTCGAGCTTTTGTCTCTAAAACATGAGTCAGGGTTTCAGGTAACACTTTCAAAGTTTTGCCTCACAAGCTTGGTTCATTATGCATGTACTAGTCTTTAAGCAATGTTAATTTTTGCAATAGTTATTTAATATAACTACGTTTTTTTAAATGTGTTCATGAATTTTACTTGAATCTAAGAACACTAAATGTATAGTTTATAGTATCTATAAATTATTCAAAGAAAAAATTTACTGAAACAATAAATTTACTGAAACAATAAATTTACTGAAACAATAAATGTACTAATGTAAAGTTACAGACAAGTGAATTTAATTAATCTTGTTGAAATTGATAAGTAGTATAAGATGAGATGAAATGTGAAATAAACAAAACGTGCTTCTTATTGAAATAAAATGAAACGTAAACTGAAATTTACATTTTATTTTCCACTTTGCATGACCGATAAAACGTACGTTAAGTCGTAGTGTGAAAAAGGTTTCACAGTTATTTCATTTTATTTTTTTACATAAATATCATTTTTAAGGTGTTTACTGTTATTTAATTAAGGCTTTTTTTGCAATAATATTTAGATTGGTAAATAAAAAAATACTTATTCTTTCAGAAATCAAGAGCATAAGAGTCGGTTCATTATTAAGCAAAAACGTTGCACCTATTTGTTGTCATAATCGTACAACTGGTTTCTTTTTTTATTTAACATGCTGAAAAAACGTTTACAAATGCTGTTTTACAGGTACATCAAAAAAGATTCTTGACAATTATTAAATGCTTCTTTCTGTGAACAATTGTGAATTCTTTGAAAATGCTAATTATAAACCCTTTAAAGTTCTACAATAGCCAATTAACTTTAAACAATATTACATGTATAAATAAAACATATCCATAAATTTTAAAATAACAAAAATTTGTTTAAAATATTAAAAACAATTTTAAAATGTATTTAAAATCTATCTATATTTATGTTTGTAATGATACTTTCATCATACACCTCACTCAGCTAAGACGAAAATGGGATTCCAACCCGATCTCATATCTCCCTCTAGGACAATCTCACTAGAGTCATTTATTAAAAGAAATTACCTCGAAACAAAACGTAAATTCTCATCTCCCCGCGACTACGACTCTGGACATTAGATCACGAGACAGAAAAAAGTCGGTAATTACTTCCCATCTTGACAGCAGTAAAATGACTGCGGTAGATCTAGTGAAAAAAAAAATAAAAAAATACAGCCATAAGAAACAAACTGCTCTAACGGGAAAATAACGGAACAATCTCCTCTTATGAAGTTAACGTCTTTTTTATGTGTTTCATTCGCATCAGGTCCGAAGAAGACGATGTGCTAAAATGAGATGCTAGTTGATAATAGTGGGGCAGGACATGAGGGACTGTGGATGTGACGGTCTCTTTAATGTTTTCTGTGTGAGGTTACGAGTATAGGATTAGTTTTGATGTTTGTTGTTTGTTTCTTCATCTGTGTGGGGAGGCAATATGTGCCTAACAAATGGCTTTTGGGTCATATAAGTTTTACTTTCTCTTTCTGTTGGATTTCTGAATTTACCCCCAAAGAAAAATTTATCACTGGCCACTTGTGATGCTTATTACATGCTTTTTCTCAGATCGCTCTGATGTATTGTAGCATACTGAAAGTTAATTTTTACGAATTGTCTTACCAGAACTGAACTTAATTTACATACGTAAATGCAATTATCATATAATTTTGTACTATAATAATTAATTAATAAATAACTCTTAAATAATTAAAAATAATAAGTTCTGTGGTGGTGCACGGTTTCGCTACGACTGCGGACTCCGATTTAGAATAGACAGTGTTGAACTCTCACTCTCTTTCTCTCAGGTACTTTGATTTGGGTGCGCTGGTGGAACTTACCTTTTAGCGTTGTAGTAAAAATGTGCTCTTAAGGTAGTATATTTATTTCGAGTCTGATTATTAAGCTACCAAAGTATTCGAATTATAAATTGTCTTTGATAGATAGCGCTAGTAAATTACTTCGGAAACGTCATAGTTGATAGAATTCAAATCCTGGAGGACTTTGAGGTTTTTCTTCAAGTATGCTAGTTTTGCATTTGCTTTTTTGTAAAAGTAGTTTGTTGTCATAAATGTATGTGTGAATTTATACGTTTACTTGCTTCACTTGGTATTATAATTGTTGCCATAAAATTTTTTAAGTTGGAATCCAGTACACTTCTACATGTGGTTAAAACAATACTTACACTAATAACAGATACTTTAATAGTAATTGGAGATTAAAAAGTAGATGAGTAAAAAATACATTTAATTTGCCTATCTACAAAAAACTAAAAAATAATTTATTTCTTTGTGACTACTTTTAAAAATTTACTGAAAATACTATTTTTGTTACTTCTCAAAATTAAGAGTAGTGCGCTGGCATAAACATTGGGAAAATATGAAGTGCACATCACGCTTTTAGTTTCGATTTTATAATATTTTTAGGTTTCCTTTTGGTCCAGTAAAATATCCAATACCGATTCAAAAGTAGCCGGAGAGGCAAATCTGACAAAATGCCCGGGACAGATGTGTCAAATGGTTTTAAATTAAATTATTTTTATATGCCAGTTATTACATTATGTGTATCTCGGGTTGCTAAGACAATATTTTTAAACACCACTGTAGAAATGCAGCATATTTCTTGAATCCAGTAGTAATTAATCATTAAAGGGAGTGTCACAGTTACGAGACAAGCACGTTTGTGTTAATTTTGTTGCGACTTCATAAGTTGAAAACGAAAAGTTTCAGTTTCAAACTCATATTTTCAGATTAAATTAAATTAACTTAAATTAAATTCACTGCTTTCAAAAAGAAATAATCCCAGAAATTAATCTAAAAAGAACTTAAGGAAAAAAGTGTATTAGGAAATAACTTTGATACGTTAATAAAAGTATACGTTACTTAAGGTAACAATGCAAAAATTCATGTAAAAGATAAAACTCATACAAATATGTTCAATTAAATTAGTAATCATATAATATGAAATCGATTAATTAGTGAATAAAATGTCGGTTTTATTTAAATCTGTTTAAGCACGTTGATTAATGGACAATTAAAGGAAAACATAAATTATTATTCCGAGTCTTATAATAACAAATATATTTTTACAGATACAAGTTTAATATTGAAATTTGTAAAAATTGTAAGCAGTTGAATATACTTATATTAATCTATTTACCGCTTAATAAATGCTAGTAACTGAAAACGAAAATCGAATAAAATATTTAATAAGGGTGATTTAAAAAATTGATGAAATTTTAAAAGTAAGAATATACATTATTACGCTCAATTCCTTAAAAAGTTAATTTTTACCTCCTCTGGTTATGATGAGGTCCATTCCTCATCATAACCAGAAGAATAAATTATGCATTAAATACTGAATCATTTCTTCCTTGCATAGACAAAGGAGGGGAGGGGGTATTATTTATCACTAGAACCAACTTCTATATTAGCAATGAAGTATATAAGAACATCTGATCAAAATAAAAACCAATTTTTCGTTTCAATGAAAATAATTTTACAAATCAAAATAATAGTCATTGCAAGTTAACGAAGATATAAAATAAATATTTCTAAAACCATTGACTCTTCGAATTTCGATACCCAGCAAAAATTCTAAAAATATATTAAGAATTATTCCATGAAAATTTTTATTGAAATTGATCCAGCTGTTCACTAACGGTAACTTTTCTGTCTTAATAAAGTTCTTTATTAACTATTACATACATTTGAGCAGTTTAGAGAATATTGAAGAGTACATGGATAAGCAACTGAGATACTTAAGTCTAAAGGGTCATCTGCCTAAAAATAAATTAAAAACTTTTTTTGAAGTCTTCGACATCATTTATCGCAACATCTGGAGCCCTCGAACATACGCTTGATTGAAGACTTTATTAACGAAGCATCTCATCAGAACTCTTAAAATTAATTCATCAATATCCATTCACCAAGAATGGATATTAATAAGGATGATTTACAGTGCATTGATTGACTGTAAGCTTGGCCCTAATTAATTTTAGAAATTTCGGAGTCAAGTTCTTTGTTCTAATGACCTAGGAATGGCATGGAATTCTTTATTGCTCCCTTCATAATGAGTATTTTGGGTAAGATTAATAAAGTTTTTCTGAATTAGTAGTAAGGCTGTGATTTCAATAAATTAAAAAATGTAATGATGATTAAAAAATTAATGAAATATTATATCTAGGAAAAAATTAAGCTTCATGAGGAATATTTGGGTGAAATGACTTATTTTTTTGTATATTGCTTTTTAAAAATAATGCATTACA
Source organism: Linyphia triangularis (assembly GCA_963978545.1). Taxonomy (NCBI): domain Eukaryota; kingdom Metazoa; phylum Arthropoda; class Arachnida; order Araneae; family Linyphiidae; genus Linyphia; species Linyphia triangularis. The sequence goes on from OZ021727.1 coordinate 58,785,532, forward strand.
ATTTTTAATTAAAATAACGTTTAAAAACTTTTAAAAATACTATGTTCATGTATTTTTTTTCCCTGAAACTAGTTTATTATATTTTGAGATGATCTTTTTCAGTGGGTTAAAATTTTCTTGCGGAGATTAGTTTTGAGTTATTCTGCTGTAATTGTATTATGAGCTTTATTTATTTCGCCATTTAAATCTTTATTCAAGGATGGTATGATTCAGTGACGTAAGTGGAATTTAACTGCGAAACTTGTTTTAAGAAATGAAACTCCATTCATGGCTTTTTGGTCAAAGAGTGGAGGAAATATTTAAGTTATTTTAAAGTTTTTAAACGATTGTTGAGTGGTGTAAGATAATGAAAATTTTAATAATATATAAATGATATTGAATTGTCGGTGATCTAGTTGAAAAAAATATTTCTTGAAAACATGTTTGTTACTCACGTGTTCATACATACATTTCTAGACCGGAATCGTACCAATAAGTAGTATAAAACCTTATATCATACTACCAATTACAATAATTAACATTTGAAAATACACGATTTGAAAAAAAAAAAAAAAAAAAGAAAACATTTTAAAACTATCACAAAACATATTTTTTACACCTCTATCCTTTCTCATAACACTATACTTCAATTTTAAACTCTGCACCAACATTTCAAAACTTCTGATATATTTTATCCAGTACTGGTCTAGATTAACCAAGATTCATAACAGATGCCAGTCTATTTTGGGATTGGCCAGTGGATTTGCATAAGTACAGAATTTAAAATGAACTTTATTAAGTGCAAATTAATCCATTTCGAAATAAAAATTTTTAATTTGAAAAAGTCGATAAAATAAGATGAATTAAAAACTATTAAACATACAAAGGCATTATATTCCTAAAAACTCTTAAAAAAAAATTCCGAACTTTTTTTAAACACAAACTTAAGTTTTATTGTATCTAGTTGAGCTAAATATATCTCGAAACAAAATTAATATCTTGTTTCGAAGTATTAAAATATTTTAAGTAGTTTTGTCTCAAGAAATCAAAACTACTTAAAATCAGAATTACAACAGGAACACCAAAGAGAGCTATGGAAAGAAGCTGTCACAAATCCAATCTTAATCAGCGTATACCTTACGCTCCTACAGTTTTAGCACTTTTCGTCCCCAAAGCTCAACGTACCAGAACTTTCTGGAGATGCGATATTACCCTACCACCCGTGGTTTACCAGCGGTATTCGAGGAGCCTTAATGCCGGTTGCTCTGCTGGAAGATACTGGGACACTTTGGTAGAAGGAAAAGGAAAAAAAAATATGGGAAAGTAAAATAAAAATAATAAGAGAAATTTTATTATCTCCAAAAGCCAAAAAGGCATAAAAAGGGAGGAAATCCTGACTTCTTCGGGCAAGAAAAAGAAAATAAATGTTAAGAACTATACAGGGATTCTTCACAAAAATTTAAAAAATTTCTCCGGTATGGGATTTGATAGGGGAATGATTTTTAGCACACAAGTGCAGCTGGAAATCATTAAATTGATAAATGCATTTCCGTACTTGAAAGAAAATTTTAAGTTTTTTTTCTGACCTAGAGTTTTGCTCTGAAAGATCTTCAGTGTATTTTTGTTGATTTGTAAGTTCTGAAAAGGAGGTTAAACTAAAAATGGTGGTAAATTATCATCAATGGTTTGTAAAAATTGCGCATGTAATTCATGTAGCATGTTAACATGTAGTTTTGATGTTAAAATATATCTTTAAGTGAGTTTGTCTAAATATTAAATGAGTTAAATTCAAAGTGATCGAATTTTGAATATAAATTGTGGTTATTGAAAGTAAAATGAATCTGAATAAATATAGATTTCTATTGAACAGTTTCGAAATCTTCCTGTAATTTATTGAATTATGGTTATTTTATTGATACACTTTTTTTAACTATATAAAAAGGATTATCTTTCATAAGAATGATTTTTACTTTGTAGTTGGAATAAAATGCCATACAAACAAAAAATTAGCTATATAAATGTGATATGCCTATTGAACTACAATGCAATTAAAAAAAGAAATGCCGAAGGATGAGTGTATTCTACTTTTAAAATCCCAAAGAGGCAATTTCTCATTAGAACAAATACATTTAATTATTATGAAAAGAACATTTTTAAAATAGCGGATTGAGCTGCTTTTGCATGAAATACAAAATTTCGAAACGCAGTTTTACATGCAAGGAAATAATTATTTAACACTCATAATTAATTATTTAAAAATTATATATACATATTACAAACTCTTCCTTTCATTTATATAAAGCTTGATTATCAAAAGTTTCATAAAGGACGTTAACTTAAAATAATAAAATTTTCATTGAGATTTAAAATATAATACTATACGATTCCTATTTTGAAAATAAAGTATTCTTTTAAGGAACCAGTTCTATATAATTCCAATTTCTTTCCTTCATCAAATAAAAACGTGCCGTCTTAGGGAATGCAGTTCCATATACCTCAATCCAAAACCTATAACACCAATAGAATACTAAAACCTCCAAACCTTCATTCAAACCATAGCAATTCTTTGATTTCCCCTCGCTCTCGATCATGGCTGGGATATACGCCAGTATCACAGAAGGCAGTCATAGAGCCCATGATCCAGTATCAGATATGGCATCCCATGACCACCCCAGATTGGATGGCACGCCATTCCATCCTCTCCGAATCCCTTTCGGCTCTTGCGCCTCAATCCTCATCTTTTTTCTTCTCTCCCCTTTCCCTCTCTCTATCTCTTCCCAACGTCATTACAGCATTTTACGGACCTGGAGGTGGTGTTAAAGTTTGACCTCAGTCAATAAGATGGGGATGAGCGAGATCACAACATCTTCCAGAGGAAGAATTGGGATCAGCTCTCGTGATTTTGTGTTCGCGGTTTGTTTCCGAAAACGATGTTTTGAAAGGGGAGTATAGGATGAAGAGAGGATTGTCATAGGTTATATTTGTAGGGTTATGCAAAAATGCATGTTGAGTTGAAAATTGTCGTGAAAAATTTGTTATTTGATAGTACAACTAATTTGAAGCATTCCTTTTTAAGTATTTTAAACAATCTATATTCATGATATTTGAAGCATTTTAATATTCTTTCTATATTCAATTGAAATTGAAATATAAGATGGTACTATAATTATAGCATCATGTTTAATGTATAAGCCTATTAAGAATATAGAAGAATAATGAGGTTTTACTGAGTCTCACTTCCAATTTTCTAAATAACTTTAAATAAATTAGTATGTCTTATAAAAAAGAAAACTTAAAATGATGACAATAACCAGTTATAAATAATAAAAATTGTAATGAGGGGAATAACAAAAGACACAAATGTTAAAGAAATTGTAGTTATGTTTAGTTTCTAGAGAACAGTTTCATGGTAGATGTATTAGGGATTCCAGTTTCAATTAGAGATTTTTTTTTATTTCCATGGCAAAAGGGACACCAAAGTGCAATATAGTGTCAAAACAACAATATCTGGATTACAGTCTTACGATAAGACATGCTGTAACTGCTGCGCACTTATTTCTGGTAGGTAAGAACAAAAAGGATTCTTGTTTTAAATAATATTCAATTGTTATTTTAGCACTGATATTAACCAGCAATTAGTTATATTAACTTAAGATTTGCCAAACCTAAGCAGACATTTTTTGCTTAGTATTGTATGAGCATTGATGAGGTTTCAGTGTGTGAAAGGACGAGTCCATGTTTCAAGTACTACTCCATGAAATCATTACTTATTACGAGTATTCATTATTCAGAAGACTTGAAAAAATAAAACATAGTGTTATACTAAATTATAAAATATATTGAGAATTCTATGGCTTTAAAATGCACTTAAATACCAGAAACATTTATTAAGCTAATACTTCAATGCTTATTAATGATAGGAAATCAATAAAACCCTTGTAGTAGAATGAGCATTCTACAGTCTTTACAGTGATGTTTAAGGCATAACACTAAGTTTGGACAAATGAAATGTTCATGTGAAATGATTTGTACCAGTATACTTTTGTCACGTGCTCCCACAACTATTTTCTAGACACACTAATGTTGCAAGTACAAGTTTTTACTCAAATTATGATATTTGTGATGAACTCTTTTAATAATAGTTTCAGAAATTCATATTTCTAACCTGTCTTTAAAATCTTCAATATATCTATCATTATATATGTATGGTGGTTGACGTATGAGATGGCATACTAATGTATAATGGTGTATTTATTTTCATAGTCTCATTTAAACCCTCTTTTAGCGTTTAAGTGTATGCACATATATCTGAAAATCTTATTTCATGTATACTTTTATTTGAGAAAGAATTCAAAAGACCTTATCAGGTAACTATAAAATTTATGTTTTTTGTCTTTTCATGACAAAAGATTCTTTTCTTTATAACATCATTTAATCATATATTAAATCAGGAAATATGTTTAGACTTTAACGACAAAAAATGAGATAAAAGAACGCATCACGTTCCAAAAGAAATTTTTTGGTGACATTGTAAGCGGGGTTTTAGTAATCGAAGCATAGAAATAGGGGGGCTGGATAACAGTACTTAAAAGGATTTCAGTGTAAACAGCTTTGATCTATTGATCGTAAATTCACTCATTTTTAATGGATACGCATACATTGCATAAAACACCTTATAGGTTCATGTCTGTTATACATTAGTAATGAAGGAGTTCTATTATGCAATAAATATTAAGTGTTTTCTTCATAAGATGAACTATAATAATGTGGACACAAACGTAAAGATAAACCAATTGATCAAGTTTAAGGGATTCTACAAATAAAATCTGTAACAATCTTTAATTGTTTCACTAAATATTGTACAGAATTTATGATTTATTTCATATGTATTGTCACTTAGAACTAACTAGTCTATTTCAAGTTTATTTTTCCAAGAAATATTTTTAAAACCTTAAGACATTCTTATACTTAACTGCCTTAGCATCTCGTGGCTATAAGTATTAGAGTTTTTAAAAAGTATTTAGCCCCACTTTCTTGAAGAGTAACACCAATAATAAAGATACCTAGTTTATCTATTAATTTTTAAATATCCAATAACTATAATATAATCAGACGAACTAAAGAACTAAACTGTGTATTGATTTTCAACTAACTTGTTTGCACTTGTTGGGCAATGTTTCTTGATTTTAGTTAATGATGTACATCTATCACTATTTAAAAAAAAATGCCATCACTAAATATAATGATGCTACTTTCCACAGATATAATAACTACCAATACAATTTATCTAAACGCTTCCACTAAAACGCAATCACACCAGAAATAACCCTCCCACTTCCTCAAAGAGTAACACCAATAAAAAAGCTACTTCCCATCACCTAGAAAGTCAGATATCGGGCCATATACAATGCCTAATTCTCATTCTGGACATGCTTCCTAAGCCTCGCGATACTTTCTAAATGGCACTACCAGCTGTGCCAGTTTTATGGCACAGAGTCTTTATTCTATCGTTTTCTTCGAAGTCTGGCATCTCTGGCCCTCGCTCGTAAATTTGTCCTCTTTTTTTTCTGCTTACCAAACACAAAAGAGGGAGAAAGTGGTCCTCGAAATTCGATATTTTCATCTATGGGTCCGGAAGGGTTAAACTGAACGATACTCTAAAAGTGCCTGGTGGATATGTATGAAAGCGAATGACAGTCACGTGTATTTTTATAAAATTTTTATAAAAAGTTGAACAAAATATTTGTCGATGAAAGGCGAGAGAGTAGTAAAGAATGTTTCATGTAGTATATATTTTATTGCCTGGAATGCCAGCTTAGCAAATAGTTGCATGTTCTCTTAAGAGACCTGGGTTGTAGTCGGTACTATGAGAGAGAGATTTTGTGATCGCGCATTCCTTCTGCATGGGTAAACAGTCGAGGAGTTTTGGAGGAGAGCATTCCGGAGCACATTTTTCAAGGGGGTATGGCATTTCACTTTCAATAAACACAGCGGAGTTAGGGTATTGGGAGATTGAAAGAAAGATCAACTTAATATAGCTTGTGACTTTCAGAAGTATGCTACGAGAGAGTTTGCTATGTGGAATTTATTTTGGAAATGGAGGCACTTGAGGTATTGAAATCTGTCGAGAGTAGCTGATTAGGGTTGGAATAGTTCGAAAACTTATCACACTTATTAAATTGTTCTCGATTTTAAAAATGCTATTTAATTAAATAAAATGATTTCGGTATTTAAATGATGCTAAAATTATATATTTAATAGTTGTAGACATATTCTTTGGTACAAAGAAGTTTACATGGTCATTTTTTGTATATCAAACTAAGTTTACCTTCATTATGTTTGCTGTATGCATGTATTTATATAGAATTTTTGTGTGAATAAAATGTCGATTGAGAATAAAACAAAATTATTACAATAACAATCAATTATCTAATGAGAATTTATCCTTATAATATATCCCATATCTGTCATGTTGAAATATTCCTTTGTTTAGAAACACAATAAACTGTTAATTAAAATTTAATTTGTAGAACTATTTTCTTTTTCTTAACAACACAAAAATTATCTTTATAAATAACAAGACATTAAAATAGTGACATTTGCAAGAAAGATTTAAACAACTATTAACGCGACCAAGTTTTAGATAAGACATTTAAATTTTTATGATGCAAATCTTAAATTTTTTATTTTAGATATTATAAATGTAGTAAGTTATCCAATTAGCTCGTCATCCAAACTAATGTTTATCATCGCAACACTAGTAAAATAGAAAACAGTAATAAATATTTTATGTTATACTACTTATGGTGATAAAGGAAGGCATAAAAACGATTCTTCCGTATTAGCGATAACCTGTCTAAAATGAGTAATCTTGACTTATTTTATTCATTAGATAAAAGATGCAAAAAATGCATGCCATCTAAATTAGATAATACGGAACAACTGTTTATCACAGTATCTCAATATGCCAGAAAGACTGTCATGAATTTTTATTCAGTGCTTTTTTCAGACAAAAATTGTATTTAATACCGATACGGAAGTTTAAAAGCTCAGAGATTGAAATCTTAAGGCAAAATAGATACTGAAAAAAACATTGAAAACTAATATAAAAATTGACTCATATTTCAATAAGTTTAAATTTCAACCATTTTATGAAAACGAACAAATATAAAAAGTTCAAACAAAATGTTTACAATATTTTAAACATTTTATTTTTACGAAAAGTATTTTTGCCGAATGCTTTCAGGAGACATAAATATTGAAACTTGAAATGTAAAATAAAGTTTCTATGAAATGCATTAGTGCTTACAAAATCTAAATATGCACATTTTGACAAAATGACATGTATATTAAATCGCACTTTAAAATGAAAGCAAGATTAAAGTGAAGCAGTGTCTTTTCAGTTCTTTTCTTCGTCACTGGTTAAATGATTTTGGCCCAGATGACTTAAAAACTTAAAAAAATGAATATTTAAGGGAACCGGGGAGGTAAAAAAAATTAAAAAAGTTACTTACTAAAATGCATGAAATTTTGAAGGTAACTTAATGACTCGATAATAATTATAAATTTTAAATATCTAAAATTTATTTAAATTATTTCTTATTTTAGAACATTTAAAATTTAAAATTTTAAAAATGCTCCTTGCGTTTCAATTTTCCCCTAAATTATTCAATTTTTTAGTACAGGCTATTTTAATATATATTAAAATAATTGAGCATGGGTTTTTGATTTGGCAGATTCTTTCATCAATTGAAAGTAAAAATTGTTGTTGCTGGGAGAATTTTTTGATTTTTTCATGATATTTTAATACTAATACTGAAGTAAATTAATTAAAATCAATTAGATTTTAAAATCCATGCCCAATTATGTCCAAAACTGTAACAGGAACTATTTTCAAAAATTTCAAAAAAATATACAAATTTTTAAATCGTAAGGAACAATTTAAATTTATTGAAATAATGGAAAATACTTCAAGAGAAAAACGCAAATAAAAAAAATACTTACCATAAACAAAGAGAAATTTTGTTTATATTATCTTCACGGAAAAAGTCCAGCCCCATAAAAAACACTTTCTGACTTATGTATGTATTTAAAGACACAAGTTCAGGCTATAACTTTGGACAAAAAAAAAAAAAAATCGATATTTTTGAATTTTTTTGCTTCCCCGGTTCCTTAAAAAAACTGAAAAAATAGAAAATAACTTAAGTCTAAAAATAAAATTTAATACTTATAGTTATGCCAATTATACACTTTTAAACTTTTTATAAAATACAAAAAGTACTTACAAAGTTTAGGTATGGAATTAAGTATTTTTCAACTAAGTTGGCACATTTTTCAAAAAAGTTAAAGTCGAAAATTGTTAGAATGTTTTTATAGTCAAACAGCCCCAACTTTACTCTAAAAAATAACTAAGAATCAACCAAAAAATAACTAAGAATCAGAAAAAAAAATAACTAAGAATCAGCCTGGCTATATGACAGATTTTCAATAACTGTTTACAAATAACATGCCTTCAGACCATCTGTACAGTTATTATCATTGTCTAACAATAATTAGACTTCCAAATTAAAAATTATTTATTTAAGAGCATTAATATTATATTAACTTTATGCGGAAAGAAATTAAACGTTAATTGGGAAATTATGTGTTAAATATTTTCTGTCTGGATGGCTACACTACCTAGGAATTGCAAGATCTGGTCTATTGAGAGTCTTTAAAGTAGCAAAGGATCTTAGGCGAATTTATAGAAAACTGCAAAATATTTCAGCCTCTGGTGAAAGGAAAACGAACCAGGCATAGCTACCAGAGACTTTCGGTCATAATCACTGTTATGACTAATAATTTTTTATATTAGCTATTGTTAAGTGGTCATGTAGGGAAATAAAACCAAGACAGTCTCTCTCAGAGCCATGAGACTGGCATTAATATGAGAAAAAGACATATTCTGATTATAGTTACGTCACGGTAGCTGACAGAAATGAACTTCACACCCATGACTAACAAAGTAGTCAATTTATTTTGATTACAAGTCCACCTAAGAAGACAAATTATTTCATGAGTAGCTGGGTACACATATTTGGATTATATATATTTGGTCTTACAACCCTTTGTACTCCATTAACAATTTTCAGAAAATACTAACACGACTGGGACTTGAACGTAACCGTAACAAAGATAAGTTGTTTTTGTACATACGAGACTAAATTCATAGTGGGATCAATAAGTAGTCACTTCTGTTGCAAGTTTCAGCCTGTTTTGGGGGATATTTATATCCCTAAAGTAATCTGAACAGCTTATTTTGGGGATAAATAGTTCTAACAGTTTTTTGTTCTTGTCTTTCCTTAATGTTGTTAAAATCTACCACACCAATAACAATTGTGTATGCATTAAATTGTAATTTATCTTTTAATTATAGGTTAAATTTTTCAAAATACTCATAATAGTCAAAAATAAAAAAAAGGATACAATATAGTCAAAGTTTCAAATTAGATATAGAGTATATTATCATTTTTTTTTTTTTTTTTTGTTGCGGAAATAAATATATTCTATTTTCTTGGTAATTGTTGTAAAGACCCTGTTTTCTAAATCAGCGCATTATTTTGTCATCTGACAAAAACAATATATTGTTATGAATTTTTCCGCTGAGGCAATGATGGCACAGTTTTTAAAATAAAAACTAATATTTATTCTCTTCAGAAAACTCACAAAATTTATTCACAGATAACAGTGCAATCACTTTTAATCTTTAATACAAGCTTCAACAAGAACAGCTTCGAATATAGCGATCATACAAGCTCACTCCAGTAGGTCAACAAAGCGATCACGATCAGCTTTCAACGAAGTCCGAAGTTAATCTGAAAACTTTCCCGATCTTCCGGTCTTTAAATACTAGCGCGAGAGAATATTCGGGAAATTTCCAGCCAATTCATCGAAAAAGAAACATCTCGAAACTTCTCGATTGCTTTAGGTGTTGCCACCTTTTTCTAACCTGTATAATCGCTATTAATAAATAAAATAAGATAAAAATAAATTACAATAGAATTTTAAAATAACACGTCACTATTTACAATATATACAGACAATTTGTGCAACAATATTATAAAACTTCAAGTAACTTTACTAAGAGATCAAACTCGAATAAAGATATTCAACAAAACGATTTTCTATAAAAAAGTTTTATTAAAAAGAAACTTTCAATGTTAAGATGCTTTCAAGATAATAACTCACAAGAAAACCACGGAGAATGTCTTTCTTCAAAACTCATAAAAGCCGCTTTCAAAAAAGAATGCGATCCTAGTACATTAAATTTTATAACTTTCACAAAGAATATTAAGATCTTGGTGAATAACAAAACACCCTGCCACAACAAAGATAGCCTCTAAGAATAATAAAATCCATGTTTTGAAAAAAAAAATTAACTGTTTAAGATATTCTTTCATAACCGTATTAGATATTATTTAATAGCCCCCGAAGGAAACAGAAATTCCGAAGACCTTGTAATAATGTCGTAAATTCTGAATTAATACTTTATGGGGAATAATCCTTTCAAAGCAAGTATCGAGAAATTTCATCAGTATGGGAAAAAATGAAGTTATTCGAGGTATACATTCTTTACTTTTCTAAAGTTATGGGATTACACGCGAGTAGATTTAATTCTGCCAAATATCGACGTTTTCAAGTGAAAGTAATCTTTTCCTTTAAGGTTAATATCGATTTTTGAAGTTTACTGGCACCTTTTGATTAATATTCTCTCAGATAAGACTAGATGTCCTCATTAGAATGTCATACAAAAGCTAGCATACAATTCATTAATTCGATGTTTTAGATCACTATTGGACATGTACACCAAAAGTAATAGTATGGTGAGAGATAGTACTTCATTTAACTATTGTTAATTACTAAATTTAGTTACAATGATAGTAGATGTATGTAATGTTATGGGTAGAAAAACATTGATAACTATGGAGATTTCACAGTTAATAGAGTTTGTATAGGTTTCATAGTCGATAGTATTCCGTAGTTGAAGGTATATTAAACATGCCCAAGCGTTAAGACAGAAATGCTATGAGAATAATTAAAGTGTGTTAGTTATGGAAATGATCTGGGTTGAGGCTACTTAAAATGCGTTCTTATTGGTGAGCGATGAAAAATTAACAGTAATTGTGGCTGTAAGTAGTAATAAAAAAGTAAATATCTGTATAAATTTATAAAAAATATTTTCAACTATAAATATGAGATGCAGAGAAATTGCAGCTTAATTTACTAATTTAGATATATATTTAAAAGTTTCATTTGACCATTTTGTAATTTTTGGATAATGTAATTGATAAAAGTGTTGGATGTCAGTCTTCTAGGTTTAAAATTGTGAAGCTAATAACTTGTTTTAATTTTTTCCTTATACACTACAACGGTGCAGCTGATTTGAGAAGAATAAAACACCAAGAAATGAAGTTTGTCTTAGGCAACTTAAATGTATAAGAAAATATATTATAATATTATAAACAGTTATTATAATTATAAGACGGATAGATACTATGTTTTTAATTGGATGAAAATATCTTATAATTGCAACTAACTCAAACAATATTTCTAAATAAACCCTTTGGAGTTTCAAAATAAATATAAAAAATAAATGCATTGCATCTGCGATAAAAATAAGTACCTCATTTCCGTTTTTCTTAAAAGGAAGATAATAAATACATCGCAAAGAAGAGAAATTTAGTGATATAAGCGCGTTTTATTCTGCAACCAAACAAACTTATTGTCTAACTACTTTAGTCTTAGTTTTTATATCTTACCCAATCATTCCCTTTCAAGACAGAGGATTTGGGAAACTGTTTGTTGCATCTCTAGTTTCTAACAGATTTCAGGAAAGCTTTGAATATCGGGTTTCTAAGAATTACTAGCCATTGAGTGGAAGTGTCTCGTATATAGAAAACTATTCTCTGGTAACTTAATGCTTTTTATCCTGAGTTAAAAAGCATTGTTCTCTTTGTTTCCGATTTCACAAGAAGTGTTTTTAAAATATCGTTATATGTGATTTTTCTCTTTAAAATTTCTGTGTAAATTATTCTCTGCAGTTGCAATATATTTAAAAACAATTTATATGTTTTAATAAAATTGAGTGGTATTTAATTCTTAATGCATTACATTGTTAATAAATGGAATGAAAATTTTAAGTAAATTGGTTATTTTAAACTTATATAACTAATGCAATTCACTGAAATAAAGATACGTGATGCTGAATTTTTTTTATAACTATGGTATTTTAAATATATTATAGTAGTAGACATGGTATGGGTTAAATTATATTAGTTGAGTTGAATGATATTAGCATGTTATTAGTTTGAGGGTAGTTTAAAAATACTTTAGAAATTATTCACAACAATGAAAGAAACATAATATTAATAAAAAGTGATATTTTCATAAGTACTCCTCATTCAGTATTTTTTTTTAAGATTGTTTCAGATTTAAAATTATTGAACTGCAGGAAAAGAGTGACACAACTGATACTGTAATTTTTTTTTACCAACCTGAATTGTAATTTACCAACCGGAAAGCGACCACATATGTTCAGAAAAATCATAATTAATTTTTTTAATAAAATTTGAGGGTCTTATAAAGTTGATAATAATTGTTCATTGGTTTGAAATTTAGGTGAATAAACTCAGTATTATATATTCAATTAATAATTAGATGATAAAGAATAACTGTATAAATCAGGACTTTGAAAATACTGTTGCAAATGAGTCATGAAACAATCAAGCCCAAAGTGCATTATTATGCATTATCATAGAAACTATTTAAATTATATAATAAATTGTAGGTGTCTTTTTGAATAAATTAAAATTTTTTTGAAATAAAATGTTTTTGAACATTAACCATATCGACAAAAGCGGTTTATTTGAATACAAATGCAATTTAGAAATGATACAAAACACAAGTAACATTTCCGGTCTTTTATCAAGTATATATTGATTATTCACATTAAATGTAAAACACTCGCTGAAATCTTGCACAAGCACAACTTTGTTTTCCGCACAATTTAATGCGCACTTTGCCCCAGAAAACATCAAACTTATACCCTTGCAGAGTTGTTTATTTATGACATGCAAATAAATTATCGATTCAAGCAAAGGGAAATGCAATAACTTTTCCTCCCCGAAAAATTCGATAACAGTTTCACCGAAATTCGATCTTCCTTTAGTTAAACTCTTTGTAAATTCTTTTCGCCTTTGAAGAACTAACCAATCGATCTTGCGCATGTAAGTCTCCACAAAATAAATTAGAATTCTCCAAACTGTTTTCTCGCAATAAAACCACTTCAACAGCTTCTTCTCCAACACATCTCACACTAATTTGCTACCCAAGTCATTTTATAAAAATGCTCTTTTTTTCCCCCGTGTAGAGATTCGTCATTTGCCACCTTATCTCTCTTCAAAGAAAAAGATATTTCTTCCCTCTTTAACAGAATATCGGGTAACTCCCGACTCGTACAAAAACACGACACAAAAGAGCAAACCACATCAAAGGAGAAAAAGGAAACTCTCAAAGACGTGTTTTTCAAAAAGGAATGTAGCGTCAAAGAGAAAACCGGTGCGTCTGAGGGGATATTCTGCCTGTTAGAGAGTATATGAGATAGAGGCTCATTAAAAGCTAAAAAAAGTCTTTGAAATCAAGGAGATATTTGAAATAATTTTTTTTATTTTTATATACTTTGCTTTTTGAGAATGAAAGTGAAGGTTTATTAGTCTTTAAGTGATTAGTGTAATGAAAATATTTGCGTTAGATAAATTCATAAATGTTTGCATTTTTAATGGAACTTTATTATATATGTTCCTAATGGCTCTAATATATTACATAAAAATAAATGATACCATTGTATAAACATTTTGTTTTTAATAATTCCTTGAATAATTTAGTAATATAGCCAAAATACTTTGAATGCTACGAAAACGTAAACATTCATGAAAGCCAATATTTATTGTTATGTTACTTATCAGTAATTTGCAGATTGTTATGAACTAATAAATAATTCACAAATTTAAAAAAAAAAAAAAAAACCTTTAAAATTGGATCTGTAGTTGTTTGTACAATCCTAAATTTTATGATAAAGAAAATGCCGCAGCTGCAGTGTTTGTTTTGTGTAATAGTATAAATATATAAATTTTAAAAGTATATTAACGTTAGAAATATATAAATTTTGAGAATTGTATTCTTCTTGTATACATAGTACTTTTTCCATTGTTTTATTAAAAAAGAATGTTAAGGTAATTTTTATGTATATGTATCAAAATTGACATTAATAATTAATGTATTTTCAATAAAATCCAGTAATTTGTATATAATATTATATTAAGAATATATTACGAATTTTTTTATTTACTATATCTTACTACATTAATATTCTGTATCTATTTTATTTATACTTAAGTATTTGATATCTAAAACACTTGAAATATGGATTACTGTTATAACATAATTATAATTCAATTTTTCCAGAAGGGAAATTCAAATTTATTAAATTTTTTTAACGTATATGGTAACGGGAAGCACAAATATTACACTTAAATAAAATAGAACTCAGCTATTCTAAAAGCTTTGCATCTTCATGCCCCCAGGATATTTGTTGCAAAGCATAGAAAAGTATGAAAAAGGACACAAAAGAGCTACGTAGTGTAAAATTTTAATGCAAGCTTACGTCAGGGTTCAATGAAAAAAAAAAAAAAAAAAAAAAAAAAGAACATTTTTATGCTTTTAGAGATGCAAGAACTCTAAGGTTGAAAAAACAGTAAAACCTAGAGTACTAGTTTGCACTAACATTTTGCAGTTTTATATGGAAGAGTCACATATGTAATCTATTTTAGACACATGAGAACCATTTAAAAATTTCATTTATAATTTTGATTAATGAAGACAAATATTAAAATTTTTATTTTGTATGAAATAAAACATTATTTTGAATTTTTCTCCGAAATTATTTGTCAAAGTAATTAATTTTTTTTTAGTTGAATCGCATTCGAAATATTGAAAAATGTTTTACTATACTTACGTAAGGATTGAAATTTATTTTCAAATTTGATGAGTCAAAGTAAGTAAATATCAGTATGGTTATTTTACGGATTTACTATTTCTACATTAAGTAAGAACATTCTCATTACACATGTCCATTTACATTATTACTCTAAAAGTTACACATATTCTACTAATTGTTATTAAATGCTGAATATTTTTTTTTATGTTTGAAAAGTATATTTTACTATCAATGCTTGAACTAATAAATTACAAATCTAATTATATTATTATTGAATGAAAGCTTTACAGAATAAAATGTTAACTTCTTCCAATCATTAAACTTATAATTTTAAAATTAACCACTAATATTACTCATTTTTAGTCACCAATTCCTATGATGTATTAGTTTAGTGACAAAAGTTAAAGTTTACTTTCTGCGGTCTGAATGAAGATTAAGGAATCCCATGTATTCTCAAGCCAGAAAATTAAATGTTATAAAATCTAAAACAATAAAGTTATTGAATTTCTGAAGAGACATGTTGTTCAGATAATCTTTTTTTTATAACTAGAATACTCTTTATCTATATTTTACTACAATTATGATACTATAGAAATATGGCAATAATATATTATTTAATTATTTTTTTTCGTCAAAGTACAGTTTTGTAATAACCTATTTCGTTCCAGGGATTAGTTGTTGAATATTTGGGATTGGTTGTTATAGATTACTTAAAGGAGTATGAATTGCATTTTTCTTTTTGTGATGATTTCTAAATCCTTTTAACTAAAATAAGTTAATAAGGGGGGAAAAAAAAGTGTAGCTGCTTGGGGTTTGGGCGAAACAAAACCACATTTCTTGTGATAACTAGCCCCCTAAGTGTAATATTTGAACACATTACGATTGGGCGTAATTATCTAAACCCATTGTTAATAATAACTCCATGAAATTATAAAGAATCATGTAAAAATAGTTGATACATATCCTACGTTAAACAGAAAAGATACAATAAGAATCAAAAGCAAAATAATGCTTTAAATATATCATTTTCAAAAAAAAAAAAAAAAAAAAAAATCGTATTTTAGATTTTTTTAATGAAATACAGTGATTCATTCATAGATTCAACCTAATCTCGGTAATTTGTTTTGAACTCCAGAGCTTAGCTTAGTTTTTCAAAAACTTTATGTTTAGGAAATATTTGGTATAGCACAACCGTAAACATATAAAGTTTTCTGACAGGAGGTATGGATGCTTTATAGCTGTTTAATAAAAAAAAATAAAATAAATCATAAACATATTCTCCTTACTATTCTGTTCACGACTAACTGACGAATCTTTTCTGCCATATGGTGTGATAAACATTCTTTTTATGTGTATAAAACTATAAAAAGTAATCTTTCTCATTTTTCTTCGGAAATAAAATATTTTAAACATAAGAGAAATTATATTTAAAATGTTTCCGAAATATGATCAAAACAGTACATTTTAGTAGAAATACAAACATTTAAGAACAATGGGAAAACTACCTTTGAATGTATTTATTTCTAAAAGACACTCATTCCGAATTTCGTATTTTTTGACACTGATACATGTTTTTATATTAATCGTCATTCTGCTTAAAAAAAAGAATTATTAGTTTTGAGAAAACTGGGTAAAATATACATCTATTGTTTCGTGTCGTTCTGAAATGTTTATTTAGTTTTGATTTAGAAAAGAACATAATTAATTTTTATACGCAAGAGGTAATTTGATGGTCGAATAAATTAATCACTTAGGCAAACAAGCTGTAGCATAAAATAAATTCTATTAAAGCCTTTATTTTTCTTTGAATTATTCCATAAAATTTGTAAATATAATTTTCATTGCATGTGAAACTTCAGTTCACTTGAGAATTTTTTCTTGTAGATATTTTCTTAATTTCTTTTTTGTATCAAAAAGTTCTTTTGAAGTACTGATTATAAAACATTAATTGAAATCCAAAGGTGATAAAATGTTTTATACATCGTAACACAGCATATTTTCTTATTAAAGATGCTTTTGTTTATTATTTTTTCAATTTTAATTTGATGAATATAAAAAAAATTAATTGAATTTTGAAAGTGATACAATGTTTATGTATTCAAATAAACATGTTACATTTTCTTGATATAGATACTTTATTTTATAAAAAAATATTATATGGTATTTAAATTACATTATAACTATTCTTTGTAGAAAATTATAAAACTTATTTTTCATTTAAAAAAATCAAAACATCAATAAAGCTGAAGCTTTTCTTATCTTTATTTTTTGGAAAATAAATTTACGGCTTTATGCCTTTCTTGTCTGAAGTTATTGCTGAAATTTAATGAAATTAATAAAAGTTCGTTAAATTTAGAGCTTGAATACTTAATTACTTAATTATTTTATTAAATTATACTTAATTATTTTATTTAAAATTTCAAAATAGAGATATTTTGAAACATTATTATATTTGCTGTGATTCAAAATTAATTTTTATTGTATTTTGATGATATTCCTTAAACGTGTGATTCTCAAAAATAACCTGCCAAAACGAAAATGTTATTAAAATAGTAATGCTGCTTTTTGAGAAAACACTGTTTATTATTAAGGAATTTTTGCCTTTATCATTTTTACTATTCAACTTTACATAACTTTTTTGAAGTATTTCTTGATTAACTTCTTTCTTTTAAATTTTGAAAGTTATATAAAATATATATTTCTATTCGTTTGATAAGGCGAAATCTTTAGATATTTTTGCAGTGGCACTGAATACGATACATAGTTTTTGCATGCTTTATCGTAACTAAATGAACATTTTACGGTTGAATTTCAAACGTTATGTTCCAAAAAATATGAAGTGAAATCTTGTAATAATAGTTTCACTTTATTGGGTATGAAATAATTTGGGCGAATCATTGACTAAGATGATTTTAAACGAATGCTGCAGTGATTCTGTGCAGTCTAGTCGTAATTGTTCATCAGAGACTGTGACGCCTTCTCCACAAAAATATTACTTTTATCTTACTGCTTAGATATTTCACCAATCACAAGCCTACTTTTCTTGAAGCTTTATTTTCTATTAATTTTCCTATCTATTTTTCGCTAAAATTTCCATTGACTTGTTTGGTGTGGTGAGCAAAATTCATTCCAATGGTTGGCGAAAACGGAAGGCATCTGATTGGTCCCCAACTTGGTTGAAATAATCCCTGTCTACTTCGTTTGGAACGATGCAGTCATGGAAAAGGCCAAAACAGGTTTTGCCCCTAGAAATGGGCTGCTCGAGTTAAGGATAAAGTGTGTATAGGACTGTGCGGTTCGCCCTCAGGCCACGCATGGTAAAGGTGACGTGTTTGGATCCCGGATTAGGCATTTATGGTTCTTTGTGGTTTGGAATACACTTTAATCTGTAGGTCCCGGCCTGATTAGCCTTCATTGTGCATAACAATAGGTCGTTGAGCGTATAAACCAACCAATTTTAGTGAATTCTTACAATGATTATTAAGGTTGAATTCTTACAAGAATAAAAATAACAAGGAAACAAGGAAGATGTTAATGAATGCTTAGAAGGCATGGGAGGTACATATACATTCTGAGTGCCTGACAAAATTTGAAGATTCATTAAAAATGGTTTTATGGAAAAACAACATTGAAGAACACAAATATTTGAGTTTTGAAACGTTTTAAAAGCTTGTAATCGGAAAAATAGTGTGGTCGTTTTTGATAGCATAATACACTGAGGACTCAAAACATTTGAATGCTTTGAAAAAAAAGTTTTAATTATTAGTTTACTTAAGAAATGAAAAACTGTCAAAAGAATAACTAGATTGCACATCTCTTTCAGGGAAACTTTACTACTGGAATATCGTTGAAAGTTGATGTAGTTCTTATTGACGTATAAAAAAATACTTAGATTTGAAATTTAATAGTAGTAAATTGACACAATTTTGGGTGCCTGTTTAACAAACTTTTCCAATTTGTCTACTGAAACTTTGAAGATATTATTATTTTTTTTTACATCTTCATACCTTTGCAGAGTTGGATTTTGACAAAGGTTATAATTAAAATCAAGTATCGAAAAAACTGCAATTATTAGACACCATACGTCTGAAAATAACTATAATTGATCTTGATTGAATTGCCACAATCAACATCTTTCGAAATCAGCCTTGTTATAAATATTTGTGGAAAAATAATATTTAATAATAAATATTTTTTTTTATTTAGAAAAGTCCTTTTTGACATATAAAAACTTTGTGTCAGTGAACAAATTCAATGCACCGAAGATGAAGTACGTCGAAATGTTTAAATGTGTGGGAATCCTGTTTTACATGGAAATTAATAACCATTCCATTCATTGGGCTTAAATCATCGAACCCTTATAAGTTAAGGTATACATATACATTAGGAATTGCGAAATTTGACTCAAGTCTACATTTTTGTTTTTTGTTTTTAAAATATTCCCGAATTCATTACCATTAAAATGATACCATTTTATTTCTGAGACTCAAATTACTTTTTAAATCACAGTAGGTTTTGTGATCCTGTTTAGTATCATGTTCATTAGTGTAGTAAACTTTAAAAGCGATTTCTGAAGAATGGCATTTTGGTGTTATATGACTTTACGCCAACGATCAACTTCATAATAAATGGTCTGATTTACTAAATTCTAATTTTGTTTTGTAGACAATAGTTGTGAATGTGTTTTCTATGAAGAATCTAATATATATTGTTATAAACACATTTTTTGTGCATATTTTAATCTTAACATTTTGTTAAAAACTATGTATTTTTTAAAACTTTTTATTCAAAAACTTATAATTAAATAAATATTGAAGCCAAATTCAAAATTCTCCATAGAAATATGCGTCAATATAATATCTCTTATTTGCAATAAAAATAATACCTTTAAGTCAATTACAAGTTTATTGATGTATGTTCTAATAATGTCCTAATTAGTCACTTTTATTGCAGTTAGCTGATTAAAAAATTGACGGACAAAAAAGTTGATATATAAAAATGCATCATTTTTATTTCTGATATACTGCCAAAAAAATTGAAATTATAAACTAAAAATTAAAGAAAATCATCTCAATTGTATAAGTATACCTTAAAATTATAATTTACCCTATTTTTTTTCGATATTGCAACTGTTCATAATTTCACATAAATGAATACATATCTCAAAGAACCCAAACTTACTATTTATCAGAGAGAAAATACTGAAAATAACATCTTTAATCTTCGATACCCATAGACGCATACATGTTTTTGTGACATACCCCTAGACATCTTACGTCATAAACAGACCATCAGTTCTTAGAGAAATTGGAGATACAAATAACTCCGCCAAGTGTCTCATCTTTCTCTCTATTGATTCTGTTTGCTTCCGATGTTCTTATGCTAGCGACAAAAAGAAAATAAATGAGCACCTATTTACTATAAACTCTCGATGCCATAAACCGATCCTTTTTCTCTATAGAAAAGGAGATAAGGATGTCCTATGAAAAAAATAACAACATTTATATTACTCTTTGAGCCACATTGAAAAACTGTTTGACAAAAAGAAGAAGTTTCAGTTTGAACGTTTTACTGCAGTTTTGGATAAGGAGACACTAAATAAGAGGTTGCATCCCATTTATTAGTTTTATAGTGCTTTGGAAGAGAAGTTGACTTCCTTTAAGATCAATTTGCAAAACAGATTTTTCAAATATTTAAGTTACAGAATACATAGGTACGTTAAGTTTATAAAATAGTATATTTATACTATGTTTACTGGATATACTATTACATGCTGTGCTTTGCGGTTTAAAAAAAAAAAAATAAGTAAAAAGGCTTTCAAAAAAAGACTATATTTTAAAATAAAAATGACTTTTAATTCCAAACTTACTAAAATGAGTTACATTTTATTGATGTTTGAAATATTTTGTTAAGTATTACATATAGCAATCTTTAAAGTCTTTTTTATGTTTAATAATAAAAAATAGACCATTAAACCCTTTAATATACAGTATAACCACAATATTTTTGAATAGTTCCGATAACTAGTTAGACCTCAATATAAAATTCCGTAGAACATTTTATAAGTCAGGAAGGTTGCAGTTATTTGTGGATAGAAAACGATAATTTATTTATAATCGTTTTTATTTATTATGAGAAAGTTTCCTATAAAAAGATTTATATTTTGACATTTATTATAGCTACAAAACTAAAGTATGCATTTCACTCTTCAGCTTTTTACTTCCAGTTTTCAAGAATAATTCCAGTTTTTAAGAATAAAATTCCCCTGTCATATAAACATATACGCACTAGCAAGAAGGATTACGTTTTATCAGCGAGAATACAATGACAGAAAATGTTAAACATGATTGATAATAATCTTAAGATACATTTAATATAGATTTAAGCATACTACTCATTTGTATATTGATTTTATATATTCTATTTAATAGTTTAGATATATAACTTTTAACGATTGTAACAGATATTTATGCTAAAACTGCAGACATTATATTATAATATTAATATTTCGAGCTAAATCCAATATCATCATAAATAAGTTAGTCATTTTTTTTTTATCTAAACATGCAATTACATACATAAGTAATTTATTAAAAAATTCGTTTATCAGATTAGGAATTAGTATCCAATAAGGAAAATAGGATGAACATTTTTTTTTAAAAATTATATTCCACATAGTTCAAAGAAATTAAAGAAATTGGAGATGTAAATTACCATCTCCTGTAATTAAGTTTCTATTTAAACTCTCTCTCCAGCGTTGAAGTAGAAACACAGACGACATTCCCAGTACTTAACTGTTTCAAAATGCATTCCGTCTTCTGAAGGAAAGATTTATAAATAAACGAAAGAAATAAGTTGCTCTGCTTAATTATAATGCACCACTGTTGCTACTGCGAGACCGAAGGAAAAAAAAAACGCTGCAAAAAACATCAAAGCAAATTTGAAAGTTAATGGTTTTTAAAAATGAGAAACCATTATCTTTTTCTTTAATCTGGAGTTTCACCGTCCACCCGCATGCGAAAGTAGTAATTGCACGCTCCTAGAATTTGAAATATTAAT
This sequence comes from Linyphia triangularis, assembly GCA_963978545.1. Classification (NCBI taxonomy): domain Eukaryota; kingdom Metazoa; phylum Arthropoda; class Arachnida; order Araneae; family Linyphiidae; genus Linyphia; species Linyphia triangularis. Next base: position 58,807,604 of record OZ021727.1, read on the forward strand.
CATGGTTCTCGTGAAAGGAAACACTCTAAATGAAAGCGAAATTATTATTATTAACAATTATGTTGGAGAATATTCCTAAATGGGAGATGCCGCTAACAGGCGTCTGGGAACAAAAGGTTGATTCCCACATTTTTGCTGCTGTCATGAGTTTCGAAAGCGTAAATAAATCTTTAATCATGGTGGATATTTTGAGGTAGTGCTGAATAGATATAATTAAAAATGTCCTCTTTAGTAAGGAGAACTGTGTTTTTGACTCATTTATAAAGTAGCCTGGTGCATTTCATATTTCGTAATACTTAATTTAAAAGTATAATTTCATATTAGTTTTTAATTAGATTTGTTTCATAATAGCAACATTCTTAACTCTAAGTTTTTCAAACGCTTAACTTAACTTTTTTACTATTAAAACCTATACTCTCGAAGATTATTTACCATATAACTTCGATTCCCTGTGTCCTATCATTGATCTTTTACTATTTAAAGTATTACGACAGTCTGTATTTTAAAATTAAATAATAAATTAAACTAAATCTAATTAACTCTTCTTCATTGACTTCATTGGCTTATATATTTACAATTAATTAACATCGTGTATATTTTTTACCAAATATCCCCCACACATTTTATAACTTAGTTAAACTTTCTGTTAAGATTTTCTTGCCGTCTGTATGTTCAATAAATTCTAATTTATATTACTGATTTAGTTTTTAAGTATTTACTATCCATAACTTTCTCTAAATAACATGAACATATTTTTTTTCTATAATTTTCCAACTAAACATGCGTTTCCAAACACCATAAAATTACTTATATAACATATTCTTTGACATGACACTTTTGTATAGCGTGAAAACTAAAAGTGACTATAAGCGAATTAATATCAAATAGAAAGTCACTCCTTACGTGTCAATTCAAAAGATAAGGGCAGATGGGGAAAGACAGAGAAAATCACACTATCTTCAACTTTTACAAACGTCAGCAAAGAAATTCGGAAAAGGAAGACTTTTCGAAGGCTAAATTTAGCGTGAAATAATATTAGAGACGCAAGAATCCACTGCATTTTGATCACGTCAGGGATTTTTCGGGATGACAAAGATTGACTCGTATTAAAGAATGAAAAGTAAGAGATCAACTATGCAGTGGAGTTATTCATTGATGCTCACTGCAATTGGATACTAACGGATTTTGGCATGGCATGAAATATCAAACTATATTCGAAAAGAAGAAATTTTCGATAGTAATAAATTTAATGTAGCTTGGATGAAGTTCTGATGGAAAATGGAAAATAATATTAAAGTTATACTGGCATATTTTGTATGTTTCTGGATTAAGTATTTTGTGTTAGCATTTTGGTATCTATTTATTATAGTTAAATATAAATATATATTTAAAAACGAATTTGAGTTCAATATAAGTAAAAAGAGTAAAACTTAATGATTTAATTTTTTTACAATGTTCATCTTAAGTTGTATTTCATGAATATGTCTATGTAAGATGTGTTTTGTAAAATTTCATTAACTGTAAAATTTTATAACGTACTTAGATTACAGTAAATGTAAATTTATAGGTTAATCTTGTGGTAATGGCTTCATATTTTAATATCTCGTTATATAAGAGCAGAGTGCAATTTATCACTGTTAAAATTTTCATTTTTACGACTGTAAAATTACTAACATTAACTTTAATGCAAAATTATACACATTATTTGAAACCCCAGAAATATGTTTGCTGCAAATTCTGACCTCTAGAGTAAATTTTTTTATAAAGATAAAAATAATAATAATAATAAAAAGATAAGGTAATGAAAAATTAAGTAAAATATTTAAGTAAAGGTACAAACTTAATCTTATAAACAAAAAATTAAGTACACGAAGTGGTTTAATAAAGAATAATGCAATTAACCTCACTGATTCTGCTACATTTGTTATTTAAATTTTTCTCTTAAACTTTTCTGACCATGTGCATACTTTAAGATCACAAATTAAAGGTAAATGAATTAAAAAAAAAATAAACTAACAAATTATTATCCTAACTTTATTTTAAGGGCTATAATGTAATAGCCAAACATTTAATACAATTTAGCACAGTATATTATGTTACACGAAACTTTTATGATGTGATTTGATTAAAATACTGAGTGTTCGTATCACACTAGAAAATAATATATATTATATTTTCTTACCGCCTCAAAATTGCAAGACTAGAATTTTTCAAAACTAAACTTGTGTTTTTAACCTTTACCACATAATTCTGCTTACAATAACAATTTAAAAAGTACTTTGACTGTCAAGTTAGAAATTGAATTTGTGCAGCGTTGCTACTATCTTATGTTTGATATAACTTTGTAATGAAATAAGCTTTCGCCTCAAAATAGTGTAAGAACGCTTTATCCAAACGATTGCATTTCAGAAACTACTTTCACACAGATTCTGTGCAGAATTTCTTCTTCTTTTATTCAAATGTGGCCGTGTCATATAAGGTCTGTTCTTAAGAGAGGAAACAATCTCAACTTTAACTTTGGAGGAAATTTAATCTCCATAAGAGCAAAGGAATGTTCCACTAGAATTCACTTTCATGTAGCAGAAGGGTAGACTGTTACCTTATTTACTGAGTGCTTACGCATAAGGTCAGGTTTTCTTAACTTAAATAAAATCTTGGACCTACGGTAATCAGAATAATGTAAGCTAGACCATGTTGTGTGACATTTTGAGAGCTTTTACGAGTGGTAACATTAGTAATTGAAATAAAACTATGAGTTTACAGTTGAAATACTCTCGCATATTGAAATTAATTTTTAGAATGTAACTATATATATATATATATATATATATATATATATATATATATATATATATAGTTAAACCTCATTGTTACATACATTTATGAGGTGTTATGGTTATATTTACATTTTTGTTGGCAAATAAACTTAGAATGGTCATTATTATAAAATATGTTTTTTTATATTAAAAGTTCTGTTTTGTTAAATTTTATTATTGCAAATCCAAATTCAAAATCTTAGTATTTGCAAGTTTGTAAAGTATTTTGTTTTGTATTGAGTGTGATTTATGTATATTTTTATTAAATGAAATTATCTATTCATGCAAATAAAAATTTGTACGAGAAAAATACATTAAACTTTAACATAAATAAACACTATTTAGTTTTCGTTATATACTGATGGATTTGTTTCTCTTTTATTTCGATGAATGTTCATGCTTTTAAATATCATGTAAATTATTAACAAGTAAAATTATTTTTGCAAAATAAAAGTTTAAGGAAAATTGTCAAGGATGTATATGCTAAACATGCATAAGATGCGTAGTAATTTGTTATGATTTAAAGATGTTAGATACAATAATTAATGATTTAAATTTACATCTATTCAGATTCAAACAAACAAAACGAGCATTTATAACAAACCAGGATAACACAGTATTTGTTAATTTAATTTTTATTCTGTTGAAAGTAGCTATATATCGGTTGAGATTAAACAGACTGATAAATGATCTTCAGCTCTCTACCATTTCAACACACACCACAAAGTCAAACAATTAGCAAAAATAACCAACTCTAACCATTCTATTACAGAATTAACAGATTCCTCGTGTCCCGATTATTATCATAATGAAATTACCGATGTTAATACACATTGATTAATGCAGTAAGCCCTCTTTCAGCATCCCTCATACCAGAAAGAGATGATAATCGGCTTCAAACTTTAATTACTTTCAGCTGCGGCGTCAGGAAATGCGGAACACCAGACTAAAATATGAATGAAACTTGGTTAGCTGGAGGGATTTCGAGTAACTCTGTGGTGAAAGATACATCAATGCAACTCTGGATGTGCGAGTCGAGTTCACGTTTGGATGGCTAATCATTGCGGTGATGGAAGGGGAGCTGTAATGGATCAGTGTGGGTTAGCCATGGAGCAAGTTTCGGAATTCAGTTGGCGTGTGTGTTTAGGGTAAATGTCTAGGGATATTGGAAATATTCATTTTAGGAAAATGTTGTAATAAGCTATGATGAAATTATGTTTTGCGAAAATATCAGTTGATGTTATAAATGATTAAAATAATGTAAAATTTTTGGAAGTTATTTGATAACGTTGGAAATATATTTCAATAATATAGTAATTGGTTTTTAAAAGTATGGAAGGTAAATTTTTTGAATAACACTGAAGCGCACTTTTTCCAATGACATTAAAGTTTAATTTTTTTGATAACGTTGAAGTCGACTTTTTTTCATAAACAAGGAAGTTAAATTATGAATAGATATTTGATTATTTTTATAAAATTTAAAGAGTATCAACAGCAAATGAATTTTTAGGCTAAATATTTATAACTGAATAGAGATACATGTAAACATAATAAAAAAATTATAAGTCCAATATTAATGATTATACTTGTATTGTACTCTAGATTTAACCCTCATCATTAAAACTTAGTCATATTGGTCACCATTTAATAATTTTACTTAACAAACGTAATGTAAACATATAAGTTATGAAAATTCTATATAATTCTCTATGGGGAAAAGTCACAAATATGTATATCTACTTGAATGATTAGTAAAAATAAAACTGAATAAAATTTTTTATCCGTCATATAAATATATATTTGTTATTTTTAAAAAATTTAAAGTTAAGATAAACTGTAATAAAATATATCGAAGTAAATAAGTTTCTTAATAAGAATACCTAATATACTGAAGTACAAATACAAGCCAGTATGCTTGCAAAATTAATAGGCTCTAATCTCACATATAAATCCGAACATAGAGCAACAAGGACCTAACAAAAAGTAACCTTATCTCAGTGCCTGGGACAAAGTATTCAATACAAATCCATTAACGACATCAATCCGTTCAGTGGGCCTCTTTACCGCCACCAGGGCTTCATTTATAATGCATTTTGAGTCAATAAAGGAAGACTGATATTTCGCTAACAATGAATCCAAGAAGTCTTTTGTCACCACCATTGATCAGTTGCGCATGAAATAGATCTTTTGTTGGTTCCACAGAAAATCAGGAAGTGCCACAGAATGAATGCTGAGGAATTTGGTATTATTTTTAACCCTTAGTTCCTTTCTTGATTAGGAAATTCAGTCGAAAATCGTGTCTTATCGTAAACGGAATCGTATTCTGCTTTATCTATTCGAAGCGAAATTTGTTCTTTTGTTTCTTTTAAGCGTAGTTCCGAAGTGATAAAAAAAGTACATCGAAAGGCAACTTTGAACTATCGGTGATGAAATTAATAGAAAAACTCAGAAAGATCCCTTTGTTTCTAGAAAAAAATGCTTTGGGTCGAATTCCTTTCGTCGTCTTTTAATGGGTAAATTGTTTAAAAGAATCCGGAGATCGAACTCGGGATTTTTTATGTTAAGGAAAAATATATAAACTTCTCTTTCCTAATGAAATGAAAGGTATAACTTGATTTTTTTTTATCAACGAGGAATTGGAGAAATCTATTAATTTTGGTCACTTTTCCAAAAATGTGTATTTCATATTCATTATTAAAAATTATTCAAAGTATAATTTTTCATTGTAAAAATAAAGATTTAATGATTATATTCATTTACTAGTTAACATTAATAAAAATATAATTGTTATATGAAGTTTGTTATATGTTCTATGCAGAATTATAAAAGTACATGATCAATTATAAGAGAAATATGAACTGTATGAATTATATTATTGAAATAAAATGAAAGATAATGAATAAAATATCAAATGATATAAATTTAAAATGCTTAATTAATACTTGAGTAAACGATTTGACTGGTATTATTGAATGATGAATAGGTCAATAAATTGTAAAGTTTGTAAAAGTAATTTGTATGTAAAGTTAATCCACTTCATGATTTTGTATAATAAAATACTATTGTTAAATTATACTGCAATAAAAATACTTCCCTTTTACTTAAATTAACAGTTCCATTTGACATAATAAAGATCGATTTGTATTATTTTAATCTAAACCGTATTACCCTACTTTTGAGGCTTAACTGTAAAGGATTGGTTCAGGTAAACATCAAAAGAAGCATCAAGGGAAGCATAGAGGAATCTTGTACAAAATTTGCCGCAACTTTAAGAATTAAATTTGAACTATCACATTGGTTTAAGATATTGTTTTAATTTTTTGAAATCATTGTCATTCATTTCCTTTGTAATATTAAAAAAAAAAAAATTCAAAGAGTTAGAACACATAAGTTGTGAAAATCAAAATATTTTTTTTTCAAAAACACATTGGTGATTTAACAGAAGTAGTGAATATACATAATGCAGTGAAACTTAATTTTTAGACATACGTTCTACCATCACAGGAAAACTAAATACAAGTCCATCTTATACAAAAGTAAGGATATTTCTTCTGTTATTGCCAAGAAAGCCATTACTTAGAATTATAAATAGTTGAATTTTAGTGACATGCTCCTACATTTTTGAAATTCTCACAATTAATAAAAACACATAGCATTTGAAACTACGGAGCATTCTAAAGTTTTTACTAAGATGCAATTTCATTTACATTTTTAATAGATAATATAAACTTAATTGTATTTATGTATAAATTTTCAATAAAATTTAAATGGTAAGTTAACCTTTGAAGGTAATACCCTAAAGTATTACACTCGTGAAATAATAGTACACAAATAATTAAAATTAATTTATTTACTGTTTATTCTCGAGAATACTTACTTCGTATTTTCTTCACAAAGCATCATATTCATCCTCTTAATCTACAACTATTACACGACCTTTAATGTTACCTTTACCCCTAGAACTCTACTTCATTTAAAATCCTTCCGAAGAAAAAAAACCACAATCTCAAAAGAAACATTATAAAGTATCACGAGAATCCCAATACACCAAAAAGAAAGAAAATCGCATTGAAGTCGGTAAAGTAAAGAATAGTACTCTCCCTTCCGAAACAAATGCAGAACAAAGGTTTGCGCTCAGAAACACGTGGTAGAATCTGCCATCTCTGAAAATTGATTGCGATGGCTATGCCAGATCATCTATCATTTCTATGTTCTGTGAGCCAAAGCTTATAAAACCAAGAAAGGTTTGTTGGAGATTTTCATTTGCATTGTGAAGACATTAGTGAAATTGAAGTTTTACGTGTACACTTTAAAGATGCCAGGATATTTTTCAAATAATCTTCCTATATTTAGAGAAAATATTTAGTTTTATTGTGCGTTTAATTTTCAGATATAAGGTTATAAGTAAAATATTTTTATAAGTATAAGCAATGGTTTTGTTTAGAGTGATTTAAAAGTTTTATTCATAAAATATATTAAATTGCTAAGTAAAAAATAACTTTGCATTTTGCAATGAGGATATATTTGAAGTTAATACCATAGAAATTTTTTCTCAATCTTTTGTGATTTAATTGCTGAGATTAAAACATTTTACTTCCTTTGAGTGCAATACATGTTAATTATATATTATTGCTTACTTTAAAATTATTATCATTAGAGTATTAAAATTATTCTGATTACTGCATTAAAATTATTTTCATTACTGTATTACGTTCCGTATATGGAATTTCAAATATTCTTATAACATGATCTAACATATCATTAATCACATACTTGCCACTTCATCCGATATCACTCAATTTTAGATCATTTAGAATTAAAGCATGAAGTGCGTTATATTTATATATTTCTCAAAATGGGGTGGATAAATTAGAAAACTATTAAACGATATTTAAAGCTCCTGAGAGAGAGAAATAATATAAAAAGTGTATTTCTTTATCAGCTGTTTGATTATCAATTAAAATTATTAATGAGAAGTATTTTTTATCTTTTAAAAATACTTTTTATTTAATTCATTCTTCTTTGAAAGTTTAATTTTTTTTTAATGTTTTATGATTTCCAAAGTGTTGGTTGTAAGTATTAAATTAGTAATTTCAATCTCGGGATAATGTATTTGTACCATTAATTTTGAAACCAACTGTATTAATATCATATACCACTGTGTAATTTTTTTTTTTTTTAATTTCTATTGTTATTTACTTCATTTTGTTTACTATAACTATTAAGAAGTTACGGAAAATAAACCGAGCTGTTTTCAGTGCGAGAAAACATTTTATTCTGAATCAGTACACATAAGGAGCGGAAATATATAAATATGAATAGTTAAATAAGTTTAGTTGCATCAATCTCTAGTTCCTAGTTCTAACAGTTCAAATCGTAACAGGAACACCCTAATTTTAAAAAAAGGGGGTTAATAGAAGCAACAATAAGTGAAGGTTTCTATTCAACTGAACTAAAACTACTAAAGCAAAATTCACAAATTTATGTTATAAGAACACAATTAACCCATTAAAGTCGATTTTGAAATAGTTAAAGACAAGGACTTTTTATCCTGTGCCTTGTTTATTTAGATCATTTAAAGTATATCTTGAATTTTTCAGATTTTTTTGGAAAATTATTTTTATGATTTTTAAAAAACAGTTCGTAAAATCACAATTACAATTAATCTTACCAGCCGTCGTTAATGGGTTAGTATGTACGAAGACTTAACATAATTTTGTCCGAAAAGGACTGCTTAAGAGTTTGGAACTAAAATGAAATATCTGAACAAGTTTTCTGATAATTGTGTCACAAGAACCAACAAAATATGAAAAATAAACTGCTGGTTTGTAGAGGTGGTAATATAGATAAGAATATATATTTCTATTTAAATATATATTTTTGCGCAACAACAATAGTTCCAAGCTAAATTTTTTTTTAAACAATTGCATATAAATAAAACTATCACATAAATGACTTTTGATTGATAAGGATTCCTTTCGACTTTTAAAACTACTAATTTTTAAAGTTTTTTGAAAATTAAAAATTATCATTATAACTAGATTCCATTTTGATACGGAAATTTATATTTTTGCTCAACAACAATACTTCCAAGCTAACAATTTTTTTAAACAATTGTATATAAATAAAACTATCACAGAAATGACTTTTGATTGATAAGGATTCATTTCGACTTTTAAAACTACTAATTTTTAAAGTTTTTTGAAAATTAAAAATTATCATTATAACTAGATTCCATTTTGATACGGAAATTTATATTTTTGCGCAACAACAATACTTACAAGCTAACAATTTTTTTAAACAATTGCATATAAATAAAACTATCACAGAAATGACTTTTGATTGATAAGGATTCATTTCGACTTTTAAAACTACTAATTTATAATAAGTTTTTTGAAAATTAAAAATTATCATGATAACTAAATTCCATTTTGATACGGAAATTTATGGCATAAATAAATTAAAAATATACATGAATAAATATTTTCTTGGAAGTTGTTATTAATTTTGTTAAAATTAAGATCAGCAATTTTGTCACCTTTAGTTACAACTACTCTTTATTAAGAAAACCAAGGAGAAACTTGAATTTTTTTATAGGCAAGCTTTCGAGCAAAACGAAATTAAAAATATTGTTTTTAATCGTATTATAGATGCTAAATATTTTTTTTTTATGAAAATGTAATATACTATAAACCCGATTCACTGCGTTAATACTTAATTAACTGACTTAGGCTGACATTTTTTATGTTATAAAACTAACTGAAGCTTACAAAATTTAATCGGTACCTTTTTTTTTTAGTAAAAAATAAAATAAGAGCGTATTACGAAACAACAAGATTAGTTCAGGAGATTAGAAAGTATATTTCAAAAAACGTGAAACTATCAGCGATACAATGCATAAAAGTTGTTTTTCATTAATGAAAGTATCAACAAGGTAAAACAACTTTTACGGTATTTCTTGTTTCGTGTAACTTCATTGACTTAGTCGTTTTTATTACACATGAAAAAATGTTTTTCTTACGTTATTTACTTATGAAATAATTAATTTATTATGTTGGTTTTAGAAATTAAAATTTTACTGAATACTTTTTGTTATGATCGTAAAGCTGTTAGTAAATATGATTTTTCATTACATTTTCATAAACATGATAATGTGTCTTACATTTTATAAGGGAAATGAGCAGATTTAAAAAGTTCTAAGCATTTGCCGTAATCCCGTTACATGTATAGCTTGTGATATTGAAATAGAATTTTTAACGGCATTTTAAAAATTATTCAATGGGAGTACTTAAATTCTTACTTGCAGTCAAAGTTTTCTTGGCATTGATCTAGAAATGACGTATCTCTTAAATGGATTTAGCGTAACTTTTTATGAATGCATTGACATATTTACAGATAATAATTTATATATATATTTTTTAAATTAAAAAAAAAAAAAAAAAAAAAAAAAATTCGTGCATAATCATTAAAGTTAAAACATAGTAAAGAAAGTTTTTTTACTCTATGTTTACAAGAAAATGAATTATAGAGATTTTCGGTTTTGTTGAGGTAACTTTGTGTCTCACTTTTTATAAGTCCACAATTAGTATTTAATTTTAAATAAAAAATATGCTTAAAGAGTAATGTTTTAAAGTTATCAGCTAAATTCTACCGACTTTCTAAGAATGGAATCTCTTTAAAATGGGATTTTTCAATTCAGGTGATTTCAGGTATATGCAAGTGAGATATTAACACTATTCTTAAAATAATATTCAAAGTTGTTGAAACTTATTTAATTTTCTCTTAAAATTCGTTTCATGTGTAGTAATGTCCAAGACAACAAATGAATGCTATTTTGAATTAAGTTGTAGCTCACATTCTACATATGATGCAATAAACACAAATGTAACATCAAACACTAATAGTATTGACCACAGCAATCAAACATATCTCCCATAAACATTCCCCAAACTATTTCCCATTTCCGATAACAAGAGCGGAAACAGAACAGATAAGGGTAATGACCAAAAAGAAGCACCAACCCGAAGTAGCTAATTCATTACCACTAAGACATAGACTCACATCTGCGAATTAAAGAGAAGCAACGTCTTCTTTTCTAGATAGATATCGCAGTTTCGATTCCGCTCCGTCAGAAGGCGTCTTGGTTTAATCTCGGACCCAGATATCAGATAAGCAAGTGTCGACCAGTTCTCGACCCAGTGAGCAGCTTATCAAGCATGAGGAACAAGACTTCATCGAATGCGATTCGGTGAGTTTGGTCTTGGCCAACTAGATCTTGACGTGCTACATCGGCTTCTTTTTCTTGTTCATTCAAAAGAGAAGATCTTTACAGCTTAATTGAGGATTTAATGTAGTTTATTGTGAAGTGTATGATGATATTGTTAATGATTGTTGTGATGTTTATTATTTTGTAGATGTCAAAGTTTTAATGAATAATAAATGAACGAAATGATGGTAGTAAATTTATTTTACTGTGTGCTGTATTCCCCGAATCTCTTTAAGATTATGGATCCAAGCAATGTTAACATTCTATCTGATCATTTTTTATTATTTTTTTATTATTATTATAGCTTATTTCAAATCAGAATATAAAAATAATAAAATAAATGATTTCAAATGGCTTGCTAAGAATTTAAACGACTTGTAACTCAATCGAGCTCTAAATTGTTGGATATAAGTCTTATTTAAAGCATTATCGTATAAATTTAAAATGATGTAGATTTCAATTCATTACTACTATCTTTGATAACTTTGAGGTAATCGCTTGTGCAATGACGGAGGAAGTAAATCATTAAGTAAAATAAAACAAAAATTTTATTTACTTCAAAATGTTCTAAACAAAAGAACATAATTATTTCTTCCAAGAACTTAAAAAACCTCAACTTTTTAAACTAGGCAGCATATTTTATACAAATCAAAAACCAAACAAACATTACAAGCGTAGCAATATAATACAATAGTTATCGGTACACGTTTTAAACAAGTAATTAACACAATAATTATGTAGTCTTATTTCTTGATAAATTCTATATAATTCCAGGTGATTATCAAAATAATGGAAACACCCTATATTTATAAGGACTATTTTACTAATATGGAGTAGGACCATCTTTGGCATGTAATACACCTTGAATTCGCTTGAGAATCGAATCATACAAGTTTTGAATAGTGTTTAAAAGAATATTATACAATTCCGCTTTGAGATATTGTGAAAGTTCCGGGATAGATGCTGGTGGATGACATGGATTTCTGACTAAACGCTTTAAAATTGACCAAAACAGATGTTTCACTTCATCCTCGTGTACCTCAAACCATGTTTGGACAAGTCACGCTGTATGAATAGGAACATTATAATCTTGGAAAATTCCATCACCTGCACGAAATAAAGTTTGCATCACATGATGGACCTGGTCAGATAAAATTTATCTATACTTCTCCCCAGTAATTGTTACTTTGAGGGTGGCAATTGGGACAGCAGAAGACCACGACACGGCTGCTCATATCATGATGGATATACCTCCATTCTTGACAGTTGGAAGGAGACAATCACGATCATATGCTTGTGCAGGTACCCTACAAACGTGCATACGTCCCGTTGTGCGGAAAAGTGTGTCAGGTTATTCGTCTGACCATATAACTGTCTTCCACTCAATCGATTAGATTTTGTAGCTGTGGCACCATTTTAGAAGATATTTGGCATTAACGTCTGTGAAAAGTGGCTTGAAAATTGCTGCTCTGCCTTAAATATTCCGTTTATGAAGATGCCTCCTAACTGTAATTATTGTCACTGGAGAATCCAGATGCTGATTGAATTCTGCGATCACATTGACTGCAATTGTTTTCAATTTAGGCATTATAGACTGAGAGGTACCTCATAGAACACCATTCTGAATATAATTTTTTATAGAATGCGCAGAAAAGTTAGTATATTACGAATCCACTGGTCTGCCGTGGTAAAAATGGCCGAAACTGGTCAAAAATTGACTTTGAATGAGTTGAACTAAATCCGACTGCCAAATATGTCATAACTTGACAAAAAATTAACGTCTGGTAACCCAACGCACTTTGATTTTCAATGAGAAAAAGCACAAATGCTTTTTGATCTCTGGCTCGGAAAACTTGTATCTTTTAAAAGTAGGCCAAATTGATGACATGAGTTGCGTCATCAGTGACGTAATGTTTATTGCCAATTTGGCTCATTTGTGAAAGATGCAAGTAAGCCATAGCCACACATCCGAATCGTCTGCAACTTTCTTAATTGAAAATTAAAGAGTGAGGGTTACCAAAAAAAAAAAAAAAAAAAAAAAAAAAAAAAAATGCTCAGTATTTGGCCAGTTATGGCGCATTTGGCAATTGGATTTAGTTCAACTTATTAAAAGTCGATTTTTGACCAGTTATGGGCATTTTTGCCACGGCAGACCAGTGGATTCGTAATCTACTAACTTTTCTCCACATTCTGTAAAAAAATTAGAATGATGTTTGATGGAGTACCTAAACATGCAATCGCCTCTCGGGCAATTACAGTCCGCTTCAAAACTCGTCGGGCTCTTTCACTCAGCTTCTCCTTCCATCCACTATTTTGCTTTGCAGAGTTTGTCTTGCTGCGCTGTGTATACGATGACTTGACTTTACGCCATACTTCTAGAAACTCATAAAAGCTGAGATGTTTCGGTTACTGTTGCTCCAGTTAGTCGAACTCCTACAATTTAGCATCTTTGAAAGTCTGTAATGTCTGGTATTTTACGTTTTTGAAAAAATCTTAGTCGTATACAACTGCAGTAAAGCTACCTCATAAAAAAACTTGATAGTTAGTATTATATTTCAATGCTTACGAAGCGCATTCTTAAATGTCACTTTTATTCACATGTACTTCTATTATTTTGATCACTTGTATTATAAACTTGTACTTCGATTCACTTGCATTTCAAATGTTCAAAAAGTCGAAATTGATCTGGAAAATAATTTTTTACTACTGTTTAGCGGAAGTTGAAGTAAACTCCATTAAACATTTAAATTTTATTTTTTTATTTTATCACTTTTAATGTTTTAGTGTACAAAGTCCTTGTACACTAAAACTTATTATGAAGTAAGTGTTTAACTATCATTTACTAGGTTTTAATGCATAATGCAAAAACTTTCACATAAACTAAATTCATATAACTCGAGTAAATAAAAATCTCTATTGTTACCTGACAACTTATACTCCAACTATTCTGGAAATAATATACAACAATAAGTAATAACGTAACAGATGTATTACCTGTGAGTAAACTATCTATCTCCAGGCTCGCTAGCGGAGTTAAAATAAGTAATACAAATTATTTTATAAATACTCGCTTATTTTTGGACACTTTGAAGATTGTACTTTATGCCATGCAACTATTTCTGTAAAAATTCACACTCTTTTAAATAAAAAATACAAATCTTTTTCATTAATTGACATGCAAGATAAAATAAGGCTGTATTTCTTTCTAAAAAAGTTTTTTTTTTCTAAATAAACAACAATTATATAAATGTAGGCGTCTATTTTCAATTTTTATGGATCTCTTAGGCAGATATATTTAAAAGCAACTGTGTTTTGTTACATATTTCTACGTTTGAAATAAATCAATTCATTGAAAGTTTTGCTATTACTTTCGAAATACTTGAGTATTCCTAATTTAATGGATAATTTTTTTTTTGGCTCTTTCCAACATTTTGGAAAACTATATTCAAAAAGTTTTTGTTTCATTAAACAATTCTAAGTTTCAAATGTTGTTTTTATTTAAATCGTTGTATTGAATTTCGAATTAACAATGCATTTTTCAGTTTTGTGGTTTTTCTAGACAAAGAATTTTGTAAAGGAATATCCTTGAAAACGTTTGAGTATTTTGCAAAAAGTTTAATGATAATTAAGTCAGTAGTTTTCGAGAAATTTCTGGAAATACATAGATACATACATAAAGGTTCTTTTAAACATACATTTTATATCCTTTTTCATTGTGGACCACCATACTATTGCTTAGATGTGTGTTATAATTTTTTAGTTTAAATAACATTTGTTATGAAGTTTAAAGTTTTGTAAACTTCTTAAATAATTACTAATTATTTAAAAGTATTTAAAGAAGATAAAGTTCTTAAAAAATATTTTTAAAAATTTCGTATTTATCCTTAAAATCGGAGCAATCTTAAAAAACAACAATTTTCACAATGGGATAATTGTGAACAAACTTTAAAATTGAAATTACCTTTGTTGGTTCATGAGGTTTGTAAATAAATGAAAAGACTTACAACGAATAAAATGAAATATATCTTGCAGCGAATAGTATGAATGCTATTTTTTACTGAATAACACGACAGGAAACAAATTGAAACAGAACGGATGACCACATCTAGGACATTTTTATTACCAAGAGATAAAACAAGCTTCATGAAAGAAGTAGAAAGACAAAAATATAGGCTATATACCTCACAAACTGGCACTGTAGTTCCGATACAAATTTCACGTTGCTATCTTGGTTTATTTCCAACAAAATAAATCAACCAGAATGAGGTTTGAAGTGCATTTCTATACAAAGTATTATTTGCTATATTTAATTGATTTATTCAATAATTTCTTTAGTAAAATTTAATTATTGATTACTAATGTTCTTTAAATATAATGTATCATGTTTTTTTGGTATAAAGCTTATAAAATGTATGATTCTGAATTTTAAAACTAGGTACTTTAAAATTAGGTAGGAATTATATTTAATGTTAATGTTATTGCATACTACGTTTTTTGGCTACTTCATTTTGTTTAAGAGCTTCTAAACAACTGTGTTTCACTGTGTCTAATTGTAATTATCACTTTTTTATTACCTATAATACACTATTTTTAATTTACATATATTTATTCTCCTCGTATTTATAAGTAATGTCTTCAATTTATATTATTTGGAACTCTTCAGTTAAAAGTTACCACATGGCGCAACTGTCGTCAAGCCGAACGGTTTACAAGTTTAAATGACGAGTAAATGTCCTCAGCCTAAATATTTCAGGTTTTGTAGACGGTTGTTATAACAACCCTAAGATGGTTTGTTATAGGAATTATAAATGATTTGAAGGTTGTTGTTTGGGATGAGTTATAGCTGCGATTTGTAGGTTTTTGTGTGGTACAGGGTTAACGGAAGAGTATCGTTTTCTTTCAAAGAAAAATACAAGATAAATGATTGAGGGAAACAAATTAATGTTGTACAAACAGTATCGCTGTCATTTGAAACTTGCGGACGATTAACCGTTGAGTTTTAATAATTTAAAATATAAGTTTAAAAAAAAAAAAAAAATCCTAATATCTTCTTACGCTATTTAATTTTTAAACTTATATGTCCATTATAAGAAAACTACTCATAAATTCATCACATAAAATAAATTACAGTTTTATAAAGCTCATGCTATTATGTACAATAAAACAAAAAGTATAGTAAAATAAAATAAAATTTAATAGAACGTGAATAAAAGAAACAGCACGAGTAATATTGTTCCATTATACAATTATGCAGCTTGTAGAAACTGCATGAGAATAAATTTATTCCGCTACAATTTTCAACTCTTATCATTTGGTATTGCTTTGATAGATAAGCCATTGAACGCATAAAATATTGTTTTTGTAATTAAATTTTAAATTAAAATTACCAAAGTTATTATAAAATGTATTAGTAAAATATGACAAATTATTAATTGAATTATAACTATATATTAGGTTATTAAATATAATAATATATTCTCTATATAAATTTGAATGGCATTAACTTCACTAGCCCTTTCCACTGAGTATTCTCCATCCAATAAACCTGTTCTTAACTAATGGCTTTTCTGACTTCCCTTTGGCTAATGAAATACAATATGAATTCAAAATTTCTGCGTGCATTGTATATGAGTCTAAAACAAGTTTGATGTTCTGTTTGAAGGCAATAGAAAAGGTAATCAAAACTCTTAGAACTATGCAACTTGTCTTCCATGAGAAATTAACAACATGGGAGAAGGGTATTTGATTACTTAGCATTAAATTTAAGGTAATTTGAGGTCAATATTTTTTTTAATACATTTAAGTGTCACAAAAATTATACATTGAATGAATAATTTCTACTTGCTTGAAGAAAACTCTCACATTATTTAACAAAAATATTTTTTTTTTTGTAAAATTTATTTTCATTAAAGGCAATAACATATTAATTTCATGCAGAACAGTAAACGAGGAAAATATTACATTAAAATCTAAATTAAAAATGTATAGTTCATTTTATAAGATCTGTCTATTTCAAGCTGTGTTTGTAAAAGCTTTGTCACAAATATTTAAGAAAAAAGTACAATCAATTTAACTATCATCCTCCGGTGCCACCTAGCACAATGTTTAAGGTACATTTTAGGATAAATTAACTCTATTATTGCAAACTAAAGTGTCTTTCTTTGAAAAACACAAAATAATTTATAATTTAATAAAACCTTGAACTCAGAATAATTACTACCAAGAAATTCTCCCTATGAAGTATAAAAAGTAATTTTTAATTTAAATTAAATTCACGAAATTTCTACATTAACTGCCTTATTTTTGTCTATTTTTATCGATTAATTAACATTTTTCAGAATATTCTATAGGAGTACGAAAAATTATGCCACCTCTCTTAAAATTGCCTAGATCACTGACTCAGTCACTGCCTTATTCTGAAATGGTTTAAGTTAAATTTTAAGCGATCAATGTTGAAACTCTTTCCAGTTGCCAAAATTGTTTTAATCAGAATAAATAAAAGTTATTTAGATGTGAATGTATAAATTCACGTTCATTTTCAATAAATAATTTTTGAAACGTACTTTACCGCAGATTTAGCTGTTAGAGATATTTTTATTATTTAAAATTATGTGTAAAAACCAAGCATACGTTCACAACAGAATCGGCGGTATGTTAATAATTAGGCAGATAATAGATTGATTGATGGTAGCTCTAGAATGTATTATAGCACCTATTCAGTTGTCAGTGAAGATCCAAATTCTGCACTCAATTTTCCTGATAAAATCCCACTAAATGTCTCTTTCAATAGGTTCTTCATTAAAACAAATTTTTTTTTGGTCATATATATATATTTTTTTTATCATTTCAATATACATCCCGAATAATTTTTATTTGCATGATATTAAAAGAAAAATTTAATTTTTCTTAATAATACTTCGTGTCTATTAAATTGAAATATTTGTTATATTCGTCATTTTTCAACGGGTGCCTTAAAACTTACTAGTAAAATATATTAAGTAAAAATTCTGCCAATTCCTTTTCTAGTTAGTTTACCAGATAGGTAAAAAATAAACTGATAGGTGATATACTTTGTGACAATGAACCATATTTCAAACTATATTTAATAAGAAACCATACACAGGAATGGAAACGAACTGCACTCCTCTTGATACCTATCTACTTTTTGAGTTGATCCTCACACTCTCTTGCAGTCCCTCCATTTCATACCGGATATAAATTCTAGGATTTCACATATTCTTCATCTCAAAAGAACAATAGAAAAGTGACTTCTTTCAGGGGAATATCTGACATGGAATGAGCGGGGGATTCATTACGCATTCGAGCCGCAGAGCTAAAACTGAGAAGCCGTAGTTCTTCATCTTTTCAGAACTGACATTTCTATATCCATTTTTTATGTTATTGAACATTGGTTATTGGGTTACCATTTGTTACTTGGCGACAGAAAAGTTCTCCTGTTGTCTGTAGGATGTTGCATTTGTAAAGTTTGGAAGAGTTTCTTTAAAGAAAATTTTGCTATAACTAATTTAACTTTTCCTGTGATTTCTTTTAAATTATGGAATAATACTTCAAAAATACAGTTTGTATGGTTTTTTTTACTTGTTATTAAAAGCAATTTATAGTTTTAATGTATTTAAAATGATGAATATTGTTTAATAATAGGTTTAGCTCAATTAAAATAGTCCAAGTAAAATACTTTATTTATTTTACTTAAATTCATATTTTTATGTCAAGATTTTACTTCATCATAAAAGTATAAAAACATTAGACAAAATATTTTTCTTGGACTATATTAATAGAATTTATTATAAAACGGCCGAGCTCTATTTACACCGAAACTTGTCATTAAACTTAATATATTGAGCAAGAATTATTCACTTTAAATAGATTCACATTTTAAGAATAAAAAGTATAAATTTTATCTAGAAATAAATCATGTTTTAAAAGAATAATACTTTAACATCAAACATTAAATACTTTTTTTGAAATATAAACATAATGCTATTTAAATTTTGGATTTAACTTGTAATTTTGAATTAAGTTAAACATATTTTTAGAAACAGAGCCATGAATATTTCTCTCACACCTTAAATACTAAATCCAATTAAAATTTCTTTTTCTAAATATTAAATCAATCAACATTTATTTCATTCCAGAACTATACTTTTTTCAATTTTAAAACACGGATTGGAATAGTTTTATATATATTCACCTTTTTCTTACGAAATTGTATAGCAATTTTATTTAAATTTGGGCTTAGGTTCCTGACATTCATTCACGGAGAAAATTTTATAAAAATTGAAAAAAAAAAAAAAAAAAAATCAAATCTGAGAGACATCAAGACAATAAAAGTTTTTTACCGATTTTCTTTCTATTTACAAATTGATACAATCCCAAGTTGATTCAGTGAATTTCTTTTCTTTAAAACTTCCAAGCAAGAAACAATATAAAATTTGCGATTTCTCGCCAATTCTTGCCGAACTCCGGAAAAAGAAAAATTATTTTTTCGTTTGAGGCAGCAAAACGGGTTACGAAGCATCCATCTTCTTCGAGGACAGAAATTGCTGCAGCTTTCAGAAGGGAAAGACACCTTTGGAATCTTGAATAACGTTGCTCGTAAATGTTCCATTTCCGGTTCTTTTTTTCTTCTCTCATCACGAAGGCATTTTTGTACTTTATTTCATCTGAGACACGATTTCCCTCAGCGAGGCAATGGACACAACCTCAAGCGAGTGTTCTTGTCATTTCTCCAATTCACTTTGACGATGTTAACTTTTTTTTTTATCTATTGACAGTCCTTGTTACTTGGGTCTCGAGAGATTTAGTATTTCTATCCTGGACATTACTGTTCTGTGTAAAATTACTCCCTCTAAAGTATGTAGCATCCAAGTTAGATCGATTAGGTTAAAAATATTAATGCTTTTTTATTATTAATGAATCTAGAAATAATTATTCACTTTCAATTTACATTCCAAGAAAATCTATCCACTTTTCAAGTTAACACATGGCTTATTGCAACATTCTATTTTTATTTTTTATAAACCTAAAAAAGTGGTAATAATTATCTAAATATTTATAATTTACTTTTAAACTTTGAATATGTTTCTAGTTAAAATATAAAATAATGATCTAAATAATTTTAATCCATTATAAGTATACAAATAATTATAATCTACTATACTTATTAAAAAAATTATTATCTACTATAAATGAACTAGTCAGACAATTATATTGTACTATATATATCAAAATAATTATAATTTATTATAATTGTTAACTTAATTATAACATACCTTAATTATAAGTAAGCAATCTAAGTAATAATCATTTTTACGAAGAATTTATGTACTGAAGATTTTTTTTCTACTCTTTAAAAACGTGCTTTCGATAGAGATTGAATAAAATATGACCTCCTAGGACAATCAAAATTTATGTATTTATTACTATTATAAATATTCTGATAAATTGGTCCCTTAAACCTGCCTGAGTTAAGACTGTATTATATAGATCTATGAGGCTCATTGGTTGCCTTTGCTGCAGTTTTTTTACTAAAAAAAATATGAAGTCTGTAAAAGTCCATGTGTCTCTTTTTAGAGATCACAATTTTGTATATACAATTTCATCTTCCAGCTGATGTTTTTATTAAATTTCCTGCTGTCGTAACTTCAGTCATTGTGTTTCACAAAACCTTCAAAAAATTTCTAAAGTGGGATACTGACGAACCCACAAAATGACAAACCCACAATATGACAAACACAAGCAATATATATTTTGAAATTTTCTTAGTGATCTCTCATAAATGGAATTTTTCTATACACTTTTTGAAATGCTTTTAAACTTTATTTTAAATTTGTTCAAATTTAAAACGATAAAAATTTATTTTTATGACAAAGTTATAAAAATAATCCCAATGCTCTCTGTAAGCGACAAAAGGACATTAAAAGATAATTTTTAAATTAAATAGAAAAAAAAAAAAAAAACTACTGTGTCAAAAGGGATTAATGAGTTCAATGTTTATCTATGAACAAGTTTTCATTCATACAGGTTTAATAGACATACCTAAAAGGAATACCTATACCAGAAAAAGATAAATAATATTTAATACACCTGGTGTTTCCATATTTTAATACCATATAAAAGCAACACGTAAAATTCATTGAATTTTATTTTCTATTTTAATATTAAAAAAATGTATTAACATATTAACAAAATCCATAATTTCAAACAATATTAATTTTAATGAATAATGAAACACATATTGATAGAATTTCTGAGCTAATAATGCGGTTTATTTTATGTAATGTTACAACTTTGTATACAACTTTGATTGTGTTGTTAAAAAGTGAAAATATTTCTGATAATTTATGTGCATTACTATTGCAGGGATTTTTTCCTTGTATTTTTTCTTCTTTGTTTTTGCTTTGTTATCGTATTATTGTTAGTATATTTTCGGTATATATGTGCAATGTATTTTTTGTGCTGCTTGTTTAGGATTCTGCCTATTGATTGCCTATATGTATAAAACTAATAAAGTACTTATTTCTATAAAGTTATTTGTTCAATCTCATTTTGTTAAATTTTTGCAACAGTTTGTTTAAAAAGTATACTCTTAAAATTATGTTTTTTTTTTTTTTTTTTTTTTTTTTTTTTTTTTTTTTTTGCATGGGACATTATTTCTCTCATTTTCTATTCCTATAGTACTTTTTTTCTGTATTATGCAGGGTTTAATGCATTAACAAAATTCCGAAAAGATTAATTTTGAAGGGTTCAGCTTTTAAATTCTTCTGAAGTATACTAAAAAATATAAAAGCTCTTTAAGAATTTATTTTTACTAAATCGATCGTTATTTCTTTTAGAAATATTCGTATAGTTAGGGAATTTCTGACACCGGAAGACGTTGCTATGGAAACGCTCATTAAAATAAACTTGGAT
Organism: Linyphia triangularis; assembly: GCA_963978545.1. Classification (NCBI taxonomy): domain Eukaryota; kingdom Metazoa; phylum Arthropoda; class Arachnida; order Araneae; family Linyphiidae; genus Linyphia; species Linyphia triangularis. The sequence goes on from OZ021727.1 coordinate 58,829,618, forward strand.
GAAACTGATTCTTTTATTTGGATTCAGAAAAAGATATATTTATAAACTTTTTCTAGATATTTTTAGCAATTGAATATATTTTAAAAATTGATTTATAGCGCAATGATTCATAGGAACGCAATTTAAATATGTTATTTAGTCTTGTATATATTTCGTCTTATTTTCTTTTTCAGTTATATAAAATATAAATTTAAAATATTTTGACTGTAAATATAATACTTATTAAATTTAAATTCTGTTTTTTATTTTTTTTGCATTACTCATTAATATTTAAAGTGTATATTCATATTATTTTAAATTCATGTTTTGTTTTTAAAAACATACTATCAATTATTAATTATATAAGACAATTACCTTTAATTTTGGTTTTCTCTAAACGAAATATTTCAAACATCACTGTACTTTTTCTAACTAACTAACAAAGTATTGTCATTAGTTTTTTTATGAAATAGTTGTACAAAACCTGCAGATAAAACTGAGGTTAAAAAAGCTCTTGTTATATTCAAAATTATGTTTTAAAATACCAAATATTTGTGAAAAAGAGTTTTTTCTAAAAAAAAATTGTAAGATTGATTAAAATTAAACAAAAAGATTCTGACGAAGTTTTTTTTACCAAATTTAAACTCAGTCATCTAAAATACATTTAACCTATATAAAAATTTCAAACTCGTTTGTTAAGAGCTTTTAATGAAAATTGCATATAAAATAGGCAATTTAACATTACAGGCATAGAGAGAACTGAGTCTCCTTATGGCAATGTTTATTTATCACTTACTTAATAACTCATATTTAAGAATTAGATACATGTGGTGCTGCTTTTATATAATATACTCTAGAATAAAAATTACTTTCTATTAAAGTAGTTTATTGATCTAAAATAAATCTTAAATAATAAAAATAGCGAACATATTACAAACTGAAGGGATTTTATTCGAAATAAACATAACACTCCATTATTTCTCGGTTCTGAAAATATTTCCCAAACTCCACTGCGGGTAATATATTGAAATCGGGCTAACTAATGAAATACCACAGTTTTGTTTATGCAATAGTTAGTGGAAAAATTCTTCACGAATTTTCCTCTGGCATGTATGAGGAATTAATGATATCCTACAAATTTAGGTATCTACATGATTCGTGCGAATAATAAATTGTTTCCTTGTTCAATGCCGGCTTAATTTATGCGACCAGATGCAAATCTCAAATCGGATGAAAATAACAAATGCAGAAAGAAGTTTGAATTCCTGAACTCTTCACTGATGGTCTATTCATGCAAAATAGCACCCGCATTCCTGTTTTCTAACGATTTAATAAAGCTCCTTTTTCGCTCGGAAAAGGAAGAATTTCGAATTCCAACGTCTGTTTTCTTCCATTTACGCGATTGAACTTTCAAAAGTTACGGCGCGGAATTTCTGATCGTTTCGCGCTTTTGTTTGGTTGTTGACGGTTGAGCTTTTTCCGATGCCAAAACGCGAATGAAAAAAAAAGAGAATATATTTAATTAAAAGTCATATCAAATATGTATCGATTTTTTTTCTAATTTTGGTTTTGACGTATTCCTTTGTATTGAGTGGGTAGATATAGCAAAGGGGTTACGTTTGAATTTTAGACGGCATACTTTCCATAAATACACTTGAATTAATAATAAAATACTTTTTTAGTTAAGTTTACAAAAGAAAATGATTTCCATATTGTATTTGTTACTTAGAGTTCTCTTTCCTAAGAATATGATTAAATTTCCTTTTAAAATCATTAAATACTATCCTTGAATAAAGTTTGGAAGTTATTTATTGAATTCTGATCGTTTCGCGGTAGTAAGTATAGTGTAGTATTTTATTAAAAAATATTGTAGAGTATGTTCACTCGCTAGTCAATATTTGTCGTTATAATACGCTAGAAATATTTTAGATTAGAAAAACCCAGAACTGATAAATATTCCAGTATATTTAATGTAAAAGTATATAAAAAAACTAAGAATTTTTTTTTATTAAGACAATATATATCACTTATGTTTATTTTAGATCAGCGTCAGCCACTAGGTGGCCGGCGGGCCAGATTTGGCCGTTGACAGATATTTCTGAGGTCCGCCGGCTCCACAAAAGATTAAAAAAAAAAAAAAAAAGATTTCGTGGTATGGACTTTCTTTTTACTTAAATGTAATTCATCCGAAAGAATATTTATTAGCTATGTAGAACACAGTTCTCCATCACGTATCTGAAGAAACTATGCAAGGTGGTTTTCATCAAGAATTTGTTGCAGTCAGTTTAATAAAATTGACTGCAACAAATATTCCAAAAGACATCGACTCACTCCTAAAATAAACTGAACGATTTCGATCAAAATCGTCTCACAATGGACAATTCACGCATTTTTAAAAAACGAGTGAAATAAGTTTATATTTATGAAGAATTTATTTCTGATTCCAAATATTTAAACAAAAGTTCTTTAAAAAAAATTAGTTATTTAAATAATAAGAAAAGAAAATGCCCCAAAACCGAGCCAAAACTAATCCGATCAAAACATACAGAAAAATCTGTGACATCGAAGCTTCCTTCTGTTTCTTCGGTTATCGTGAGGTTTCTGCCGTATAGTAGGCGTTGGTAGACTATTGCCATATCCCGTACTGGTTGGCACGATTTGTGAGAAACTTGCAAATCTGGTTTCCGCTGCCGCATTTTAAGCCGAGATGTTTGAGAAGCCAAGACGTCACATTCAATTCGAGCCGAATGAATCATTTTTTCGCCAACAAGTAACAGGGAAACTTTGATTGTTAAATAAAAAGAAAAAGCGCATTGATCCGAAATTTTTCTGTTTATGGCCTTTTTGAAACAAAATTAAATAAAAAAAAAAAAAAAAAAAAAAAAAACTAAGGGTGTGGAACATTGCATAACTTTCAATTACACTATAATTCTGAAGTGGATTTGTGTCATTTACCTTTTGAATATTTTCATTCTTCATTTAAAATAAATGATCAGTTTGGCGATAATTCTTGTACATATCGAACCAAAAAAAAAAAAAAAAAAAAAAAAAAAAGATAAAAAATGGTGATTTTGGCGATATACTTTTCGACAATCCTTATATTATCCTTTATTATAAGTGAAACTGGCTAGATAAGAAAAAACGCACAACAAATTTGAATGTCGCAGGTGTCAATTTGTTGGGAAGTTATGCTGACCACATACACATATACACACACAGAGACAGACATTTTTTCTAGATCACTTTTTGAAATCAGAATGTTCCAGAACTTGGAAAAATGAAAAAAAAAAAAAAAAAAAAGTAAAAATGGCCAGTTAGGCGATATTTTTGCGATAATTCTTATATAAGTTTTTAAAAGGAAAAAAAAAAAAAAATCTCTACCAAAATGGGGATTTTGGCGATATACTTCACGATAACCCTTATACGTATTATCATTTATTATAAGTGAAACAGGCTAGTTAAGATAAAATGATCAATAATGAAGTTTGCTCAAGGAAAGAAGATTCTGTTTTGGAGACATTCGTTTTTTAACTTTTTACGCCATTAAAACATTTTTACTGAAATTTCGGAGATGGGGATGTTTAGAACACCTTAAGAGGCATTACACAGCGATTTTGAACAAAATCGTAAGAGCCGTTTTTTAGCAATTACTGCAAAACATGATTTTTTCAACGGCAGCTACCTTATGCGCATGCGCGATTTTGATGAAAACCTTAATGGTAGGTCCCATGGCCGCCACTAACCCTCATACCAAATGTGAACATCGTAGATCAATTCGTTCCACACCACGATAACCCTTATACGTATTATCATTTATTATAAGTGAAACAGGCTAGTTAAGATAAAATGATCAATAATGAAGTTTGCTCAAGGAAAGAAGATTCTGTTTTGGAGACATTCGTTTTTTAACTTTTTACGCCATTAAAACATTTTTACTGAAATTTCGGAGATGGGGATGATTTTGAACAAAATCGTAAGAGCCGTTTTTTAGCAATTACTGCAAAACATGATTTTTTCAACGGCAGCTACCTTATGCGCATGCGCGATTTTGATGAAAACCTTAATGGTAGGTCCCATGGCCGCCACTAACCCTCATACCAAATGTGAACATCGTAGAGCAATTCGTTCCACACACCCGCCCGCCCGCCCACCCACCCACCCACCCACCCACACCCACACACACACCCACACCACCCACACACACACACCCACCCACCCACCCACCCACCCACCCACCCACCCACCCACCCACCCACACACACACACACACACACACACACACACACACACACACACACACACACACACACACACACACACACACACACACACACACACACACACACACACTTTTTCTAGATCACATATTTGAAATCAGGGTGTTCCAAACCGTGGAGAAATGCAAAAAAAAAATCGATTTTTTTTTTTTTTTTACCGAATGCTATACTTTCATTACCCTATGTATATATATATATACATATGGGTTATTGAAAGTAAAAAAATGCGGGAATTGTCAATTGATATCAACTGAAACAGCGTAATCTGGAAGTACAGTTTAAATACTTTTAATGAAAGTTATGTCAAGTCGCATTGTCACTTTGATATACAATTTTCGCTTCTTTTTTAGACTTTTCAATGAAAACTATTTTTTTTTTATTATTTGAGAAAAAAAATATCAAATATCAATTGTAATTTCATTAAGAAAAAAAAAATAATAATATTTTCCCCCAGTTTTCAGAAATGCTGAATATTATTAAATCAATAATTATTAAAGATACAAATTTTGGTGTATCCGGCCCGCAAAATGCACCAACCTAAGTCATTAGGCCCGCCCCTAAGAGTTGTGGCGAACGCTGTTTTAGGCTATAAATCTATGATAATAACGCAATGAAAATATATAATGATGCAAAACTCCCGAAAACTCTTATTACTTCGAATCAAATGTAGAGATAAAATTAAACTGAGAAATATACACATATTTCATTTCATAAAAGTTTTATTTTCATCCTGATATTGTTAAGAATTTTTTTGAATATAAAGGACGGTAGACTATACCTATTTCATATTTTATTTTATCTTATATGTATGTTTAATGATAGAAGTTAGAGAGTTGTGGCAACAATTAGAATTGAGTAAGTGTTTTCCGATATATAACAGAAGGCAAGATTAAGTTTTCTAGACCTTTCAGGAAAGTTGGCAGGTTAAGGTATACATATACGTTGGGAATCGCAAAAATTGACCCAAACAGGCATTTTTGTTTTTTCATTCAAAAATGTTCTCCAATTCATTATCTTTAAAATGATACCAATAACTTACTTATAGTTTTATTACATGCAATTTCGTAAAGGTCGAAGTTTAAAACATATTGGAAAAAAGAAAATGTCGAAAACTTTTAACTCAATTTCTGGAGAACTGCTTTTCATTGTTGAGAGAATGTACTCCAACGGTGATATCTTAAGAGTTAATTAATTGATCTTTAAAATTTAAACTGTATTATTTAGATAACATTTTAGAGCACGGGCTCTAGCTGTTTACAAAAAATTTGGTAAAAAATAGGTTTTTTTTATGTATTTTAGAATATTTTTATTTTTGGAAAAATTTAATTTTTTCTAGTATTTTTCATGTTAAATGTTAAAATTTAAAAAATATTTAAGTTATGCATTATATTTTGCTTGGACCCGTGTATCAATAACTTGTTTTTAAGTTCCAGTAAGAAATTTGTTTCAAAATTAATTAGGTATTATTTTATCAACGTTGCAATTAGGCCTTAATTAGTGAATTAAAATTCAATTAAATAAATATTTTATTTTTTTACTTTTGTTACTGCAAATACATTACATTTTTTGCTTTTGTAATTTTCACAAAAATTTGAAACGCTGGCATAAGAACTAAAAAAAATAATTGTCCAACGTATATGTATACCTTAAGTTAGATAAGATGGCGAAAAGTTGGAATCAGTTTTATTGCGAGTCGGAGAGTGATTTGAATAGTTTGTATTTGCACTTACTTCTGGAAATTGTATTTGCACGGAATTTCTTAAGTGAGTTTTCGTAGTTTTGATGGCTGGTTACTAGAGGAATTATGCAAGAACAAATAATTATATTAGATATGATGAAAGCTTTGATCTCCAAGTAGAAATCTACGTCCAATGATATTAAAGGTGATAAGAAGAGCCACCTTTTTGTCTTGATGCAGCTTATGGAGAATGTCTTTTAAACGATGAAAGAAATGGAAGCATAAAAGGTAAAGAACGAAGTCGGTGAAACATTTCCTCTATGGAAGAAAATGATTCCTATATGGAAGAAGGCAAAAGGGAATTGGAGATAAGTTTGAGAAAGTTAACGGAGAATTTTATTGCTTGGAGAGAACTCCGATGTTTTAAAAATGGTGAGCCGGTGTAGTATTTAGTTTCCCCCTGCATAGTATAATAATTAACTGATGTTGATATATGCAGATATTATTTTAAATAATGATATTTGGGTGTTTTTTAATTTACTTTTAGTTATCTAAGTCTGAACAATAAGTCCTTTCCATCCTAATTATAGTAGAAATTATCTTTTACAATCAGCTGGCCTTAATAATTCGATAAATATCTAGAAAAGTGTTGGCTTTAAAAAGATATTGGTGGTTATTAGTATATTTAGGTAGTTAATTAAAGATGATTTTGTAACACTTTCTACGATACTAACAATGTTCAAGGATTTGAATAATCTCTAAGGATAAGATTAAACTATAGATAAAGTAATTAGTTCTTTTAATATTTATGTTGTAATAAACGCTTTTAATAAATGCCCTAAAAATAAGTAGTGCATTTATTAAGAGCATGTAATTTTTTTCCTTCACAATTTATTTTATTTGCCAAATGTAATGTTGTTGTGACCTATTAAAATTAAAAGCATTCATTTTTACTATTTTTGAATTTATTACGTTCACCCTTTCATGGCTTGCTTCTGAAAGTAATTTTTTCGTCCATCCAATTCACATTAAGGTGTTTTAATCCCAGTTATGTTTTTTCATTAATGTTGATTAAATATTGTTTTATTCGCGTTTACGTAACTATGTGCTGCCTATGTGTTATGCAAGTAATTTCTTTTAGATAAGGTATTATAAGATCTGGAGTAAAACTAAATTACAAATTAAGAGTGAGTTATAATAAAGCATTTGAAAATATTGGTATTTAAATTTTTGTAAAATATATGTATTCGAAAATTTTATTTCATGAATTGCATTCTTGTGATATCCATTAAATTAATCTAGTAGTGCGGATCAAAAAATGAAATAAAAATACCAAATAAAATGTACTTTAAACGACAATGAAAGATGCTTGAAGCAAAGGAAGATATTTTTGTAATTTTTGATAAACGTGCTAAATGACTAGAAAGAAAGCCGGAACAAATAAACAAAACAGAAACAATCTTTCTCAGTAAATATAAAAGTCCTTCCATTACCCAGTAAACGACAAATAAAAGAAAGAAAGAAAAAAAATATTTCCTCCGTTTCTAATTTTCTGTCCTCGATAATATATTGGACCATTCAAGCTGTTATCAGGGCAAAGAAATAATTTCTGCTGAATTTCATACCTCCAGTTTCTTTTTGAGTGGTATTTTTCATCGTTTGCCTCTTTCTGCATTCTTTTACGAATTGCTGCATGCCATGTGAAATGACGTCATTTGTCAAACCCAGGGAAAATGGAAATTGTTAGTAATACTTTTCCTCGCCAAATAGTGATTTAATTTTTTTTTATGAGAAATTTATTTTTTTCTACTTCCACTCTGACGTCATATTACTTTGAGTAATTTTGAAATAAATTGTTATCTTTTAGAATTGTTGCTTTTATTTTCACTTTTTAAAGACTCGCGTTGATAGTTTAGGAAGAGGAATTGACTTCGGAAATCAATTATATGTGATAAATACAAGCTATCTTTTTTTAAATGCATAACAATAACTTTGAATTTAAGCAATAACTTTTCCTAAAGTACTACTTTGTTATGAAGAAAATAAGGAAATTATGTGTGACATATGATTAAACACAACATTTTGAACGATACAATCATGTTTATTTTTAGCGAGTTGTTAATGGGTGTGGAAACATTGACTTTTTAATAACATTTAATTAAAATTGATTATTTCGATTTATCAACTTATATAAACATTATTTTCCACAACCATTTTCTTAAAAAGTTGCCTAAATTTAATTTCAACAACGTTACATTATTATTTTCGATGCTTTCACTTCAATTCGCTTTGATTGTTATTAATAGTCTTTTTAATATCATCTTATAGTCATGAAATGTTTCGACATTAAGTATGATTTTGAAATTTATAAAATCTCGCTTTCAAAGAATTTTTTTAGCTAATTTCTAGGTACTAATTTATTTGTTGGGCACAAAAAAACTACTCATAACATACGCTTAAGTACATTTATGTATAAAGAAGAATAAAGCAATATATTTTTTTCTTTGCCTAAAAATTATGTAGTATGATACCATAAATTTATGTTGGGCTTTTATATTTTATTGTATATACTGGTTAATTTTAATACTTCAAAAATATTTTATGAAAGCTTTGGAACTATCGTAAATATTAACCATAGATTCTCAAAGATTTGATATTTTATTCAAAAAACTGTTTTCTATTGCATTGTTTTTTATATTTATATTTATGCTCCCCGCTTTATGCACATTAAGTTGTATACACTAGTTTCACAGATTTTTCGATTTGAATGTGACCTCTATTATACTTAAAAATTTGAAGTTTCGTACATAATAAGTAGTTTTGGCTTTCTTATTGCGCTTTTAACCAACAGAATGTTAAAATTGTAATTATTTTTCGATTAATTAATTAATTAATTATTTTTCCTTTTAGCTTTGTAAAATTGTTATAATTTGTTTTACAAAGCTACTTCTGATAGGCTTCGTGCTTTGAAATTTTCAGCGTAAGTAATTCTTCTGACCTTCTAATTGGCTTTCCACAAAGTCTTAATATATTCTTTGAAAGGGGTCAGGGAGGGAAGGGTAGTATTATTTTGAGTAGCGGGGAATTGTTTTTGTTTCTCGTCAAGGGGGAATCTAATAGTTAAGGTTTAAGTAGCAATTAATCTTTAAGAAACCAAAGCGAAATTATGCTTGCGTGGCAATTAACCTTTCAGCGAGTGAAGCGAGCCTGTTTCGCAAAACGTCAAAAGCTGGGATTTAAGCACTTTGGCAGATCTCCGCAATGTGAGTAAACGCTACTAGTCAATACAAAGTGAACTTTAACAGAAAATAAATTAAAGCTTTAGTGTTAATTATTTAAATTAAGTTAAATAAAAAGCTTCTAAATTTGAATGATAGTATGCAATCTGAAAGTTTTATTTAATAGATACATTAATAGCATTTTTATAGAGAAAGAATTTTGAATAAAGCGTAAAACTGAAATGTATGATTTTTTTTTTTTTTTTTAAATTTTTTAATTAATTTTAATTTAATAATTTTACAGTCTCAATTTTAAAAGTATTTTTTAACTTAAATGTTAAAACATTTACTCCTTTTCTTGTCATGTGAAGTTAATTACTTAGTGATAAATTAAAAACAGGATTTAATTGATGATTAATTTGGCCCATGCACATTTAAATTCATTTCTACGACTAAGTGGTTTTATCTGAATTCTTTCAAAATAACATCCTATACACTATTTCTAAAGATTCTTTGAATTACACAGAATTATATTTAGTTCATTCCAGCATAATAAAATACATCAGAGAAGTGCCGTTTTATTGCAATACATTAACGTTCCCCCTAAGTAACAGTTCTTTTAAGAACTTTAAACCAACTTTTTTAAGCGGTGCTATTCTCAAAGACCGTGATTTTTTTTACCCACTCCTGTAATCACACATTTGTATGCAAGCAGCGCAAAACACTGAGAATAAAAAAACCTCTCGAAGTAATGGAAAAATATATTTTGAAAGGGACATCGGAGGTAATTACAGTTTTGCAGCTGAATGCAGAAGTTATATTGGAATCAGGAATGCATCCGTCATCCTGACAACTTTATTGACAAAACGATGTGAAGGATATTGATTTTAAAATAAAAATGCAAATATGAGAGGAAAGTGGAGAAAAGTTTTGGTGAGAATGATAAAAATTACTGAAGCTGACACGGAACCGAGAGACCATTTCAGAGTATAATGAGAAGCGTACGATTAAGAATTTTTCGATAACGTGCCTCTTCACTGTATCTATTCACGGCGCTTCCATTCTGTGAATGCCAAACATGTGTGTTTCAAAAGTTTGAAAAGTGCTTTATTTAAGGTAGTTTACAAAGCTAGGTTGTGTAAAACATTTTAGATATGCTGTACTTGTTTTAAAAAACTGATTATAGTATTGTATCGTATTGATAAAATATATAATTTTGATTGTTATCTTGAACGAAGCAATTTCATGGCAAATGCTTCTAATACATGCTACCTAGGAATGAATATAACTCTCTAGTAGTAGTATTTGAAGTTTTGTTGTTCTTCAAATATAAAATATTTTAATTAAGTAAGGATATTTTGACGGTTGAATAGTAAAAGGTTATAATGGGAATTTTATCAGAGAAGAATATTATTATAAGGTATTTTACCATGATCTTAGTTAAAGTTTATGAATGAAACATCTGATGTCTGCTCATTTAAAATTTCACTTTTATGTTGTTGAAATAAGATGTAAAATGTATTACCAGAGAAGTATAACTAAACTCATATTATAAGAACATATTAGATGTCTTTATACTGTATCTATAACTTATTTATGTATAATTAATGAGGTCTTGATATTACACATATAAATGAATGTTACCTATGAATAAATGAAATTCTCTAGTAATATTTGAAGCATTGTTGTCTCCTTAAAAATAAAGTATTTTAATTTAAGTAAGAATCTTTTGAAGATTGAATGTTAGAAGGGTATTGTGGAAATGTTTTTACAGAAGGAGATTATTACATCACCTTTTCCAATGATGTTTGTCAAAGTTGATGAATAAACATCTGATCTAGTCAAATTACACTTTTGATGTTATTTAAATAAAAAAAAAATGTAATACCATACATGTATAACTAAACTCTTTTTTTAAGATCATATTAGAGCCTTATTATCATTATATTTCATTTTAGTTAATAATAATATAACATAGCAAATATACTTTAAAAATATGTTCCCTAGTAATAAATGATAGTCAAGGACTCATTAAATATACATAAATAGATTATATTCAGCATATAAATATGCTGAATATATAATCTATTTATGTATATTTAATGAGTCCTTGACTATCATTTATCCTTATGGAACATTTATTTAAAGTATATTTGCTATGTTATATTTTTGTATAAAAATTATAAATTATTAATTAAAAATTATAAATTATAAATTAATAATTTTGTAAATAAAGTATATTTTGCTATGTTTCATTAACTAAAATGAAATACAATGACAAATCTATATTTAAATAAAGAACCATTGACTATCATTGATTATTAAAAACATATATTCAGAGTATTATGGCAATTTTATATTATCATTTATTACATTTAAATGCGATGTCATATCTATATTATAATAAAGAAAGTTCATAAAAATATGAATTTATAAAAGAGGTTTATTAAAGATATGATTATTACTGAATTTTATATATTATTAGCTTCAAATAAATTGGAGTTATATCTTCATTAATTACAAAAAAAAGTATACTTAGGGTATTGTTTTACTAGGAAAACATAATTAACTATTTCAAATATATCAAATATATCCTCCAGAGAATAAATTTCTAAAAATATAATTACTAACTTCCCTCGGTCTCTGGCCATCATAACTAGCTCTATTCAAATTACTTTCAAGGCGGACTTAAGAAACTGACACCTTTTCCCAACACATAACAATTCCACCTAGCATATCACTTTATTCAGAATAAAGCCAGCTCCAGTATGAAGTCTTCCCCTATCTTTTGTCCTTGTCACAGTTGACTGTGGAAATGAACTCCATTCTCTGTTTCAATTCTAAAGGGGAAGTCGTAAGTAAAAGAAGAATTTTATGAAAAGAATCGTGAATATTTTCGTCAAAGGAAATTTGAGTTGCGTAAAAGGGGGTGGGCGGTTCTAATAAGTGAGATTTTTCTACACTTACCGTCAACTGTAATTTATTTCTGCCATGATGGATGGAGTAGAAGGTGTCGTTGGCGTATCTGCATTATTTTTTTTTCGTACTAGTGCTTGAAAGGCGAGGAGTTGAATTAACGCATTTATCATACCGGAATGAAGTCTGTCTCTGACGATATTCTACTTTATTTTGTGAAGAGTAATTTTGTGGTATATACGAAGGATGCTTTTTTTCCCTGACACATTTTTTGAAAAAAATATACTCAAAATCTTTTCCGAGGTTTTGAGGAGAGAGTTGGGGTTTAAGGTAATGTGCGTGCAGGGTATTGGTTTGATAGAATAATGTATTTTACGTGTAAAATTTCGAGGAATATTTTTTATTTTGTTGCGTTTTTGTAAAGTCTGGTGTTGCCCAGTAGATTAGGATTAGGAAGAAAAATATTATTTTTGATCAATAAAAACATTCACAAGTTTAAACGTGTCATAGTTTATTAGGGAAGAAATTCGGGAAATATTTACAATGAGTTATAGCGTCGATTAAAATACAAATTTCGTAAGCAAACACTACGCTAACTTCACTTGCACCTTTTTGTATTTAGGAGGACGATATTAAAAAAACATTTGAATTAAATTCAGTTGAACAAGATTATGGATTTCTTTAATATAAGAGATTTTCTAAATGGAGACTCGACGGTACTGTTGCTGGACTTATAATAAAATGCTTAACAGTCTGTAAAAGTTTTGAAAAAAAAAATGCAGGCCTTTTTTTGTGTAAATTTAATTTCCCTAAACCCTTTCCTCATACTTGGTAAATGTTATATTTTGATGCATAACTTTTAATCATATATATTAATCAAGACATGTTGCGATTATTAAGTGATGCTATATCCCAAACACTTCCCTTCTTAGTTCCTTGATTGTCTTGCGTTGTTGTAGAATCCTCTTGTGGGACTTTTCATGCTACCTGTTCTGTGTTCTGAGCATGTCAAGTTTACATTGGTCTACAAGTTCACATCCTAACGAGTGTGTCATGTTTTGCTAAATTCCTTTATTAAATTTATTGAATTCATTTTTAATTAAATTTCATAGTGTTCTTAATATGTTCGTAAATAAATGATATTTCCTTCATATTGAACATCTCCGGCTTCTTTTCTTGGAGTGTTGTTTTTAAATTATCCAATTGCTGACTACTATCTATTAATTGAGCTTTTAGATCGGTTTCAACAGGTTAAAATGTATTGGTCCTTGAATGCCCCACCCTAAACACAGCATTCTCTTACTCAGGCCAAACTTCTGTTTAGAGGTGGAGAGGGCAGGTTTTCCGGGTTCACAATATATCCTTTTCTATATGATATATAAGTAATCCACTTTGCATCCTAAGTTATCATCCAGACCAAGAAGGGTTCGATTTTTTTCCGTGCAAGCAGATATGTGCATGATGACTCGGTCATTTAAATCCTTCTCACTTAACTCATGCAGCACCCATCTCGAATATTTTCACACTAATCCTAGTTTTCGAATAGGGTCCGAAATGGTTTGTTGAGCTGAATCTAGCTTTTCCGCAATATCCGATGTTGTCAAAAAATATTTTACCCTTACATGATCTCTTGACGGTATCGTCGTCGATCAAAGATGATAGCAAAGAGCATGGCTTATCAGAAAGTTTGAAATCACCTACTTGATATTTTTCAAACCATCTCCTGCATGGTCTATCAGAAACTGTACATTCACCAAACACTTTCAATAACTTTCGACAAGTTCAAGCATTTCTTCCTTGTTGGAATTCGTACAAAATACAGTGCCATAAATGAACTTTATCAGTAGTCATGGGTACACGATCGCGTCTCACTTAATTTTAACAAGAATCCTCTTCATTTTAGTTTATTTGCTAGGTCAGTATGTACACATTCAGTGATAAAAAGAAAGAGCCAAAAATGAATGATGAAAGAGCCATGAAATGAATATGCACATACTTGTTGAAACTTGTTGTAACCGGAAAATACTGAACTATCTAGTACACCCAATGTTTTAAATTAAAAAAATGTTTGAAAAAATAAATTTTATAAAAATAACACATCTGCTTTAAAAAAACATTTTTGAATTATAAATTGTTCAAATTTATGTTAATTGTTAAGAATAAAAGTTAAGCAAGAATATTATCCAGTTTGATAGTTATCAAAAACGAAGTGTAGACACCTTGAGCTAGTTGATGGCATAACTTTTTAAAAATTGTAAAAAAATAAATAAATATACAACTAAAACGATTTTAGGGAAAATGGAGAAGTGCAAAAACTAAAAGAGATCACAATATTTATACTATTCAATAAACATTGTATGGCCCCTAGAGGAAATAGACCCAACATAAAACGGTTTTAATTCATTTTAAATATCTAATATTTAATAAACTACGAAGAAAGAAGATAAAAAAATATTAAAATAAATATTATTTAAAAACAGATTTAATAAATATCCAATATGAGTTTTCATTTTAAACTAGTTTCCGATTCCTCACTTCACTGAAACATGATACATTTTATTACTTTCATCTCAAAAAAGGCATTTCCACTAGAAAAAATTAAATCTAGACAATTTATGTGAAACGTATGAATATTTGAATTTTGATTAGGATAGGGATTATATACTATCAGTCAGAAGTGAGAGCACGGATTTAGAAAACGATTTCCCTTTGGAATATATTACGTGTTGTTTTCAGAAATAAGAGTGCTTCGATCTTACCAAGAAAAAAAAATGAATAAAATGGTTTAGTTTTAATCTTGGATTCAACGCACGAATTCCGAACCATGAAGGATTTAATAAACTTTGCTGAAATATATTGAAATACTTTAAAAGTTTTTATGCTTCTTTTTATTTTAAGGCTGAGTTACTGTGTAAAAAAATCAAGCCATTTACATTCATTTGCTCGCGCCCCTTTCATCAATAAATAGCAGAGAAAAACAAAGGTTTCTAAAAAATCAATTTTCTCAAAGTAGATATTCATAAATATTAATAAGGGCTATTGAGAATTCTGTAGGGTATTTTCGTGCTTTGGGGAGAAATATTTTGCTGCTTATGAACACTTATGCTCGTATTGGAAAATTGGGAATTTATAAATATTTTACTAAATTAAAAATGTCCCCCTGAAATTGGACACAGAGAATTATATATATATGTATATAGAAAGACAAAAAAAAATCTTTACGTCACAGAAATTGAAGCAATGATTTAATTTTGTCATTTTAAAAATACAATGCACTATTCATTAAAGGGAAAAGCATTCAAAAATACAACAATGTTCATTTTATGAGGTTGAATTTAAAATGTTGTATTTATCTAGGAGACAATTAATTTATTTAAAGACAGACATTTTTAATGACAGATATAAAATATATGCAAATTTCAAAGGGACTTTTATGATTTGAATGCCTCTTTTAGTATTTAAAACAAAAATAGTCTCTGTTATGCGGTGAGTTATTTTATCGTTTACTAAATGAAAAATGATGTATTTTGAGGTGTGAAACTAGATTACTTGAGAGTAATAAATCATTCCGATATAAAGAATTTTTATTGGTAAAAAGTCAACAGAATATTAGTAATTTATCATCCTTTAAATATAGTGATAATAACTTAATAAGAAATCACTAATCTGTCGAAAATTGACAATAATTGGAGAACTAATGAAGTTCAGGGATAATTTGCTGTGTCTTCTTATTTAATTTTTTGTTGAAATACATTTTTATTTTCGCCTTGATTCAAAAGTAAAAGGACTTTTGAATTTTTTTATATTAAAATTTAAAAAAAAAAAATTGTATTTCATGATAGAAGTTGAAAGAGAGGTTCAACTTATTTTTTTACAAAAGTTCAGAATTTTTTTTTCTTACACAAACTAAACAAAATAGTAATTTTTTTTATCAACAATCAGCGATTTATATCATATCTTACAATTAGAAGCCTAGAAATCACTGTAATAACAATGGAAAGTGCATCACAAAGTGAAAAAGTGTTTATGAATTTTTTATCAATTAATTCGAGTTAAGGATATTTCTGGGTGAACCACAAGTTTTGACTTACACACATTATAAATAACCTTTTTTTCTAAATACCTGTTACTTCTGGATCCCCTAATTGTTTGATAATTAGAGAAAATGCGAAAGGATTTAATTATTCAAATATTATTTTGTTATAGCCACTTTAACCACTCGGGTTAATAGTATGACTTTGTATGTAACTACATTGTAGTTGCTTTTCTACCGTCACCAACTATAATGGTAATCTTAGTGAGCTGGTTTAATTATATGCAAGGCAGACATTTTGTTATTTACTTTTAATTCAAATCTGAAACTTTAAAACCAACCATTTTATTTTCATATAATATATATATATATATATATATATATATATATATATTTTTTTTTTTAAATTTCCACTAGAATTAAAAGTAATTTTAATGTTTTAGGTTTTTATATAAAACTATATTACTTGAAGCTAGATAAAATTAAACAATTTTAATAAATATATTTCTTACACAAATAAAAAATTAATTCGTTCAATATGTTTCTAATTAATATAATTTTTTTTTTCAAAAATATTGGAAATTTAATCTTATTAAACTACATAAGCATAATGTAATGTAACATCCTTGAAACAAGGGAAACGATTTTTCATAAATTCAGTTGTGGAAAACTAGTAACGAAACCAAGGAAAAATAACAACAAAAGTTATTTTTTTTTGTTTTGTTTTTTTGTATATTTTATAATAATATTTATTTTTAATTCAATAATTAAATATTTAAAAAGAGAGATTTTAAACTAAGTATATATTTCATTTTGTTAAATATTTAATATTTGTTGTTGTTGTTTCAACGTACTTTTATAATATACAATTTGTATTACACAAAGTGTAATATGTAAAATGTATTTTAAAAAAGAGAATGTTAAAAAAAAAAAAAAAAAAAATATGCAATTAGATTTGCATTTGTAGTTTATATCACATTGTCATTTATAATAAGACAATTATAAGAAATATACATTTGAAAACCATTAAAGATTACTTTTATTTTGTAAAACTACATTGTTTTAAATATTTTGATATTTATTTATGATTCAAATAAAAATTTTGCATTATGAAATAACTTAGAAGCTTATAATTTTATGGAAAGAGTCATTAAAAAAAATAGCGATATAATAAAAAAAATCTTTCATTATGAAAGATATTAAATATTTTTCATGCCTAGAAGTTGAAAAAGCAATTTGAAAGATTGAAATATTATTTAAAAACGTTCCTTGATTGTGTTTCTGTCAACACCTTCATCTAATGATATAAACATGAAAAAAAATGAAACTAAGGAATGCAATAACCGGCACCAAACACAAAAACTCAAACACCCAACTCTTTACTTTCTCGCAATCACTGTCACATTAAACAAATGCATATTGCAAAAAGTTAAACATCGCATTCTAGAAACTAATCACATGGAAATTAAAATCCCCTCCACTCTTTTTTATTTTCCTCGAGATATTTCAATCTCCTCCACAACATCTTTATTCCAGAAGTTTATTTCAAGTAAATAAAACTTACCAACGATAAAAATCATTTCCCTGCGATCTACAACTCTTCTAATCACACTTCGGGCTCTTTTTTGAAATCCAAGGTATATTCTGCTTAATTAGGTCTTAGAGAAGCAGTTCTCAGACTTAAATTTAAAATGCCAGACTATCATATATTCGTATTCTTTCCAAAAAATAAGCATGATAGAAGCGAGCTTATCTTGCGACAGGACCGATTAATTTGACTTCCACAACATTCGTTCTTCCCCGACAGTATAATTAAATGCTGATTTATGCCTCTCAAGTTGTCAAGACAGTCATTTGTTTGGGATGAGAGCAGGTCTCGTCTTTTCCTGTAAGTGGGTTGTAAGAAAGTGAAACGCCGTCTTGTGCAATCTCGCGATCTAGATGGAAAAGTGTTCGCTTGTTAATCAACGAAAGAAACAAGAGGGGTGCTTATATAAAGTATTGACTGAGTTTTTAATTTTGTTGGGGAAGAGTTGGAGTGAGGTTTAAGATGATGAGGATGCTTGTGTTGACTCGAAGTGTTGTTGATGGTAAGTTGTATCGATTGATGGTGTATATGATAAGAGGAGAAAAATAAATGTAACCTTGTACTTAAATTTTAAGTACATATAAAAGAAACAAAGGGCTTTTAAGGATAGATAGAATTTTTTAAAGAATGCAATCAAAGATTTTGTGATAATCAGCAGTTGAAAAAAGTTTGGTTGATCATTTTATTTAAGAAATGATCTGATGATACTGAATCTTCTAGGTCTTATTTCGCGCTACAATGATATGTAATGAACATTTTTTAAAAACAATTTATAGTTTGCTTTGTACCGCAAGGTTTTGCAACCAAATTTCAAAGAAATATAGACCATAGTATGTATGAGGTTCTAATGAAGTAATAAAAAAAATCTATGGAAATTCCGGGGGTGATTTTAAACTTATTGACAATTTGATTATTTTTAACACTTTTTAAGGTTTAATTTAACTTTTTTGGAATTCTTTTATTTAATACTAGAATCCTTCAAATTTTTGTATTTAAATGAAAAATGTAATTTTTTTTCATAAAAATATCGCAGTTGTGCTTTTTTTTATTGCATTGTTAAAATAGTATGAAAAGTAGTGAATATTTGCGTAATTGGATTTATTGGAAAAAACAGAAATGCGGCGTAACTATTCTCACTCGACATATCGCCTTTGAAAGTAGAGGTTTTGCTAAAGTTGAAATTTGAAAAGAAAGTGTAAAGTAAAAACAAATACTTTTTACTTAACACTTTAATATTATACATCGAATTTGCAAAGGCATGTGCTTTTAATTTTTTGAACTTCACCACAACCATCACAATTTTAGCTTAAAGTAAAAGCAACCTTACTACACGTAGGTACTTAATCGAATTTTAAAAGAGTCGTATACAAAATTATTTAATTTTTAATACAATAGTATCGGTTAATTCTCTTGACGATTTTTTGCTGGATATAATGTATCGGAAAATATCCTTGTAATAATATCTGTTTGAAAGATAATGTGCTGACGGAGGTATTTCTAAAGGAAATTAAAATTTGTATTTTGAAAAACCTCCCACATAGCATCCCATAAACTGTAACTTTATCCACTGTGACTATTTAATTAAAAAAAGACTGCATATTGCTTAAGCTACCGCTAGCTTCTTATTTTTCATCACATTTGAAATTTAGCTGCACAATTATTGCATTTATTATAAAAATCTGAATGATTAGATTATATTTCATTTATACATTACGAAATTTGCAAAAAGAGAGGACATTCAATTGTTATTACAGTTGAATATTGTATGTGCTGCAATTATATTAAATTTATGCTAATTAGAAACGAAAAGCTCTTTTTTTGTAAAAATTTTTAGTAATTAACTATATATTATGTTTATTAAGGACAATAAAATATATAAAAAGTATCTAAGCAAATATTTCTTAGAGAAAACGAATAAGATGAAATCGATTTGTAAATTTGAAAGAATTTATTAATTTGTTTTGATAAATCAGCGTTAGTATAAATTACTGCATTTAAAATTATCAATTGAGCAAATCTATATTTGACCATATATAACGCTTCAAAAGAATCACAAGTACGAAACATTCCCAAAAATATTTATTCGAACCTACAAAAACACCGGCCGAAAGTGACTTTGAAGTACCCTATCACTTTTACAGTTATAAAAGTTTCTGAAACATAAACCGGAAATCCTTTAAGCATTTGGAAACGGACGTTTTGAATATATACAAAAACAACACGAGTGGCGTGGCCTCGAGGAAAATTGACATAGGGAGAGAATAACAAAGGCTATGATTACACAGAGTGAAGATCTCACTTTAAAGCTTCCTTGGCAGAGATGGGATTAAAGGGAAAGAAGTCAACATCTCGTTATCCTTGTGGTGTGTGTTTGATTAGACTCTACATCATCAGCAACTTGAAGTTTTTAGATTATGTGTATTCTGTGAGATTTATAAGCGATGGTTATATAGCCGTTGGCTCTTGTTTTTTTAAGGATCAAGTTCTAATTGTGTCCATCTCTTTTATTAGGTCTTGATAATTTAAAAAATTTGGTAGATTGAATAGGTGTAATGTTTATTGTTAATTTAGAGGGATGGACTTTTTGTTTCAATACTTTTAAAAATTAATTCTTACAGAAATGTTTTGTAAAAGGTTTTGGATATGAAAAATATTCATTGTTAATGCGAGAGTATGTATAAGATTTTATTGAAAATTATAGTTACAATATCTAATAGTAACAACGTTTGAAACAAATATCTTTCAAATAACGTTGGGAATATTCAATTAAAAATATAGTGTCAGGAATGTTATTAAAAATAAATTTTGTGTAAATGAATATTTGAAAATAAAGACAAGTTTAATTTTTTTTCTTCTTATCTTAAGATTTTCTTTCTCATACAGTTAATATGTTTATTTTTATGTAACGTACTAAAATGTGAATACAGTTTAAAGAAAAAACTGAAATCCAATGTAATAGGAATATTACAGAAAAAAAAATGATATAAGATTTTTTTTTTATTTCATTCTGTATTTATTTCATTGTATCATATAATAATTTTTTAAAGAAGCTCTCAAGTTATTAATGTTTTTGTTTTCTTTTCAATAGATTTTGAAATTAGTATTAATTATTTATTAAAATGACGGTTACTATTATTTTTTAAAATATTCACATTTTCATCATTTCGTTTCACAAATATTTAATAATATTAATCTCACGGAATTTTGGGTCATACAAATCTTTTATTTGTTGTTTTTCTTCATAATATTTATTTCGAGAAAGGATGAAAGTTATACAATTTCAGGTTGCATTTAACTTCTTTAATGGAAGATTTATAATTTTTGTTCAAATTGGTATTTTTACCAACATAATATTAATTTAGAATTTAATTTAGAAATGCATTAAGTTGTAAACAAATATTTGTACTGAGAATTTTATCATACGTGACAAATTATAAAATAATTGCTTCTGAATAACAGAATTATGATTAATCTCTACAATATACCACTTTTTAGATTAAATTAAAATGTTGTATGGATATAAGTATAATATTATTGTGGTTGTTTGATAATTCTGAGTTTAAAATTATGTTAGGGTCTTTCCTAAAATATTGAAATCTATTTTTTTTTAAAGCAAAGACTATGGGTCTAAAATAAGATTGTTAATGCCATTGATGATTAATTCTTCTGAGTTATATAAACAGTAATTAATTAAAAGTTTTTACATTCTATGTATGTTATTTCTCACCTTAGAAACTTTAAAACCAGTGTCAAACTGCAGTAAATGTTGAGCTCGCAGTTTACGCCCCCCTCCCACCAACAAACTTCATTTTAAACTCTGGCAGAGGATTAAAGCGCAGTTTTATCGCCTCCTCTAACAGTCCTTCCCCTTTCGAAATTGACAGCAAGGAATGTTGTACAGCACGATTTTTCTATAAAAGTCTTTCTCTTAGTTTCTTTCTTCATCTGTGCTTTTCGCTGGAAGTAGATTACTTGGTAGAGTTCTATTTCTTGACATGCCGCCACTGTTTTTTAGGGGAGGCAAAGAATGTAATAAAAGTCTTCACTCTCAAGATGCTGTCGTGGACTTAGATTGGAAAGGGATTGTACTATCATCCTTTTGTTTCTTACGATCGGAAATGCTATGGAGGGTGTGATTTTAATTGGAGAGCTGGAGGGATTTCTGTTTATTGTTGGCTTTGTTTGGGAATATTGAGAAGCTTTTGATTTTTACTCTTACAATAAAGTAGATTTACGAAATTTGATTTATCAAATAATGATATATTATTTGATTTTTTTTAAGTTAAACCAATAACCACATCTGAGAATGGAAAAAATTGTTACAAATATACTTATAACATATTAGTAATTTATTAAAATGCATGGAAATCAATAATTGGGTGAAAACAGTTAATATAGGAAGACTTTTTTTATTTTCATCCACACATCAGTAATGATATAAAATTAACTTAAAGTAAAAACACTATACAACTACTTATTGAGCAGTACATATTCTAGCATATAATAAGTTCTCTAATTATATAAATTGATAAAAGTATTGTTCAAAAGAAGACTAGAAATATTTAAAGTTATTCATAATTCAGTTTTAGTTTCTACAAATATATTTAAAGTGGGACATTTATACAAATGCTCTATCTGTCAGTCTGTTTGTTTGTCGGAGATCAACGTTCCCTGACTGACTACTAATGCTCTAGATACGTGCGATATATTAAACGAAAGGTCTTGCTGAGATGAGTTTAATTGTCAAAATTTAACTGGAAGTTATAAATAGAATAACCAGAAATGAAGAAAAGAATTCATTATGCATTTAAGCTTGAACTATAAATGCTGGATTTATGGAATATGTATCAATTTGAAGAACTCAATCGCAATTTCGAATTCTATTAGAAACTGGCCTGAGAAGTTATTTAAAGTTCTGTGAATAATTATTTTCGTAAAGATTAAATTGGAACTGTGCATCTTTGTTTAAATAGAAATATCGAAATAAAGCTTGATATTCGATGGTAAATTTCTTACCGAATTGAGGATATTTTGTTTTAAAAAAAGTAACACAAATCGTCAGAATTTTACTGTGATACTTTAAATGGAAAACATTTAAAAAAATCCTTTAATTGTAATTCAGTAGTTACATAAGCTTGAAATCACAAAGAATTTTTGTAATACATAGTAGGAATTTTATTTCTAAGTTTAGTAATAATAATAATAATAATAATAATAATAAAAAGCTTAACAGCAAAAATATATACTTGCATTAAATTTCTTTTGGAATTTCGTTCTGAGACAGTTATCTTCCTGCATAATAAATTTACATGTCTTTCATCATTTTGAAGTTGCAGTACATATATTTCTTTTGAATGATAATGAAAACTGCATTTAAAAATTGGCTCTTATTTTTTAAATTTTTGTCATCAATATAATTGCATTAATACTACATAAAAATTAGGTTTTAATTTTTTACAAAAGTTAAAGTTTTCACCGTTTAAAATGTTTTTTTTTTTTTTTTTTTTTTTTTTTTACTAATTGCAGTTAATCCATTTATAATTTGAATCAAAGAACCTTTTTTTTTAAAATTGTCTTACTATATTAAAAATGGGTTATGATGCACCTTTTTTAAAAATATATGTTTGGTATAAGAACATTTTTGTAAATTTTAAGTGAAATACTTCACTTTCAAAATATTTTTAATATGATTGACAAAAATATACATGAAAATTACGTTGCAGAAGTATTTTATACAACTACTCCAGTCAAGCTCAAATATTAATTTATACACGCGTTTTGTATATAGTAGTTATCTTTAATTCCAAGAGAATAATTTTTTTTTTAAATATCTATTAATCATTACAAAATGATAGAAATAAATTTTGAAACCTGCATTAGATATTATCAAAACATTTATTTTTAAAGCATTTTTACTTTTCTTGCTTTAATCTTTCAATTAAATTATCCTTTCGACATTTTTCTTTATAAATTCTCTCAAATTTTAAATATCCTACAATTATTTTCAAAAGATTATTTTTTTTTTTTTAAAATGGTAGTATTTATTTTGCAGTATTCAAAAGATTAAATAAATTCTTTGACAAACAAAATCTATGAAAGCTACATACATTTCTAATACATTAAAACTCAATGAAACAAAAAGTTAGTTTTATACAGAAGGTAGCTATAAAATGACCAAAAAGTAACTCAAAGCATTGTATTGCGTAACTGTACCTCCGGGAGTGATAAAAAAGATCGGGAAAGGGTGTTTGTCCCTTGGTAGCATTTCCCGTTGAGAATTCGTAGATACATGTTATAACGATTTTTCTTTAAACCATACAAAATTCAACAAGCAATTATTTATTTTTCAATGAATCAAAAACTTTTGAATAAAGAGGAAATTATGTTTTATAATAGTTTTATGGTACAATGTTAAAATTTTGTTTAACCTTGCACTAAAAATTGGTTCCCATTTAGTTGCAACCAAATGTTGGTTGCAGCTAAATGGGAACCAATTTTTGGTGCAATGTGGGACAAATTTTTTTACAGTGTATTGCCGGATGCATAAAGAATTATGCACTATTTTGTATGAATATTAGAGTTTTATAGCGAATGCATTATTGATTTAAATAATGTACTGTTAAATAACTGTTTAACTAAATTTTTGTACAACTTAAAAGTTAGTAAAACACTTAAAAGCATTAATTTTTTTTATTAATACGTATTTTTGTAACAGTTCGTATATAAATTACATAACTTTCTATTACGGAAAAAAATTTATTTGAATTATTTGGTCTAAAGTACTTTTAAGTATAGCAAGCATATGTTAAGGGGAAAAAATCGTAATTAAGCCTTTTTTTTCTGTTGGAAACGCCTGGAAAAGAATCGCGGGGATTTGTGTAAATTTTACAAACTTTAGGCATAAGCAATGAACATGGAAATGAAAACAAAACTATGATCTAATTCCTGCATGAACTATCCTTAGAAATAGTTAAATAAGTCTTGTAAATAAGAAAGAAGAGAGAGGAGGGTATGGGCCAATTAAGGATCTCCCTCAACTGTGAATCGTTGAACATAAAAGAATCAGTAACCTTTGGAAACACTTTTCATTACGACAAACTCCTTATCCAATACTTCGAATCCAGGTTATGACAAACACCGAACCTACATTTTCATTAATACGAAAACTAACAATCAATGATAAAAAACTTATTTCTTGAAAAGTAGATTCTAAGAACCCATATATTATATTCAAATATTTATTTAGTCACTAAGTGCTAATTTACGTAATTTTTTTTTTCTAGTTAAGACTACTTCATTCATATTTTGCCACTTACAAAAACACCAATACAAATATCGCGAGTTTTTTTTTTTTCCCTTAATATTCTTTTTTTGCTAAGGTTTGGTTGGTTGGTTGTTTTCAGATTATCTGGCACATACAGCAACACGAGGGCTATAATGCGCCGAAACATTCGTCATTTTACATGCCAACATACATTTACAGACACCCATGCCTTACATGGGACTCGAACCCGCAACCTCGCGGTCTGGAAGCTAGCACGCTAACCAATATATCGTTTGGTCAGCATTTAACTAATGGTAAAAGGGATAAGTGATTCTTTAGAAGTTACTAGGATGGAAATTTGTGTTGTGATTAGTTCATCCTACTTCATGGGAATGAGATGATCACAAAATTTTTTCAAAAATTACAATGCTCTATAAAAATCTCTAAGCTTATAAATTACGTAAAACAATAATCTTGAGTAGAAGATACATACAAAACTGTTTTCTAGTTACCGTACTGTACGGTATTAAAAAGTATTTTTAAATAAGAAAAGTTTACTTGTATTTCAACTTAGAAAATTAGTCGAATCCGTACACATGTTCGTAAAATAGAAATTCAGTGATGGATTCATTTTTACCGATTTCATATACGAAATTGAAAAACGGGAAGGAAAAGGAGGGGGGGGGGGGGATGTTTGCTCGAACATAATCATAGGAGAAAATTCACAAATAAAAGACAAGGAATCTGTATTCTAAAATATTCGAACATACATTAGAATTAGAATTTAGAAAGGATTTTGAAATTATACTCTTATTCAAATCTAGATTATCCATCAAAGTCACTTTAATAATTTAAGAAAAGTTACTCCTTTTTGTACCAATTTTTCTGATAAAATGCCTTTATTTTTTGCGAAAAACTATATAGATATAAAAAAAAAAAAAAAAAAAAACACAAAACCCTGAATAAAAACTTTTTTACTTTACCTTTAATTTATACAGTTGAAATATATTTAAAAAATACATTAAAATTAAAAAAGAAACCCCACGAAACTGCCAAGTGAAACGATATTTTTTAGCTCATACCGAATTTTTTGTGAAATCTGAAATTATTTGTGAATTAAAGTTTATAAAAAAATCAACTGCCTATTCTTAATTTTATTATAAACAATGACATTTTGTGCTATGTAAATAAATTATAAAAGTATTTGAAGCAGTTTCTTCATATATTCTTCTGTTGAACAAAAAATGAATTTGAGAATACTTCTGTGGAGTTGGCAATATAGTTATTTGATGATTTCTGTGTTAGTTTCAATTATTACCAACAAATGGTTTTAATGCCCTGAAAATAAATAATAAAAGCTGAAGATATATAACCACGCACTAAGTGAATTTTTTGTTTTATAAAAAGACGATTCTACCTGCGTTTATTTTAATATTAAGGTTGTTGGTAATTTGATCTGGTAAATATACCATCCTTTCGCGTAGTTAATAAGTTGGAGTAATGTAATGCACTTTTGATTTTTTTTCCAACTCATATCATTATGATATGTAATGAATTTTCGTATCACTAATAGTTCATGTTTGGACCGATGAAAAATACACTTCTTCAATGAAAAATACACTTCTTCAATGAAAAATACACTTCTCTTTATAATTCATATCCCTTTTTATACTAATTATGTGATATAAAAGTTAGATTTATTAAAACATTTAGGAAAATGGCCAAACTACCTACACTGGCTATATTACCTTTAAAAATAAATGATTTACAAAAGTTCAAATTTGAGTACGAAAATTTAAATTGAAAACAAATATTCTTCTTAAAACTAAACATGATAGATTGAACTATTTAATTTATTCAACTTTCCCAACCGAACATCTAATAACCACTATTTTAGTTTTAATAAAGAGCAAGGTTTTAACCCCCGAATTACATTTATATTCATTCTAAAAATCAATAACATGATTATTTTTAATTACTTCAGTGCTTTTACGCATATCACGTATCTTTTAAATAAACTCACATAAACCCAATTCTTCTCATTGTTCTTCTTAGCTTAATTACAAAAAAAATCCTTCCCTCCTCTCCAGTAAACATTAATTTAGAAAAATGTTTTAACGTTTCATAATAATTCCCGACTCTATGATTATAAGTTTTTTAACGGGCCGTCACAATATTTTTATTTCTTTACTGAAAGGTAGAGAAATTTAAGGCAATAATTACCATTATTAACTTTCCTATTTTCAGAAGTTATTGGAAAAAGTATTTTTTTGCTGAATATTTCTTTTTAGTCTCTCGTCCGAAGTGATTGTTATGAAGATTTTTGGGTCCGATAGTAAAGATTCGGTAATAAATGTGGTAATGAAGGTTCGACTCAAGCAATTTTTTTCTGCTTCCAAGTTCATTAAGGATCTAAGTTATTTTATTTTTTTATCCTTTAATGATAGCTAATTGCGACAGAAATAAATCAAATATATGCGGGCAGAAAGCAAATAAAATCAAGTTTTTCGCAAGATTTGTCGCTTACATTTCATTTTAGAATGATTTGATTGGATGCTTCTATCTTTCATGATCTTTTTCCATGAGTACAACATTTTATTTTTGCTCGTTACTGATAACTATGCCTTCAATACTGATAATTATATTTCAAGTTAAAATACATTTTTATTTTTAGGCATAAATAATTTTAATAAGTCTGACGAGTCGAATTTTTTTGCAATAAAAAATGTTTTTTTGATATGTACTTTATTTAAATAAATTTACTTTTAAAAGCAACTAAGTATCAATATAATCTTAAAGCAAATTGAAAAATATCATTACAAATTGAATGAATATATTGTATGTATGTTTCTATAGATTGTTAAAAATTGGACAGACTGCTGTTGTAAAAAATATAAATTTTATTTATAATCATTTTATGCTATCAAAGTAATATAACTTATTAGTCTACCTAATAACCATATAAATTTAATTACGATTATTATATTTTTTATACTCTATATTTGTGATTGATTTGAATGGAATTGTTTGAGGATTCTGAAAGTTTTTGAGAAAATAGTAAATATAACTCCTAAATGCTGAATCAACTCAAAATTGTTTTAAATTGAATGGAAAAGATTTCAAGTCTCTCAAGCTCATTTCTCCATAGCAGCTATAAATCAACGACATCGTGTTTGGTCAAGTATATTTTAATGTATGAAAACATATAGTTTTATAGTTTATGTATGAAAACATATAGTTTTATAGTTTATGTATGAAAGCATATAGTTTTATAGTTTATGTATAAAAACGTATAGTTTATGTATGAAAACATAGTTTATGTATGAAAACATATATTTTATGTATGAAACATAAACATATATTTTATTTATGAAAACATATATTTTATTTATGAAAACATATATTTTATTTATGAAAACATATATTTTATTTATGAAAACATATATTTTATGTATGAAATATAAACATACATTTTAATGTAACACATATTTTAATGTATAAAAAGGTGGAAAGCCATGTTTAAAATGTTACGATAGGAATAATATTAACATTTCATATCACATAGTTTTGACTAAATTATGAACAACTCAAGCGAGTTTAGTAAGACTTTTTTTTAATTTTCTCATGAAGTTTCAGTTTCCGTGCAGTTTACGTTAGTTTTGAAAGTAACAATGATATCTAAAACATCTCCTTAAGTTTTAAAACAAGCAGCTTACACTCTCTGATATTCCATCCAATTAAACATACGAACATGTTTCATTTGTTTGGATAAGTTTGCGTCTGATAAATTGACGTTGGATTATTGTGAAAAATATTTCACAATGCAAATAAAATAAAAGTAAGTACACCAAATGATGACATTGTTTCTCACAGTCATATCTGTCTGCAGAAAACTTTGCTCACAATATCCGTTAATTGGCAAAACCTACGTATTTCATAGAATCAATGAAGAAAGTAGTTTGCAAACGCAGGATATCTAGCAAATGAGCAAAAGCTTTTTCAAACCAATGGGTTCAATGTTATATTTGAAACTTCACACGAATAAATGGGTTGTACTAGTGTGTATACTATCAAAACTTTATAAATGAATGTATCTTTTTACATCATAATTTTGAAGACATAAAACCAGATTTATTATTCTTTTAACTGAAATATAAGGCAATAAACATAGTTTACAACTGTTGAGATACTCTCAAATTTTGTTAAGTGGATTCTAAGATTCACACGAATAAATACAAATGAGAATTATCTTGAATATACATAAATATATTACATTGTTCTTTTATTCTTTTATTAATTTTTGGCATTTTAATTTAGATTTTAAGTTTGTCATGAAGAATTAGCTTACATTTATGTTTAATTTTAATTAGCTGCACGTTTCATTATTATATTGTGCAGAGTAAGTAATTTTTATAAATAACGATTAAACTATATTCCATGTCAGCATTAAAAAAAATCTAATATTGACATAAAATTGGTAATTGCTTTAAAAATATATTTGCTTAGCTAAGTTAAAACTTAATTTGAGCATGACAGAAACTTCTAACTTTTTTTTTAAAATCTATTCTAATATTTTGAACTATTTGAAGACATTGATCCACTCCATAGTATTTGAAGAATCTATTGAACACGTCTTCACTCTTGGATTAACTTTACTTTGTCCTTGTAATTAACTTTTTTGTTCTCGAAACACCTTTCCCTAGAGTAATTTAAGAAAACTAATTTAAAAGATTCTTTCTTAAACCGAAAAATAAAATCACATGGAGCTGTTGTAACATAATTATCTTCATGTTAAAACTTACTTTTAGAGCGTAGCAATTTGTGCAAAGATGCTCATCGTAATCTTCGAAACAGTGACTTGTTAGCTATTTCTTTTTCTAAAATTTAATACGAGAACAAATTTCACAAGTTTTTTTCTTTAAATTGTGTCTAGTCCGAAGTAAATAATTACACACAAGAATGGAGATGATTAAACTAATAAAGATGTTGAAATAACATTTTAATATCAATATACAATAAAAAAAATTAGTAGAAATTATATTTAAATGTGTGAATATTATTAAAAGTTATAGAATAAAGTGATTAATAAAAATGTGCATTTAATATAATCGCTATAGCAGCAAGTGATGGATTACTATGATAATAATTGCAAATATTTCTTACAAATGAAAAATGAGCAACTTCAAAGAATGAAGAATTAATTTATTTTCATAATTACACCTTTCAGTTAAGCTTCGTTAAAATATACTTGCAAGCCGAAATTTTAAAGAGAGAAAATAGCAAGTATCAGAAGGTATTATTTTATGAGTGATCTTTTTATCGTATTAGTTAAATCGGTGAACTTTATAATCAAATAATTAGAAAGCTGAAATATTATTTAAGATTATATAAAATTGGAAAAAAAAATGCATAAAATATGCAGCATAATGTATTTGTGCTGTTTAATTAAGTTTATAAAAGTTCTGTATTATGTTTGTTTTGTATAATTAATCCCTTTTTGAATAACATGTACCACTTGTGCTACACATACTTATCTTAGAATACTTTAACATAAACTACAATATATAATAAGTAAATTTACAGATTTTTAATTTAAAAAAGGAATGGCGAACTTAAAGATTTATTATGAATGAAAATTCTGAAGGATTTATTCTATTATGTTTCTTAAGTCTTAACTATATTTTGTAATGAAATAATGAATTATTTAGGATATTTTTTCAGCAGTTTTTAAAAAAAATTAAGCTGTATGCAAGTGTAACTACTTTATAACATTTGAATTTTAAAAGAAAAGTATATTTCTTCGGAAAAATATCTTTCTACAGATAAATACACTATCTAAAATATCGAGGAAAAAAAACCCCAACACAATAGCAATGTTAAAAATCAGGAATTGAATAGTTCCGAAATTGAACTATCGTAGTGGTAAGAATCATGATAGTTCTTTGAGTCACGAGTATTTTCCGAGTTAAATTCAATAAATCAGATGACTCATGTAATAGCTCAACGTTCATATAAACGCAAATGTGGTTTCAATATATGACAAACTATCTTGAGTGCAATATTTTAAAAGCCGGATAAATTTCAATGGTAATGTTACTTGTAGAATACATGTCCTACTCGTCATTGGACACATGATTTGTTAAGTTTTTTAAATGAGATACCTTTCTTAATTTCCTGTTGCCAAATTTATAGAATTTTTAAAAGTTTTATCTTTAAACTTTTATGCAATACAAATAGTGAAACCTTTCATCTCGATTTATAAAGAAATTTAAATTTAAAATACTGTTATTTCAAAATTTTCTTTGAATTTCGTTCCTTATGTTGTTTTTCTATGTCTCCTTCACAAATACCAACGTGCTAATAGAATTTTACTCAAACATATTTATTAGAATATCTTAGTATCTTATGCAGTTCTTTGAACTCATTTGAGTTCTCTTTGTCCTTTAATTGCTTCAGATTAAAAGTAAAAATAAATCTATTTAATGTACCACGTAAGTCTTTCAAAATACAAAACATACCATCGCGTCTGGGATGGTATAAGGATTTTTATAAAGCCTTCCTAAAAAAAAAAAAAAAAAAAAAAACACTATGTTGGCATGAAAGGGAGAAAGGAATGTTGATCTACTAAAAAAAGTCAAATTTACTGAACAAATTTGAGCCATTTTCTCAAATATTTTGTTTTATTTATTCAAATTATGAGGATACAACCTTTTATATCTTATTTATATATGGGAACTTGTTACTATAGAAACGGATTCTCCATTTATTTTCATTAATCAAAGCTATATACAGGCTCCTTTTAGAATTAAATACATTTCTTGATATCTTAAAACTATAACATCTATCATTTGCCCCCTCCCATCAACGTTAGAACAATCAGGTAGCAACACATAAGCGCATAAATCTCCACTGAACATTAAACCTAACAAAAACGTAACCATTTTGGATTTGGTATCAGTAGCATCCATACACCTTCAATATCAAGCCCATTAATTTGTTTTTACTCCAGAAAAAATCACCCAGGTTACTCAGAACACAGGAAAAAAAAACCGTCATGGGAAAAAAAAAAAAAAAACTTCGTGAAGCTACATCCTGGAATTCAATAGCTTCAAACATGAGGTGCATACGTGCTGGGAATCGAGATAGCCCGCTATGTCACAAACAGTCTCAGAGAAAAATCGCATAAAAACGGAGAATCACGTATATATACGGTGAGAAGAACGCAAATGGGAGTTCAAACTCCGTCGAACAAACTAACCATTCCTTCGCTTTCATCCAACATTACGTTTGTAAACTGACTGCCTGCATTTTGTGGAAGAACTGTTATTTGTTTCTTGGCCGTAGGTTGAGCATTCTCTCTGTGTTTCCTAACTCCTTATTTAGGTCTGAATTTAGTTCCTTTGGAGGATCAGGGTAGGTGTGTGTGGGAGGATCAAAAGACAGAAGCAAGATAAAGTGTGGTTCTTTGGAAGGTAGTTTAGTGGAGAATGGACGTTATTTGTTTTATACAATGGTATCGAGGAGGGTTTGTAATAGGGTGAGGTAGGAAATTTATGTTTTTCTGAATGTTCTGGTGCAGGTGATTTGGGTCATATCATTTTCTGTAAATATATCTAGTGAAAATATATTTGTTTTTAGTAGTATAAAATGGATGGTGTAAATTTCAAGTAGGAGAAATAATGATAAATGAGCTTTATTATTTTTTTTTATGCATTCTGGTATTGAGAGGGTAATAAAACTTTTGTAGTATACATTTTCTAGGGAATTGTTGAGTTGAAAAATTGGATTTCTTGAAAATTGAGATTTTCAGGTGTTCGAATTTATTTAAAAATCTGTTTTTCAAATTTTCATCCCATTAAAAAATATTTAGATATATAGGTGATACACACTTTTTATTTGTATTTACTTTATACTGTGTTTTAATGCCACATCTTAAACTATATAAATTAGAAAATATGTCGAAGCCAGACCTTCAATATTTTGATTAGGGGTAAAAATTATGATGTGTTATTTGGGATATGTGGTGTTGCTGGTAACTTTGAATACGGAGTCATAAAACCCACACGTAGAAAGTTTTCTTATTTAGAAGAAATGTTATTTATCTTAATCTAATTTATGTGATGGGAAAAATTGTCAACTCATATACCATATATGAAGAGGCAGCTTGCGGTAAAAAATGAAACCATCTACAGATGCGAAATAATGTGAAGGTGTATGCGATGGCGAAAGAAAAAAGAATGCGTGTTGAAAAACCTGCAAATAATTTCAGGGCATCGATATAACTGAGTAAATAGGTAAGTAATTCCAACCGATACACCTCCAGAAGAAGTTATAAACAATATTCAAGGTAGATAACCTGTTATACATGACCACACTGAAAATAACTAGTGTCTAGGATCTTTGTCATACGGAATCACCAGTCGAGGCGTCAGGAAATTGGGTCTGCAGTTAGCTCGTCATAAAGCATCAAGGATGAGCAAAATGTCAACTGTCTTTTTTTTGGGATACAGTGTTTATTAATGACTACTAATGGACTAGGTATTGGATATGTGAGTCATGAGAGTACAGCAAATTTGCCGGAACCTCAACGGATCTTTATATTTGTGACTTTTGTAAGAAATTTATGTTTTCTTGGAAATAAAGTTATTTTTATGAATGAAAATACTTTCATGAGATTCCGTAATACCCACACATTAAAAGAGGTTATTTAATTATTTAAAAAAAAAAAATCAAAATGTGTTATTGCCTTTAAAAATTCCAGACATATATCTAGTTGTTGTGGTCATAGTTCATTAGTAAATGAGGGCAATTATACATTAACCAGAATATCAACGTGAAATATAAACTCGATTTACAGAAATAAGAGAGTCTATATTATCAATATTTACACTATTTTTAAATTGAGCATATTGTTTATTATTAATGTTATTTAATTTATGCAAGTATACTTGTCTTTCTATAGAAGCTAAATTCTGGCAAGTCCTAAACTTTTTTTTTTATTTCAATCTTGCAAAATTTGTTTGTGTTATTTTTTTGTTTATTAATATATTTTAAGAAGTTAAATGTATGTATAAGTTAACACCTTAATGATGATGCTTAATTGTGATAACTGTTTGCTAACATATTTCTACATATAAAGTTTTCTAACTTCCAATCTTTCTGAAACTAGTTTTATTAAGTTTAAGAATAGGTTATAACACTCCACATCATTTGAATATCTAATCTTATATCAGAGTTATTTTTGAAGTATTAAGGGTTATTTTTTAAATATTAAGAGTTACTTTTGAAGTATAAAGAGTTACTTTTGGAGTATAAAGAGTTATTTTTGAAAATATAATTGTATAATTTATATTTTACATGTATTTTGCCCAAATAAATAATTTAATGAAAGTTTTTACTTGATAAAACCTTGTTCATACAATGTCATAACCATTTTGTTAAGCAATTGGTATGCTAAAAATTAAGAAAATTTTAGAAGATCATTTTTGATATTTAAATTGACATAAGTTTTAAATAAGAACGAAACCGTTTTACTTTGCTATTCATAAAAAGTAGATTTAATCCTTCTAAAACACTAATTATATTTATAGGGTTTTTCTCTTAGTTTATTTAAAAGCTTTCCTATTCATTCTGGAGATTTGTAGAAAACCCATTTGAATAGCAATAACATTTATTGTAGAGTTATTATATGACCCATCTCTACATTATCACCTCTTTATTCGATACCATAATGCGCACAAAGCATTTAAACTTTTAAATAATAACAACACGCTTAAAATAATAATGTCTTTATGGGCAATAAACCCACATTTAAATGCTACGCGTGTCATTTCTTATTCGCGTTATTTTTCCAGCACACAGATAAAAAAAAGTATTAACGAAAAGACATCCCAACCACTAATGGGTTATTAACCCCCTTGCAAGAGAATTTCAATTGGTCGGCTACAAAGCATATCACAGGCCATTTGCTCCCAATGCCATCAAAATCCCATATACATTTCGAGTCACGTGGGCTCTGGGGTCAATTTGGATTTGAGTCACGTCTTGAGTTCTGTTAACGGCATAGAAGACTACCGGCTTCCTCGGTAGCAAAGAAAAATCCCAGAAAACTCAATTTTACGCCTAACAGACTCATTTTGTACATCGTACCTAACATGTATGATAAAGGACAAAAGCAGTGCTTTAAATTTTGTTGCAGAAAGCAAGGATGGAATTACAATTAAAAGTACCAGATTTTTTTAGTCGATGAGGAATTAAAAAAAAGTTTATTGGAAATAAAAGTATTCTGTGGCAAAAGAAAACTAAATTAAGTCTGAATAGTTTTTTTTCTCTTTCTTGTTATTTCTATTGTGTTGTAATTTATTCGTGGAAATGTTAAAATTTTTATTTTTGCCATGTTAAAATAAATGAAAATTTTGATTTCTGAGCTTATATATTCTTAAGACTATTTGTTAAAACACATTGATTCGCAACTACAGACACCTTTCAGATTCCTTAAAATATATTCAGTATTTTTAGACTTATGTAAAGTATAAACTATAGCGTGACCGGTGAGCAATAGATAGACGGACATACGCCTTTGAGATCTTTGTATTTCTTAAAACTATTTATGACAATAAGTCGAAATACGTAAAATTTGTTTGGATTTGTTCAACGATTACACATTTTTCAGTATCTGATGAATGAGAAAATAAAAAGAGTTGTATTATTTATTTACTAAATAGAAAAAGGTCCAATTTACAAATAATTTTATCGCCTTTGAAAAATAAAACACCTGTTCTTATTTTAAAGTTTTCTTGGTAAAAGTAATAGTTCAAAAAACTAAAAAACCCGCTTTAATCGAAAAGTGAATTAAAAGTAAAAAAATAATTTTAAATAAGTTTGAAATAAGAATAGAGTGATTAACAAGAAATATTTATTTTATCGTAAAAAATCGAGGGGTGCTTGATGTCAATTGTTGTAAATATTTAATGACATATATTGGCAAAAGTAGAGCTAATATGAAAATACCTTAAAAAACACCTCACGCTTTTTTACAATAAAGTAAATATTTCTTGTTAATCAATCTATTCTTATTTCAAACTTATTTAAAATTATTTTCTACTTTTTAGTTCACATTTTTATTAAAGCATGTTTTTAATTTTTTAAACTATTATTTATTTTCTACTTTTTAGTTCAGTTTTCTATTCAATCTTGTTTTTTAGTTTTTTAAACTATTAATTATTTTTGTTGTAAACTATAATTTTTTTTTTAGTTCATTTTTTTAGTTAAGTGTACAAAATTCTTGTCTCAAATTTGAGTCATGTATATGCCTTAGTACACGTCTTATTACTTGGCACAAAACACTACCGTGTCTCTGAATATGAAAAAATTGCTAATTCTGAATGTCTTGGTAAGGAAAATGCGACTAAAAAAACACGCTTTCTGTTAATAGTTTAAAAAACTAAAAAACACTCTTTAATTATTCAACTGTGAAACGTGAATGAAACTCCCTATTTGTTGATCCGAGGAGTAGTCATATGCTTGTCTCAATGATTAACTCATGCATGTCTCAGTGCACTTCATATTAAGGTGAAACCGTGGATAGCTCATTAATTCAGTTATGGCCCCTTAAATCTTGTCCACATTTACATGGAAAACTGTGGTATTTCTAGAGCTAATCCTTGCAATCCAGAGTTCCAACCAGATGAAATGACTGCTTTAATATTAGTTCAAAACCAATCGGTAGCTCATCCATCATTATTATATGATAAATCTGAACAACGTTTTGCTGATAGTATAACCGTAGTGCCCACGACAGATCTTTCAAATGTCTGCCTTATCAACTGTCGATGGTAGGTTCTGTGACTACTGGGGTTGTAACGGGTAACAGGACACCAGGGTTCAATTTCGGAGAAGGTTGGTTGGAGATTAACGGCGCAAGGGCAACACGAGCTAATGCAATAATACAACAAACTTGTTGAATTATTGTATTGTCATCAATCCTTGATATCTGTGCAAAATTTCAAATTAATCCAACATCGAGTTCAAAGATTCCGTTACATAGTTATTGAATTATTGTATTGTCATCGGTCCTTGATAACTGTGCAAAATTTCAAGTTAATCCAACATCGAGTTCAAAGATTTCGTTACATAGATATATACGAAGCTAATAAAAGCGTGTTAAAAATAATTTGTGGTTAAGAATAAGCTTTCTTCCTTCAGATATTCGTGGGTCTTAGCTAGATACAAATCTCAAGAGATATTAAGAAATTGAAACACAAATCTTAAATCTTTTTTATAAATTTAATGTGTGATTTAATGAAGAATATTATTTTAATTTCTTAACAGCAGATAACGTCGATGCTTTAAAAATATATACAAATAAGAAATTAAGTTTAGTTCACATTTGACTTTTGAAATTTGATGTTATGTGTTTTTCACAATTATATATTAATTTTATAAATATGCAATTTTATGTACTTTTAACATGCATATTAAGGTCATTTAAAATAATTAAAAATAAATGCATTTAAAATATAGACAGGAAATAAGCCTGTTCATTATATTTCAATAAAGCTGTCTAATTGGGTGTCTAGGTATCTTACAAAAAAATAAATAAATATGTATATATCAAAATAATCTAAGTTTACTAGATAATTTTAAATAGTAAGACTTAAGTTCATTAAAGACTATACAATTTTTTCACATTGTTTTATTTAAAAATAATTAATCATTAAGATGAGCATTTGTAAGATAAGCTCGACCAGTGCATATTTAAAAAAAATAGTGTTAATAAATGCAAAACCAGTAGTAATTTATTTCAGTTGAACATCATTATTCTAGTTTATAGTTACCCGAAACTAATAATATATAATTAACTTAATAAATAAATTCCTAAAAATGACATTTTAAAAACAATTTAAGCGAGTTCCTGCTAGCTGAATTGTAATTTGTATAAGAAAGTGACACACGAGAAACTTATTCTCTTAATTGACCTTCATTAATTTTACAAATTATCTTGGAGGCTCATGCGTATGATATACAATCTTCCTGTGCATCCAATTAGAACCCTTAACTTAATATGCAGATTTGAGAAATTAATGACATTAGAAAAAAATATTTCGGCAAAAGAAGGACGAAGAATAGACATTGTTATTTTTGTGGACAAAATTTAGCTTACTTGAGGATATAATTTCTCATGTATACGTTGTGAGACTAAGAGCCATAACTTTGTTGTAAAAATATTACTGTTGTATTTTTAAAGTTGTAAATTATTTTCTTTTTTAATTGTTGATTATGTAAAAATACTTTCCTGTTTGTTTTGCAATTAAAGAATTATCTAGCATGACTTGTAAGTGCAGATATTTTTAAAGTGGAAATGAACTAAAACACGATGTAGATACCAAACGCAAAACATTGTACTAATTCATATACATAACGTATTTATAAAATATAATGCATAATTATAAGAAAGTATTTCTTTCATTTTATACCACTTTTCTATAAGAAATTTTACATAATAATGTATGTTAAAAAGATATTTTAATGTTATAGAGTTATTTAAAATAATAACACAATAAAGGTAGTCGTTTGAAACGTTTAAATTAGAAAAAAAAAATCTTTAATAATAAATACATATTTTTTTATACATTATTGCTCTACCAAGTTATATAAAATTAACAATTATAATGTTGAAAAATATGATGATTAAAATGGATATTGGGTTATAAAATGGACAGAAAAATTATATATTTTTCAGTTAAAAATTTCGTTTGCTTCAGTGATTTATAAACTATTTCAAGTATTTTAATTTGCTCTCGCAAACATTTTCTTATAACTAATAACGCTTTTTAATTGGAATACGGAGGACACAACTTGTTATTATTATAGTTGTTGTTCCACCGGATTTGAATTTTATGTGCTCCCTGAAACAGTAAATAATTGTTTAGTGAGATTCTGCTTACACTAATTTGGACTTTAATTCAAGACTAAAAGAAAATATTAATACCCTTGATTTTTTCTTATTTGTTTGGTTTAAAACGAGGTGTGTAAAAATGGGCACATATTAGGCTTTAATTTTTTTTCTACTGATTTGTCTGAGTTGTGGGAGTTTGACTTTAGAATAATGTTTGGCAAGAGAATTAGCGGACTTAGTAATTTGAGACACCCACTTACTCGACAGAATCTTTTTGAAGGTTTTAAACAAAAGAACTAAGAAAGGCTTAGATGAGTTAGGAATAATTCCATTGAAAAATGTGTTAATAGAAAATAGGGAAGATACTATTTATGTAAGAGAGGGTCGTCTATTAGTTTATTTATGAAACATCGCTGAAACCTGAACATAACTTGATGCCTCGCAATTCGAGTTACGCTAATTAATATTTCTTACATTCAAAATTTCGTTACTGTATATCGAAAAACACGTTTTAAATGAGCATATTTTAAGTGTGTATCG
This sequence comes from Linyphia triangularis, assembly GCA_963978545.1. NCBI lineage: Eukaryota > Metazoa > Arthropoda > Arachnida > Araneae > Linyphiidae > Linyphia > Linyphia triangularis. The sequence continues at coordinate 58,869,008 of OZ021727.1, forward strand.
ATATTGAGAGGCATAATTTATTTTAAGTCTAAAATCATGACTACTCACTTAATTCTCTTTATAATTTCTGCTTGTGCATATATGTTCCCCCAAATTTGACACTTTACAAATTTATTATTATTTTGTCAACCAAAAGCCAGAATTTACAGAAAAAATTTACCCATGTAGACTTTAGAGAATCAATACTTTTTTTATTATCTGAAATTCCAAACATTGTTATATTAAATATGTAAAAATATAAATAAAACTATTTAATTCAAAAGTTACATGTCATTTGTGTTTAAATTGAATAAACTATCTTTTGAAACAAAACTTAATGAAAAATAATAAGCATATTTCCATTTTTTCTTAAAAAAAGATTTTCGCTAATCGGTTCTTTTTTTAGTTATCTCAAATATCTAATCCTTCATTAAAATTTTTAAAAACTATATTACGACTTTTTTTTTAATATAAAACAAAATATTTTACAATATTATGGAATTTCAATTGATAATATACATTTATAAATTTCCACAAAGAACAACAAATATATATTCGCTTTTTTCTTTCAATTACTTGAACAAAAGACATAGTCGTCGAATTTTTTAGTCTACTGAACCTATATTTCCCGGCTTTTCGCTTTTCCGACACGCAAATGTCTATTTTGTAATCCCAAAGGTGTTTAAAATCTCCTTCAAAAATGTGGACAAAAACTACGATGAACAAAACTAAATAGTCCGCTTCTTGTAAATCACTTCGCTAAGAACTCCATTAAGTCAACACTAGGTTGATTTTTAAATTTGAAGTACATGGTATACGGCAAATACATGCTTTAAGATGGAATTTAAAACTTAAATACTCTTACCTGCTCTGACGCTCACGTCTCTGCTAGCAATAGCCCCCATAACATTCCTTGCTACGCATCTGTAAACTGCTGCGTGCACGTCCTGTCTGTATTCCTCAGCACGGAAGGGCGGGAAGACGAGTGTTCCATCGGGTCTGACGTGCCTGAGACCTGTAATGTCAGCAACTAGTGTTCCATCCTTCTTGATCCATGAGATCTGTGGAGTTGGATTTCCTTGGCTGGAACACGCTATGGCAGCCCCAGTAGAGTTCATAAATTCGACTCTTGGGTCTGGTTCGACTGTAAAGGCGGGGCCTCGTCTGTCAGAACCTGATGCAGACACTGTTGGAGAAAGACACAAATTAGTTTTTTTTGCGGAAACGGGATTTTGTTCAAATCAGAAAACGTTATTATTTAAATATCGAAAGATAATACTGGTCAGGATTGATTTAAATTGATAGTTTCATTCTTTGATATATATTTTTTATGCTTTATTCAAAACTTTTAAATTTTAGTTAGTATGTTGTTTCTCAAAAAAAGACCTTAAATCCATTGAGTAAAAATAAATATTTTAATAGAAAAACTACGGAAAACTTTTTTGTACTAATGCTTTTTTGGACTCTTGTGAAATCAGTTCGACTAATATTGTTTTGCATTCTATTATCTATGACCTACAAATAACTATAGGTATATATGAATAATTAATCTGAAACATAAATGGATGAAAGTTAAGCTTATTGTACATAATCTTGAGTTTCTTGATATGTATGATTGTAAATGGTTGCACTGTAAAACTCTCTGCCACATAACAAAATCTATAATCATAGTTTTATTAGTAGATGAAGTACATATTAAACGTCGCATAATAAAACATTTTAAGATAATTTAACGTGAGTATGGTGATATACACAAACCAAATAAGAATTTGTATTCAAGATGATACATGCTGATCACTAGAGAGTCTAGAACTTTAAGCATTGAGAAAATGCATTGTTCAATTATTTAAATGTTATATTAAAAGAAAAAAAAAAAAAAAGAAGAAAAAAAAAAACATTTTGTAACATAATCAAGGTAGAGATGGTATAAAACGAAAAAGATACTGGGATACTGTTCTTTTGAATGTATTAAGTATATGAGAAACTATATTTTCTGATGCTAAGGTAAAAAAGGTAACTACTTTTTTAACAACAACAACAATATTAATAATATAATTTATACGTATCAAGATTTTTCTTTGCTCGAGAAAATATCTATTATCAATCAACTGTAGTAATTTTTAACATTTTAATTTATAAAAAATTAAAACTGTTTGCAGTTATATTTACTGATGCTTAAAGATTATTTGAATAGCTTGTTACATTTATAAAATAGGTGGTTAAATATTTTGGGTTATACTAATAAAAACTATGCAATATTTGCAAATACAATTTCTACAAATCCACTTTTGCTTAAATCCACTTTGAAAAAAAAAAAAAAAAAAAAATCAACCTCATAACACAAATTATAAAAATTAAATATACAACTCATAAATATATTTTCAAATTCAAGTAATTCAATTTTCGATTAGGATATTCTGTGCTGAGAAATAGTGAAATGCAAATGAAAACAATTCCAAATCATTATCCCTAGAGAGAGAAAGAGCTGTTTTACTTAAACCCGAAAAACTATTTCCAATCTTTAAATTCTCTCCATCACCTGATTCAAACTAAATGTAAAAATCCCAACAAAACATTAAGCTCTAACAAAAAAAAACGCAGTTGGATTTTAAGAGAATACCGTACGGATCTTATTTTACTTTAAGAAAAATATCGATAAAACGTATTAAAGTTATAGTCGATGTCACAACAAAAAAATAAAAAAGATCAAAGTAACGAAACTCTTATTCTTTTCATTTCAACTGAGCTGCTGGGATTAAAATTCGAACAAATAACCTCAACTAAAACAGAATTTTGTTTATTTTTAAGCTTTTCAATTGCAAGATTTAAGAATGACAAGGGAAGGTAAAGTACTATTATTTATGGGTACAGTCTACATATGCTTTTTTCAAACTCATATCTTCTATTCAATAATAGAAGTTTGTCTGTATCATTCTTTGAATTGTTGTGAAGTTTGTTTGTATACTTGTCTTCAGTTTTTACCTTGAGCGGTGTGTTTGAAGGCTATCTCTGAAATATTTAATCTTAAAAAGGTTAATTCTTGTCAAAAATGTATTCAATATGCCTTCGACTTGTTTCTTTTGGGTTTCTAAATTTTTTGTTTACTTTTTTAATGCGGTTAAATTCCTAAGAACTAATAGTTAAAAGCAATTACTTCTGGGATTGTTTAAATTAAGAACGTGCAATACTTTCTTGATCCTAAAGTTTTATTATGAAAGAATTGACTTTTGAGACAAAATGTAATTCCACACTGGAAAAAAAACCAATATGAGACCACATTTTCGTTTTGTGAATGACATTTAGGTGTTTATTACAATGGATACGTTTTATTCTTTAAGTTAAAGTTTTCATTTTTTTAATTCAAGCTTAATACCGTTATTGATAGTTAGTGCACTTTTAATTGGACATAATTTGTAAACTATACACATTTTTAAATAGTAAGAACACTTCGAAAACATTCGTAATTAATTAGAGTCCATTTGTAAAGATGCATCCATAAAAAAAAAAAAAAATACACACAAAGAATCGGTCTTTAATAATAGGTATGACCTTTCATAAAAAATTGATTACATTGCACTGATTTGCACTGTAATCTCATAGTTAAGTTAGGTTCATTATGATATAAGAAGCAATAACTTATTATTTCACATTTAGAGCTATTTTCAGATGATAGACAACTTCCATTGCAGGAAATTGTGACTTATGTAATAATCATCTTCCCAAAACAGTCCCACACATGGTTCAAGGAGCTTAAATCATATGCGTGACATGGATATCATTTACAGATGATAATCAATTTAGTACATGCCTAATATTGGGTGTTATAACCTTATTTTATCCTGTAATTATTAATTAAAAATATTAAAGTACTAAAAGAGATTTGGTCTTTTGAGGCAATGTGCTGTATGACAGTGTCGAACTCTACATAAATGCATGATATACTTAAAATGGAAGTTTTTACTTTAACTATATATGCAAGATCCATGCAAGTCCATAATTTTGAGATATTGATTGAAGAATTAGTGTTTAGGGAAACTTATGGTTCTTTTGATCTCACTATACTATGGATAAACGATAAATATAGGGAACATCCTCTTTATACAAATTACAAACCAATCTTTTTGTCTAAATTGAATCACCTATGTGTGACTAATTCATGCAATGCGAACTGTCCATTACTTGAAAGTATCTTTTAAAAATGAGCGAGTAATTTTCAATCAATATTCATAAAGTTACTGTTAAGTATGAGAATACTGTGCAATGTAAACACTGATGTTAGAAGAGCACCCAACCATTGCATAAATTGCATTTATTTTCTTGACTGGGTTGTCTGATTTATCATTACAACACATAAATATGTATTTTTTATATATATTTGATAGCTAAACCCCTTCGGGTAGAAAAGTTAGGGGAAAACTCAAATTATTTTAGTTTTATATAAAAGTGTATATAATTGATGCAAAACTCTCTTGTTTAATGTTAGTGGAACTTCGGTTTAATTGTTAAGATGGTTTATATACTAAATAACTGTAACCATGCCCAGAAAAACAGTTTATTACGCAGGCTGGGAACTTATTTTGATGAAGCTTGATTGCATCAGAGTAGCACTGGAGGTTATCAAAATTAAGGTAGTGATAAATATGGGTTCCAATGTCGGCATTTAAGAAATTCGAAAATGTTAGATTCGTGTGAAAAGTTAAAAGGTAGTGTTGATGAAATTGAATCTTAAAGAAAACTTCTGTGTAGGAACAGTTCTAGAGTTATAAAAATGGATGGAAACCTTTCAAAGACCATGAAAAAGAGGACAAGACGAATAATCGACAACCAAATATTTTGCAATGTTGAAACACATTGATAATTTGGTGCAGTTCTAGATATCCCGTTGCAGATTTCAAAAGATTGTAAAAAACTTAATGTTTGTAAACACTATTTTATCATAATTATAATATGTTGAATCGATTTATATACCATACCTTTTCAAATCTTTACCTTAGGCTGTTTAAAGCACTCATATTTTTAATATGTTTCCTTATTAAACATTTACACAAATATTGTAAATATAGAATATATATTGTTGTAAGTATTATCGCTATAAATTGTCGTGGAAGTATTATGGTAAATAATTGAAGCATATATTATGTGAATAATAAAGATAAAATTTAATTACGCATTTTATAAATAATTTAGGAAAATATTATAAAAAAAAAAAAAAATTACAAATATTTAAACAAAATAATATCAACCGAGGTGTATTAGTTTCTGTTTCGGGCTACAGCATTTTTTTAGGCATAAGCATTACCTGAAAGGTTAAAGCAAATAAAGTGGTAACATTAATTCGTTTGGTTCACCTATTTAATTTGATTAAACACTAAAGTTAAGTTTTATTTTTTATAGCCAAATTATGCAAGATGTTGATTCGCAATTTTCGTTTACATATGTTTATTTATTTACCAGTTATGATGTAAACAATAAAACATGATGCTTTGAGGGGTGACAGTGCCCATCCCGTCTTTTCCTCAGATTATGATAGGTACTTTTTGTAATTTAGATGTTTTAAATGTAATTACTACTACAATTATATGGATTGAACTCTGAAAAAGGTTCTTGATACTATATATAAACGGACATTTTTTCTTGTAGATATGGAGCTATAAGTACTATGGAGGTTAGTATTAGTAGCTAAAATTTTCCTACGCACTTCGTGTAGAATGTAAAACCAGGTAAATACATTGTGCTGCATTAACATCTGTGGATTTCACGGTAGAAAAACAGCAGGGAGGGGGGACTTGGCTCTAAGTCACTCCACTCAATAAAAGAGATATTATACCATTGAAAAAAATGTATCCCATCCTTACTAAATAGCTTAGATAATTGTTGAGCTTATGAAATATATTTTAAAATAAATATCTACATTATAATTGGTATTCAAAGGTAATTAAATATTAAGGTACTTTTTACAAAAATAATTCAAAAAGTCATGCAAAAGTAATCGTAATCTGGAATCTTTTGAAATAACTTAAAATTAAACTAAATCCTAATTGTATAAATTTATCAAATAAATAAAATTATGGGTTGCTTGAGCCATAATATAATTATAACTACAAAACATATAATTATTCATCTATCATGAGATGAGTATTGTGGTCTTTTTCATATAATAACAATAATAATATCAATAACAATTAATTGACCCTAAATGTTAAGGAAATTTAGAACTTTTGGGAAAACCGAAATTTAACGTGTTTTGATTAAAATAATCTTTAATCGCCATCGCCTTAATAGACGCATTATCGTATGGAAAATCTATCGCCTCATCTAGTTACTCTCTTAAATTTCAACACATACCAATACAATATAAGTATTTGAATTATGTATTATAATATTTATTACCTAGTAGTATGTGCATTTTTAATATTAAAATAATTTTATACTAGCATCTACCTCAAAATATTATTTCCACTATCAGTTGTTTTAACAGCACTACTATTAATTTAAGCTAATCCCCCATAGTGCATATATGATTTAAGCTTTACAATATCATGAAAAGCGCATACCAAGGAATGTTTCAGGTTTTAGTCCCACAAATGGTGCTATCTGGATTAATTAAAGCAGTGCCTTGAATACTTCAAGCTTTTCGTAGCTTGTGGAAATTTCAGTATTGTTGAGCCATTGCAGCGCTTCCACCCGGGTTGTTTAGAATAACGATGTTGTTGATGATAGGCGAAGTTTAAGCAATTTGCGAAACCTGTCATTTCATGAAGCTGCTTCGTTACGCAGTCTTGGCATCAGCATTCTGTATATTACAGTACCTGACTACTTCAAACTGGATCTCTGAGTTTGTTTTGAGGTAGTGGATTTGAAGTAAAGCTCAATATAGTATTTAAAAAGTAGTAAATAAATTATTAAAGTGAACTAATGGTCTTTATGTTTAATCATTTGGTTTGTTTTAATCGGAACTAAAAAGTATTTTGTTTAAATTTAGAGATTTTTACTAGGTGACTTAAAATTTTGAAACAAACAGGGATTGTAAATTTTATTCTAGGATATAAATAACAAGTTATATTATTTGAATAAGTTCACCAATGGAAAAAAAATAATTGTACATAATAAATTAAGATATTATTCGTTTTAATTCATTCATGTTCACTTTAAATTTATTTGGGCCTCTATGTTAAATTAATAAAAAAACACATTCGTTAAGAATACCTTCAAGTATATTACATATTATCAGATATAGTAAATATATATTTGAAAACTCATCTATATGTATAAAAATTTATTGCCGTACAACATTTTATAACTTATATCTTTAATACAATAAAGTATCTCCGATTAGAAAATAAAGTTAAAGCTTTTACAAACAAGTGGATTGATTTACACATACACCATTGTAGACTTAGTTTTTTTTTTTTAAATATGTGATAGAAAACGTAGTTGTGTACAACTATGAAACTTGAGATAAATTTTCAATAAAAAACAAACTTTTACAAACAGCAAAATTGATTTTTATTTTCTGACTTTTGGTTAAAAAAAATTAAAGTCGAAGATATTCAAGATTAAATTTAAACATACCATTCAAAAATAAAATTATTTAAAACTTATTTTGATATACAAACATTTTCTCTCTCTTCCTAAGTATACATCCTACATTAATTCACAAATCCCATACTCTTAAAATATAAACAAGAGCATATTTTACCCATTAAAACCTATGTATGAAAACATTCATTTTAAGCATTTCGAAATCGAAGTCTGGCATATGCCAAGACCCCGCAGAACTTGATTTAGAGAATCCTTTCGTATCCCCATCTCTAAAACCCGTTAAGGGACCAGAGAGTGGGAGGGGTTAAGGAATGCTATATACAATCTATTCGAAACCTCGAACGGATTCAAGCGCGCATCTACAAACTCATTATCTTTGTATCCGCCAACTGACTGAGTGAATGTTCGCTCGAAATTCCGGAGTGAAGCTGCTCGAATGAATTCCATACATCTTCTCGAACGTTGGAAGCCGCCTATTTTCGCTAAAATAATAATTTTCATTTCCGGGGGTAAATGAGGAAAGAGCGGGGGGTCTCTTTTGGAATTGCTATGGAAACAAAGAACTAGCGGGAATGCTTTATTGTGGGGGGTGGAATGGGGATGGGGGTCCAATAAGGCGTAACCTTGAGCCTGATTCTTGGCTGAATATGTAGTTTAGGGAGAGGGAGGATCTGGATAGGATTTGGGTATTTAATGTGAAGGGATTCAGAAATTTATATTTAGGGTGAGAGGAATTGTGGTATTATTGTATATGAGTGTTCTAAATTATGCAAATTCATTAGTTGTTAGAATTGTAGTTTATTCATTAAGCCTTCATTGAAATTCTAGAATGTTATTACATAAAATTATAAGGAATGTTATACTAGTAAAAAAAATAGAAATATTTTTCTGTAACAGACAAATTATATTGTTTTGTATAAATATTTTAAAAATGGGGAAAATATTCAAAATATGAGAAATTATTTGGTCATACATATGTTATGCGCATTCTTATAGATTTTATATCGCAGGAACTGAATGAGGGCTATACTTTGGTGGAACATAGTTATATGAATGGATAGAAAATACTTTCCGGGAGGTCTTTCAAAAGGAAACTGACAGGAAATTTACCCTGAAATATTCTTAATATTGAACATACTGGCATAATTTAAGTCAAATACAGATCCTTCCTATATTCTTTTTTGATCTTCTAAATGATGGCATAATATGCAATTATCATGTGTTATAATACGAAATATGTAGTAATAAATTATGCTTGATAATGATCCTCATACACTTGATGTTTAGAATTTAGAGCAATTTAGAGAAGGTAGCTCCTAGATAAGGAATAAAGAAAACCATCTTATCGAGTTATTATTTTTGAATCTCAGTCTGTAGATTAGCTTCATCAAGAATAACAACCAATTAATGCTTGGCTTTTTGATACTATTTTATAGGAAAAAAAACGAGTGAAGATCATAAAACAAACAACTGAACAACAGTTGAAACAAATACATTTGATATCGCTTTTCTACCATTGGGTTTTCTAGAAACAAATAAATAAAAAAAAATGTTTGATTGCTACGAAAGAAAGTTCTGATGTTTTTTCTCGACAGCACACGCCACCAGTGCAACCTTAAACACATAAGCTACGTGACATGGTTTTGGTACTCGATATTTATCCTTACTCCATTGTTCAGTGAGGTAATTGTCTTATCAGTTTTAGAAACGTACTCAATTATTTGGAAACGATGGAGGACTAAAGTCAGCTCATGAATATTCTTGAAATTTCACTCGGAAAATTAATAATTAACAAGCATTTATTAACTAAGAAATTGTTTAACTTCTTTTAAGGTATTTTTTAAAGAAATATACTAATAAACTTCTCAAAATATTATTGAAATTAGCAATGGTTGAAATTAATAATCATTTGAGTAGCTTATAGACTTGTTAAACGTTGATCAAAACAGGTTTATGTTTAATTAGCTGCTTTATTATATTATTAATCATGGTTTATAATATACTGAGACTAAGTAAGGACAAATAAATTATAGAGGAATATTTAGATATCAAGTTTTATGTAATATGTATTACTTCAACAGTATTAATTAAATAAGGTTTAGTACAATTTTTTATTTCAATCATTCTTCATGGAATTCAAGAAAATAAATATCATTACAACTATATTAGGATATTACCCATAGCATGAAATTTTGTATGAAAGCCTTGTAAGTTATAAAACAAATAAACTAATTCAAAAAGAGGATATAAATGAAAGAACAAAAAATAACAATAGTAGTACAACAGAAGAAATACAATAGATCAAATAATAACAAAAGAAGGTAATTTGTATGAAACGTAATCCTCCCCAGTTGTGTTACTGTTTAATATTAGGGAACTCGTGCTCATATAATACTGACGCATTTGTTTTACATCACCATGTAACAAACAAACTTCTTATTTGAACTGTTTTTGTAAAAAAAAAAAAATTAAAAAAAAATATACGCATGCAGAAAAATGCAGAAAAATGCTTAATTTTAAATCATAATATTTTAACTTACTTTAAAATATTTAAAAAAAATTGGAAATTCTTAAAATTACCCAGCGTAATTTTATGTAATTTTAATGCAATATCGAAAGCTACCATAAATTGATTGATTTTAATTACAGTCAATCAGGGTAACTTTGAGCCATAGGGTGTAACTTTGCGCCACCTCCTAGTTTTCAGTATTTTTGAGTTTAAAGAGCTGCTCATGATCCACTGCTGCAAACTGCTGGCAAGATTATGAAATTGGCTTTTTGCTTGATGGTTTAATAAATGAATTGACAAATAGTACATAATTTATTTGGCCATTCAGTTGTTTTTCTGGAGTACTATTTTCAAGTTCCATTTAAATGCTTATTTGAAGTTGATGTAAATCAACTAATTTATGCAAGAAAGTATCAACTTACCACTTTATCAGCTATATAATTTTCTGAAAAAAGTGAAATTGTTAGTAGCTGAGGGTTATTTATTTACTAATATTTAATAAAAAGCAAAAAACCAAGGCACTATCATTTTACCACATATTCAGTGTAACTTTGAGCCAGTTCAAAGTTAGGCTGATGACAGTGTGCAATGTATACACTGCACATTTAATTCATATTTTATTCTAATTTATTTTTGTTTGCTTTTAAATACATTTATATACATACAAATGCAATTTAATTTACAGAATCTTCTCTTGTATGCAAAATCCGATAAAATGAAAATGTTGGGAGTGAATTCAAAAAGTACCTAATTATATTAGAAACACGTTCGCAGAATTAAAAAAAAAAAAAAAAAAAAAAATCTGCCGACCTGTAATGGTTGTAAAAAGCTTTTCATTTGAGTAAGTGAAAAATCTATATACACAAAAAATAAATGATAAAGGAATATGTATAGCAAGGATATGATGGGATTGTCTAAAGTCCTCTACCATATGAACTCCTTGGAGATAGCAAGAGTAATAGTCCTACACAAGATGACACACCTAAAGGTTATGTGGTTAGAGCTCGGGCCCTGCATGCCAAATGTTCCGGTTTCGAATCCCGGGTTAGTCATGGATGTTCGTTGTAATTCGAAATCTAGGTTAAGCTGTAGGTCGTTGAGCGTATAAATCAACCAACCTGAACTAGATGATGCAGGTGACAGTGTATGTACAACACTGTCATTTTCGGAGGAGATGAAAGTTGCACAATATGGACATGGTAAAGGTTTATACTGCTCAAATTGTTGGGAGAATGTTACTGAAAAGTCAGAGGTTGTTCGAGTGGTGGCTGTTAAACACATCAATGAGACAGGAATTTTATACACAGAGCATGCACGTATTTTAGATTTTGGTAATGGCATATGCAAAGTTTACGACTACGTAATTATTCAATACGATGGAGAAGTGTACCCAGACCAAATTGACTTAAAAGACAACGTGATATTTGGCGGTTCATGAAGAAATCTGGTGCTTATTGGAAATGGCCCAATATGATCTGTGGTATGAAAAAGTAGGCGTGTTTAAGAAATTATCACCAGAAATTATTATTCTAGCTAGAAGTTTGGTGCCGGGTTCGAATACCGGATTAGGCATGGACGTTTGTTGTGGTTCGGAATCCAAGTTAAGCTGTAGGTCTCGTACTGATTAGCCATTACAGTGCATGAAAATAGGTCGTTGAGCGTACAAACCAACTAATCCAGCTAGAACACGAGAATAAGTTTTCCAGATCAATGATTCTTTCTTAGATTCAATAACTATTAATCTAAAAAATGCCAAAGTGAAATTTTATGAAGTTTGAACTTTGTTTTTAAATTATCATACTATTTTTAACAATAAGAGAGGAATATTTGTATTTGTGTCACATTGTGACTTGCAAACACCATAATACTTAACTAATAGCATAATCTATTAGTTAAGCCTATCAGTTTTATTATTTTCTATTTATCTTTTCAATTTTTAATTGATAAAATGAGTTTATATTTAAGTGAATGAACTGAAGATTGTTTTTTCACTATATTTGTATGTTAAAACTGAATAATAAATAGTTTTTTTTTGCAATATATTCATGTGATTCGTTATCCACTGTTCCTACCTAACATATTCTTTGTGGTGTTATTTAAAATATCCAAACTTTATGATACTGGTAACTGCAGCTGATGATGTTTTAAATACTTAGAAACTTAATTTTACTCATTCAAAGTAGTCTAGACTCCAAGATTGAATAAAAAAAGCTATTTTATATGAAACTTCTGATAGTGGTTCAAAGTTACCCTGAATGACAGGGTAACTTTGCGCCGGGTTATTTTCCTATTATTTGGTGCTTTCATCATCAGCATTTACTAATTTGTGTAAATTAAAATATAATTTACGGTTTATTCTTCCATTTTATGCCATTAGGTCGGAAAATATTATTAAAACGTAAGTGGGGAAGAAGAAAATACTGAAAATGCGGTTCAATGTTACCCTGACTGACTGTAACAAAATTGTTATAACTCTTTGAGTAGTAATCATCAAAGTTAAAAGGAAAGAAAAATATTAGGTAAATTGTATGAAAAAAAATAAGTTATCTTTCTTATGGGTTAGTGGTACATATTGCCTTTGTTAGTAGTGAATTAGATTTTATTAATGCATGTGAAAACATGTTGTGAAGAGTGGACTCTGTAATTATGCTTATGAAGGTGTCTTATGTGGCTATCTATAATAATAAAACAAGCTGTGTGTCTGTCTGTCTGTCTGTCTATCTGTCTGTCTGTCTGTGGCACTGTGGATCTATGGAAACCTACTTAAAATTGGCGTAGAGCTCTGAAATTTTCAGCATAAGTAGTTTTGGCCTTCTAATTTTATGCATCACAAACAGAATGTTAAAATTTTAATTAGTTCTTTTTTAATTAAGTAATAAATATGTTACAAAACGATATCTAATATGGCTACAGCTCTGAAATTTTCAACATAAGTAGCTTTGGCCTTTTAATCAGACTTTTAAAAAACAGAATTTTAAATTATTATTTTGTTCTTTTTAATTAATTTTTTTTAATTAATTAATAAACATTTTACAAAACGACTACTAATAGGGCTACAGGTCTGAAATTTTCAACATAAGTAGTTTTGGCCTTCTAATTGTATACATCAGTAACAGAATGTTAAAATTTTAATTAGTTATTTTTTAATTAATTAATAAATATGTTACAAAACGATATCTAATAGGGCTACAGATCTGACATTTTCAACACAAGTAGTTTTGGCCTTTTAATTGGACTTTTAAAAAACAGAATTTTAAATTTTATTTTGTTCTTTTTTAATTAATTTTTTTAATTAATTAATTTATATATTACAAAACGATTTCAAATAGGGCTACAGCTTTGAAATTTACAACATAAATAGACCTTCCAATTGGATTTTCGAAAAACAGAATTTAATTTTTTTTTTAACTAACAAATATTTTACAAAACGATTTGTAATTGGTCCACATTTTTGAAATTTTCAACACAAGTAGTTTTGGCCTTCTAATAGGACTGACAAAAAGAATGTCAAAATTTTAATTTGTTTTTCAATTAATTTTTTCACAAAAAGTGACTTCGAATAGGCCTAGATCTCTGAATGTTTCAACATAAGTAGTTTTAGCCTCTAATGTTGCTTGCCACAAACACGTGTTAAAGTAATTTTAAACGGGTGTTGTATTATTGTATTAACGGGGAATTTTTTTTTTGACAAGGAAGAGGCTTCCAATATTAAGTCTTTACGTAGTAGTTAGATATTAGTGAGTGAAGCGAGCTTATGCTTATGCAGCAATGAACCTTTCAGCGAGAGAAGTGAGCCTATGCTTGCATAGCAATGAACCTTTTAACGAGTGAAATAAGCCTGTGTTTATGTGTCCATGAACTTTTCAGTGAACGAAGCGAGCTCGATTTTGCGTAGCGGTGAACCTTCCTGCGAGCGAAGCGCCAAAAACTGGGTTCTATACACGAATGACAGATTTCCGCAATGCGAGGCCTCACAGCTTTATCTAAAATATTGCACATGTTAAAATTTCGTAGCGAAGCACGGGTATTTAGCTAGTTCAGATATAAGCAGGCAGCACAAAATTTATCAAAAATGTATTCTTAAAAGTATTTTCTTGCAACTTATGATGTAGAATAAGCACTTATGAGGTAAATTTGTCAAACAATATGGGAAGAAGTAAATAGCCTAGTATTAACATTATGAGTAACTGAATATAATTAAGAAATGGAAATAAGAGTAAAAATAAATAGCCCAAAGTTAAAGTTGTCACTTTATAAATATAAGATATTCTGTTTATGTGGGAAGAATAATGAATGGGAAGATAAATGTAGCTTAAAACCGAATAGAAATTATTCACTACACAGCTCATGAAAATAGGACATGTAATTTTTCGGTTAAGACAAATTGTATGAACCTTGATGTATTACTAAAACTTTAGTGCTATTAGAGAGTTTATGTTGATTCCTTTCATCTTCAGTATTAGTTTTAGAAGTCTTGCAAATATATTTTTAAAACTCTTACAATTTCAAGATCTAGTAAGTAGTTATTTTTATAAACCCTTGTGTTATTTCGACACATATTATGATACAGTGAATTTTTCAAAATTGTAATAATAGTATGTTATTATAAATATGATGCTGCATTTTTCAACTACGAAACTTAAATTGAGAAAAATGTTATTTTTAATAAGATGACAAATTTTAATGTATTTAAAAAAAAGATGAATATCAAATCAAATTAAGAAACCTCTTTTTTAATAAAGAATTTATGAAGAAATATACAAGAAAGTATTACAAAAAATAACAATTCACATTCATATTCAAACTCTTATAAAAATATTATGTTAAGAATGCAAATGCGCTTTTTATTTAATATTTCAAGATCTTCTTAGAATTTTTCATACTTAGCCTAAATAACAACCTCTTTTGAGCATATTTAACAACTTTTTCCTATGAATACTATAGTCGAAAAAATGTTTTTACTAGAATATCTCGAGCGGTGAAAATGACAGAACTATGAATGATTGCTCAATTACACGCTTTGTCTGAAAATGGATCACGTATACTGATGGCTTGGATGACTCTAACCGTAACGAGCTATTACGTAATGAAATATCCTGTGTTAACAAGGCATCTGCAATTACTTATTATTTGAGGTTGAGGTAGATATTTGAGGAAAGATGGAGTTCCAAGAGTTGCGGAATTGAGAATAATACTTGAATATTTTATGATTTTCGTTATGTTTGAGAATATTTAAAAGGCATAGTATGGATTATGGAATTTTTTTAAGTATCAGTTGTAAAGAATTTGTATTGCTTTTGGATTTATTTTTATTTAATTTATTTATATTTCAAGTATCTGCAAAATTAAAAATAGACTACTTTTTTTTTATAATTGATTTCAGTTTTAATATACTTGCCAACGTTAGAATGCTTTTGTTTGAATTAATAGTACTATAATTTGATTTAATTTTTATATGAATTAATGTTTATAAATATATAGTATTAATGATTACATTTTTGACTTATGAATATTATTTTATAGTTTTACAAATAAAGGTTTTTGGGTTGTGTGCTCAACGACCTGTACTTGAGCACAATAACGGCTAATCAGGCCGGGACCTACAGCTTAACATGGATTTCGAACCACAACGAACATCCACGTCTAACCTGTAATTCGAACCCGGTACCTTGGTATATGCGAATCCTACACAGCTAGCAAGTGGCTATTTAAACAAAATTACAGACTAACGTTTTAATGTTTAAATTTTAAATTGTTGTGGAACATGCACATCTATAATAATGAACCTGGTCTGGTAAACCACATGGTATTAACGGCTGGGATATTTTTTTTTTAACTAAACAAAAAAATTCTAGTTCAAAACAATAATTAAATTTAATGATCGCATCATTTGTATTTATTTTGTAATTTTTAAATGTGTATTTAGTTCCAGTATATATTTGTCTATAATTTGCTCAATGGGAATACTTATTTCAAAGTTAAAATTCCAATGTTCACAATATAGAGAGCAGCAAAAATTTAACGTTTGTTTATAGGTTAAAGTTTCTTTCATCAAACAAAAGTATAACCAAAATGTAATGTTTTAAGTATAAGTATATTGTATTGTTTCTTTGATTAAAATTGAACTTCCTATCTTAGAGATTACGAGAAATTTAAAAAAATCTATAATTTCATACTTAATAATCTCATCATGCCATGGTTATAAATATTTTCTCAAACATTTAAAAATAAATTTAAATTTCAGAATAAATTTTCAACTTCGTCAATAATACGGATAAAAGCTATTGTATTTATTCAACAGTTATTCACGATAAGTAAAACGATTTTAAAGTCTTGTAATATCACAAAAATAACCTAATATTTTAAAGTAGCTATTTCATATATTCTTTCTTCTAAAGAATATTTTAAACTAATAAATAATTCAAAATTGTTCAAAGATCAAACACGCATCAAAGATCATAACATAAAAGAAAATATTTCGATGCATCTGAATCATAACATTATTCCCCAAAGCACAAACTAAATCCTTTAAATAAAGACATAAAAATCTCTCTCAATACAGTTGAAGAATTTTCTTTACAGATTTTTAAATATATAGATCAAACATTGAAAAAAAAACCCCTTCTTTCAAACATGCATGCTCTAATAGACCAGATTATAATATTTTTGAACGAATAGAAGTTTTGATGAAGTTTTGCATAAAATAAAACCCTAACGTGCTAATATTACATTGGACTATTTTCTGTTTGATCTCCTTTTTGTGTTATTAGTTGTATGAAGGACTATTTTACATCGACATTAATAAATGATACGTCCAACCATCCGTGGAAATAATAGTCTCACAAAAATAGATCTAGCCTATGAATGACATGTGGGAGTTCCAAAGGCTACTTCAAAAGACATTTTTGCGTGTTGTTCGTTAGAAAATTGATTGTTGAGAGACCTATAGTCTCTAGTCACGAAAGGGGAAAATAATTTGTAGAAATGGTTATGGTTTCTTTGTATCCCCTCATTCATCTTTTTGTTATTTTGGAACACTTGAATTGTTGGTTTAGATGCTTATTGGCTCTACTGGTTGATTTTGTATTTGTACATACTTTCTATAGAAGTAGCCTCAGATTTTATATATTTCATAATATACATTGTTTTTGCGTTTTGAGGATGAGCTTACAAAATGGGTCTAGGGAATGGCTGAAGTATTTCATTCTAGTATATTTTGATAGAACAGAAATAATAAATTTTGGAAATAACAATTTAGAAAAAATATCGCCAAACTGAAGAGCTTGGAGATATTTTTTATGTCAAAAATACTTAACGATTTCTAGATTAAGCTAAAAATTTAATTTTTTATAGTGAGATAGATGGTCATGGTGTTTGTTTTAGCTATTAGTTACCTTAGTGAACAAGCTAAAACTAAAAAAAAATACTTTTAATGAATTAAATTAGTTTATGGCAAATAAATATTATTCCTATTAAATAGAAAAAGATATTTAAATAAAGGAAGATTTTAACCATGTGTAACCAAACCTGATTTCTGAACTTTCTGACATTTGTACGTACTTGAATTTTTGTTGGGAATGAATGAACTTCCATTCGTATACACATTTACTATTTCATTTAATTCGATTCAATACTTTATATTTTACAGAAGATACAATTTCTTCTGTGAAGAACTGACTGATAGACATACACCATCAAGATTTTATTGCTTTTGTAATCGGCGTTTGATATTAAATACTTACAACACTCTGGATCATTTTTTGGCAATTACCATAGTTTCTTCACTTTATAGATATAAAAGAAAAAATGACAATACCATTTGAAATATGAAAATATTGCTTTATTTAAAGTATTAAATATTATTGTTTATTTTAAACATTTGTCAATAATTACGACCGTGAGATTATAACTAATGAGTTAAGATGTACAATTTTTTATAATTTTCTAAAAAAGTGATTGCATAAATCCCAGTAATGAATACTTTTAGAAAAAAATCGTAATTTTAAAAGGCCTTTTAAATTTCATGAAACATTTTTTTAATTATATATCACCTGAACAATCGATGATTTTTTTTTGTGAAAATCTAATTATTCATTATAGAAAGTTAAGAATCACGTGAACATAGACAACATTGAAATATTCCTAAATGTCAATTTCAATTACTATGAATATCTTTAAAAATCTATTTGTTTAATTTATCTATGTAATACAATGAATTAGTTGTTGTTCAAAATTATGCAATATTTAGGATATACATAGAAATATAGGGAATAAGAAAATTATATTCTTGGTTCTAACTCTATTATTGGATGTGATGTAACATCTGCACTATCTAAAAAAAAAAAAAAAAAAAAAAAAAAAAAAAAAAAAAAAAAAAAAAAAAAAAAAAAAAAAAAAAAAAACTTAGAGAATTATAACTAAGAATAATCAAATAAAATAAAGAAAATGGATGACATTTTTAGCTGGGCTGAAATATATCATGATATAATAGCAGAAAAGATTATATTTTACAATGACCGAAATTGTTTATCACTAGACGCATTTAGGATTTACAAGTGCATCAGATGTATAGCGTAAAAGGCAAATAGTCACAACATTTTAATCAGCAATTCTTCCACTAACGTCAGATATAATAAGTTAACATTATATTCATGTTTAACATAAAATCTAACTCTGCAGTCTAATTAAAAACCATGTATCTAATAAAATAATGAAAAACTTTTGTTGCTTTGGGATCCTTTTACCCATCTATCGATACATAAAAAAATGAGAAAAAACCTTTTATTTGTGGATTTGATTTCTTAAAAACTAGCACACCTAACATTGTGTTAGCAAAATCAACAGCTGTTGGACTGTTCGTGAAAAATTGTGGGATCTACAAATACTAAATTGAACTATAGAGAAGTGGTTAGAAATAAAACTCTTAAATGGTAAATTAGTTCCTCAAACAGTTACCGCCCACTGCACATCAACTTTTATTTATTATATCTTTCAACTCTAAATGTAATTGCAGCTTCTGTTTCAAATATAATAGCAGACGAGGAATTTTCAAATATTTGTGAACGATGCCAATACTTGACGAAAGGCAGCCTAGAATTACAGGTCTAATAAGAAAAAAGGAAAAAAAAAGATAATGGATCATTTAATGATTTTATCGTAGTCAGTGAACTAGCATTTTCTTTCTAAAGTTATTATTTTTGTTTAAAACATTTCATTGTGTTCGTTTATGTCTATTGGTTGGTAGGTTGTATTCAGATTATCTGGCGCCGTCAGCAACACGAGGGCTATAATTCGTCATTAGACAAGCCAACATACATTTACAAACACCCATGCCAACACGGGACTCGAACCCGCAACCTCGTGGTCTAGAAGCCAGCACGCTAACCACTATACCGTTTGGTCGGCGTTTATGTTTATGTCTATTGATCTGAGGCTGTAGTTTTCAAATGTATTTTTTCTTTTGGTGGTGAAATGTATATTTTAACTTCTAAACTACACAAATATATAAATAATATTTTATAACGGATCTCAGCTTCTGTCTGAAAATTCATAGAAAAAATTTCAACTTCTAAACACACGTGTAGTAAGTAAAATAAAAAGTATCACTGAGGCGGGCTTACATACCAAAATTGAACAAGATTTTACGATCGAAAGTATCGGAAATGGCAACCTGAAATAAATATGCAATCCTAAACTATAAATACTACAGATTTGTCTCACATATCAGTTCAATGGTCTGTATAAGACCTTAAAGATTGGATAGGAATTAACCGGAAGTGCTTCAATAAGAATCTTTTGGGGACTTGACATATTTACTGCAAGTAGAATAATCGGAACTTGTAACAGAACTTGGATATAAAGTGACAAGCTTTCTCGTCAAGTTTGTCACCAAACTCGGCAACTTTTAGACATTTTACTTTATATATATATATAAAACTGAGTTGTCTGTACGTCTGAACCTTATGAAAATCCACAGTTTTGCACCTAGAGGTACGAAATTTGGTACCTTAGAAGCTTTAGTACATGGAGATTGTAGAGAACAACTTTTAAATTCGATTAAAAGTTGCTTTCAATAAAATTTGATGACAAGAAAAAATAATTCTTGGAATGACAACGATATTTTTTTAACAACTGAATGAAATCAAAAGTTATTTTAATGTGTTCCTATCATTTTTCTCATTATTTTTTTGCATTATATTCGTCTGTCCTATAAGCGGCTCGAATGTTATTGCAATATGTACATGTATTTATTGTCAAGCGATACCACCATAAAAAGGTGCGTATGCGTGGTTTTAAAACGAAATATATTGAGTCATTTTGTCGTGTATGCATTTTTAATAAAATTGTATGCATCGTTTTGTTTTTCTACGTTTAAATTCATCCTGTTTTTGTTTACATTTTGTGTTGGCGTCAAAGATGCCTTGTGCTCAAAGGGTAAGACATTTTGACATTTGACATTTAAACATTTTTGTTCGTTAAAAGCCTTTGTATTTTATTAACGAATGTAATCTGTACTATAGTTGTAATATCTGTACTATAGTTGTAATATCTGTACTATAGTTGTCATTTATATAAAACACCTGAAAATGTGTTGACCAACACAATTTTTCACTTTATATTCGTGCCGTTATGGGATGTTTTCAGTCAGATTTTAGTCAAGTTAATAAATGTTTTATATATTTTTTCAGGATGTATCCATTACTAAATCAAATGTAGAAAGGCTGTCTAATTAGAAACATACATACGTATATCATAAGATGGGTCGTGTGGCATAGCGTTGACTAATATTGGTACAATTACTTTTTATCCATGCAAAATGATCGTTGATGAGGTATGCTCAAGGAAAGATAACTCTTTGTTAAAGGCCTTCGTTTTTCAACTTTTTAAGCCATTAAAGCATTTTTACGAGAATTTCGTAGGGACACACGCAAGCACACACACACTTTTTTCTATATCACTTTATCACTTTTTTTTTTAAATCAGAATGTTCCAAAACGTAGAAAAAAAAAAAAAAAAAAAAAAAAAAAAAAACCCGAATGCTATACTTTCGTTACTCTATGTATACATATGGGTAATTGAAAATAAAAACTATGATAATTTTCAAATAGTTTTTATAAATTTAACTTACAAAAAATGAGTCATTTTTTTTTTTTTTTTAATATCCATATCATGAGTGATTATAATGCTTTTTAGAGGAGACGTTAGTCTGTTTCTACTCCATAGACCTAATGCTTTATTTTTTTAGCCCCAATTTCTGCCTGAATATTGCTTTAGAGGAAATGAAATTTTAGAATAGGCATAAAATCAGTAATAAAAGTTCATTAAACATTTGCTAAATTATTATTACGCTAAAAAAGTTTTTATGAGCCTGCTTATAATTTCTTAAAACAATTAGCAATAAAAAAAAACACTAGTTAGTTTGCTTTCAATTTTTTCAATTAGTTTTTATTTCTGATATTATGTCTGTTATAAAATTTCATATACTTTGAAGCAACTCTCTGGCATAAATTGTGGTTGAAATAATAATAAAGCATTGGGAGTATGAGGCAGGTACAACTTGGCATTTCCTCTTTATATTAAAAATATTATGTGAAGGTCAACACGATTCTAAATATTGAAATAGGATAATTTTTGTCAAAGTGTAATAAAAATTATATAAGAAGTAAACGTCGTAGTAAGAATGTCAATAAATTTCAGGAATATTGATTTTATACATTTTTTGGTTTTTAGAAATATATACTATTCAGCAGTATTTAAATTTCTTGATGTTCGATACAGTTGTTTTATTTCCTGAGGAATATATGAAAGAAAATAAATCGGATTGTCTGAATATAGAAGAAAAGAGTAAGCTTACTGCTTCTTGTTCAATGAAACGAGCATAAATTTTATGAAAATGGAAACGTCACGAGAATATAAACCCTTCCATTTTTGAAATGCTACTTCCAACTGCGAGTAGAGGAAAACTCGCGTGCTTTAGCCAATGCGTGTTGCGCTTTTTTCTGCTTAGCATAAAACTTCATTTTAAAATAAAATACGTTTCATTCTAAATGGAAAAATGACCCTCTCTCTCTTGGGAGGTTGGAATATCTCAATTTTATTTCTTTTATTCTAAAGAATAATTCTCTTTGTGTTTACATATATTTTCTTCAATCTTTTATACTTTTTCATTCCTTGGCAGTTACAATGGCAATCGTAAATTATTATGCATATTTTATTTTATTTGCGGGTAGCAAATACTAACAAATAAAATTTCTCTAAACTAAAATGTTGATATAAATTATTATGTGCTTCAGTTACTTTGTGCATATTACGTGAAATGCAAAAAATGTATTTTATAGTCAGCAGTTTAAATTTGCTAGTTTGTTCAGTTAATGAAACATAAAAAATAATGAAGTTGGATATTTATTCACTATATTTATTTTAAAAAGTTCCAGCAAATGCGTCGATGTCATCTAAAGCCTTTGGGTGAATAAAATATTACAATAAAACAGCGAAAAAAATATTTTTAAACCAATCTCCCCATTTTTGGAAAACAACTAACAGTTGTCATCAAATAATATAAAACCTCCAAAAACAATTTTATAAAGCTCGTGCTTATATGAAAAATAAAGTAAAATAATACAGTACAATAAAAGAGTAATAGTAGAGAGGACGGGCATTTATTACATTATCTAGTAAAAACTGCGCGAGGATATATTTATTACTCTACAAAGTTATTTTGTGAAATATTCCGAATGTTTAATTTAAAAACCTTTGTAGTTCTTGTAGTTTAAAATATGTTGGATTAAGTCAAGCCTCACATAATACTGATGTGTACGATTATGAGTGTTGGTGCACATTACATCCATCGCGATGGAGAAAGAGATAGGTGCTCGCTCAGATATCGACCTCGTTATCTCGCCGGATAAATTGGCTCTGATATGCAGATAAATAACAAAACTAAATAACAAAACTAGGGCACCGGACTTTTCTACAAAAAATAATATTTTAAAATGAATGTTATATTCATCATGGCTCTTAATTTTATATTGAACACTAAGCAGTGTTAGAGTTAAGTTGTGCAAGGATGTAAATTGATGTACAGAACGAAAAAACTACAAATTGTAAGAAGTTAAAAGCACTGATTTTGGTTAAATCAAAGATTCTCAACCTGTGGGGCGTGCCCCCCTAGGGGGGCACGAGCACACTAGAAGGGAGGCGCGAGAATATCCAAGAGGAAACATTTGAAAAAATTGATTAACTGACTGAAAGGAAAGCACACATATAAATAGAAAAGAAAATACATTTCGACATATTCAACAAATAAAGTAAAACAACTTACTAAATCAAAACCTACTTAATCAAAACATACGAAATTAAAAACAAATTTCATAATTATTAGTGACTTCCTTGGGCCTGTGTTGAAGAGCAAAGTTTTTCGAAGGAAGGTTTAATATTAGAAATAGCCACTCTCAGTTCTGTTTCTATATTTAGCCGAAATCTATATTTTGTCTTCAAAGAAACCACAGCAGAAAATCCAGTTTCATAAAAGTAGGTTGTTGAAAATGGAAATAGAATGAAAAATACCCTTGCTTTTAGAGCAGAAATATCCTCCTCTACTCCTGCCCAAAATTCAAATAGTGATTTATTACTAAATTGTCTTTTTGTTTCGCCACTTGTAGTGAAGTCTGTGAATTTTTCTTCCTCATCAATTGAGAGTCCTTCGGGAGTCTTATGAAATGGATCCCTAACCCACTCGTAACTTGCTATCAGTTTATCGTCAGCAAGAAAATACTTTTTAAAATTCTTTGCCTAAATGATTTTCAATGGTTACAAAATTAACTTTTACATGTTCTCCTTCAGCCTTGTAAGTTTTAGTACAATTTTCCACATTTGCAAACATAGTTAGGTTTTTTTGCTTTAAATGTCTGTTACACAATTCCAATTTTCTACAAAAAGCATTAACTTAATCACTCTTATTCAACACACGTGTTTTTGCTCCTTGAATTTGAAGATTCAAGTTATTTAATTTCTGGAATATGTCGACCAAGTAGCTCAATTTCATCACAAATAAACCATCTCGAAAATTCTCGGCTTGCGGTCTGTTTTCTACTTCTAAGAAAATAACGATTTCCTCTCTTGATACATAAACACGTTACAAAAGTTTCCCACTTGATAACCATCTTGCCTCGCAATAAAACAATAAAACTGAATGTACTGAACCCATGTCTTTACAAAATGCGGAAAATATTCTCGATTTCAGGGGTCTCATTTTTATATAATTTACTACGGTTACAACCGTTGTTAATACAATATTCAGAACAGGATTAATTTCTTTCGAAGCCAAAGCTTCTCTGTGGATCATGCAATGTGTCCAGACGCACTGAGGTGGTATTTATTTTACAAGTGCTGGTATACCTTGGAATTTTCCGGACATTGAACGAGCACCATCGGTGCATATTCCGACGCAATTTTTCCATTCTATGTTTGCCTCGTTTATAAAATCATTTAAAATAGCAAATAATGCGAACTCTGTTGTTTGGAGTTCTATTGGTTTGCAGAAAAGTAGTTCTACTACTGACATATTACCACAAAATCGAACATAGGCAATTAAATGAGCATCTTTATCACTATCTGTTGCTTCATCAAGCTGTATTGAAAGCATTTTGTCACGCAACTTCGAGAAAAGCTGACACTGTACATCTTCAGCTATATAACCAATTCGATGAGTAACAGTATCATTTGAAAGAGGCATGGACTGCAATTGTTTTGAAAAATTATCTCTAAACATAGTTTCTACAATCTCAATTGCTGCTGGCAAAATAAGCTCTTCACCAATGGTGTGAGGTTTTTTTTATAACTGGCTATTTTATATGAAACTTTGTAAAATGCAAATAAAGCTTTTTTATTCACAAAATATCATTAAGAAATGATTTTTGCTTTTTATCTGATTTTAATTTTAATTCGAAGAATTTTCTGGGTTAGTTGACCTACTCACTATGAATCGTTTCCAAATGTCGTTTGAATTTATTAGGTTTCATGCTGTCTGCGTCCAATATTTTTGAGCAAATGATACACAAGTGTCTTTCTTCTTTATTTACTCCAGTACTGGTAAACCCAAAATTTAAGTATTCTTGAGAATATTTTCTTGATTTTATTTTCGGAACCACGTTCGTCTGTGTACTTGTTGATGCTTGTCTATCGTCTAATGCTCGCTTACTTCCGCCTAAAAATTTATCCATGAGTCTGCATAAATCTGATGCCATGAATATTTAATATGGTGAATTGCAATTAACAAGAAAACATATATAACATACACATTCACGATAGATTCGATAGCGATAGAAGGATCGACTCGAATGAGACTAGCTTTAATTGAAATTTGTGTTATCGAACATTTTCCTTCTTCCTACGGGAAAATTGTTTTACCGTTCTACTAGAAGTATGCGTGAGTGAATAAAACCAACTGCAAAAAGTGTGGAAGACATCATTCGTTGTGCTAATATATATGTGTTTTTTTTTGTTTTTTTTTTAAGTTTTTAAGTTTCAGTTATTTTCATTATCAATGTTATATGAAGATTTGCTTATAAAATAATAACCCAAAAATCGAACATTCAAATATCAATATGAATAAAAGGTAAACTCCATCCTTAAGCAACCATTTTTATATACAACCTGCCAATAAAAATATAACTCTTTGGAATATTTCTGTTTTTATTAAATTTTCTTTGCATAAACAGTTTCCATTGTAAAAAGACAATACTCAATATTTGTGATATCACAGTCTCTTTTATTGTATTGGCTAGGTATTACCAAGTAACCTTTAGAATATATGTTCCTACTTAATCACCGATTTGGCGGAAGCGATTAGTTTACGTGCTCATCTACTCATCCATGTCTCACGTTTTTGCCATTATACACTATTATACTTAGATAAAATATGAAATGTTATTTTATGAAGCTTGAACTTATTTTAAGATATTCAATATTGATATATATATATATATATATATATATATATATTTACTTTTTACTTTTTTCGATAATTGGAAATATAAGTGTGTTTTGAAGCAGTATGTTAAGTTACCCGTTTATTTAAAAGAAATATTTTTAGCTCGATTCATAACTTTTCCCAATGAACAAGTGTTAGCAAAGAAAACTAAAATATCTATTCATAAAAATTATTTTTCTTCATTTGAATGTACTTAATTGATTATATAAAATTTAGTTACTTAATCAGGGTCTAATTTCAAATGCCATAAAGTAATTTGGAATTTTAGTTTTAATTGCAAATTATACACAATGATTTGTAGAAGAGAAATTATGGAATCATAAGTATAAATAAAATAGTTTTTTTGCTGATAAATTTATTTTGGAAGTATTTGAAATACCCACTCCTTTAAAAAATATAATGAATCAAAACTAAGTCAAAAATCAATTATTACACTCGTGAATTATATCTTAGTAGGTTCTCTAAACCTGACTTATTAACTTTTAATTTTATGAAGATTTGTTTTGATTTGTTGGTTCAAACTGGAGTTATCTCTAGTGAAAAAATGAAACTCGTTTTGTCACAAATTAAATTTAAAATTTGTGGTAATGATTTTTTAAAACTCTGTTCTTTCATAAAACTGAATGTAGTTTAAAAGTATTTCAAACTTTATAAAGAGCATAATACCATTTTAAAGCTACCGAAATTGGGAGCAATTTTGGAGTAAAATACAAAAACAGTTATTTTCACTAAATTTCATAATTTTCAATGTGTAATATTACCTTAGATATAAAGTATAATATACATTATCTAGAAAGCATTAACATTCTTAAATATCTCAGGGATACGCGGGTTTTGTATGACAAGTTTTATTTTTAACTGCTTTTTTTTATAATTTTGTAATATTGATTTTAAAATACATGTTATGTACTTTGAACGGCAACTAAAGCTTTATAATTTTAATAAGATAGCATTTAAATACTGAAAAAAAAATCCTTACCGACAAAACTGTTTATACTTAAAGTCTAGAAAAACAACCACATTTTTTTAAAGTTACAAATTAGACTGTTCAAAATAAGAAAAGGCTACAAATCATATTCAAGAATAACAAATTACATGGTTAATTTTCTAAACTATGCAAATTATTGAATTAAAAAACAAGAGAAATCATGTATTTTCTTGATGTATGAAGTACTGTTTTCAAAATGTATGCTAAATATTTAGGCTAATTGTGTTATTGCTATTATATGTTAAATATTTATGCTGTATGCTAAATATTTAAAAAGTATCTAATATTTTTATTGTTTTCATATTGTACACTATCTTATAAACCTTATTTGATCTATAACATACATTTATATGGTTAAAGTATTCATGAACTTACAATGCCTACGAAAATAAAAATAGCGTAATTATAAGAACAATAATAAAGTAAGCACAAAATAGAAGAAATCTTGCAGTAAAAGCTTTATATATTTTTCATTGCCACATTTTTTAATACTAAAAAATATTATTATTTATTAAACTGTACGTTGAAAATGGTACAAAATGCTTGCAAAGTTAAATAACTTTTCACAATGGGTAGTTCAAGTATCCCTACTGTTGATTAAAATTTGTATTATTCTGAAAATAGAAATACAATAATATAGATACGATGTTCAATTACTGTTTAGGACAGATAATTTCATATTTAATGGAAGGAAACTATTCATACACCCCATTATTTTTTTACATGTACTTGAAACTAAACAAGTAATCATAAATTCGCATTGTTTTTTACCAATTTTTTTTATGAATTCCTTTAATAATAGAATAAGTTTAATTAATAATTTGCTTCAATTCTTACAAACAACATCATTGTAAAGAACAACTATATCATGAAAAGCTTCTAAAAGCTATTTCACTTAGTTGAATTAGGCTCTCCAAGACGAGTGAAACTAACTTAGAGAAATAAATAATATATATATATATATAAATAAAAACATCCAGTGAAGTATTTTTGACTTCTCTCATCCAATTCAAAATAATGATGTAATCTAAAATCAAAAATAAAAACACTCAAAGAAACTCATTTCACTGCAAGAGTATATGGTTAGCTTTTGCCAATTACGTTGGATAAATGTTTTTTATATAAATTGAAAAAAGTAAATATGCTTGCTAAGGAAAAATATGCATGATTTCATTAGTTGGCTGTTGAATTCATTTGAAATATACCCCTCTGAAATGAGAAAAAACGTTATTATGAAACCACGTTTGTATTCAAAGCATAGACATGAATTATAATTTGATTAATGTATGATATATCTGTTTGGTTTGGGGACGAAACTTTACTATTTGAATTAGAAAAAAATTATGTGCATGTTCATTTAATGCTCATAAATCATTTCCAGTTTCATTGATCATAAATTATTTTACATCCCCACTTTTTGATGCATTTAATTATGTGTTCTTTTGTCATTGAAAAGGATTAAGAAGTAATTTTGCAAAATAAAAAAAGTTAGACAGAACATTTTTAAATACTTGGGAAATTTTCAAAGCATTTTTATGAAGTTGAAATATATTTTCTTTATGCAAACATTAAAAACGACCAAAGATTTCTTCGTTGAGTTCTGAAATTCAAGAACATAGAACAGTTTTGAATTGAGATTTGTTATATTTTACTCTTATTCATTGATACTACCTACAAAAGAATTACTGAATTAAAAATGCATAATTTTTATTGGTAATTTTTTACAAAATTTTCAAGAAACAAAAACAATAAACGTTCTTCAGCGTTGACGTCTTCTGTCTATTTGCAATATATGTTTGGTTTTTTGTAACTATACCCTGAAATGGTTCAATGACCGCATATAAATTTTACTATCTCTTTATAATAAAAGTATATGTGCAAAGATTTTTCTCAGACCATGGGCAAAGATAAGTGTATATTTCACCCCATGTCTGGAAGTTGAATGATTTACCAATTATAGCTTTAGGAAACAAGATATTAGATGTAGAAGGAAAATGTAATTAATGGGAAAATTGCTTCTGAAGTCTATATTTGTTTCTTAGTTTTCTGTGACTTTATTTAAAAGTAAATTAGTGTTTTAAAAATTCCCAGTTTTTTCAAATAGATGTACAACTCGAATAACAATGAAAAATTCATTTTTTAAAGTAATAAAAACATTCAATCACACCTTTAAGTTTGATTTAATTACAGTTAATTGATTTATGTATAAGACACATTATTTTCATGTTTCACATTCTTAAACTAAAAGTACCACCACAAACTTCTCAGCCATAGAAAAATGCAATAAAAGTCATAAGAAAGAAATATAGAACTTATGCTCCTCAAAATATACAGCTGCTAGGAAAAGAACAGGCAGTACTTCAAAAATAATTTTACTTTTTCAAACCAAAGCAAAAACTTGAAAGTGTGTTTTTTTTTTCGAAAGGAAAAAAAATGAAAGATCCCAATAAAAATCACGACGGTGTGTCTTTCTGTGGGGGTTCTTGTATCCGAGAGCTCCCAGAGAACCATATGTTTCTGACAGAAACTGAAATAAATATTGCAAATAAATGTTACTTTTATCTGATCAAAAGAACGGAAAAGGAGGGAAAACAATGAAAGGAAAAGATACCGAGGCAAAGATAATAACGACAGAAACGAAAAAATCAATGTGTAATCTAGGGCGCAGATTATTTTTGATTGGCATTTGAAAGCGAAAGACGCAAACCTCGATGCTAAAGCATGGAAGCTAATATGTTTCAGTATCGAAAAAGTAAAAACATTAAGTTTTTTTTTTTTTTTTTTTTTTTTTTTTTTTTTAATTTTCTTCAAATCGATAAATAATTCTTAATACTGAGATTCATATTCTAGGTTTTTTTTTATCGTTTCTTATAAATGACAGGAGTCGACTTTTTGAACTTCTGCTGAATTGTTTAAAATTGAATTTATAATCTTTTTTATTTTAAAATGTTGGACTGTTATTGTTTCAACATTTAAAAACACTTTTTTGAATATAATATAAGGAGAATTATTTCTGTAACGTTTTAAAGATTTCGAAAGTATTTTGAAATATTTAAGATATAAAAACAGGGAACTTTCAGGTCTTTACAGATGTTTTCTGTCATATTTTTTGTAGATATATTATTTTAGTATATATTCAAGTCCATGCAAGTACTTCTAAACAGATGATTAAGGAGTTATATCTACACAAGGTTTAATGTAATAAGTATTGATACAGAGAGTGTTTTTTTCCCTTCTACTAAGTAACTACTCTATAAAATATGGGACACGTTGGAATAAAATGATGACATAAAACTTAAATGACCTCATGCTACACCCTTATATTAATAAATTCAGTGTTTAAAAAAGTGCAACTTGAAATAGATTAATCAATTTTAATAACATAATCAAGCAAATTTTTTTAGTGTTTAGAGGAAGAGTTTACCATGAAGAGAAAAACTAGCCTTTAATGTTTAATTATATTATGAAGCTTAATTAAAAGACGAAGAATATAATCTTTATGCGCAACTATTCATACTTTTTTAAGAAGAATGTCATCATACATTATGTATTAAACACATATTTACATGTTCTTTATGAGCATGTATTCATGTGCTCGTTATAAGCATAGATTCATATGTCCTTTATAAGCATAATCTCTTTATTAGAACACATTCATGTATTCTTTATAAACACCATTTAATGCATTCCTTATAAACATATATCAATGCATTCCTTATAAACATATATCAATGCATTCCTTATAAAAGTATTTTTATAATCTTTATAAGCATATATTCTTATAAAGAATATATTAACTTATTATTTATGTGCATGTATTCAAGTATTCTGTATACACATATATTCTTTATAAGCATATATTCATACATTCTTCATAAGCATATATCCTTTTAAAAAATATATTAATTTATTCTGTACAAGAAAATATTCTTTTCAAGCATGAACAATATTTCGATGCATATATTCTTTAATTAAAGTAATACAGTTTTATTTAATACCACTATTATACAATTCTATCTTGAAACAATCAAGATTAATTCTCTTACTTTACATTCAAATGCAATACATTCTTAATCCTAACGGTCAAACCCAACAACATACCCCATCTACACCAAACAATGCAAACTAATTAATACAGGGGTCCAATATCACATTTAGATTAACCATCGGAACTACCATTTGAACCGATCTAATATGTCATTGAAATTCCCTTTCCAGTATCTGATTACTTACATACCCAACTCGAGTCAATCGAGAATTCGAAGAATTTTCACCAATTAAAACCATAGAAATTAGAGCGATACGCATCTGTGGTCCTTTAACTGAGGAACAGTGAGGCTTCATGGCATATAGAAGCTTCACTGTTCCTCAGTTGAAGCCAGAGCAAGCTTCTCCCTTGTCTCATTAAGTGGAATAATTCGGGACCCGCTTGGCGAGGACAGGAACGTGCTAAATTGGGGCTCTTCAAGCAGCATTCTTCTTGGCAGAATAGCCTGCCAATTATAATAAACGGCAGGCATTCAGAAGAGTAATTAAAGACGCTCCATGCGAGGAAGACTTGCAGCAAGAATAAGTGTCCGTCAAGCTCTTGAGATTTCGAGATGTATTTGAAAAAAATAAATGGTATGAGGACTGTTATGAAACTGCGGAAAAATACCAACTTAGATGGAGTGGGATTTGTGACTTGGTTGTTTTTATATTCTGTAGTGTATTATTTGTTGCTTTATTTTGTTTTGAATAGTTTCATTAAAAACGCGAATCACATGTGAGTCACTGTAACAAATACTCATATTAATGGCAAGTATATAATTTATAGAACCCACCCGTAACGATTCACTTTCTCAAGAAAAAAAGTGTATAATATGTCCATATCGTAAATATTACGAATGAAAACGAAATAATTGCAATGGCACTTTGTAATTTGATAGATATTTAATAATATTTCGTTTTTTTTTGTTTTTTTTTTAGCATTGTCAATTTATGTGTATTCATCAATAGTGTTTGCTTCAAATTCAAAAAAAATTTAGATGGTTTTTCCTGTTAATTAAAGTTCTTTGAAATATAGTTTAATTATCAAAATACAGAAGTCATTAGTTCGTAAAATGATAGAGCTTTAAGTTTGTGAAAATGGTACAAAAATATAAGATAATGTTTCAACTGTCGAGATAAAAGTAGAGTTGCAGTAGATAGACATTAGAGCACAATCTTTTATTGAAAGCAAAAACAGCATGGTCCATTTCACACAACATGTTCATTTAATGAAATGTTTATTATGAAATATGAGTCTTAAAGTTGTATCTATCTGTATACCTGTATACTATTTGGATAAAGGCTTCACACTTATGAATGATTTTCCTCGCAAAAGCACCAGTATTAGGCACATTTTTTTTTTTTTTTTACAAATATTTGAATTTAAAATAAAAATGACCATTATAGAAAGTACTTTGTAAATTGATATTAAAATATTTTTGAAAAAAAATAATCGTTTTCGACGAAAACTTGCCCAAAAAATCACTATTTTTAAAATCTGTACCTCAATAGCTCAGTTAGCTAAGACGTTGGTCTCATGACCAACAATAGAGGAATCCAGATATCACGTTTCCAGAACTCTAGCATATAGAATTAATGGTGGCTGATGCACGTTAAATCCGTCGATGCTTAATGCTATCTCGTTGGTGTGAAGTGGACTTGGAGAGATAGGTGCTAGATCGAGTGTCGGAGCCCCATTATCTCACTAAATTTTAAACCACAAGGATTAGTTGTAGATGTAAAAGTTTTTATGGCTTTGTATAGCCCTTACATCAGAAAAGCTCAAGCAACCTAGCATGATTAAATTTATCTCTTACAGTGAAACTTATTTTATTCAACCAAATTCAAATCAGATACTTAGGTATCCTAACTCTTAAATTTTTTTTTCAGAACAATATCGCAAACAGAATACCCTCACTTTGCATTGTTTAGGTAGCAATATCTAAATAAAATCCACATATTTTCAGATTACTTCACATGTGCTAACCATGCAATAAGGAAGTAATCAAACCAGACTTAGACCATTCTTCAACCCAACACGTCGTCCCAGACACGTAAAGCATACTTCCTACTCTTGTCCTTAGGGACCGTAGGTTTGCAGTTATACGTACTACAGAATACTCAAGGTTTTACGGACCTCTCTTTTCAATCTATGACTTCCCAACCTTGTCATCACAGAATGTTGTGAGTGAAGACGAATGTATTATTCAGCACCTTTTCGAACTCAACATTTGGCATTCAAGCTCCGCTTTCAGGCTTTTATATCTTAAATTTTATTCCGTTACAGTGTGAGAAGGGATAGAATTTCAAGTTCCCGGATTTTGTCCAGATGTATATATGCAGTTCTTGTAGTTGTTGGGAGTTACCATAACAATATGGATTTTAGTGTAGGGATATCAGATTTGCTCCTTCTACAACGTACTACCATATATATTATTCTGTAGAGTTGTGTGTGATTTAAAAATGCATTTGGTGTAAACTTTTCATTGGTGAAATCTAAGAAAGACGTGTTATGTGCGTTGCATTATTCTTGGTTATTTCTCGAAAAGCCAAAAACTAGGTATTAATCCATATTTTAAAATTTGCCGTAAAAAATAATTGGTGGTTTTAAGATTATATGCAAATAAAATATAATACATTTTTAAAGTTTAAAAATACGCTCTATGAATTTATTTATGAAATGTTACTTTTTTACTGATTTAAACCGAGACCAACTGTCAATATTCTTTTAGATCTATAGTAATGTTTGTCAAGCATCTTCTGGAAGTGGCAGAGTTTGTCAGAATTGCGAGTTTTGACAAGTTTTTTATAGCTCTTTCTTGAATGATAAGGATCATGCAAAATATGGTTAACTTTACGGTAAATGACAAGATCAATATGTGTAAAAGAAAATGTCCCGTGAAATAGAGAATATTTACTCTTACAAGGGATTTTCTCTCTTGCACTTGATGCTCACCGTTACACATAAATATCCCGTACAAGAGTGAACATCGCTTGTAAAAGAGAACAACTCGTGTAAAAGGGAACATCATGTGCAAAAGGGAACATTGCGGGTAAAAGTGAACATTGCAGGTAAAAGATAAATTTGCAGATAAAAGAGAACATTGAGGGTAAAAGTGAATATTTCAGGTAAAAGTTAAAGTTGCAGGTAAGAGTGAGCATCACTTGCAAATGTGAACATCGCACGTAAATGTGAATTTTTTTTTGTAACATTGAATCTAATGTGTTACGGCTCAAAAGGAATTTTTTGTTGAGTATGACTTTATGGGACTTTATTACTTTTTAGGATTTTATTGTTTGGATAGGATTTAAGAGAAATAATGTATGATGTACTCATAAATTTATATATAGGCTTTCAAAAAATATTTATACTAAAACATGTTCATAGATTAAAGACGAAAATATCTTTTCCTAGTTGGTATACTAGTAATTCAAAGTTCAGAAGCCGACCAAACGGTATATTGGTTAGCGTGCTAGCCTGTAGACCACGAGGTTGCGGGTTCGAGTCCCGTGTTTGGCATGGGTGTTTGTAAATGTATGTTGGCTTGTCTAATGACGAATGTTTCAGCGCATTATAGCCCTCGTGTTGCTGACGGCGCCAGATAATCTGAAAACAACCAACCAAAGTTCTGAAACATTTTGTCAATAACATTGTTATGTTGTTATTTACAATTGTTTTAAGATTTAAAATCACAAATCATATATTTTAGAAAACTACACCCGGAAAAGTTCTAATTGTTTCTGTAAACTCGTCAATAGCATTGCTGCTGGCTATCTAATATGTTTAATTTTGATACTGATTTATTGTTGTAATTTTAATATATCAATTAAAAATATTTTTTTAATAAAATATTTCGTATAAAATTTATAGTTAACGTTAATATCAATGAAATGTAATTTATTGTAGTTTAGCAATAGAAATTTTACACAATTTCTCATTCATTTTAAAATGGTGGGCATATTGAAACTACGTTAAGAATAATGCTATTGCATCTAATATGAGAACCTAATTTACTATCGTGTTAGTAAAATTATGTCTTGGTTGTAAAGGAAACGATCTTTAAGAAATATTCTATGATAAGAAATAATTTTTTGACTGATTGAAAATTTCATGCGTGATTATAACTTATCCTTATTAAGTTGTAATTATCTTCTATAAAAATATATAGTAGACATTACATTTTATAAAATTGTGTGTAAAATGTATTCCAAAATTTTCTCTTTAATTTGAATTCCTTCAAAGTTAAATTAAGATATCCAACGATTTCAAACCGCAGACTGCTATATCAAAAGAATTTCATCCACAAACTATATCCAGTCATATTTTATAAACTCGCTGAAAATATAAAATAATAATGAAAGAGGGGAAGGAAATCTAATGATAAACCTTCTCGAGAATAGTTTAAAAGCCGATCCCCATTCCAGTCATTATCTTCAGAAAATAATTAATAGGGTTTCAAACTCAATTTGACCATCCATTAATTGAACATCGACCAAACAAAGTTAATTTCAACACGTTTGGGGCGTAAAAACAAAGCTATTAATTTGTTTAGTCACCTTTAAAAGACAACTGTTAATTAAAGAGAGAAAACTTTATTATAGAAGTGTGATTTATAAGTATAGTTTCATAAATCATATTTTGTGTTGTTGTTTAAATATATAGTTAAGAAACAAATAATGATAATATGGATGGTTTAATTTAACAATTACAAGTTGAAAGTCATTGATAGAGATGAATGTTTAAAATATTATATTTCTTTGAAGGTTTAGTTGATTTTCAAAATTTAAGACATTTGATAGTTTGGGGGTTGTTTTCTTGATATCCATACCCCAAGGAACCAAATATTTTACTTATATTTCCAAAAACGGAAAACTTATACGATTAATTCTATGTCTGTGTGACCATCTATTTTCCAGAAAAAATAAATTTAACTAACACAGGCACTAGTTTGTCTATTTAATTATTATTTTATACATAGTTAGTATATATAAAAATCACAGAAAAATTAGAAACATTTCATTAATTTTTAAACATTACAACTGTTTTGCAAGTTTAAAATAATTTTTTCTTTGATAACGTATTCTTTCAAGCCAAATAAAAGCTATATATGAGATCATTCACTAAAAAATTGAAAGAGTAGCTTAGAATTTTTTAATTTTTTTATTTTTATTTCAAACATCCAACTGTGTATGCACACATATCTTTCCTCTAATTTTAATATTTGCAATCAGAAAATGTTGCAAAAGATTACAAAATAGATGATTATAGGGAATTACAACATTTTTTTTCTTGCTTTAAATCGACTGCAAATAGTTTTAAATCAAATAAAAACCACTTTTTATATTTTTAGGCGACCTATTTAATTTTTAATTTAAATTTTAAAATAGCTAGTTTTGATATCAAGCAGAAATCTGAAGTCACTTTCTATTCTGCCGAGTAACGTACTATGCGCCTCCATTTGTAAACATGTCAATTCAACTTGGTGACATTTTGCAAAGTTTCCAATTCGACAGCGTAAAGCACATTTTAACCGAAATCATTGGTGTATTGTAATGACTAAAATAAGAATGATAAGAAAAATCTTCCTTTGTCAGAGCAATCCTTTCGACATGTTTGTGAAGACCATTTTGAAGTGAATACTAGTCTTTTTTTTTCTTCTACTTTTTCTCATTTATTTGTGATAATCATGCACTTTCAATAGCTTTCGCAATGTTATTGTATTACAGCATTATTGGTATGCAGCATTTTAGCTTAGTCGCCAACTTTTCAAAAACGCGCCAACCCATTCACACTGACTAGGAATTTACTGCTTTGCTGAAACCGGCTTCCTTACAAATTTCTACAAATTCAAATCCCACGAAATACGAAACAATTCAATTATGGTCAACACATTCTCAATATTATCAAACGATACGATTGACAAGCGAAATCTCGAAGTCAGTGCAGGATTGCGCATGCGCAAAAACAGATCCGCAGCCATCAAGCGTTTAATACGTCTCAACAGTTTTTGATTGCATCATGTTTCCGGCTGTTTTTAGTGATTTTAAAATTAATATAATAAATAAACAAATTTATAACAGAAGTTTTAAACACATATCCAGATTCCTGATAGTCTTTTTTGTATAAAAAATGAAATTTAATTAAATGAAAATTAAAAATAGGCTGTAGTTCCCCATTGAGAAAAACGTGTTGTTAAACGTGTTGTTATTTAACTTAATAGTAAATAATAGATACCTAAAATATTTACAGATCAATAATTATTATCATTTACATAGACATACTGGGATAGGCTTCTTATTGTTTAACTGTTATTGTCATTGCACAAGCCTCAAAGAATTACTCATGTTTGTGATTGCCGTGTGGCAACATCTAATGTTTAGAATGTAAAAGGTTCAGTTCGATTCATTAAGCTGGAAGAACTTACTGAGTCTGTTTGTGATAATAAAAGTTTTTATCGTTTAACCCGCTTGCTTTGAATATTTCCGTCTGATGTTTTAACTCTTGCCAATAATAATAATATCTGGCGCCCGATGTGGGGCTCGAAACATGGATATAGTAGTTAAAAGTCATATAAAAGTTCGAAGAGCATTTACGCGGTTGTTTATTGATGTGATATTGCAAATAGACATTGAATCGTCTACCGAAGTAAAAATTGATGTTATTTCGAAGTCCGAAACTTTAAGGGTTAAGTTTTGAGGAACTGCGGAACCTAGATGCTAAAAATTTTGAGTCCATGTTAGAAGATAACAAGTCCGAAGAATAATTGGATATTGAAAGCAAATCCTGTGAAGATTATTTTACAATATATTTTAAAGCTAAAGCTCTAATTAATAATAATAAGAAGAATGAAAACTCTGTAGAAAGTGTCACGCAAGTTGAAAATAGGAAAAGAAAATTCAAGCTTCCAAAACTTGAGCTGAGAAGTTTCAACGGAAATATTAAAGACAATTCTCGCGCCAAGCAACTGGTCGAAAGTTACCCGACAACTGCAGAACACTATCCTAAGGTAATACAAAGTTTAAAGGAACGATTTGGCTAAAAAGATATGTTAGTTAAAGTTTATATACGAAAACTTTTGTAACTAGTTATGCAGAATGCTAATTCACGAAATGGGTGTTCACTTTCTTCGCTGTATGACAGGTTTGAATCCCATTTGAGGGCTTTGGATAGCTTAGGTGTTGTCACAGAAATGTATGATGCTATGCTTTTTCCTTTAATGGAATCGAGTATTCCAGAAGATTTGTTAAGAATTTGGCAGAGGCAGTCTGTTGACAGAGCACCAAAAGATCGACTCAAAGACCTGATGAAATTTGTAAGGAATGAAATCACGAATGAAGAAAAAATTAGTAATGCTGCTGAGGGTTTTGATACAAAGCGGTTCAAGAAACCAACTGAAAAGAAAATCTACCAGAAGCACAAAGAAATGATTTCTATTGTCATGGATTTATTTGCTGTGAAGGAAATCAAGGTAAATAGATTATGTTGCTTTTGCGATGGAAAACATTTTAATAATTAATGTTTTAAAGCTAGAGGCATGTCATTGGCACAAAAAAGAAAGGCTCTTTAAGATAAATGGTGTTGTTTTTCTTGCCTTGTTCCTGGCCATGCTAGTAGGAATTGTAAAATTCCTGTTAAATGTTTGACGTGCCAAAAGAAGCATTTTACAATAATGTGCGTGGATTTACTTAAAAATAAAACCGAGAGAAATGAAGAAAAATCAGTAAATGGAGCAGAGTTTGCACCAACAAAAGTCGTAGACCAGTCTGTGGAGTCACTGCACTCAAGTTCTTTGAGAAGCTCTGATGTTATCTTACACACTCTAGTTGTAAATTTAAGGAATGGGCAAATGAATAGACGAATTCGTGCAATAATTGATACAGGAGCACAAAAGTTGTACATCTTAAAGTCAACTGCCGTAGAAATGGGCTATGAACCTATAAAAGAGGAGTTGTTGAGTCACAGATTATTCGGTGGAGAAATTTCCAAAGCCACAAATACTACTGTATCTATTTGGGCAGTTTAGATGATCGATATCAATGTACTTTAGAAGCTCTGTATCAAAGTATTATTTGTGGTGATATTCCTTCTATTGACAATGGGTCTTGGATACGAGAACTAAAGTCATGAGACATTACTTTGACTGACGTACAGAGGACATCAGGTCCTATCGAAGTTCTTATTGGCGCTGAAGACGCCCACAGGACAAAGAAAATAATTGAAAAATGGTTTAGTTTCTATGGACACCAAACTAGGATGGACGTTAATGAGAAAAGTTCATGAAACCAAGAAGAGGGAGAAACTTAGCTCAGCCGTAACAACAATGTTTGTAGAACATGTTAATATTTCAAACCAGTGGAATTTGGAATTGTAGGGTATTAGAGATCCTGAGGAACAGAAAAGTGCAGTGGAAAAGAAACAAGCAATTTTGAAACATTTTGAAAAAACTGTTCATCAGGGTAAAGACGGAATGTTGCAATCCCGATGGTGAGAGGGACCAGTTAGGTTAAAGAAATCCATGGAAGATTGGCCTTCTACTGGTATGATGAAGATGAATAACACATTTCATTTGAGAAGCAAAGGGAAAATGCTGGATTGCCGAAGGACCAACGTGCTAAAGAAGGTTCGTTTTGTAATGAATACACCGAAGCTGAGCAGCGCCTGTTGAAAGTTGTACAGGGTGAATCATTTGGTTCCTAAAGGATCCCAAGCTTGTAGAACTGTATCCGTGTGCTGATGAAAATGGTGTTATTCGATTGCAGAAACGCAAGTCTAGAGACATTACGTTAAATGAAATAGTGTTAGTGGGTTGTGACAACAAGAAACGGTGTGACTGGCCACTTATCAGAGTCGTTGAGTTACTTCCTAAAAAGGATGATAGTGCCAGATATGTGCGACTCAGAACCCAAAAGGGACTTTTGCTTCATCCAATTCAAAGACAACCCGCTCGAAATTATGGAATGTCAAATCGTGAATGACAAACCTTTACTTAAAGAACTAATTGAGCAAAGGGATAGTAGTTGTTTGCAAGACCCAGAGCTTAGTCTAGTGAAAACCAAACAAGCTGAGACTAGACTGTCTAAATCTGGTAATTAAAGTACATGAGAGACTTGATCTTTAGGATTTTGAATTTGATAAACCAGTAGTTTTATTCTTTTGATGTTATATTCAAATGTTACTTTGAAGTATTTTATCTTACATGTTTAACATATTCTATATTTACTGAAGTAGTTAAGTTAATTTGTTCAGCTGCATTAACTTAAGGTGGGAGAATGTTGTCATTTCACAAGCCTCAAAGAATTACTTATATTTGTGATTGCAGTGTGGCAACACCTAATGATTAGAATGTAAAAGGTTCAATTCGATTCATTAAGCTGGAAGATCTCACTGAGTCTGTTTGTGATAATAAAAGTTGTTTTCGTTTAACCCGCTTGCGTCGAATATTTCCGTTTGATGTTTTAACTCGTGCTAATAATAATAATAACTGTTAAGGTTCAAAAACTTTTACACTGTATGAACCACAATTTGCTTAGTGGCTCAAAACACTTTTGGTTGCTTTCAAAAACTAGTTTTGAAAAAATGTTTTTTTAAATAATTTTTAATTGGTAGTAAACATAAAACCAGCTGAAATAAAAAAAACATAAAAATATGTATTTCCTAATTTTCTTAAAAATTTATTGTAAACACAATCGTTTTAAAACATGTGATGATTGTTCTAATGTGTAATGTAAAACACTTAATTAGTAGAATTAATTACTATTTTTTTTTTAAATTCAATGCTTTCTCATGTAGAAAACATGTAGTGTTATTCTCTCAACTTTCTAATATACATAGTTGCTTTTAAATACAGTTACTGTTTTTTATATTAATTTTGAATTTATATATTGCTTCAAAGATATAAACTATTTCAATCTGAAAAAAGTATTTATTAAGTAAATACTATGGTACTACCGAAACCATTTTTTTTTCGAATAGTACTTTTTAATGGCGCAAAAATGACCCCGCCCTTAATTGAGACGTTGATAAAGTAATTTATGGAACAAATTATGGGAATTAGTGCCAAGATAATAACAGGGAAAAACACCTACCTTTTCAAGGATTCATGCGTATTAATAAAACACGCATAACACTAACGACCTATTTTCAACAAGTAAGTGCATTTAAAATCCTTTTTTAATATTTTTCATTTTAAAATCTTACGATTAATGTTCTTCTCTATTGTTAGTAAAAACAATATTTTAAATATTTGTTGCTAACCTTTGGTACAGTATTAAAAAAAAAAAAAAAAAAAAAAGTTAAGGATTTCTTTTTTGTCTTTAATTTTAAATATTTCAGTAAGCAAGAATTTATTTTCAAACTACATAAAGTATGAAATAAATTAAAAGATTATTTATAAGACTACGGTAAGATAAATAATATTCCTCTTTTAGAAAATCGAATAAAATATACTTTATCAGAATATTTTCTTTTAGGCTAAAATAATTTTAAGATTAGTCATTGAAAAATACTCCTAAGTTAGAGAATATTGGTTTAAAAGTAAAGAACATTGGTTGCATTTATTTTGAATACTGCAATGAGTACGATCTAAAATGTTACTGCATAAGAAAAGAAAATACATACTATAGGACTGCTCATTAGAAGTTGTGCGATGTAATTTATTGTTTTTACTTT
This sequence comes from Linyphia triangularis, assembly GCA_963978545.1. NCBI lineage: Eukaryota > Metazoa > Arthropoda > Arachnida > Araneae > Linyphiidae > Linyphia > Linyphia triangularis. The sequence continues at coordinate 58,910,715 of OZ021727.1, forward strand.
TTAGCTACATTCAAAATTTATCCCCGAGAAATTTTCATGAAACACTGTTAAGATAATTATACTTAAAATTATGATAGGGAAAAGTAACTTCCCATTAATATCAGTGAAATTAGAATGTGGTCGTAAAATGACGATAAAGTGTAATACTTTCTTTAAACGGTTTTATTTTTCATTCGTTATTTCTTATTGGCAATGTAACACGTACTTTAAGGATTATCAGACACAAATATAAACAATTTCTTAAGAATTTTTTAAAAACCTGTTTCAAGAAACTATTCTGAAAAATGTGTTTGGTATTAAATTTGCGAGGATTATAATAACTATTGAAAGCATATTTTTAGTAGTTTTAAGGAAGCTTTTTACCTTTGAAAACATGTATGTAATTTAGCAAACAATTTTACGTATGTTTTATTGTGTATTCATGGTTTATCAATGTGGTTCAACAATAACAAGCCTTTTTTTCTATTATAAATCAAGAACTAAACTATTTTAGAGAGAATTTGAGGCATTTTCATTGTTATTCATTTATCACCTTACAACCGGATCAAAAGTGTTGCAATACAACAAAAAACCGAAACTTTCCTATCTCGCCATGGAATTCTGGGGAGAATTAACTTAATTAGAATACTAGCTCTCCCCTCCCCTCGATAACTTAAACAAGTATACTAACTCCCGCCAATATTCGTCATGAATTCACGTGATTGATAAATCATTAATCCCACCAAATTCTGCAATGAAATAAAATGTATTTATAATACAATTTAACAACTGGCTGTTAAAACTCCTTGGTAAAATTACTGTACTTCCGAATTATGAATGATTTGGCTCATTGTTTGTATTTCAAACTTTTTTATTGATTGAGTGTTCTGAACCTGGTTGGCTAAATATCAATTACGCATCATTCTGGTTTTTGATAGGTTTTTCAGTTGATATTGAAATACTAGTATATTAATTTTAGATATAACTCAATCTAAAATGGTTACGCTCACTCCAGTTATTTATGGTAATTATTGCAATCGGTTACTTAAAAATTTACAAGAATATTATGACGCAATCAATATTAACAACTGATTATTTTTAGCCGACACAAACTACGCATATTTATTATTAAAAAAAAAAAAAAAAAAAAAAAAACCTCTTTTAAAATTTCAAAAGTTTTCATAGATTGAAAGTTTGGATCAATAAGTAAAAAAAAAAAATTTTATAAATTTTAATTCCACAATTTTATAATACAACAAATCAAAACGTGTTCAGGGTTGCAATTATATGAATAAACCTCATACTAAGTTTTAGCCGAATTTTTATCTAAATTACAGACAAATCAAATAAAACATTCAAAATCCTTTAAAAAAAAGTAAAAAAAAAAAAAGTTTAAAGTGAAATATTTGTATTGGTTATGTTATTTTTACATACGAGATTTGACTAATTAAAAAAGTGACTTGAAATAAAGTTTATTTTGTAGCTTGACAATAATTCTAATAATCTTAATTTTTTCAAATAAAATATATCTCAAGTAATAAAATAATTTCAAGCATCCAGTAATTATAAAACAAATTTCCCATATATTTTTTTTTTGTCTGTTTAGATGGCACCTTTTAAAACTATTGCAAGATAAAACTTATAATATTCTCCAATTAAGGAATATAAATTATCTATTGGTGATGCAAACGATAATTAAGTTTAGAATTAAAGAATTTTGCATTGACTAGCTTATTAAGAAATTTACCATGTTTTTTTTTTTTTTTTTTTTTTTTTTTTTTTTTAATTTGCCACTTAAAATGAAGTAGTATTTATTTTTATTATTAACAAATAAAACATTTTTAGCATTATCTGAAATATACAATGTATTTCACCTATTTCTCTGAATGCACTCGATATTTAATAACATGCGCCAAAATGATATTTAAAATATTAAAGGGCTTTTAAATATATTTACCAACTCCATAAGGTAGTAAATTAAACTTACTTATGCTTTTAATAACATCAATGATTTATGTTCTAATCTGCAAGTAACTAAATTAATGAAAATTTTACAAGACATTTTGCTAACCTATTAAATTAAAATTCATCCAATTTCAAGTTGAAGTACGCTCTCTCCTAAGAATTTCAGTTTTCATTTAAACTGACACTGATTTAATCAAAGTAAAAACATCTCTTAAATTAATACAATGTGACGTAATAAGATTTCTTTAATGACTTTTCCCGAGTTCTCAATTTATACCGAAACTTCTCTTCTATCAGTCACTTTTCAAAATAAGCATTAAAGATCCTTGGAAGGCCACTTTTCTTCTGACTAAATTTTCTTCACCTGTCTAATTAACGAAGCTAATCCTAGTTGGCTTAGCTGGAGTACCAGAGTCAGAAAGAGCTAAGCCTACTCAGAATCTTCCGAAATTAGTGACGGTTTGGATCAAGGGCCGTTTGTAGGAAGAAAAATAACCACTGAGAGTTTTGCATATTTAATTAGTGGAAAGAGTAAGTTAAATCATGGATCCTGTTATAGGGAAAGTTTGTGAGAAATTGTTTCTCTGTATCTATCATAGGAAATAAATGGAACGATGATCTGATGAAGATGATGTCATGATTAATATTTTTGATAAATATTTCTGTAATTTTTCGAATATGTCCAATATAATAATTTTTTAATAATATCAGCACTCCATGTGCAAATTTTTATAAATATTTGTTGTTTCTAAAGTATCCATACATGGGAAATTATGACTACCTTGAAAATATAAACATTATTTAACAATACACTGTGAACTAAATGTTTACTTTATGGCATAAAGTTAAAACATTTATTTTTGTGAATGTTATAAATTACTATTGTATAAATGAATACTTCTTCAATGAACTTCACCAACTGACCAAGAAAATATTAAATATACATTGATAAATATAAAGACTTTTAAATTATTTACAACATTTTATATTGGTAATAGAGTTAAAATGATACATATTTTTTCAAATTACTTTTCTTTCACCAAACAACTCAATATTCTCTTTATTTGTCACGTTATCTAGTAGGAAATGTTTAAGAGAAAAATATGGAACATTATTTTGTAACAAAAATCTATTGTATGATTTATTCAAGCACGCTATTTTTCTACTTGTCTTTGACTGATATAAGACACAACTTTGATTTTGGAAATATGCCATAAAGTCTACAGTTTCGTTGCACTGAATTTGGGTCATTAGATAAGTTGGTTTATTTTAACAAATCTCTTCGTGATTTTCATGTTTCATCAATTTTTACATCAGCTATGAATGATATGGTACATCATTCAGACTTGCGTATATTTCTATGTTTAGTATATAAATATTTATAAGACCTGGATAAGTATACTGGAAATTACTTTAAAAACTTTGCAATGTACAATACAGAAATTTAGAAAAAGTATGTGTTGCCCTTTACCAACTTTTTTTAATAATTACAGAATGCAACATAAAGTCTTATATGCTATTAAGTCTTATTTTCCATTTATTAAGATCAACTAACTTTAGCAAAAGAACAGCTTGAGCAGTACAACAAGTGTCTACCTATGCACTATTTCACAAGATGGACTCAAGCTCCGCTTATGGCGAAATTCAGAAGTTGTTAACCTTTTCTCAAAAATAGAAAACTATTAAAGGCATCGAATAAAAAGCCAAATCAGTAATTTAAATCAGTTTTATCTTTAGGTATTAAATTAGGTAAATGAAGTTTAGGCTGAAATAAACCTAATGTAACATTATGTTTCATTAGATATTCTAGTTTCAGTTTAGAAGTTTGGGCTATTGATTCGATATATATATAAACAAACATACATTTCAAAAGCATCCCAATATTTTTATAAAATAGTTTTATTTAATACATTTTTAACAGCATACTATAATATGAATTACACAAATGCATAAAAATGTTCTCGTATCTTGTTTTAATTTGTAAATCACCGATATTTTATATCCTTATTTCTTAAAAGTAAACTATTCGCAAAATATGTAACAATAGATCACAAATCGAAAAGACTATCAAAAATAAAAGAATGGAAAAGGCAAATGAAAGAAATATAATATTTTCGAAAAGTTTTGATTGCATTAGCTTGATACTTGCAAAATATTAAGAAAATAAATTTCATCGAAAAAATACCCTTTCAAAAGCGGCTTCTGTTTAACTTTTGCTACGTAGATGACAAAATTTAAATCGCACAAAAGTAATATCGTTTCAATTATTTTCCGCATTAAAAGTATGTTAGAATAATTCTGGAAAAGAGGTCCTTTTATTTTAAATCATAAATGTACGATTTCGCTCCATTCTAAAAACTAAAGTACCGAAGTATATTATTTTGTAAAATAAGTATATTTCACGTCATTTCCAAAATATTTTTTTTATTGCTTTTAAATTTCGTTGTAGCATACTTATTGGGTGCCATTGTCATTTTATGTGACAAAACTTGTATATATTTAATTTGGGGTATTTATTTACTATATTTGGTTACTTATGTTTGAGTACTGTTGGATTTTATAAAATTTGTCAGTTTGCATTATGCATTGCATTTTTCGAGTACGATTGTCAAACGCTGTGTCAACTTTGTATATTGTATTATTATGTACAATCATTTAACTATGGTATATTGCGTATGATTCTGTAGATATTGTATATATGATCCTGTAACTATTATATGCAAACTTAACACACTCGCGCGCGCGCACACACACACACACACACACACACACACACAAACACACACACACACAAACACACACACACACACACACACACACACACACACGTTAGTCGAACAACCCTGTTGGGACTTGAGCTTGTTGTTGGTCTTAAAATTTGTATTTGCTTAAATGGAAGTTATATGAATCTCTCATTTAAATAATTAGAATAAGGACTATAATTTTACCAACTTTATAAAGAAAGTCAAATTTAAAATATAATTTTTGAATAAAAGACTGAAAATATTAAATATCACAAATTAAAAATTTGTTTTGCAAATATAGATATCTCTTTTTAAAAAAGTATTACTCATATTTCGATACTATACTTGATATTCTGGAAATATCTATATAAGTATTTAATATTTCTATGGTAATTTAAAAATCCATATAAAAAAAAATAAAGTATTAATAAGCGCAATATTTTTTTTAATACCAAAATTTAAGCAAACAATTATAGCTTTAAACATTCAAAACCTATTGACAAGTTATTTTTTATAGAAATTAATATTATTATTGTTTATCTTTATAAGAATTTACAATTTTTGAAAACGTAAATTTTTTTTTTTTTTTATATTACATAGATTCCAAATTACCAGGTAGATATTTGATTTGCTGTGTAAGAATGTACAATATATTTTACATTCTTATGTAATATTATGTAATAAGACAATATATTTTTTATGACATGCATCTGTTACCAATTACGCCCACAGCAAATTATAGAAAAACAATGATATTGCGTGATGCTATATCGTGTAATTCCCAATAAAACAAATTACTTAAACCAGGGTAATAAAACCTCCAAATCTCTCCAAGTAATGACAATCCTGATAAGCCAGGGTATTTAGGAGATCGGAAGCCTGATCCATTTTTCTCTTAGCTAAAATCAAAGAATCATAGAGGTATTTTGATCAAATGGGGCTTTCTGTATCAAACCACGAAACCCAACTCTAACGACATGAAAGTTGTAAGCTCGGAAATGGATAGATTAGCGATACCACGCACTAGTAGAAACTGTCACGTAGAGATGTGGTATGACTTTTTATAGAAGAATTTCTAGGCCCCCACCACCGTTTTTTGATTTGGTATAATATAGTAACTTATGATAAACTTTTATTTTTTTGCAGTTGCTATTCCCATTTGCGTTGCGTGTAGAAAAACGGTTTCATTATATTTAAAATCGTTTGCATTTCTGAATCTAAGACATTCATCCTAGAAATAGGATAGGTTTTTTAAAGTACCCTTGAGAAATTGAATCTGTGTTGTAATTGTATTTTCTCTTTTCTTCATAATTTGACCCAATTTTGGAAATTCAACCACTTTGGTCAATGTCCTTTTGTGTGGGTCCAGTTTAATTATTTCAGTTTCAAAAGATTTTTCTTTAAATTATGAAATACCTTGAGAAATATTGATATTGTGTAGTAATGAATTTATCAAAGCAATTGAGGGCCTGAGAAGCAAAGGGGTCCAAGTGACTTTTCTTAACTTTTGAGAAAATACACTTTAAAATTTCTTGTTTATATTAATATTCTATGAAAATTATTTATTGTTCAAATACTAACCTCTGGAATGAAAATTCACTAGTTTTCATAGAATTTAATAGAAATAAGAAACTTTAAAGTATATTTTCTCAAATGTTAAGAAAAGTCACTTGGACCCCTTTGTTTCTCAGGCCTTCAATTTAAAAACTAATAACGAAGATCTTTTAATAATACACAATACCCTTTTGAAATGAGATATAATAGTATTTATTTTTTAGAATTCAATTAAAATACATACAAACATAGCCAATTTTTTTTTTTTAAATAAATCACTCGTCGTATTATAATTCACGAATTACATTTTTGAAGGACTCATTTGCGATACACTATTTCAAGTTTCCAATTTACTTCAAATATTTTTATCCAAAATTCGTATTATGCTTCCATAATAATTCATAAGTAAAAGCATAATTATTTTTAAGAATGACTACGATAGAAATTTATCGAATCTGAAACTTAAAGTTATTGTAAAACTAAACCAAAAACAAATCTTTAAACGTACATTTGCATTTGCATACTAGTTAAAACACAATAAATTATTGCAAAACGTTAATGCAAACAGCGTAGAAATGAATTTAATCATGCAAGAAAAAAAAATAACAAATTGTTACTTGACTTCTTCCTCTGCAGTTCTTAACGGAAAATTATTGTCTAACCTTTTTTTTCTTCTTTTTTTAAATATACGACAGCGAAATTATGTAAGTCGAGCTCAAACATCAATAAAAACAATTTTTTTCCATCACGGCCCTGGAAATTCTCCAAGTTTTTGGCAGCATAAAATTCTTTGCATGCAATTTAACCTCGTAAAGTAGTTTTGGCGAAAGTATTTCTGACTTACTAGTCAATCCACATAGGCGATGTCCTTACAAAGGCACCCAACCGGCAATAAAAATTGTCCATAAAATATCATACTAGATTTCGTTTTATGTCTATAGATATTACGGATAAATATTCCGTATGCCTAAATCCTTTTTACTTATCGCCTAAAATAACCTCCTCCTACTCTATCCTTTTCTAGAATTGCCTTTGTTGAGTATGAAAGTGGTATAGAGAATAAGGGGTAAAGTGTTTCTTTAAGAAAAAATGCTGCTTTGATGGGATTTAGTGATACACACTTATTTCTATATCCTGTATTAATAAAACATTTCAATGTATAAGTATTTTTGTTCCTCAATGATGCTGTTTATAAATCATGCGAAAACAGATGCGTGCACAAAAACCAATACAAAGTTAAGACAGTGATTTTGCCCGGTATTTTTTTTAATAAGTTTTTAATAAGATTTTTTTTAATTAACTCGAAATGAATTCTTTACCTATTACGCAAATCATCTTATAAGTTTTCTATTTCCCGTTTACGATGTGTAAGTTTTGGTGTATACTATCTTTTTAATTTTGTATTGTTCTTATTTGCAATTATCTGAATTTATATTTACTTAATTAAGAATTAATCACTTAATTCTACTCCACACGTCACGCAAAAACATTGAACACATTTTTTTTATATTTTGTTGCAACTATTGAGTATTGCAATATTTATTTTCTACCATTCAAAAACATGTTCTATTAATAAAAATATTAATAGAACATTAAATTTATATTTTTATAATCAAATTTATATTTTTTGTTGCTTACACACGTATTCAATAATTGTTCACAATTTTGATTTTTAAATAATCTAAACTTTAAATGACAGTTACTGAAAATATTTACTTTTGAACTTTTAAAAGTATTATTTTTTTAATCCAAAGTAATATATTTTCCTAGTCAAGTTTATTACTTTTGCTTGGTTCATATATATATTGTAGGAAAATAGATAAACTGAATTAGAGCAGAACATAATATCAATTTGTTTGGTTGGTTGTTTTCAGATTATCTGGCGCCGTCAGCAACAAGAGGGCTATAATGCGCCGAAACATTTGTTATTAGACAAGCCAACGTACATTTACAAACACCCATGCCTAACACGGGACTCGAACCCGCAACCTCGCGATCTAGAAGCTAGCACGCTAACCACCATCAATTTGTTTGGTGATCACATTTTCTACTGTTACGAGTATAAAAAAAAATATTTTTGGAAAATGATCTATGTTATTGTGTCATACATATAGAAAGGATCATGCTACCATGTTCAATTTTGGTATACAAGTCAGTAGTGTCCATGGCCATGACAAGGATTTGGTCAAAATCGTGAATACGCACATGGTAAATGCAGAAGGAAAATACGCAGAAGTATCAAAATCACTTTGATAATGCATATTTTGATGTTTTTCACATTCCTACTGAATGTTACTGTAATTCCCACCTGAATGCGCTAAAATGCTTTTAAGGGGTAACATGTTGAAGTGCAAACGTCTTTCAACAAGGGCAATCACTTTTCCATAAACTTTCAGCACCTTTATCTAACAATCAAGTTGTCTTTTCAAGTGAACTGAAACAAATGTAATGTGATACACAAGCCTCTGTCAAATCTTAAATTATACTGTTAAAACAAAAGTTTATGATTTTAATTATAGCTAGTGCTCTATGCTATATAATAGGAATCAAATTGTATTAATTAAATAAAAATATTAAAGACAAGCGGTAAATAAAACCAGTCCATATCAAATTTCAAATCAATAACCAGTTTTTTAAGAACTAAAATTACAAATTAAATAAGTAACCAGGATTAAGTAATTGCAATTTGAATGGTGTTCCCCACCCTTATTTTTTATTAAACTTACCGTAGACTTCGACGGTTATGTATTATTTCGATTTCCTTAACTAGAAAAAAAAAAAATATAGTATAAAGTTACATTCAAAGATAAACCATTTTCCTGTGAAACCTAAAAGTTGTATAGCTTTTATGTAGTATGAATTATATCTTATTTCGATTTCATTAACTACAAAAAAATTAAATATAGACTAAAGTTACATTCAAAGATATACCACTTTCCCGTGAAATCTAAAAGTTGTATAGCTTTTATGAAACTCTCTTTCACTATTGATCCAGAGATCTGTTCTCTTAACTATTCCCATCAAGTAGCAGATCGACGGACAACAGAACGAGTTGGACGTTTAGGGCTTAGATTACTGTATCTAATGCATCACGTTCAGGATATTTCGTTTTACGAGAAAAATCATTTTGAGACTTTTCCTGCAAATGATTAGGGTATAGACGTCTTTATCAGATGGAGATTGGTGACGTCACATGGATCATGCTCGGATAATAGATACTTATTTTTTATGATGACTTTATCGATCAGGGTCTATTGGGGATATTGTGATTTTTTTTTTAAATTGCTTTTATTCATTTTGTAGGTTGACTTTGTTATCGCTTGAGATTTTCGAGATAAAACTTGTTTCATTGTAGTGAAACTTTTTTTTAGAGTTAGTTTAATGCGTTTAAAATGAGTCTTTTTGAAAGATGAAACATTAAAAATTTGTGTTCCGCTTGAATAAAAGTTTTTTCTTCTTTTTTTTTTTTCATAAATAAAAGTTTTGTTTATTTTAATGGTGATTTAATAGGAAGTAGTTAATCAATTCTCTTTTACTTTAATTTTTTTAAGCCATAGGATAATTAAAATTATTTTGGAACTGTCCTAGTTACTAATTATTTATTCTATTCGAATCATATAATCAATTTTTGTCTAGATGATTTTCTTCAAAATAATATATTTTATTCTATGTAATATATTGTTATATGTTGCATAAGAATACGGAGAGGGATTGAAATAATAATTACAATTACTTTCCGTTAGTTTAAATTAAATGGACAATTTTAATTTATTTTTAACGTTTTTAATTTAAAACCAGATGATTTAATCACAGATATTAATATAAAAGATACAGATTTTTAAAATGTTCAGTTTCAAACCATGTCTAATATAACAAATTATATTTATTCAAAATTATATTACCTATCTACATTGAAAATGACTTAATTTCCAAAATGTTTACACTGGTATAATTATACGTGAGAAACTTTTTAACAAAAGGCTTCAATTTAAACCATTATCCTTTATAATTCCACTTATTTTCGTTTTCCAAATATAATTTGAAATCTCCTTTCAGACAATCATGACTTTTCTAAGAAAGAAGACTTAAAGCTACATCAAAATGAAATGCTGACAGTGTCGTATCTGAAAGCTTTTAGCTTCTCCAGCCAATTTTCACACTCTCTCACTATAGCTCGAGGAAATTGAGTCAGCTATTGAAATCTTATCACTTCTACTTCTACACAGGACCATTGGTAACTTCAATTGATTTTATTTTATAGATTGAATATTTCACTTCTATTAATAGAAGCTCTAAGAAATAAGAAATATAACTAATCAGGATTTCAATATTAAACTACATAATTCGGGTGCCATGTAAAGTTATACGAGAACATAATACTTAAAGCAAGGATAAACTTAAAACAAACATCCTTGAAGTATTTGATATCATACCTTGTTAAATGTTATCTTGTTCTTCTATAAATCATTATTGAAGATATCTTTTAAAATATATAAGCTAAAAAGTTCTAAATCCCCAAAGTTAAAATGCATATTTTGACACTTTTGCACTCGTCCTTTGAAATTACATATTTATTTACTGTTGTTTAGATTTGAACGACCTAGGTACTTGAGAAATTCAATGAAATAAAACGATTATTTTCTAAGGATTAAGCACAAAGTGTCAATATATATATATATATATATATATATATATATATATATATATATATATATATATATATATATATATATATATATATATATATATATATATATATATATATATAATTTAAAAAAATAAAATATATATATATATATAATTTAAAAAAAATAAAAAAATATATATATATTTTTTTTTTTGGATTTAGAGTTTTTTAACTTATGACGACAGGGTGTAGTACAAATGTTATAAAGTACACAACTATTTTAAAAATATTCCATTTTAGTCCATATATTATTGATATATATATTTTTTTTAAATATGTTCTCATTGTTAATGCATTTTGTCCAAAAATAACATATTTCTAAAACGTAGAAGAAAATTTATAGCAAGTAAAGTTGAAATTGATGTTTGATGCAAATACATTTTTGATGTGTAAAGGTATGCAATGTGCTAAACGCGAAAAGACATTTCTTTCACTTTTGAAGTGGGATCTTGGTTATCTCATCACAGCTCATATATAATTCAAAAGAAAGATGAATTATTTAGAAATTTAAAGCAAATTCCTTAACCGAAGTAAGTTTACGTGAGTATGTTAAAGAGAACCAGAGGTACTCTTGTTTAGTAAATTCAACCTGCCTTAATTGTGTTAATTTTTAATTATTCTATAACTTCTTTTGTTTCAAAGTACTCTTTTTAATAAATGCGTGAAACACACACGCAAAAATGCATAATGTGGAAAGAAAGTTTTGGGGGTGTAAAAAAACAAAAAAGCAGATGACATTTTTATTTTAAGTTTAATATTTTGGTTGCAATTTTTATTTGAAAACAAGATGTGTGGCTAATTAAGGAATAATATTTTTTTATTTTTTTTAACTTGTCAAAGTGTTTGTTTTCAGAAAACATTTTTATTACCTTACTTTTCAGAATTTTAAATAAACTAATTTTTTTATTTCTTTGAAATACTTAGTAAAATATAAAATTTAGAATAGTTCTACTTCCGCTAAAGATTTTGAGATAGTTCGCATTTTTTACTTTTGTGATCTAGTATTTATAGCTCGTGGTAAACCAATTTTTCAAATTAGATTGTTGTAGTTGTATAAAAAGTCCTGATGCAGTTCATAGATTTTATCAGTGTTGAGAAATTTAAGTAATATTTAAAAATCTTATATGATTTAGTATTTTTTATTTTTGGAAAATGTAAAAAGTAGGAACGTTGTATAGCAATAGTTAAGCAGAACTATTAGTTAAAAGTAACTATTATATAATAGAGAGTACATTTTTAAAACGTAGCAGTTGTATATAATTTTTATAATTTCAATAAAAAATGGATCCATATTACCACCTGTTACTTTTAATGGAGTAATTACTTAAACCAGGGGTGAAACAGTCACAATATAAAAAAAGAGAAAAATATACGCAGCGTTATTTTGAACTATAAAATAGCTGAATAAAAATATATTTTTGTACTAACGTGTGTACAGATCAGTGGTGCAGCCAGAATTTTTTTTGTGATGGAGCATTTTAGTCAAGTTTAGTCTAATAAAGCTCTATAAAGTCCACTAAAACTATAAAATCTCAGAAAAAGAGGAATATCTCTGAAAAAAAGAACGATAATTCCGCTTAAATGCGGTAGTCCCCCCCCCCCCCTGTTTGAAACCCACGCATCTAATCTAATTAAATTTAAATGCTAACAATTCCAAGAACAATTTTTAAATTTCACCACAATGTGTCATGACTTATCGTGTTATACTAGAAAATCACTAGTTATATCCCCAAGTCGAATGTACTGTATATAGCTACAATTTTTAATTAACACATAGCCTTTTAATAACAATCAATATATTTTTTCATAGTTAAACTACCTGAAGTTTATTTATGACTACCACTTGTCAAGTTTTCAGACAGAGGAGCTTGAAATAGGCTTAATTTTCAAACAGTTTATCTTAAAATAATAACATCAGCTTGCAGATTTAGTTAGTTTTGAATTAAAAAACTGCTAGTGGGTAAAATAGGATAGAACCAAACAATTAGTTAATTTCCTATGCTCATTATATTAATACTAGATATTTTTCTTCTGATTTTCATGTTACAAACTTAACGAGGGAATTTAAGTACAACTTCATCTGTATGTGTTTTTTTATTTATTACCTAGAAAATTATGATTAAAACATAACCGTAACTTTTCAAAAAAGAAAATGAATTTCACGCCACTTAATTTCCCTGTCTCTTTTTTGAGACTAGCCATTTAATGATAATACAGTTTCGTATAAAATTCAATTAGTTCAATTTATGCGGTTACAACGTTTTTTTTTTTTTTTTTTTTTTTTTTTTTTTTTTTTTTTTTTTTGCACACTCATGCATAAACTGGGTATTTATGTGTTTTGTTTTGTCAAGATATGTAACACTAAAACGACTAATGGTACGACAACGGTACTTATTATTTTAATTCTTGGTAAAATTAGATAATGTACCACAATTTTGATGCAAGAGATAGTGATTAATAATCTATACAAATTAAAACAAAATTTATTTAGTAACATTTGACTTAATGTATAATAAAGCTTTACGGAATAGTTTGAAGTATTAGTTTAAAATAGGCTATTTTATACTACAATAAAAGTATAATTCCCATTTTGGTATAATCCCATTTTATATTTTGAAAAGCATTGCGAGATTGTATTGGCTTATAGCACATTTTCACTCAACTCGAGTGTTTTATAATGTATCTTACGAAACTTTTAACAATATATATTTTTTAACAATACATTTTTGGAGCCATTCATTTTCTTCTATTTATTTACTTGAATACGTTTTCCATCTATTGAGAAAACATAAAAGTTTTTGTTACTGGTAAATGCGATGTTTTTCTCATATCTTGGTATTTTCTGTAAATAATTTATATTTTTAGAGATACCTTTTAAGAAAACTATAAACATTATGACACAAGATCCCTTGGAAAAGAAACCACGGTAATACATTTATGTTTCAAACTCAGTTTTAAGAGAAAAGCGATTGCTATACAAGTACATCCCTTTAAGCAGGCAATTTTGTAACATCTGGCTTTATATGTTGTGTTCTGATAAAAAAAATACAGTAAAATACAGTAAATGTAGTAAAGTATTCAAGACTAGATGCGTGGCCCCGTGTTGCCGAGACCGGTCATTGGTATATATGTCTCAGCTTTTGGCATTTCTCGAATGGGCTCGCTTAGTTAGCAGAAAGGTTCATTGCTACTCAAAACTAAGCTACCTTCACTAGCTAAAAGTTTCATTGCAACAAACGCTGCTCGCTTCGATCGCTGAAAAGTTCATTGACACATAAGAACAGTCTTACTTAAAGGGTGGAATCATTGAAGGTTCCTTGCTATGCATTCATATGCTCGCTTCGCTCTCTGAAAGCGAGCTTATACTTCTCCTCGCGAGCTTATACTTCTGCTGCTTAAGTATAAGCTCGCTTCACTCACTAAAATTTAATTGCTACGTATATTCTTAATATTAAAACCTCCTCCCCTGTAGAGAAGCAAAAAAAAATAAAAAATTCCCTGTTAATACACCCAGTTGAAAATATTTTAATACGTGTTTGTGAAAAGCAAAATTAGAAAGCCAAAACTAATTTAAATTTTACGAAAAAAAAACTAATTAAAATTTTGACGTTCTGTTTGTCAAAAGTCCAATTAGAAGGCCAAAACTACTTATGTTGAAATTTTCAGAGCTATACCTTTATTTAAAGTCCCTTTGTAAAAAAAAAATAATTAAAATTTTAACACTCTGTCATAGGTACAATTCGAAGGCCGAAACTACTTATGTTGATAATCTCAGAGCTCTACGTCTGTTTCAAGTAGCTTTCTATTGATCCAGGCAGATACACAGACACACAGGCAGCTTGTTTTATTATTATACAGATGACTTTTAAATGGAGTAGGTTTATTTAATTTTTTAATTCTGTATAAGTATTCTAAATTCCTCCCTAAAAGATGCCGTACTTATAGCATTTAAAAAACTTTTCTCGGTGATTTTACTCTTAGAAACAAACTTGAAACTAGTTTCCCGGAAAACAAATTCGATAAATCATGATAACAATGTTGCAAGGTAAGCTAGTTGACCTCTGCTGTAAATAATAGTTTTCAGCAAACATTAGTACATGTAACAACTCCATAGAACTGTTACATGCTAAAACAGAAACACAATGAAGTGTCAGAAAATTTATATTGTCATATTGTAGTATAATGCTTAATAATGCTTATTGTTTATCCAATACTCGATTAGACCATATTAATTCTCAAGAAAATTAAAATGTTTGGTGCAGTCACGTGAATATATTCTAGTCAGTTTATGCTTATCTGTACCCTCAGAAACATTTTCTTGTCACACTGCTGTCGCAAGTAAAGGTGTTTGCCAGAATTTTTACAGTTACTTTGCGCCATTTTAATGTTAGTACCAAGAAACACATACTTTTCATCTACCTCCGACGTGCTGTAGACCAAGTCGATTACACCAAGTCGAAAATTATATAATTTATATCTGACAATTCTAATCGTGGAAAAACAGCTCTAGAAACTTTCTCATATCTACTACTTTGTAAATGTTGTAACGATGGCATGTATTTACAGATTGGTATATCTAGTTTCATAGATTTATTTATGCAACGCTTTCTGGGATTTAAGTGTACAATACAATTATCAGTTAACAGAACACCACACATCCAGAACCAGAAAAAAAAACTTCATCAAACACAATCAGCGTCGAAACATAAACAATCCCATTTATTTAGTCACACTTCCCTTTCGCATTCGGACAACTGATATTTCACTCGTTTCTCTCTCTTTTATTTACAAGCTTACTTCCAAGTCGAAAGCAGGGACATAAATTCCCATTTTACGACGGAACACCCTCCCTCACATTGCAAAAGAAAACCCAAAACACAAAGGGAGGAAGAGACGAGCTGTGTTTTAATTAACTTTAATGATGCTATTAAAAGCCGAGTTGATAAAACAGCGAGCCCTGGTTTTATTCGCTGCGAATATATTCTATTTCTATGCCTGCTAGAATGGGTAGTGCTATTATCTATGCAGGGGCAATGAGACGTTAACCAGAACTGCGATTGGTGATAACGTTTAACATTCTTCAATTACGTATCGAAACAGAAAAACAAACAGTTCAAGAATATTCTTTGTTATTCTGTTTTGGAACAAAGTTGCAGTAATATTTCATGAAAAACCAGTAATATTCGTAGAAGTATCGTATCCTTGAATATTTAAATAAATTGTACTGATATAATAATTATTAGTACATTTGTTGAGCAATTGCTTATTTAAAATCCCTGCCATTTGCCCAAGTTGGGTGTTTCAGATAATTTTTAATGAGGAGTGACAGCAATATTTTTTATTTACTTTGAAATAAAACGATAATTTGTTGGAGCATGCTTTTGTCATCAAATATTGTCTTAATTAAAGTTATAACTAACTTTTACATTAGTTTTCTGTTTAATTTTCATATGCACTTAATATTAACACACTGAAATTCATTTTATTGAAGCGTTTAATTTTCTATCTTACAAGTGGACGAAAAATGTAATTCATTTGTAGAAGGTAAAGTAATTTCTAGAATTAATCAAATAAATAGTATTTAAATCATCAAAATACTTTATAGAAGTAAAAGAATAAAATGTTGGTGTTATGTGCAAGAATTCCATAAATTGTTAATGATTGTTGTGCATACAGAAGTTCAATTCTTTCTATTAGTTCATTGATAAAATATTAAGTGATTACAGACTTTTATATAATAAAAAGTAGTTCATTACATTATACATAATCGCATGAAAATTTGAGCTAATGTTAATAAACATTGTAAAGGGATCGTATATTTTCTGGACGAGATATTTTTTTTTTTTTAAATAAGCACAATAGAGTAATTTTCAATTAATTATCTATAATTTATGTTGCATTAAGGTAATGAAAATCATTAACAAAACTATTTATTTAATTGGCAAGCTAACTTTTACAATAAAATTTTCCTGATAAAAAAAAAAAAAAAAAAAAAAAAAAAAAACACTTTAAAATTACATTTCATTAAGGGTAAAACATAACACTCAATTCTTAGCCGTTATACAGTTTCCCATATAACAGTTTAGGCTTATCCGTTATTCAATTTAACTTACAAAAATGTATTTTAATAGAAAATATGGATTTCAGCGTTAAATAAACACTTATGAATAGTAATTATCCTAAAATATATTAAACGTGTTACCATAAATATTCTTCCGAAATGAGTACTCTTAAAATAATATAAGAGATATCTTAAATTTAGAAAAAAGGCTATTGGAGAATCGTTGATACCCCATAATTTAATGAGATAATATTTTATATGCGGTTATTATTTAAAAGATAGAACAATGTTCAGTAACGCAGTTAGTTGGAGTTTTATTTTCAGCTAAGCACAACTCTGTTTTATAGACACGTAGGCTATTATGAAAAACTGTATCCCTTATTTTGTTGGATATCTTTATGAATTCTGCACTGAAACTGAAGTTTATGATGTTCAAGAAAGGGATGAATAAAATCGTTGTTTAGATTTACTCATACTAACTCATTAAAAAAACTGCAAAGGCTCTTATTGTTAGTCTATCAGTTTGATGTCCGTTAAATCCACTTTATAAATACCACAGATCTGTGTTAATTATCTGTTTGAATGTTTATATATTAGTAGAATAACATCAAAGACAGATAGAAGTTCCTAACATCAGGGCTTTGAATCTCAATCGTAGAAACTTCATTCTAATCTATGGGAAGTTCACATCTTGGCTACAAGTGGAGATACAGAATTGGAATTTAAGTAACGAGTTCTTTGATTAAAGGCATTCGAATTCAATACAATTTTAGTCTCCATGTGCTTTTTCAAACTCACCAACTTACGAAAAAAATTTATTGATAAACATCCTAAAATTAGCAGGTTTTTTTTTTTTTTTTTTGTTTTTTTTTTTGTTTTTTTTTAGCATATGTTAATATTATCGGGAGAAATTGTCATTGATTAAATGTCACCACAATGTATATGCTTGATATCTGAACCTGATATATTGCAATAGAAACGTGCGTAGAACTTGATTTTTAGCTTTAGTGACTGTACTGTCCCAATCCAACTATTTTTATTCTTTAAAGGGATATGAATGAAATATAAATTTATTTTCAGTCCGACAATATACCACCGAGCCATGAACTCGACAAAATTCACTACAATTCCCAAACTATAGTAGATCTTTTAGAAAGTGTTTCTATCCTCCTTGTGACCATTGAGAATAGTAGAAAAGGCATGTCAGTGCAGTATTTGGTTTTCTCTTATCTATTGAATAAACTTGAATGCATTTTTTTTAGATTGGTTGGATGTTTTCAGATTATCTGGCGCCGTCAGCAACATGAGGGCTATAATGCGCCGAAACATTCTTCATTAGACAACCCATTATACATTTACTAACACCCATGCTTAATACGGGACTCGAACCCGCAACCTCGTGGTCTAGAAGCTAGCACGCTAACCAACATTTTTTTAGGAATAAGGAGATTGTGGGGTTATAGGTCATTCTGTTTAATTTTTAGGAATTTGATTGTGTTTAAAGAGTTAAAAATAGTTGAAATTCTGATTTATTTTACTTTTACTTAATGGCATAAATAAAATGAAGTTTTCAGATTTTAAAAATCCTTTTTATTGAAGAATAGTAAATAGTAATAAAACGTATAAAATGAGCACCAAATGAATAACTGTCTACATCAAATTGGCGAACAATTTAGTTTCGCAATTAGTTAGAAATTCATTTATGTTAAAAGACAGATTTTCTGATTAAAATATTTCAATGACTTTAATTAAAAAATAAATTATTATTGATCACACTGATAACGTTAATGTATTCAGAGATAAAAAAAAAACATTCCAAATTCCAAATGATCAGGCAGTTATATTTTCAATTTCTGAAGTTCGAAAAGCGTCACATATTTTAATACAACCGTATAGTTACACTTCAAAACCAAAACTCAAAAATAAGCCTTCAGCCATCTAACAAAAGAATAACATTTACGATTTCATTATGTCTGAAATAGCATCTCAGAATAATTTGAAGGCACTAGTACTGTTTTGTTTGAGGCCTTACAGCGACAGAAGTTAAATAGCGTTTTTAATCAAGATGTCTCGACTTTTCAGCATCGCAAGTGTCTTTTACAGAAGAATTTACTTTACGAGCCACTACACGTTTTAATTTAACCTGGTTCCTGATTAAATTTCACGCAACATCGAATCAGCCCAGGAACTGAAACAACTTAACGGTACGAATTTTTACGTTATCTCCGATGTCAGATGCAGCTCGTTTTCCTGGTAGCCTACAGTTCTTGAATTTGGTTGTGAATGGAGGAGGGTGGGGGGATATTAAAGAAAGGTTTTCTTAACTTCAGTATATTATATAATAATGATTAAGGTTATTTACTGATTCAGTGAAAAAGAGAAAGGCGTGGGTAAAAAAGGGAGAGAGCGAGAAAAAGAGGAGAGGTAATTAAATATAAATTGAATGAGTGAGTGATAGAAGATAGATCCAGAAAATTGAGTAAAAATTGGTAAATATTTAGAAATACATGAGACTTATACTGAAATGCTAAAAAAAGCAACCTTAAAGACGATCTTAAGGAAGTAAAAATACAATACCAGATAGTTATCATTTGCATCAAACACTGTACATTGTACAGTAGAAATCTGTAGAAGTTTTTAGAGTTGTTTTTTTAATTCGAATGACCATGTGTAAAGATTTAAGTAATTTTCAATGTTCTGAAATTGTAGGACATTTCGGAGATATTTTTGTCATTTCGGAGTTATGTATTCTTGTAACTATCTTTGAAAATGGCCACCTGATGGCTATGGGGTTTATGGCTCTGGAATCGCAGGCCAAAGGTGTTGGGTCTGAATCACGGGCTAGGCAAGGATGTTCGTTGTTGTTCAGATACCAAGTTAATATTGTTCTGAATTTTTCCACTGAGGCAATGATGGCACAGTTTGCACGGTTTAAAAGTATTTATTCTCTCTTCAGAAAACTCAAAAAATTTATTCACAGGCAACAGTTTAATTACTCTCAAGCTTCAACACAAGCTTCAACAAAAATAACTTCGAATTCAGCGATTATACAAGCTCACTCCAATAGGTAAACAAAGCGATCAGCTTTCAACGAAGTCCGAAGTCAATCTGAAAACTTTCCCGTTCTCCAGTCTTTTATATACAAGCGCGTGAGGCATTCTCGAAATTTCCAGCCAATTCATCGGAAAAGAAATATCTCAAAACTTCTCGATTGCTTTAGGTGTTGCCACCTTTTTCTAACTTGTATAATCGCTATTAATTAATAAATAAAATAAGATAAAAATAAATTACAATAGAATTTTGAAATAATACGTCACTATTTACATGTATAGTGCCCATATACCCATATATACAGACAATTTGTGCAACATTTCCCCCTTCTTAAAGACTGCAGGTCCCGGGCAGTGAAGTCCTTAATAGGAAAGGCAATTCAATCACTTCTACTATAATATGGGGCTAGTCTATTGTTATGTACAACTCTAGGTTTACAGGAGGGTGTCCGTTGAATCCTTACCACGACGTCGTTGATCTTCTTAAGGACTACATACGGCCCTTCCCAGTTCGTCTGGAGCTTAGGGGAGAGTCCTTTCCGACGTTTAGGATTCCATAACCACACCTTGTCACCTTCCTGGAATGAACGTTCCGTGGCCTTGGCATCGTAGCGGACCTTCATGCGCTTTGTCATGATGTTGATTCTTTCTCTGGCGAACCGATGTACGGCTTCAAAACGTGCCTGGAGATCATCTAGATACTGAACAGGCGAGGAGGGGGTGTCCGGTGGTCGTCCAAAGAGGAGGTCGCAGGGTAGTATAAGGTATCTTCCGAAAATCTTTTGAGATGGTGTATATCCGGTGGTCTCGTGAGTAGCACTTCTGTAGGCCAAAAGGAACAGTGGAAGTTTCTGATCCCAATCTTGCTGGTTCTTGGAAACAAACAAAGAGAGATGATTCAGAATCGTTCGATTAAATCGTTCAACCATTCCATCGGATTGTGGGTGCAGGGGAGTTGTACGAGTCTTTTCCATGTCGAGCAAGTCACACAGCCCAGTGAAGACGGCGGAGTTGAAGTTCGTCCCCTGATCGGAATGTATCAGCAGGGGTACGCCAAATCGGTAGATCCAATTCCGTACGAGGACTTCTGCTACGGTTGTGGCTTCCTGGTCCGGAACCGCGTATGCTTCTGGCTACTTGCTAAAGTAGTCCATGACAACTAGGATGTATTTGTTGCCATTAGTTGTGTGAGGTAGGGGGCCTAAGACGTCCAAAGCAATTCTTTCGAATGGTGCTCCTACGTTGTAACGTTGAAACTTTCCACGAGTTCAGGTCTTCGGTCCCTTCCGCGAATTGCATGCATCACAGGACTTGCACCACTTCTCCACGTCGGATTTTGCTTTGTCCCAAAAGAATCTCTCCCTAACTTTCTGAAGAGTTTTCGTGACACCAAAATGTCCTCCAGTAGAACTGCTGTGAAGTTCTTCTTGAACGTTGGTAACTCTAGAACTTGGAAGGATTAATTGCCACCGGAAGCTTTTGCCGTCATCGGACTCTCGTCGACGGTAGAGTATTCCATTCTTCAAGTGCAAAGAGTCCCACATAGCCCAATATCTCTTCATTGTTGGGCTATAGCATGCAATTTCCTGCCAACTGGGTTTTCCGATAGCCGCTTCCAGGAATTCAATTAGAGGTTTCAAGTCCTGATCTTCAACCTGACTTTTTCGAACATTCTGGTCACTCCAAGGGTCCAAGTCTGAAGTTGTTGAGTTGGTAGTTATTTTCCGAACGGCCGATGTGTTAACCCCAAACTTAGACTCGGCATTGGAACAAAATCGACAGTTCTCCGGACATGGTCTTCTAGAAAGAGCGTCTGCATTCCCATGGAACGTTCATTTTCTGTGATGGATATCCATGTCGTATTCCTGCAGGCGCTGAATCCACCTTGCTATTTGCCCCTCTGTATTCTTGAAATTCAGCAACCAAGTCAGAGACGCATGATCAGTTCTTAAAAGGAATTTTCGGCCGTACAAGTAATGATGAAAGTGTTCAACGGCCTTCACTACTGCCAGTAACTCCTTTCTTGTGACGCAGTAGTTCCGCTCGGATTTTGACAGGCTCTTACTAAAATAAGCGATGACTCTCGTCTGTCCTTCAATTTCCTGGGAAAGAACGGCGCCCATTCCCTCATTGCTGGCATCTGTATCCAAAATAAAGTCCTTTTTAACATCGGGAAAAGCCAAAACAGGCGCGTATGTTAAAGCGTTCTTCAGTTGATTGAAGGAGTCGTCACAGTCGGCAGTCCATATGAACTTCTGCTTGCTCTCTGTTAGTCGATGCAAGGGTCTGGCGATCTTGGAGAAACCTTTCACGAATTGCAGAACATTTGAGGTAGTTTCTATTATGGTTGATTCCACCATTGAGGCTAGCTCTATCTTCATTTCTTCTTTGATTTCATTCACTGCTGCAGATGTTGTTTCACACTTGGCGGCTAAAGATTTAATGTCCGACGATGTTGCTTCTTGGCTGGCGGCGATTGCGGCGGCAAGTTCGGCGTTAGTCGTTTCTTGACGGGCTTGTCCGGCTTTTATTTCGGCTTTCATTTCGGCTGCGAGTTCGGCGTTAGTCGTTTCTTGGCGGGCTTGTCCGGCTTTTATTTCGACGGCGGTGGACTCTTGGCTGGCTTTTATTTCGGCGGCGGTTTTTTCCTGTTGGGCCTTCATTCCAGCAATCATTTCCATCAACTGCTTCATTTGGTCTTCCATCATTCCTCTAGTTGTCGGCATTCAAAATTACAATATCCCACTTCTGACACCACTGTTCTGAATTTTTCCACTGACGCAATGATGGCACAGCTTGCACGGTTTAAAAGTATTTATTCTCTCTTCAGAAAACTCACAAAATTTATTCACAGGCAACAGTTTAATTACTCTCAAGCTTCAACACAAGCTTCAACAAAAATAACTTCGAATTCAGCGATTATACAAGCTCACTCCAATAGGTAAACAGAGCGATCAGCTTTCAACGAAGTCCGAAGTCAATCTGAAAACTTTCCCGTTCTCCAGTCTTTTATATACAAGCGCGTGAGACATTCTCGAAATTTCCAGCCAATTCATCGGAAAAGAAATATCTCGAAACTTCTCGATTGCTTTAGGTGTTGCCACCTTTTTCTAACTTGTATAATCGCTATTAATTAATAAATAAAATAAGATAAAAATAAATTACAATAGAATTTTGAAATAATACGTCACTATTTACAATATATACAGACAATTTGTGCAACAGGTTCCGGACTGATTAGCCGTCATTGTGTATAAATATAGGTCGTTGAGCATTCAAACCAACCAATCTTTGAAAAGGTGTAATATGAATAAAATGTATGTTGTAAAATTGTACTTGCGACAAGTGTGACCAGAAAATAAAATGATTCTGATAATAAATTAAACATTTTTATGTATTAAATTATATAGCGAGAGTTGTTTTGAGAAAGAAATATTGTGGTAGAATGTTATATGTATCGAGATTACTAGGTATGATAGTATTCTGTGTAACAATATTTTCTTTATGAAATGGCAATACAAAAGGAGCACTACAAGGTAAGTTTCATTAGTTAAAGTGATAGTATGATAAATATATTAGTAGCGGAAGATGGAGGTAATACTGTATGGATGTTAGTAATAAGTAGTAAAGGAAAATGTGAGAAAATAGCAATCGGAGAGATAGATGAGTAAAGAAACTAAACTATATATTTAGATATTCATATAAAGATCTGTATACAGAAAGATAGAGTAAAAAGTGATAAGAAAACATATTTATGTATTCAAAGAAATAGTAAGAAAAGGAAATAGCTATTAAGTTATAATTATAATTGAGAACAGAGATAACATAACAATTACAATATAATGGAGAACAGAGATAAATGTAAAAATTACATTGACATTTTCATAAATATATTATAAATATATAAAAGGATACTGTAATGACGTATCAGATTAGGGGTACAATAGAAGTATTGCTTTCCCCACCGACTTTCTGAAAATCCGTTTTGAATTTCTAATTCTTAGCAAGATATCTTTCACGCAGCGGCTGGTGATGATTGCTCAGTTTCCTTATTTATGACTATTACTTCCGCTCGAGTTTTAATGAGGTCCATGAAAGTATTTGCATGAATATTTTAAACTGAATTCTCATTTTGTTTCGACTTGAAATATAGGGTCGATGCATTATTCCTTAGATATGATTTGAATTGTTTTAGTTTAGATCTTTACAGGGGCTTTGAAATCTCTGAATTGAGTTTCATCAATTCGCATGGTTATTTAAATGGTTATTTCTATGAATGATAATTATAAGAATTTCATATTACTATACGTATAATGCTCAATTTCTTTGAAAAGTTATTTGAAACTTACAAGTGCAATCTAACAAAACTTAAATTATAACATTTTAAATTAATAATTTTAAGTTTAATAATTTTTAAGTTTAAGTTTATGGACATTTTCTGACAAAAAGTCAGCACGAGGGCTATGCCAAATCATAACATCTTTTCAATATCGATTATTATTGCCAACCATTGTATGTAGTTTATCTATTGGCTTATTGATTCAATAATAGCCAACTTATTTGTCTATTAGATGAACCAAACTTGGTCGATTCTAGCAGGAATGGTTTGAAAAAAAAAATGGGGTAATAATAGCAAAAATCAGATTGTGAAAAGGTCTGATCTGACTCTCAATGTCTTATTTAAGCTTCATTACTTTTCTCTACTAAGATATGGAAGAAAAACAATCTCTCTAAGATGTCTAGATGAATTTGTTTGCCTCTTTCAACTTAGCTTTTCAGATTTTTAAAATGCTTGTTTGATTTACCAAATATTTTAAATTTTACATTAACCTGTTTGATTTACCAAATATTTTAAATTTTACATTAACCTGTTTGATCTACAAAATTTTTTAAATTTTACATTAACCTGTTTGATTTACCAAATATTTTGAATGATCTTTCTTATTACTGAAGAAGATTCCAAAAACTGATATTTTATTAAGTTGTTGTTAAAGATGCCTTTAATTATTGGTTTTAATAGTAAATCTGCAAAAGAAAATATTTTTTTTTTCAGATTCCTATGAGAATAAGGTTGATAGTGATAAGTTGTGGTTCAAATATGATTTGGCTTTCTTTGACGACAAACGTCAATGTGAGTATCAGGATACGAAAAACCTATATATGCCTTTTAAAAAACCTTACAAATTTGGCATAATTGTTCTAAAATAGGTAAAATAAATTTAAATGGGCCTTATAAAATAACTTTTGTTAAAAAATCGGCAGTATACAAAAAATCGACAATCCCTCCCACCAATTTTAGAAAGTATAACAATCTATTTGATAACCATTGTTCACGTCAAATCATCAGAAATCATGACATGTTATTGAAAATCATCAGGTAAAATGTTTCGTAAGGAATATAGAATGCCCCAGTGGCGCTTAAGAATAATATTTAGAGAATTGTATTTACTAGTGCCCAAAAGGAATCCAAATTCAGACAAAGTAATTTATAAGAATATTGAGAAACATAATCTAATCGAAATTCTTGGAGACCGCAAGACAAATGAAGAGATAAAAAAATATTTATGTAAATGTTAATGAGCTGGATGATATGAACTTAATGTAACTTAATGTAAATGTTACTTTGCTTGATGCTTTTTGAAAAGACAGAGAAGTTTATGTAGAACAAATGAAGAAATGTACATAAACGAGGCTAAAAAAATTACCCGTTGGTAAAAATAAAAACATAAGACTGAGATTATTTAAGAAAAAGTTTAGGGCCTTATATTTAAATTTATTTAATTTTCAACGTAGAGTATTGATGAAGATGCCTTGTAAAGAAATGTTTCGAAGAAGTTTTTTCTTTCCATTTATACGAGTATATTTCTTTACACTGTTAAAAAAATGTGGCGATTTTTAAGATGGACAGAATTTCAGTGTTTGTACTTACTCGGCAAAGGGAAAATGTTCATTTACTGAGAGCAATGCATACACACACAAAAATATCTATCCTTAGAATGAACTGAAACATAACGTATCTGAAAATGTAACTTACACTAATTTATAAGCTTATAAGATAAAATTAAGCATTGTAGACGAAATTGATTATTTTATTAGCGCAGAGGGTGTTTTAGGAGGAATTATATATTGAATAATAATTAAGGTTTGATTGTTATGTTTTAATATTAATGTAACTTCATCTAAGGTTATTTTTTAAATTGATCACATTTCTCTATATGGATTGTATAAAATTGAAATTTACCAATTTTTAGACTATATTACAAGATAAAATACTGTACTTTTATAATTTCTTACTTTCTTTTGAGCATTTTTGAAATCTTCCGCGATTCCCTTTATCTATTTAAAGACTTCACCCACTTAAAAACCTTCTTTTAGACACATTGTAGACATTATTCCCTGCACGAATTTACTCAAAATGTCGATTAATAATAGAACACGAAAAAAAAAAAAAAAAAAGAAGAAGGAAACAATACATTATAAGTTAGAAAGCACAAAATATTCCAGAAATACAAATCATAGATTATTTGGTACATTTCTTTCTAAAACCAGCAAAGCGTGCCGTACAAAAGGACCATCACTGTCGTGTTAATGCTCTGATTTCAGAGAGCATGGTAAAACGGAACTATCATGGTTAACGGATGACTGCCCAGCATTCGTCGAATTTCCAGAGGGGCTTGTCGAGTTTGTTGGGGTGTGACGACAAAGTGTCCGGTCCACCCTCGTGTCCAGCCCACTCATTATCGTTTGCAGGAGATGGGGGTTACGACTGTCACTCTATGGATGGTTGGACGGTGGAAGGCATAGGGGCATTATGGATGGAACTAAATCCCCAGTGTTTCTGGTTCTCATATCTGTATTAGAGGGGGATTGTTGTAATTAAGCTGTGTTTGAAGTAGTGTGGAGTAATCTTTGAAATACAATGGAGACAGAGTTATACAATATGTGAAGGATGATTTTGGATGGGATTAATTGTTTAAATACTATTGAGTTGTTTGGTGTACTGGATATAACTCATGTTAAGTTCCTTACAAAGAATCTGTGTTAGTTTTAATTTAATTACAGCAAGAGGGGTTTACTATTATTATTTAATTTTCAAAATTATTTATAAAAATACAAAATGCATAGGTTTTCTGAGATTTAAACACGTGTGTGACTTTCTATCTAGTAATATTCTAATGATTTTTATTGCGTAAATTCTGTTCACTATTTTTTTTTTTTTTTTACAAGTTAACTATACGATGTCATTTGAACTCGCAATTACAAAACATTATTAAAAAAGGGCAGAGTTGCAATTTGGTGGTAAGAGAACATTCTTGACAACTGTGTTATCAGAACTATGCATATTGAGATGGGCAATTTTTGTTCTGATATTTATAACATATACATGATTTTTTCTCCTTATCTTTCTCTCAAATCTTTGGTTCTATTGGAATATAATTTTAGAATACTTAATTTAACTAAATTAAAAAGAAAATTTATTTAAATAAAGCATTTATAATTTAACAATGTCAATGCCCAATAATTAATGCCTAAATTAAAAACAAAGTAGGAAGTCAATCTAATGTATTTTTAAAGACAAAATTACCTTTAAGAAGTTTGAAATAATTTAAAATCAGTAATGTTGAATTAATTTCTCAATAAAACAATAACCATTATTTTGAATATAATTTTTATCTGTAGATAAGTGTCTCCACCTCTAACTGAGTAGAGTATTCTGATCCGTGAATGGTCGATCTATCGGTTTTGCCGAATCACTTACAAATCAGAAAATTCTGTTCTGCAAATTAAACTCATCATTCTCTTTTAGTTAACCACAGAAAAATATGTCATTTAGAAAATTTATAAAGCAACAGAAACAAGAATTTATCTATTGTACATTGCCTCGTATTAATATATACCTTGTTCAGGTACTTTTAACAATGAGAAAGATAAGGAGAAAAAAAGGCATATAGAAACAAGTTGCATTTCCTTATTATATGTGATTAATGTTTGAGCATTTATCTTAAACGCAACTAAATTAAACTTACCATTTAAAAATTGCCAGTAATGCAGTCTATTTAACCATTTCACTTGTTCAAAACAATTTATTTGTAAACTAATAAAATAATCACTTAAAAAAAATAAAATGTTACCATTTTTTTGAAACGCAAAATTTATCGAATTTATGGAAAGAAATAAAGAAAGGCAATATAAAAGAACGAATCATTGTCAATGAATAATTCAATTACATTAAGCACTGAGGGATAAAATAATGTTCTTAGAATGAAATCTATTTATCTATGCATAAAATTGTTTCAAGGTGCAAGATGCGAATATAACTTAAAAAAAACAACTTTTTATGGTTATGTAAATGCCTGATTATTTTGATTTCTTAATTTATTTTTAGAACTAATCTTGGTAATAAAACTGCTTTAAATAAATCCGACTTTTGATTCAATAAAGTTTCTAATTATCTGGTGTATATTTTATTAATACTTTCCAATATGCTTTTTCAACATTTCTTCCTGCTTTGAATAAATTAATTTGATTTTTTGTTAAACATATGCACGAATGTTTATTTATAAATAATAAAAAGGAGTAACTAAATTTTTATTGAAAGTAAAAGAATTTTTGTTTACATTCATATAAGTTCAATAAATGCTGAAGTCATTGATATTCTTATACTTAAGAATACAATTTTTTTTTGAAGAAATAAAAATAACGACATGTATTTGCACTGAAAGCCTGTTTCTACACGTCTATTGTGGTACAATCAGATACAGATACCAATAATGTGTAACTTTACGACATTTAATTTCTCAAATATGCTCTAATTAAGAGATTTATAGCATAGGATAATAAAATACCTGTTAATTTGTAAACCTTTTTTAAACAAAAGTGTTGCCAAATTGGCGAGTTTGGCAACAAACTAGGCGAGAAAATTTATCCCCAAATATACATGTTACTATCCGATGTCTTTATTTTATGTCAAGATTTAAAATTTACCGCATTGAAAAATGAACAACAATATATTTATATAAACTTTTCCTACATTGAAATATTTATAATGGCGTAACTTAAAAATTTGCTATTTTCCAAAAAGTATGTAAAATAACGTTTATGAAGAGATACGAAAGTTTTTACTTTACTCATTAAAGAGAGTCGGTACCCCGTATACTAGTAATTTGACATAGAATGTTAACTTTTTCAGATATTTAAAAGACGCTCGTTATTCTATTGAAGTATTTTTTTTAACTATAATTTATTTACTTTTTTAATGCAGTTTTGTAAAAGTCACCCAAATTTGTAAAAAAAAAAATATTATTTTTGATGAAATAATTCAGAACAAAAATATTTTTAAAATTAATAACAAAATCTCACTTTACCATAAACATATACATAAAAGAAATGTGTGGGAAAACTTTTAGGTACACATAGTTTGTTTAGTTTTAGGGAAGAAGGTACATTAGTAATGAAACATGTAGTTTAAGGAAAAATGCATTTGAAAGAAAATTTAACTTGCATTAATTGTTAATACTTTTGTCCTAAAAATATTATTAAATATACTTTTAAATGAGGATGAATTTAAATTTTAATATATATATATATATCTTAGATAGCTTAAAATAACACCTTTTCACTGACATTATAATAGTTTTAATTAATTGTGTCTTGGAATGTTTATAAAGATATGAACACTTGTGTTAATTTTAAAACACATTTTAAGTTCAGAACAAACTGTTTGCAAAATAAACACAGTACGAACAATAATATTAATGAATTGGGTGGAAGGAATTTCAATTAATGAATTGAATTCATGAACTGAATGAATTGAATGAATTGAATGAATTGAATGAATGAATGAATTGAATGAATAAATTGAATGAATGAATTGAATGAATGAATTGAATGAATGAATTGAATGAATGAATGAATTGAATGAATGAATTGAATGAATGAATTGAATGAATGAATT
Source organism: Linyphia triangularis (assembly GCA_963978545.1). Taxonomy (NCBI): domain Eukaryota; kingdom Metazoa; phylum Arthropoda; class Arachnida; order Araneae; family Linyphiidae; genus Linyphia; species Linyphia triangularis. Next base: position 58,940,710 of record OZ021727.1, read on the forward strand.
GAATGAATGAATTGAATGAATGAATTGAATGAATGAATGAATTGAATGAATGAATTGAATGAATGAATTGAATGAATTGAATGAATGAATGAATGAATGAATTGAATAAATGAATGAATTGAATGAATGAATTGAATGAATGAATTGAATGAATGAATTGAATGAATGAATTGAATGAATGAATTGAATGAATGAATTGAATGAATGAATTGAATGAATGAATTGAATGAATGAATTGAATGAATGAATTGAATGAATGAATTGAATGAATGAATGGAATGAATGAATGGAATGAATGAATGAATTGAATGAATGAATTGAATGAATGAATTGAATGAATGAATTGAATGAATGAATTGAATGAATGAATTGAATGAATGAATTGAATGAATGAATTGAATGAATGAATTGAATGAATGAATTGAATGAATGAATTGAATGAATGAATTGAATGAATGAATTGAATGAATGAATTGAATGAATGAATTGAATGAATGAATTGAATGAATGAATGAATTGAATGAATGAATTGAATGAATGAATTGAATGAATTGAATGAATGAATTGAATGAATGAATTGAATGAATGAATTGAATGAATGAATTTTCCCTAAAATATTGAAAGTATTACCTCGGATGAAAACAACGATATTCCTATGTAAATTTTTTAGAAATTCTACAAGGGAAATTACAATCTTAAAATTTAATTTATTAAAGATGGATGGTTTTCATGGATATTTAATAAAATACCTGATATTTACTCAGAGGCACATCACCATCATTAAAGTCAATAAGTAAAAAGTTCTTTGCTAAAGAGCATCTTTTTCATGCCAGGCGCACCGCTCATCAATTCTTCACTTTAATGACTACACACAAGTCAAATTTCAAATACTTTTACACATACTAAAGTATTAAAAAAAGTTAGATACATACTGGGTCAGAAAGATGAAAGAAAAAAGGAAAAACTCTCCCTTCTGCTGTGTCCCACAGTTTCACAGACAGCTGTGAGCGATTATTTTTTACTGCCTCTTTTCTTCCCCGTTGGAGCATCGAAGTTTAATAAGAGTTGTCTAAGTTCTTTTTGTCTATTTGTTTAAGATATTTTTTATTTCTTATGTAGCTATGGGTACGATGTTTGCTTCCAGAACTTTTACTCTGAGAGTGTATTAATATCGCATGGATGAATGAAGAGGAGCGTTGCATCATTTGATGAAATTTCGTTTCATTGCAGATGAAAAATGGAAAGTTTGTGCTCTACTGCGGGAGCGCAGGGTTTCAATTGTATACTTTTAGTGCTGGAATTGTTACAACATTTATAAATATTTTATAGGATTTTCAGTGTTTGTATTTTAGTATGTTTAGGGAGGAATTTCATGTAATGGGTGTGCAGAAAGTCTTACTAGTATTAAAAGAAATCGTAGAACAAAAACTATTGTAACTATTCTGGGTTGCTAACTGATTGATATTCACTCTTTGTAATGATAATAATTCGTAACTAAGAAAAGATACTGTTCGTGAGTTTTAATAGACTGTAAATTGGCAATTTTAGGTTGGATATGAGGAATTATTTAAATAGTCGTTCCCTTGAAGCGTTTTTTTTTTTTTTTTTTTTTTTTTTAATAGATATCTTTAATGATCGTCTATATTTCGGAACATAAAAAACTTATTACTCCCAAATCACCAATACTATAACATGTCACCACTATTATAACGTGATGAGAAAGTTGAACATTTAACATATGTTGCATCAAGTGTTACACGACAAATGTTGCAGAAAGCACGAACTGGATTATTGACTTTTCATGTTTCGACTAACAAAGGGATCACACTTTGAATTTTAACTAAGGAAATTTAAGTTCATTAAAATACTTAATTACTGCATTTGTCATTTCGGAAAAAAAATAAAAATATTTATAAATATATTAGTTTTAGGACAATTTTTTTAAATGAAAATATGTCTACTCATCTTGTATGTATTGTTTAGTTAGTTGTTAGTAATAAACAATAAGTTTAAATTGATCCCAACAAATGATTGTGTAATGTATTTTCTAATGCCGTGAACAGTTTTGGGAATAGTTGAATTACATACTGCATATTTATTAAGAATCTTAAAAAAACAATTAAAAAAAAAAAAACACACAAGAATACAAAAACTGTATTGATACATAATTAAAAAAAAAAAATTTTTTTTTTTTTAATATGAATATTACTAAAGTAGTTCTGAAAACAATCTACATTTTAATATTTCGACCTATTCACACATCTTAAAGTTTTGCTAAAGTTTGCCATTTTATGTACTTAAGTAATTTATTAATCTCACAAAAATTATGTGTATTCCAACTAAAACCTTAAAGAATATATTTTACAAGTGTATTTCCAAAAGGTCGAACAATATTGTCAAAACTAAAATACATATTATTGAATTCTTATAGTAGAAAACTAAGACAAATCTCGAATTATTTCAAACCTCGAGTGTCATAGAATGTATTGCAAAAAAAAGTCTCATAATAAGTTGATATTATACATAAAAGTTGAAAAATCAGGTTATGCGTAAATATAAAATTATTTCTAAAAAGATTTGTATAAGGAGATTTATTTCAAATACTCTATATATGACTAATGTATAATAACGAAATAAAGACAAAGCAATACTTCAAAGATTTAAATAAAGGGATACCTAATTAGTGTACTAGTTTCTCAAACAAAGGTACTACAAACATGCAAGTTATTTTTTGTTGCATTAATATTTTTAAAAATTGCTCTTTTTTGATGTAGCTAACCCTGGACAATTGTTCTACATTACTTTCTAATGAGCTGTTCCTTTTCCCAAGTCTAATTAAAAGTTGAATAGATTAGTTTAATTTAAAAATATATCTTCGCGACTATTTACAATGCAAATTAACTTCCTTTTTGTTAGCTATTTCAAAGTTCATAACTACATTAAATTTAGTATAAAAATAAAGGTTGATATTTGCCAACACAAATGAAATCTTAAGTCGAAACAAAGGTTTCCAGAAAGAAAACATTGTTTTCCTCAAAAAAGAAATGGTTAAACCACATTAAAATGCTGCAAGGAAACGGTAGAGAAAAAATTCATACCTTTGTACTCTGTGTGCAGATTTTTGAATGAGCGCAACGTATATTTTGATTAATGAAAAAGGCATGTTAGATATAAGAATACCAAAGTAAATACTTTACGAGGGATATATATGAAAAACTGTTTTTTGTTACATACTTCTTTCCCCTCTCCACTTACCCCTTCAATTATAATTTATGAAAACTGAGCATCAAATATTACCTTACTTATAAACTCAATTTAATTTGTGAATTTGTTGCTTGTCTATTGTAAAAATATTTAAATAAATACGTAAGTAAAATAGATAATGTGATGCTACAGAATATAGCAATTAATAATCATTAGTAGCTATAACTAGAATAGTTTAACTTGTATAAAAACATTTCAAAACATCAGAATCTAGATATTTGTCGACTAAACGAGGTAATTTGTTTATTTATGCAAATTAAAATTATTAAAATTTATAAAAAAAATCGACAAATATCAGCATTTATGCAAGCAATAAATAAATTTCCAAAACTTGGCTCTCAATGTGGATCTAAATAAAACTGTACCTAAATAAAATTATTTTATACAAATAACGTGGATATAAAATTATTAATGATTAATGCTACTTAATTAAATAAGTGTTGTACTAAAATATTAAAATTATTTTCTGCGACAAAACTATTTTTCTTAATGCATAAATGACTTTAATATTAATGGGTATTTGATTAAAATATTGCTTTTACCACTAGAAATTATTTGAAAAAGTTTTTAGCACAACTTAATAAATAATCAAAAACTATAATACATACATACATACATAATAGAAAATATAATACATACTTAATACATAATAAAAAATTCATATAAAAACTGCTTAGAATGCTTCTCTAAAAACATAACAAAAAGAAAAGTTTTTCAAATATATCTGTAAAAAATATGTGTCTAAACATAATCGTGATTTAAAACTGAATATATGCATTAATATGGGAATATGCAGTTTTCCTTATTTGAAAATACATTGGAGAAGTTCAGAAACTTCAAGAAGTAAAATTTCTATTTAATAATTAAAAATTCACGAATATTTGTGTTTGGAAAGATGCGGGTTTTACGTAGATTCTCAGAAAGAAACTAAGTGTTTTTTGTCAACAGATGTTGATGTATCTATGAGCTAATCTCCCATACGATTTGAGTTACAGTTGTTCATCATAATTAAATTGTGGGGAAATGCCATCTTCTTATAAGGAAAAATAACTAATTCTTACTTTGCGTAGAAGAAAAATCAGTTCTGTTCATATAATATTTGTTCAAAGAACATTTAACAATTCCCAAATATTCTCGAAATATCGATTACTTTGTATAAATCTTTTGGGTAGTAATAACTTATATCATGCAAACTATTTAATACAAATAACGAGATCATGCAGGTATAAATTTAAGGCAATTATCAAAAGTTTTTGAGAACTTTTAAACTATACCAAAAAATCTTAACATCTTCACAATGTTTGATGAGAACTATTTATATCCAAAATAACGTATAGAACAAAAATAGTACAAAAACCATTATGAGAAAATACTTTTTCTTGATATTCAATCATAAAAACAACTATGTCAGTTTCATTTTCAATGAAAGACAACTATCAAATAAAAAAATGTGAGGTGCTATCAAGAAAAAAGAAATACCATTGGTCGGCATCTTGATTGTGAAATGGTGAACAAATGATTGAAGAAACGAACCGTTAACAGCTAGAGTGTTGGTGACAGAGTCAGGATTCATCCTTTAGATTCATTCTCAAAGAACCAAGAAAGTTTTTACTTTTCTTTTGATTTCATTTGACACTTGGTGTTGATCGTTCCTGTTATTTTTAGCCAAGACGTGCCTTAAACCATGTCTTTCGCCACAAAATCGTTATTGGCTCACATTCAAGAAATAAAAGGCTTGAATGAGACGAGCATATATTAGAAAGGAGAAGTAGTGAAAGATTCTATACGGGAAGGTCTTTATTGGTTAGAATAAATTACTTATTGATCAATAATATTGAAATTCAATGTTTGATGAAATTAACAAATTTGACATAGCGTTATTAATGATAGTTTATGATCCTAAATAACATATCAAGCATAGAATATCAATAAATATATTTTCTGGTTTGAAAACTATAGTGTTTATTTCAAGAATAAATTTTATAGTAAAAATTTGTTTTGTACATATTCCAACTGCTTTTCAATAGATCTCCATAAAAATTGAACGATGCGTTTTTAGTTTCTGAAATTGTAGTAACTGTTAAATATGTAAAACATTTTTGTAAATATATAAAATATTGCTTGTTTAATATGTAAAAAAAATAATTGTTAAGTTTGAATGTCATGAATTAAGTTTGTTGAAAAATACAATAAAGAATATCAAGAATGCAATTTTAGAACGTTTTTGAAAACTAAAATTCGTGTAAAAAAGTGTTAAAGGTATTAATATACGTTTTATAAAAACAAATATTATTATTTTTCCTATCACCTCAATAACAGAAATGCATTTACTAATTAAACAAATATAAATCTAACGTGGTTTTAGTGAATTATTTAGTACTTAAAAAATCATTCGAAATGTTGTTCATCATTCATTAAAGATTAAACTGTATATAATTAAACACATAATTTTAATTTTAAAATAAATAAATTGTTGCTATTTTGTAATCTTTAAAAGATATATTCTATAACTTCTTGTTACTAAAACCTATAAATACAGGAGTAATTTTTTTTCAAAATCAGAGTATAACCCTTCTGATTTCGTGAATGATGTTTTAAATACTTGTACTCTTTATTTTATAAAATATAAAAACATATCTCTATAGATTCCATGTTTTGTTAGATGAATTTAAGAGATATTTGCTGACAATAATTATGGCTTACTATTCTTGCCCCCCCCCTTCCCCACTCGATACATTCAATATCATTTTTATAACAGTGTGCATGAAATAAAACTTTTTTTTAATCATTTATAATCCAAAATCGTGGAGAAAGTAATACTTTTTCGCGAGGAGTGTGGAAAAGTAACTTTGCCGCCTCGCGCTGAAATATTATATAGTCTTGGCAACTGATCTCTACAACAACTTCTGGATTGCTTATTAGCGGTTTCTGCTCTGCAAGCAGATGATGGCATTTGAAAACTTCCCCCATAAAGCTTTGAAATAGGTTTACCATAGTTACAAAAAAATTTGAACTAGTTTGGGGGGAAGTTCCCAGTATAGATCTCTTTGGTGATTTATTAAGACTTCTTCAACTTCAAGTCAGTAAGTAAGCATACGCTATCCAGAAAATCAAAGAGGTCAGTGTCATGATGTAATCTGACATTTCCTACGATTTGCATGGGGGGTTAAACAACAGCAACTATTACACATCCCCCCAAGTAAAGCTGGGTTAGTCAACCAATTAAAAGATGTGACGGGGGTCAGAAAGGTCTGGAGAAAGTTGAGATCGAGGGAAACGGGGAGACGTTTTTCCGGTGTGTAGGAGTGAAGACTGTGGTTTTGGAGCGGAGAAGGGTTCTTAAGAGAGAGAGAAGATGACCCACTGCCGATCGCTTACCCCTGAAATTCCATGTGAGTTAATTACCTTTCTTCCTCTATTCTCGGCCTGCTTCGATTTAAGTAACTATAACAATGCCTGAATTTAATTGCATATTTTAGTATTTATTGAATATTTACCTATTTGGAGAATTTTTACCTTTTATTTCATTTTAATTTTAATACTTGGATGCATGACAGTAAACTTGTATTACTGTCATTTGAGGAATTTAATCTGTGCGTTTATAGTGTATATTGAATAAACTAGTAGATTGATTATGCCGGCCTGGTTATTTTGGTTTGAATTTTAAAATTATGAAGTATTTTAACTTTGGTTTATCTGATGTTGTTAATATTACTCTAACATCTTACGGTCCAACGCCTTTTACCAAATCACACTAAAGATCACGACATTATTTATGGTGCCTTGATCCAGTCTTCTATCTACGGTTTGTTCAGATACGCTATTAATGTGGAAACGTAAAATGAATTGTGGTTCACAATTACTCAAAGGGAAATCATCGAGGTAAGGTCAATAAAAATGGTTAGAGTAAAAAAAAAAAAAAAAAAAAAAAAAAAAAAATCGAGTGCGCATATCAGAAAGTTTTGCCACAAGGCATAGCGCCTATTCCAACAGAAATTGGTTCAGTAATTTCAACTGATATTCTGGGACCTTTGAAATCTGGCGATTACGTGATTACATTCATCGATAATTTTTCACGTCATATTGAATTGTATCCCATTGGAAACATCGGTGCTAAACAGGTTACTGAGTGTTTGTTGAGATATATATGTAGTTATGGCACTCCTAAACAGATCATTAGCGATAATGGAGGCTGTTATATATCGAACGGTTTCAAAGAGTTGAATGAAAAGCTGGGGGTGAAATTAATTAAGATTCCCGCACTGACACCCTCTCTAAATGGGAAATCTGAAAAAATTAATGCAGAATTAAAGAATACAATTTTGGCATTGAAAGAATCTGGTATGGACTTAGAAATTGCGATAAATCTTCATAAAAATTGGTATAATAACGTTAAGCATTCAGTATTACAATATACACCAAATGAACTGTTTTTCGGTAGAGAAATGAAGCCTATATTTCAAGCTATGGGCTGTACAACAGTTAAAGATAACGTCGACTGGTTGAACTTGCCACACTGGTTTGAGAATAGGATACAAATCTTGGAAACCTGCAGGCAAAGTGCTTATCATAACATTGAAAAACAACAGATTATTCAGCAAAATTATGCTAAATTTAAATCAGTCAAGAGACAGATTAAATTGGGTGATAAGGTATTTTTTAAGAATCCTGGGAGATTTCAAAAGCGATTCTTGGGTCCCTATACTGTTATTTCTGAGAGATCACCAAATTTACTTAATATTAAATTAGACGTTGATCCATTTCAAGAGCGTACAGTGCATATAAGCCGGCTCAAACTAGCTGATCATAGATTATCTAAGCTTCAGGACAACTATACACCGCTTGCTGGGACAACACGCCCATCCATTTATTACAATTTGAGACACAGGAAGTAGCGTTGTAAACAAGAACGTTTGCCGATAATCAGGTGTGAGAAGGGAGAAGAGTGAAAGCTAGCAGGAAAGTTCGTTTGTAAACAAACATAGTGAAATAAGGGTTAACTTGATACTTGTGGGACACTGGGCTTGAAGTCAAATCCATAGGGGTTGTCCAATTTCGGATATTTAGTGCTTTATTTGGTTTTTAAGGGTCCTGTGAATCTCTGTCGTTATCTCCGACTAAACATGTGCTGTAGATAAAGTTGGCGTTTCCTGGGCTAACATATCACTAACGGATACACCTTTGACCCTGAAGAGTCTCCCCAACTGGTTTTGGCAAGGGGGGGCGTCACTTCTAGGCCGCTCTGTTGGTTTGCAAAAGGGGTCGGAGTATTGAAACGAGATCCGGGGTGGGTGATATTTTTTTTTTCTCCTTCTCGTTTCGGAGGCGAGTGGGTTTCTTTTTTGTTGTTGTTTTGTTTGTTTTGTCGAGGCAAAAAGGGGGATTTATTTTGTAGACCGTGCGCGGTGAAAGAAATGTTGGATGTCGGAGAGAGAGAGGATATCGGAGAATAAGTTTTAATTATACGTGGGGGCGAAATTTGTTTTCGGCCGCTATAGAAATGGATAGGTTGCGAGATAAACATTTTGGTTGGGGGTTCTTGACATAGAAAAACTTTGATGGTTTTTTTTCTTCTTTGGGAGTTTTGTGAACCATTTTTTCATTTAATGGATCAAGATTTAGGAAATTTATTTTGTTAAAAGACAGGAATTTTGAGTTTGGATTTTGTTACTGCTTAGGGTGTGTAGGAAGTACTGTTGATTTCATTTAAATAACGTAAAAACTATGAGTTTTAAGACATTGAAGATTCTAATAGAATTAATGTAAAAACTATTAAGAATTTTTTTTTATCTGAGGTACTTGTAATTTATATTTGAAGTGAGCGTTTTGTTCACATTTAGGATTAATTATGGCATTGATTTAATTTAAGTTTGGCTGAGAAGTGGGGAAGATGGTTTTTCTACTTGCTGTAGATCTTCTTTCATAAAAACTAGTGGATTCTAGACTTTAGTTTTGCTGAAGGGTGGATTGGTGTACAACATTCCACTTTTGATATCAGAAATTATTGCAACTTCTGCTGGACAGAAATTGTGTGTTATATTTGATGTCTTGATGCTTGGCTCAAGGATAGAGTTCAACAGAGAGGGAACGATTTTCTAAATCACTTAAAAGCAGCCAGTTCAGACGAGCAGCGAGATCATCGCAGTTAAAAGATTGGTGATGGAAATCACAAACCACACCAAATCTAAACCACCTGAGGAGTCTCAGTGAATAGCAGTCACAGACCACATCGAGAGAGGGACGGAAATCCAGAAAAGATATGACAACAAGGACCAACACCAGGACCACGGAAGCAACGCAAAAGGGTGACATCACCACCGGCAGGCCACTCCCACAGAATGACCATACGAATGACATCATGGAGGGAGCAACTTAGTAAGACTCGTTTTAAAGGCAACAGCTGGTCGCCGATTAAGCGTCACTGCCCACAGAGGGGATCATCAATACGTCACAGAGATTGCACAGCGGTGTGCCAACAATCCGAAGGAAGAAAGCCAATCGCCAAATCTTCACCTCGACTGGCACGGTAGCCCCGCCTTCTTGGTCAAGATGTACCTATGTCAACACGTCGGATCCCAGGCAGCGAAACCAAGGGACGGAACAACTTTACATACTGAAAAGAAAAGGGCGTACCATCCATGCCAAATGGATAAAACCTCAAGTGGACTAACACAGGAGGAGGAGCAATGTAAAAAGACAAGAACTTTATCATTGACTCGAGAATCCGTACCTACTGATGACTGAATCACCTACTTATGACTGAGTGCGGCATCGGATATTCGTGGAAACTACCTAAACGGTAAAAATAAGATGTAGTTACATTTTTCAACCACACTGGAGATTGACACATGTGGGTAATAACTTTTACTTACTGACTCAATGGAAGAAGTAATGAAACTTTATATTTCATACAAACATTTCAGACAATTTTTAGGAACTGATGGTTATTTGAACTTTTAAAATAACTTTTAATTTCCCGTAAATAATTTTTTATATCCTTACTTATATATTTAAGGTATATTTTGTGAAGTGTTTTTTTTCTCTTTAAGTGATTAAATGGGTACACAGATCTTGTTTGCTATAAAATGCTAAATCATATGGTATATAACACTACATATGCTATTTTCTTATTTCCGGCATTGTTTTTTTCTTTTAATCAAAAATAATTTTTTTATGATTCTCGTACATTGTGCTTTTATATTGGTTACTTGTATATGAGCGATATTTTGTTTGGCAAGAGGTGAGGAAGGAAGGTTTCTTTAAAAAAATTAAAGGTGGGGTGATAATGTCATGATGTAATCTGACATTTCCTACGATTTGCATGGGGGGTTAAACAACAGCAACTATTACACATCCCCCCAAGTAAAGCTGGGTTAGTCAACCAATTAAAAGATGTGACGGGGGTCAGAAAGGTCTGGAGAAAGTTGAGATCGAGGGAAACGGGGAGACGTTTTTCCGGTGTGTAGGAGTGAAGACTGTGGTTTTGGAGCGGAGAAGGGTTCTTAAGAGAGAGAGAAGATGACCCACTGCCGATCGCTTACCCCTGAAATTCCATGTGAGTTAATTACCTTTCTTCCTCTATTCTCGGCCTGCTTCGATTTAAGTAACTATAACAATGCCTGAATTTAATTGCATATTTTAGTATTTATTGAATATTTACCTATTTGGAGAATTTTTACCTTTTATTTCATTTTAATTTTAATACTTGGATGCATGACAGTAAACTTGTATTACTGTCATTTGAGGAATTTAATCTGTGCGTTTATAGTGTATATTGAATAAACTAGTAGATTGATTATGCCGGCCTGGTTATTTTGGTTTGAATTTTAAAATTATGAAGTATTTTAACTTTGGTTTATCTGATGTTGTTAATATTACTCTAACATCTTACGGTCCAACGCCTTTTACCAAATCACACTAAAGATCACGACAGTCAGTGGTTGTGGCAATGAAAAAAAAAAATTCAGAAGAATTCCATTGACTCGAGTTGCCAACATTAATAAATATACGTATTAAAAATATTTTACAAGTGATTATAAAGAAAATATTGTATGCAACACGTGGGAAAATACTTTTTCAAACTCGGTAAATTATTTGACACGTGCTATCATACTCCTCAAATAAGCGTTTTACCTCGTCGTTTTACCTCGTTTCTCCCCTAGTTGCATAAATAACCATTGTATTACTTAAATTTTTTGTTTCTAGGGTTAGGAGCTACATTTATTTTCTATGAAACCTTCAAAATAATGCCATCTAAAATATATTTATCTTTAAATGAAGGCTTAAAAATTTTGAAATCTCTTATCAAACAGAATAAAAATCTAAAAGTTCTACACATGCTTATCACTTAAGGTATCAAACGTTTTATTAAGAAATAAATTAAATAAAAACAATTGAATTAAATAAAGAAAACATTTCAAACATTTCACAAATATTTAAATACTAAAATAAAACATTATTCAAAGCATTAAACTGTCATATCGTCTCTGAAATTCTATTTATTTGTGCTTTATCTATATTTTGTGAAGTAAAATTTGAGATGAATGTGACAGAAATTAAAGGAGATTTTTGTTTAATGCATAGAAAAAATACAATTGTTTCTTCAAGACATGTCACCAGGGAAATAAAGTTGAAATTTTAATTTCGTGTGTAAATACATAAAAAAGTTTTCGTATCGTTTTAATACTACTTGAATTTCCCTTAATTCAAACGTGTTTCTTATGAATTTATATATTTTTAGCGGCATATTGATAATTTTAAAATTGAAACTGATATCTAAAAACGTTATTTAATTTAAACAATTATTACAGAATGCTACACATTAAAAATAATTTTACTAGACATATTCCCTAGCATAATATATAATAACTACATTAAAGCAAACAAAAAATATATACAACGTTGGTTTTATTTAGTGAAGGAATCGTGGTTGACAGCAATGATTAGTTAGTTGTAATAAGAAAAATCTTCGGAGGGGTAGACAAAATAAAGGCATGCGGTATATGATAAGCCATATTTGCTTAAATGGATTGCAGAAAAAAAAACAGGAAGGGGAAATTCCTAAATGGACCTAATCACAAACAAAATGCTTTCTATCTTATTTAAAATAAACACGTTATGAATTCTAACAAACTTTTAACGGACATTTATGATGTCATGAAGTATCCAAATACGCATCACTTTAGATACTATAACTCTTCTAATTTTGTAATAAAATATGCCACATTGTGGAAAATCTAATTTTGGTTAACAGATTTTGTAATAGTTTCCATTTTATAATTATTGTTATTATCGGGTACATTAAAAGTAAGACAATCAAATAATTAAAAAATGTTTGAAAAGAATATACTTTTAGCAAAGCAGCTGATAGTTTCACCCTTCGAAATTAAATAGTTTTAACGTAAAACTAATAAATAACTGGAAAAGATAAATCAAAATATTTCAGAAAAGGTAAAAAAATTACCATATTTCAAGAACTGTTGAAACAACCAGAAAAGAACTATTGTTGAATCGATATACTTGAAATTGAAAAGTATATCAAGCACCTGATGATTCTTTTCTAGATACAAGATACCATACGTAACATATGCAAGGGAGTTGAAGACAATAATATACTAAAGATAGGAATATTTTTCAAACATATACGAAATTCAAATCCAAGGAATGGAATGTAAAAGAAGTAAGTAGTCCTCCAAGACTATTGACGATATCAAAATCAGATAAGGTTTTGTGATGTTTTTATGTGTACTTGTAGCTTTAAGTATTCAATAGGATTGTTTATAGTATGCATTTTCATATGGTCTTTTTGCTGTTAAGTGTTGTCTTTTGAGATCGCTATCCCTAAAATAACTTCAGATCCATGCTCTGAAGTAAATTTTATCAGACATTGGTGTGTTCCGACGTAAATTTATTTTCTTTAGAATTTTGTCTTTTACTAAAGGCTGCTGGAAATTCTATTTATTCAAATTTACAACGATAAAGAAATATAAAAAAAATAAATCTCAACACAGATTTTAAGCAAAAGTGGAAATAGAAAAAAAATAGAAATTAAATTATTTATGACAATAGATGTGCCCACTAAAATGAGTCTGTAATTTTAAGAATTAAAGAACTGATAATTGGAATTTTTTAAAGATTTGCAAAACCTTAAACTAACATGATTATTTCGCTAATATACTACAAAAAAAACGAAGGGAATATGAATATCAGAGAATCGGTTGTTGAATACTTTATTTTTTCTCTGATTTAACGTTTAACTATTAAAAAAAAAAAAAAAAAAAAAAAAAAAACTGTCAATATTTTATTTATTTAGTATAAATAATCTCATTCCTTGTACAAGTACATTTGTAAAAAATGTATCGTTGATTAAATATTGTGAGTTAGAAATTACTGGGAGGTTTTGTGGATAAATTGTGGTCTATTGGGAGGATATTGTGAGGTAGAAATTATTTAAAATATTAAAAAAAAATATTAGCTTTGAATGTTGTATTCTTTATTTGTAGTTTTGTTATAAAAAGTGTTTAATAGAAAAATTGTTTATAAACAGATGCAAGGTCTCAGCAAAATATGTAAGTACTTATTAAGTTCACATTCAATCGTGGAAAAAGTAAAATTAAATTGTTATTGAGTTTACATTATCTTATAGTTTAAACATTTGTCTTTAAGTTAATCTCTTAAAGTCTTTAAACGAGAATGTTGTTCAATTGTTTTAAAAGAGTTGCGTAAATCTAAATGTTGTTATAATCAGTAACTTTTGAGTTGTTCTAATTGTATTTTTAAACATCAACTGCTATGTTACATTCAGTGTCCTACTAGAAAAGCGACTGTAATAAAAAACTTTATGGACGGATACATATAAAACCAATTGCAATCTAACTAGTAAAAAGTTTAATAAAATAACATACTGTGACTGAGTTCTTAACATAGAATCAAATAACGCAATTATACATACGTTGCGCCTAACTGTATAATTTTTATAAACTAACTACTTTTCCAGTTTAGTTTCAAACTTTTTTTAAGAAGATGAGAAGAAATATTACTAGGAACGATTTCTACTAGGCAAAAAATTAATCTAACGAAGTTTTAACATAATTTTAAATGCCTAAGACTCTTAAAGATTTTTTTTAAATATTACTACAAAGAGTGTTTGGAGTAATTGCCTAAAGAATAGTTAAAACACAGGCGATGCAAACTTGAATATTCCATCTTTACAGGACTATTGAACGAATACAAAGAACAACCTTATTTTTCATTGAAAAATCACAAAAAAAAAAAAAAAAAAAAAAAAAAAACAGTTGAAAGTTCACAAAACACATTCTCCATAAGTAAATGCGTTTTGTGCAATGCTGCATGATAATTTTCGGTCAATTCTTTTTTTTTATGAGTAGACTGTTAATTGTATCATTCACGTGGATATGGTTGCTTCCACACTTAGAAGAAGACTCTTGGGTTTTATTCTACAGGAAGATGGCGCATCATCTCAAATCACTTAACTATAGATGGGTTTTAAAATAACAAATTGCTACACTGGTAGAGTAGTCACAAAGAACCACAGGACCTTGCTAGTCAACAATGGCAGCCTTAACATCCCTCCATGCTAGTTTCTTTTCTGGAGTTACGACAAACGTCAAGTATTTGTTCCACAGCTACCAACCAACGTTGACGAACTGAAGACACGCGTATTTACAAGTCTTTCAAAGCGCCCCATCATAATGCTGAAAATAGTGTGGGATAAGATATCGTACCTTTTCTATATCGTATGTGTTTCAAGAGGGCTAATATTTGACACTTTTAATTGTGTTAAACCAAAACTTCGGAACGTTATTTTTGATTTACGATGAACAACAAAGTTGTGCCTTATTTTGTTTTCTTTTAATAACCATTTATGAACTCCTTGTCTTAACTTATTATAACTGAATTATTTATAACTAGAAATGTGTTAATACCCCTCGATAAATATTGTTTCTATTTGGCATAAGTTTTGCTCTTCCTCCACTTGTTTGTATATCATCAATAATTTTGTAAATTGCTCCAAAAATGTTAAGTATCATTCATTTTGGTTTGAACCTCAAAAATCAAAACTTTCTAAGCTTTATAAGTTCTTTTGAGGGCAGATTAAACGATAATATGATTTAAATTTTCCTTAAAAAAAGCTATCTGTTTTACGATAAATAATTCTTGTATATTTTTTATTTTTGTTTAAATATCAAAATTATTTCTGCCATCGAAACTTTACAAAATATATTATTAGTAATAAAAATCAATAAGCATCAATAAAAATCCACAATTAGCAATTAAAATCTACAATTATTTATAAAAATCAACAATTATTTATAAAAATCAACAATTATTTGAACAAAATAATTGTGTAATTATAATTACGAATTTGAATAAGTGTAACGACTTCAATCCTGATGAAATTCAATTGCAAAGGCAATATCAACGCTCAGCACCATAATTCTAAAATTATTTATCGATTTCATTATAAAAATACTAAAAATCGAATTGCATAAAGATAAATTTTCAACATGTGCTATCTTTTTGAAAAGTCTTTTATAGCTTTTTACTGATAAACAACCAATTTTTCCAAAATAAGCAGCTGTTTAAAACTCATGAAAATTTCCACTCGTGTTTTGCCTTGCATTTTTGGAATACAACAACTAATTCATTTCTAATGCATTTTCATAATCCGGCAGCAAATTATTCAATAGTACATATAGAAAAGTATATAAAAACTTTTACACTCATTGAATGCAAATTTGCTGAGAAAGGCGTGATTTTTCCATCCTCTTACTAATCAAAACTTCCCCTTTTGATTTTGGGAAGGAAACAAGGCTGGATAAATTAACAGTCGCAGACGGCACTATTTTTTACATTTTTACAAGCGCCATCAAAACAAAACTGAAATTGTGGAAAAAAAAATAATAACTGTAATACTGCTACTATAATAATAATAATGAAGAATGGGGAAAAGAGCGTCCTTGTTAATAGAGAAAGATATTTTGTGGGACTTAATGTTTACGAATTTTGCGTGTGTTTTAACCAAAAGCACCTCTCCACTAATGGAAAATTAGTTCTAGGAAAATTGTCTTATTCAATTTATCTTGTTTTTAGTATTCCAAAAGTTATATGTATAATCATTTAAATATAATTGCACATTAAAGGCTTATTGGTTACACATAAGAAACCAATTTATTTAACATTGATATCAGTAGGGATCAAAAGAATGTAACTAAATCTTTAAAATTCATACATTCATATTGTAATGCATATTAGTGCATATTGTCTTTAGAAAGTGCACATTCTGATGTCACTGGATTAGCAACATGGTGAATTTTTTATTTTAATGACATAAGAAGATTATTTCAATACGAAGCATATATTTTAATATATTTCAATTTAAAAATAGCATTCAAAGCATTTTTAGTCATGAAGACATAGTGCGTGTATAGATACCATCCATTTTTAAATGTATGAATACCTTCAAATGAAGTTATTGCAACTTTTAAGATAACAAATTAAAATTACTGGTCTTATTAATCACGCATCGGTTTATGATTTGAATAACAATTGGCTCTAAATGTTTATTTTTAATAGCCTGACTTTATTTTTAATAGCATTTCTTCATCTATGAAGTAATCTAGAATACGTTGATAGCATTCAGAAATATCATTAAAAATATCCTAACTTTTCATGAATTTGCACGACTACAAAAAAATACTCTATACCTATTAGTTTAAACACAAAATAAAAGCTGTACTAGTTTTTTATTTCCATAGAAACTACTAATTAGATATTCCTCTGGGTAGATATTTTTACAGAATTGGATAATAACGTGACCAAAATATACAAAATAAATAAATATTTTTTTTTCGCATAAAGTTTATATTTATGTTACAAATAAAATAGCCCAATTTGATGTATACATTCATAATATTTTTTTTTCTAAAAGTGTGCATAGCATGGTTGACTACAATTTCTGAAATAACATATTTAAAAAAAAATATAGTCGAAATGATGGGAAATAATTGTACACCTTCTTCAAATAAAAATAATTCTGAATGATAAACTCATGTAGAAAGAAAATACCTTATTTGCAAACTAGGTATACCTTATATACCTGGAATGTGACGAAGTCAACAGTAGTATACAGGGGTACTGGGCGAATACAATGGAGGGGGCGTGTCCACCTGTCAATCAAACCGTACACCTGCACTAGGGGTTCGGAGGGGGCGTGTCCCCCTTACCTGTCAATCATGCTCTCCTCCTAGACGGGGGGTTTGGGGGTGTGACGTCATCTAAGATGGCGTCTTAGAAGGGGGGTTTGGAAGTGTTTTCAGGAGTGACGTCATTCAAGATTTTAGTTTGAGGGTGATGTCATTCTTCGTGACGTCAAGTTTAAATAGAACTAGGTATGTTATTGTACGTGTGGCTTCACAGAACGCATTGGAACTTGTTCGAAAGGGGTAAGATTCTATGTGATTGAGTGGCAACGACCGCTCTTTTACCTGCCTGATCATGTTACCAAGGTCACCTTTTGATACAGGTTGGGTACTTTCTCCCTATTGGTCGTGACGTCGTTTCCTGTGGACTCTAATTGGTTAATCATTTCAAGAGTTGAACCTGGACTCTAACTTAGGACCATTTCTGTTGCGAATATTCATTTCTTATTTCGACAGCTATCATGTCGTTGTAATTTTGTAGTGCCTAAGTGTTTTATATTTGTATGTATTTCCTGAGAAAATATGAAGAGAAGACATTCTGAAGTAAGTGTATTTCACTTTTTTTTTTTGTTAGAAATGTATATCTTTGTAATGTTTAATGTGTATTTATTTTGAGAACTATATATCTTGTCTTTTGAAATATCTTTTAAATTAAGACTAGATAAATTGTTAATTCGTAACTTTTTTTTTTCAATAGTGAACATACTTTTTTTATTTTTAAAATTTTGTCTGCTCATTATTTAACTTTTACTACATAGTTTATGAAGTAATTTTTTTTTTTTAATACTATATTAATATTGTATTTAGAGATTGTAACTTGCAATAAAAATGTTATACTTGTATTTGTTCCTACTTGCAATTTTCAATGAGTATTGAATTAATGTTATATCATACAAAATATTGATATTTAAAGCTTCTAATCTATGCGTACAAGTATTTTGAAAATAGTAAAGATTAGATTTGCTAATACGGAAGCATTACAATTTTCAAAACACTTGCATTCTTGTCTATTTGTCTTTAACGAAATATTTCAGTCTTTTCTGCTAAAATGCAATTTTTTCTTAGTTAAAGTAAGTATAGGCTATTTTCTGGAAAAATAATATTTTAGTATTAATAAAACTTTTGAGGTTAGGGCATTTACATGCACGTGTTTTGAATATTATCGTTTTATTCAATTTAATATAGGTTATTTTTATATTTGTTTCATGCATTAAATATTTGTTTCTACTAAAATACATTTTTTCTTAGTTAAGGTAAGTATGGGCTATTTTCTGGAAAAATAATATTTTAGTGTTAGTACTTTTGAGGTTAGGGCATTTACATGCACATGTTTTGAATATTATCATTTTATTCAAATTAATATAGGTTATTTTTTATATTTGTTTCATGCATTAAATATTTTTTTCTGCTAAAATACATTTTTTTAGTTAAGGTAAGTATGGGCTATTTTCTGGAAAAATAATATTTTAGTGTTAGTACTTTTGAGGTTAGGGCAATTTACATGCACGTGTTTTGAATATTATCGTTTCATTTAATTTAATACAGGTTTTATTTTTATTTATATATATATATATATATATATAAATATATATATATATATATATATATATATTTGTTTCATGGATTAAATATTTGTTACGGTGTTATAATATAAGTATATTCCATTTATTTGGAAAAGTTATGTTTTTTGTGTTAGTACTTTTCATGTATTAATATTTCTCAATACTCAAATAGAATGTATTGTGAGCATTTTGATATTATTTTGTTTATAGAATGGAATAGAATATATTGTGAGTATTTTATTATTATTTTGTTTCGCATAATAGAGCGATGATGATGATGAATATACTCAAACCTCTGCAATATATGGTCTTGATCATGTACCTTATGCGGGTCAATTCACACGTGAGATTTATGGAGAAATGGTAAATATATAAATTTCGAATTCGTGTTTTTAAATTGGAACAAATTCTGTGTACGTTTTTTTTTTTTTTTTTTTTTTTTAATGTATTTTTGTTTCACTTAATAATTCAAGAATGAGGAGCTTAGAAGTGAATCGTCAGTTGTTTTTGAAGATCATCCATTGGGGGATGTTTCAGAAGCATGTTTGTTTGAAGATGATAAGGTACGAATTTTACTTAAAAATATTAATAATTATTTGAACCTTGTGAAATAAAAAGTAAATTTTTTATATTTAGATTATTGGTTCATTGACTCATGAGTTTGAAGAAAACGGCAATGATGATGATGTATTTAATATTTTATTTAAAAAATATGAAATTTTAAATCAATCTCTTATGGAATAAGTAAAAGAAAATGCCTTTCTTTTTTTTTTTTTTAGTTCATTGTTCCTTTGACACAAGACTTTTTGGAAATCTGTAGCGATGAGGTATATAACTATTTTCAAATAAGAATAAATAATAAATGAAAAAAAAAAAAAAAAAAAATACGAAAAAATGATTTTTTTCCCCTCTCCAGTTTAGTTATCCATGGACTCAGTATGAGAATGCTTTGTCATCTAGCCAACATGGGAGTGGTTTGAATGAAGCTGTAGAGCCTTCTACTTCAAATATCACTATAAACAGAGGTGCGGGATCGTCAACTGATTTTTGGACTCCCTTACCTGTTGAAGGACCAAATAATGTGAGTTTTTTATGAAAACATATTTTTGTTGTTCATAATGATACTATTCGTTGATGTTAAAGGATTAAAATCATTTTATAGATCGATGCAGCTATTGTCTTAACAGAAAGGTGGAGACGCCTGAATAAAAGATATGGAGCCGAAGAAACTGAGTATGAGGCAATGATTGATACTGATAGATTGCCTGATAGAGCTAGGGGTTCCACTTTGGGGTCTGTAATTGATATCGTCAGACGATTATTTACATTATTGCTTGAAAGAGCCACTTCCCATTTACAACCAACAGATTTAATCAGATTTGTTTTAATGTCAGATGGTCTAGATAGACCAATTTCCACTAATCTTAGGCAAGTTGCCGATATGAAAGTAGATACAATTTTAGATTGCATCACCAAAGTTCTTCAGTCGAAAGACACTATAATGTTGGATGAAGGATTTCTAGTAAATGTAATTGTAGTACGCCGTCCAAGAGGGAGTGGACGAAATAAAAGAGTTATTAATCCTGACGTAGATAGACTAAGTAAAAGATCTATATGTAGCGTAAGAAAGGATGAGAATGGTGTTTGTTGTGCCATGGCCATTCTATTAGGACAGGCGATAATCAGAAATGACCCCGAAGTGAAAGCCTTACAAGACCACAGAAACAATCTCCTTTTGCGAAGAGCTCTAGCACTACATGCACGAACAAGTGTGCCTGAAGGTTCTTGTGGTTTTGATGAAATAGCGGTGTTTGAGCGACATCTTGATGTGCAAGTAATTGTTATATCAACTCAAAATATGAATCAGGTAATAATTTGATCTTTCAGTAAAAAAAAAAAAAAAAGTTTACAATAAATACTTTTCTAAAATCAATGAATTACTTAAAAAATATAAAATTCACTCCGTTTGACCTTTCAGTTAAAAAAAAAAAAAAAGAACACAATTATTAAAATACTTTTTTAAAATGAATGAATTACTTTTTTTCTTTCCAGGTGTCGTATAAGGGATCAGATAGATCACTTAAAGTCTATCTTTGGCAACATGAAAATCACTTTGATGTAATAAAATCACCGAAAGGGTTTTATGGTAGTGATAATTATTGCGAGCAATGCAATAAGCCATATCAGCACATTGTACATCATTTTTGCACAAATTTATGCTCCATTTGTAGAATGGTAAACTGTGTAGAAGAGGGCTCTTTGCGATGCAATGAATGTGATCGAACATGTCGCTCAGAGACGTGTTACAGATCACATAAGGCTTCTGGTATTTGTGATAAGGTAGATAGTTACTTTTTTTTTTTTTTTAGGTAAATGAAAATATAATAGTTTTAATTACATGAGTGAGTTAAATAATATTTTTTATTTTATAGATATATCAATGTAGAGATTGTTGCCGAGTGATAGAAAGACGTTTCTGCCCTATGGATAGACACGTTTGCGGAGAAACAAAATGCAAAGGATGTAATCAGTTTGTTTCATCTGAACATTTATGCTATCTTAGTATTGTTGAGCCAAAACCAGCCAGTGAAAGACTAATGTTTTTTGATTTCGAAACGGAACAGAGCTCTGGGGACCACTTGGTGAATTTTGCTGTTGCCCAATATGCTGATGGAGAAGAGGTTGTATTTAATTCGTCAGACACTCTTAACAAATTTTGTACGTTTCTTTTTACGGCTAGACATAAAGGCTATACAGTAATAGCCCATAATCTTAAGCGTTTTGATGGGCAGTTCATCGTTAGGTGGCTTTTAGAACGTGGTCATGAGCCTAAAGTCATTCCACAGGGTTCTAAGTTAATGAGTATAGATTTCATCCCTTTAAGTATTAGGCTAATTGATTCTTACAATTTTTTGCCAATGGCACTGTCAAAATTGCCGAAAACCTTCGGACTTGAAGAAATGTCCAAGGGGTATTTTCCTCATCTATTCAATACCAGTGAGAACCAGAGCTATATTGGGAATTATCCCCCAGTGAAATTTTATTCCCCAGATACCATGTCGATAGACGAACGGATAAAATTCATGAAGTGGTACGATGCTAAGAAAACTGAGACCTTTGTGTTTTCAGAAGAGATTCTGAAGTATTGTCGGTAGGTACTTTTTTCAAAAAATGCACAAGAAAAGTTTGTTTTATGTTAAAATTGTAATGATATGTTAAGCTTTGATGATATGATAAAAAAGAGTAATTTTTTATATCATTCTCTTTAAGTTCGAATGTCGATATTCTACGACGATGTTGCTTGGAATTTAGAAAACAGTTTATGGATACTGCACTTGTAGATCCTTTTCGGTAATTGTAATATTATTTTTATTTTTATTACTTTCAGTTCAATTAAAATATTTGTGATATAACCTTATTTACTATTTTTACAGTTCTATTACGATAGCGTCCTCATGCATGAGTTGTTACAGAGCTCATCATATTCCGTCAAAGCAAATTGCGATGATGCCCGCAAATGGATACATAAATAGGACGAATTATAGTCAGGATTCGATTCGGTGGATGGAGTTCATCGCTTCGAAAGATCAAATTTCGATCCGACATGCTTTGAATGGGACCGGCGAGGTAAAAATTGATGGTATTTCTGTGGATGGATTTTATACTAACACAAGAACTGTGTTCCAATACCAGGTATTATGATTATTCTAAAAGAGGTTATCTTATATATGGTTTTTTTTTTGTTTTTTTTTAGTTAAAAAAAATTTATCTGTTTTTCAATTTTTAGGGATGTTTTTTCCATGGTTGTTTAAAGTGTTTCAATCCGGACACTGTTAATCCTGTGACTGGATGCACTATGAAGATCATTAATGACAAAACGAGGAAAACCACTGAAAGACTTAAAAATAGTGGATATAAAGTACTGGAGAAGTGGGAGCACGAATTTCGTGAAGAAATGAAAAATGCTTCAGATGTCAAGACATTTTTATCATCTTGTGAAATAGTAGATAGACTTAACCCCAGAGATGCTTTTTTTGGAGGACGAACTAATGCCATTAAATTATACCATGAGGGTCCAGCTAAATATATAGACTTTACTAGTTTATACCCATGGTGTAATAAATATGCTAGGTATTATTATTTCCTAATTCATCTTACTATAATGATAATACTGGGTCCAGCTAAATATATAGACTTTACTAGTTTATACCCATGGTGTAATAAATATGCTAGGTATTATTATTTCCTAATTCATCTTACTATAATGATAATACTTAATCAAATAAATATACATGAAAAAAATTAAATAAGCTTTTATCATTATGATTGAAGAAACTTTTTTTTTCAGCTATCCAGTGGGTCATCCAGATATTATTATTCCAGATGTGAATGATACCAATATTAATAACTACTTTGGAATAATCAAATGCAAAGTTTTACCACCCAGAGGGTTGTATCATCCTGTCCTTCCCTTTAGGAGCAGCGGAAAACTAATGTTTCCTCTTTGCAAAATTTGCTGTGAAACATTACAGGAAACAACTTGTCATCACACTGATGATCAGAGATCCTTCATTAGCACTTGGGTGTCAGAAGAGCTTAAAAAGGGTGTTGAAAAGGGTTATACCATAATGAAAGTACGTATTGTCGATACAAAAATTATAGCTAAATGACTTACACTGATTTTTTCCCAATGTGATTAAAAATAATGCAATCCTTTGTTATTTAGGTGTTCGAAGTGTATCACTTCAAAGAACAATCGACAAATCTCTTTCGTTCTTACATTGATTTGTTCTTGAAAATTAAACAGGAGGCATCAGGATGGCCTACAAATATTTAATGCATGAAACAAATATAAAAATAACCTATATTAAATTGAATAAAACGATAATATTCAAAACACGTGCATGTAAATGCCCTAACCTCAAAAGTTTTATTAATACTAAAATATTTCAGTCTTTTCTGCTAAAATGCAATTTTTTCTTAGTTAAAGTAAGTATAGGCTATTTTCTGGAAAAATAATATTTTAGTATTAATAAAACTTTTGAGGTTAGGGCATTTACATGCACGTGTTTTGAATATTATCGTTTTATTCAATTTAATATAGGTTATTTTTATATTTGTTTCATGCATTAAATATTTGTAGGCCATCCTGATGCCTCCTGTTTAATTTTCAAGAACAAATCAATGTAAGAACGGAAGAGATTTGTCGATTGTTCTTTGAAGTGATACACTTCGAACACCTAAATAACAAAGGATTGCATTATTTTTAATCACATTGGGAAAAAATCAGTGTAAGTCATTTAGCTATAATTTTTGCATCGACAATACGTACTTTCATTATGGTATAACCCTTTTCAACACCCTTTTTGAAAAAAGTACCTACCGACAATACTTCAGAATCTCTTCTGAAAACACAAAGGTCTCAGTTTTCTTAGCATCGTACCACTTCATGAATTTTATCCGTTCGTCTATCGACATGGTATCTGGGGAATAAAATTTCACTGGGGGATAATTCCCAATATAGCTCTGGTTCTCACTGGTATTGAATAGATGAGGAAAATACCCCTTGGACATTTCTTCAAGTCCGAAGGTTTTCGGCAATTTTGACAGTGCCATTGGCAAAAAATTGTAAGAATCAATTAGCCTAATACTTAAAGGGATGAAATCTATACTCATTAACTTAGAACCCTGTGGAATGACTTTAGGCTCATGACCACGTTCTAAAAGCCACCTAACGATGAACTGCCCATCAAAACCCTTAAGATTATGGGCTATTACTGTATAGCCTTTATGTCTAGCCGTAAAAAGAAACGTACAAAATTTGTTAAGAGTGTCTGACGAATTAAATACAACCTCTTCTCCATCAGCATATTGGGCAACAGCAAAATTCACCAAGTGGTCCCCAGAGCTCTGTTCCGTTTCGAAATCAAAAAACATTAGTCTTTCACTGGCTGGTTTTGGCTCAACAATACTAAGATAGCATAAATGTTCAGATGAAACAAACTGATTACATCCTTTGCATTTTGTTTCTCCGCAAACGTGTCTATCCATAGGGCAGAAACGTCTTTCTATCACTCGGCAACAATCTCTACATTGATATATCTATAAAATAAAAAATATTATTTAACTCACTCATGTAATTAAAACTATTATATTTTCATTTACCTAAAAAAAAAAAAAAGTAACTATCTACCTTATCACAAATACCAGAAGCCTTATGTGATCTGTAACACGTCTCTGAGCGACATGTTCGATCACATTCATTGCATCGCAAAGAGCCCTCTTCTACACAGTTTACCATTCTACAAATGGAGCATAAATTTGTGCAAAAATGATGTACAATGTGCTGATATGGCTTATTGCATTGCTCGCAATAATTATCACTACCATAAAACCCTTTCGGTGATTTTATTACATCAAAGTGATTTTCATGTTGCCAAAGATAGACTTTAAGTGATCTATCTGATCCCTTATACGACACCTGGAAAGAAAAAAAGTAATTCATTCATTTTAAAAAAGTATTTTAATAATTGTGTTCTTTTTTTTTTTTTTTAACTGAAAGGTCAAACGGAGTGAATTTTATATTTTTTAAGTAATTCATTGATTTTAGAAAAGTATTTATTGTAAACTTTTTTTTTTTTTTTTACTGAAAGATCAAATTATTACCTGATTCATATTTTGAGTTGATATAACAATTACTTGCACATCAAGATGTCGCTCAAACACCGCTATTTCATCAAAACCACAAGAACCTTCAGGCACACTTGTTCGTGCATGTAGTGCTAGAGCTCTTCGCAAAAGGAGATTGTTTCTGTGGTCTTGTAAGGCTTTCACTTCGGGGTCATTTCTGATTATCGCCTGTCCTAATAGAATGGCCATGGCACAACAAACACCATTCTCATCCTTTCTTACGCTACATATAGATCTTTTACTTAGTCTATCTACGTCAGGATTAATAACTCTTTTATTTCGTCCACTCCCTCTTGGACGGCGTACTACAATTACATTTACTAGAAATCCTTCATCCAACATTATAGTGTCTTTCGACTGAAGAACTTTGGTGATGCAATCTAAAATTGTATCTACTTTCATATCGGCAACTTGCCTAAGATTAGTGGAAATTGGTCTATCTAGACCATCTGACATTAAAACAAATCTGATTAAATCTGTTGGTTGTAAATGGGAAGTGGCTCTTTCAAGCAATAATGTAAATAATCGTCTGACGATATCAATTACAGACCCCAAAGTGGAACCCCTAGCTCTATCAGGCAATCTATCAGTATCAATCATTGCCTCATACTCAGTTTCTTCGGCTCCATATCTTTTATTCAGGCGTCTCCACCTTTCTGTTAAGACAATAGCTGCATCGATCTATAAAATGATTTTAATCCTTTAACATCAACGAATAGTATCATTATGAACAACAAAAATATGTTTTCATAAAAAACTCACATTATTTGGTCCTTCAACAGGTAAGGGAGTCCAAAAATCAGTTGACGATC
Source organism: Linyphia triangularis (assembly GCA_963978545.1). Classification (NCBI taxonomy): domain Eukaryota; kingdom Metazoa; phylum Arthropoda; class Arachnida; order Araneae; family Linyphiidae; genus Linyphia; species Linyphia triangularis. The sequence continues at coordinate 58,967,260 of OZ021727.1, forward strand.
CCGCACCTCTGTTTATAGTGATATTTGAAGTAGAAGGCTCTACAGCTTCATTCAAACCACTCCCATGTTGGCTAGATGACAAAGCATTCTCATACTGAGTCCATGGATAACTAAACTGGAGAGGGGAAAAAAATCATTTTTTCGTATTTTTTTTTTTTTTTCATTTATTATTTATTCTTATTTGAAAATAGTTATATACCTCATCGCTACAGATTTCCAAAAAATCTTGTGTCAAAGGAACAATGAACTAAAAAAAAAAAAAAAAAGGCATTTTTTTTTACTTATTCCATAAGAGATTGATTTAAAATTTCATATTTTTTAAATAAAATATTAAATACATCATCATCATTGCCGTTTTCTTCAAACTCATGAGTCAATGAACCAATAATCTAAATATAAAAAATTTACTTTTTATTTCACAAGGTTCAAATAATTATTAATATTTTTAAGTAAAATTCGTACCTCATCATCTTCAAACAAACATGCTTCTGAAACATCCCCCAATGGATGATCTTCAAAAACAACTGACGATTCACTTCTAAGCTCCTCATTCTTGAATTATTAAGTGAAACAGAAATACATTAAAAAAAAAAAAAAAAACGTACACAGAATTTGTTCCAATTTAAAAACACGAATTCGAAATTTATATATTTACCATTTCTCCATAAATCTCACGTGTGAATTGACCCGCATAAGGTACATGATCAAGACCATATATTGCAGAGGTTTGAGTATATTCATCATCATCATCGCTCTATTATGCGAAACAAAATAATAATAAAATACTCACAATATATTCTATTCCATTCTATAAACAAAATAATATCAAAATGCTCACAATACATTCTATTTGAGTATTGAGAAATATTAATACATGAAAAGTACTAACACAAAAAACATAACTTTTCCAAATAAATGGAATATACTTATATTATAACACCGTAACAAATATTTAATCCATGAAACAAATATATATATATATATATATATATATATTTATATATATATATATATATATATAAATAAAAATAAAACCTGTATTAAATTAAATGAAACGATAATATTCAAAACACGTGCATGTAAATTGCCCTAACCTCAAAAGTACTAACACTAAAATATTATTTTTCCAGAAAATAGCCCATACTTACCTTAACTAAAAAAATGTATTTTAGCAGAAAAAAATATTTAATGCATGAAACAAATATAAAAAATAACCTATATTAATTTGAATAAAATGATAATATTCAAAACATGTGCATGTAAATGCCCTAACCTCAAAAGTACTAACACTAAAATATTATTTTTCCAGAAAATAGCCCATACTTACCTTAACTAAGAAAAAATGTATTTTAGTAGAAACAAATATTTAATGCATGAAACAAATATAAAAATAACCTATATTAAATTGAATAAAACGATAATATTCAAAACACGTGCATGTAAATGCCCTAACCTCAAAAGTTTTATTAATACTAAAATATTATTTTTCCAGAAAATAGCCTATACTTACTTTAACTAAGAAAAAATTGCATTTTAGCAGAAAAGACTGAAATATTTCGTTAAAGACAAATAGACAAGAATGCAAGTGTTTTGAAAATTGTAATGCTTCCGTATTAGCAAATCTAATCTTTACTATTTTCAAAATACTTGTACGCATAGATTAGAAGCTTTAAATATCAATATTTTGTATGATATAACATTAATTCAATACTCATTGAAAATTGCAAGTAGGAACAAATACAAGTATAACATTTTTATTGCAAGTTACAATCTCTAAATACAATATTAATATAGTATTAAAAAAAAAAAATTACTTCATAAACTATGTAGTAAAAGTTAAATAATGAGCAGACAAAATTTTAAAAATAAAAAAAGTATGTTCACTATTGAAAAAAAAAAGTTACGAATTAACAATTTATCTAGTCTTAATTTAAAAGATATTTCAAAAGACAAGATATATAGTTCTCAAAATAAATACACATTAAACATTACAAAGATATACATTTCTAACAAAAAAAAAAAGTGAAATACACTTACTTCAGAATGTCTTCTCTTCATATTTTCTCAGGAAATACATACAAATATAAAACACTTAGGCACTACAAAATTACAACGACATGATAGCTGTCGAAATAAGAAATGAATATTCGCAACAGAAATGGTCCTAAGTTAGAGTCCAGGTTCAACTCTTGAAATGATTAACCAATTAGAGTCCACAGGAAACGACGTCACGACCAATAGGGAGAAAGTACCCAACCTGTATCAAAAGGTGACCTTGGTAACATGATCAGGCAGGTAAAAGAGCGGTCGTTGCCACTCAATCACATAGAATCTTACCCCTTTCGAACAAGTTCCAATGCGTTCTGTGAAGCCACACGTACAATAACATACCTAGTTCTATTTAAACTTGACGTCACGAAGAATGACATCACCCTCAAACTAAAATCTTGAATGACGTCACTCCTGAAAACACTTCCAAACCCCCCTTCTAAGACGCCATCTTAGATGACGTCACACCCCCAAACCCCCCGTCTAGGAGGAGAGCATGATTGACAGGTAAGGGGGACACGCCCCCTCCGAACCCCTAGTGCAGGTGTACGGTTTGATTGACAGGTGGACACGCCCCCTCCATTGTATTCGCCCAGTACCCCTGTATACTACTGTCAACCATATTAAACTATTCAAAATATTGTATAGTTCAATAAAATCATATTATTTAAAATGTTCCACTGATTTGAAAATGTAGAATGTTGTTGATATGGAAGCCTTTTTTCATTTTCAGCTTTAACCTTAAACGTGAACATTTCTTATAAAAGTCACATTTAATAAAATTGTTGCTTTAGAGTTTTTCCTATCAAAAATAATTTGAATTTGTTTGAAATTATTGGACCTCTACTTTATTTTAAAAGAAAGAACATAAAGTATGATTTTACGATGAAAGTTTGAAGAATACGATAAAACAAATTTTATTCATAATTCTTATGCAAGAAGTATTTTTATTAAACCTTTATTTCACCATCATAGAAATCAACTATATTCTTTGTGTTTCTTAAAGTAATACCATCAGAAAAGTTTAAAAAAGAAGTTTTAGCAATGTATATCAAATCTATACTTTTATAACTACATCCAACTATTGATGTATTATATTATGTATTCATCAAAACGTTACCAAATAAATTATACCTTATTAAAAGATGTTACAAATAGTGAACGATTTCATGCACTGTCTTGTAAAGACTTTGTAAATGTTCACAATTAAAAAAAAAAAAAGTTATAAATGTTATATATATGCATATTTCATATGCAATTATTATACTTGAAATATAGTGTCAGTGGGGTGATTCACTATTGCTACATGTGTAATTCAATTAATTCTGAGGTATGTCATAAATACTAGTTATTGTCAGGTCAAAACAAACTAAAAATGAAACTGGTTTAATTTTTTATTTTTTATTTTAGGGGCTCATATTGCATTATGGACTTAATGCACCATCTAGAGTGGAAGTAACTTTTTTTACAAGTCATAGTTTTTTGTTTTGTTTTAATTTGTAACGTTGTTCAAAGGGAGCCTCAGCTTGCTCGTACTTGTTCTACGTACAGACTTAGTGCTTCAAATAAAGACCCCCATATCTACCCAAGTATTGCTTCTAAACGAACGAACCAGGAATATAAATAGTAATACTAGACCATTAATAAATTTGAAGAGAAAATAAGAAGATGTGTTTTACTACACTTTAAAGAGTTTTTATTAACTAGATGAAAATAATAAACTAAATTAATAATTAAATATGTTCTTTGTTTTCTCTTCGAATATTGTTAATGAGCTTTTGTTCCTTTTAGTATATTTGGTATAATGAATCATACATTTTAAAGCAATACTGGTAGAAAAAATTAATCTTTAGATCAATGGGGCAGACTAATGATCCATCTTAAACCAAAATATTGTTGTTTATTGTAAATGTGATATTTGTTAGATGCTAATCTATTTGTATAGCATTTTCATTATTGTTAGCTGAATAGTAACGTATGTGAAGTGATAATAGATACCTTAATTACTTATGTTTTAATGATGTTTTTAACTTGTATTAAAATTCTTCATTAATATCATTGTTGCTGAACATCATTTAACTATGTCAGCGATAAATAACTTCTAATTTTTTTTCATTATTTTTCCCAAGCAAAGTTGAGTTTTAGCTAAAACTATGGGAAAATAAAGAATAGACAAAGCCATCACAGGAAGTCACAACTTTAGGTTTTAGAAAATTAGAAAAAATTAAACTGGTTTTTTGATAACTAGTACTCCTGCAAACCTTTGAATATCGGTTTGTGACTATCAGTATGGACGTCTTGATGAAAAGAGCTAAATTATGCTCTATATTATACGTTGATAGTATTTTATACTATTGGATATGACTGTGACGGTCTTTGCAAAGTTCACTGGTATAAGTGCAAGTAAGGGTAAGTATTCGAGAATGTCAAATTTCACACAATAATCAGAATGTTTTTCTGTTTATTGTAGGATTCCTGTTCATTATTGTTTGAAGAAATCTCGTTGATATTTTTTAACCTTGTCAAAATACTTAATCATGTACTTCTTGTAGAAATACACAGCAAATCAAAAACATTCTTTATTTTAACTCACGTGATTTGTGGATCATTTTACTCAAAAATCAAATTGTCGAAATGAAAATTCATTGATCGTTTACAAATTATATGACTTTTGTAACTATAGTGAGACACTTGTTTCAATTTTTTTTTTTTTTTTTATTCAAATTTCCTTTATTTTTGCCTAGTTAGAAAAATGTAATTAAGGATTTTATCTTAAGTTTCTAGTGACTTGTATTAAAACAACAGAATACTTGAAAGCTCTGTCTGTAAATATATTTCAAATACCCTGAGTCATAATGCTAGTTTTAAATAAATATACATTACGTGCAAAGTGTTTAATGAAATTACTCTTGTTAGTTAGCCGGAATTTTAGTTTTAGCTTTCAGAAAATTGCATTTCATTGACGTTAAATTGATTAAATACCAAACTTTTTTTCTGGACATTGGCAAAATCGATTAACCATAAATATTTTCTTTATAGTATGTTAGAAACTTGTGCACTTGAAAGAACTAAATGAGTTAGGGTGTAATTATATTACAATTGAAATTTGTGTTTATAATTCTAACCAAACAGTATAGAAGTTAGATGTAGTACATAAGAACTGATTATTTCTTCTTGACATTAGTTACTAGATATATTTGAATAGTTTAGTATAGTTTAATTTCTAACTACTAAACATTTTTCAAAATTTATCCTCTTATTTTTTAAACTATTGTAGGTATAGCTAGACTATTTTTGTGTGCTTTTGTTGTCCGAAAATTGGATGAGAGGTGCATAATTTAATTGCATATATGATATCAGTAGACTTCAACTCCTTACAAGAATATTTTTTAAATAAATATGAAAACATGCATTTTTAATAATAATCAAATTAATAATATATTAAATACTTAAAAGGAAAAAAATAAATTTATTTGAAGAAGTAGTTTTAAAAAGTGTTTCTGCATATTTTTAAATAGTTGGTATAAGTAAAAACACAGTTTTTAAATTGAAATTTTTTTCTTTTTTAAAATGTAAAAGTTATTTTTGCCACAATATTTCACTGCTGTAGATAATACCACACAATTATTAGATATCACAAAAGTTATTAGAAATCACAAAAGTACAAAATACCGCAAAATGCATGAGGCATTAGCGCTAAAAGTTTGATATTTCCACGCAAGCTGTATTTTTGTGTGAAAAATAACATTTATTTTTGCCTTAAACGTTTTTCTTTTATTGATAACTTTTTATATATTGTATACCTTTAAAATACATTTCGCTAACATGCACACGTTTCGAAGATGTTTTTGAATAAATATAACATTTTAAATAGATCATAATGATAAGATCTAATTTCTTATAACAAATTACTTATTTAAGTATTAACTGAAAATTAGATAAATATTTTTTTGTTAAAGAAGATTCGGTAGATAAAATTTAATAATAACCCCTTAATGTCAGGGTTTTAATATTTAAGTAACAATGAGCTAATATCAAAGAAGGATTTTCACATTAACACTTACCTGAAAATATGCAAGTAATTGAAATGAGAAATGAAAGCATCTTTACGTTGACGAAAAAATACAATTTCCTTGATTTTGATATGAGGCCTGTCATCATATCTTGAAGTACTTAATTAATGTTAGTTTTTCAAATTTATTCTTATACACCAATAAAGAATTCTTCAAACAATCATCTTGCATACATAAGTTCTTGCTATGATATGAATGTTATGATATATGTTTAAATTTCTTCTTGGAAACAGCTCCTTAACATACTAAAATGCACACATTTAGCTCGATATCCATATAAATATCCTTCGTATTTACTAAATTCAAATAACTTTATTAAAACTGAAGTTGGTTTATATCTCACAGTAATATGTCACAGTAAGTTTTAAATGCTAACAATACACTTTCTTATTTTTCAAAAAGTTGTAAATACAATTATGTTTATATAATCCACAATATTATTCCATATTTTATAATCCTCTCACTACTTCCTGAGGTATTCTGAAAAAGAAAAAAAACCGAAAAACCATTGAAACTCAAGAGCGGTTTAAGTCATCAAAGTTTCTCAGCGCATTCAAAACTTTTCACAAAGCAACCACGTGGTAGAAGCAAGTTGACAAACTTCCTTTCCAACGTCTTCCAGCACCAAACTTCTCAAAACATTTCCAGCACGTCCATCACAACAGCAACAACCACAAACAAACTTCCAAACAACGGCATGGTCTCCTCCATGAAGTTCCGACACACCAAAGCGCGTCTAAGCAAGAGAAACCACCTGCTTCTGCCACCAAGTCTTGCTTCTATCTAACAACATTGGGGGAGGAGGAATACTACCAGAGTTTCTCTCTTCCTTCGCTCTTTCTGATCTCTTCGTCGTTCCTTCCTAGGGGCTCCGCATCAATATTAGCAGTCACCATAGCTACGCCCCTGGCGGCGGGCGACTGTCGACTTGCCTCCTGGCCGATTATTAACACATGTCACTCACAGTTTCCGACGCCTTTGGCAACTTTTGGTCAGGAAACTTTTGGACTTCGGAGAAGGAAAAAAGTGGGTTAAAGGGTTGCTAGGTGCAAGTTGGGGGAGGAAGTTTCTTAAACTTAATAAAAGTTTGGAGTTGTGGATATACCTACTAAAAAGGTAGTGTTTAAGTTACACTACTAATGTGTTATGTCAAAATACTAAGAAGTGCAACAAAAGCATACTATATGTACCAAAACAAAACAAACATACGTAATGTTAACCTTCCAAGTAGCATGGTCGGTCAGTATAATAGGATGTCCACAACCGTTGGGTTTGGGCTTAAATCTCGGATAAGTAATGTATAATTGTTTTATCTCTATGTACTGTCTGGACGGTCTTGTGTTCTTTGACGTCCAACGGAATATAATATAATAGAAATTTTTTTATAGCTATATTCAATAGATACCGGCATCATTTATAGAAACGTTTAAAATAATTAATCAAGTAAAAAAATACGGAAATGAATTGAAATTTCTCTCATTTTGACGATGACTTTAGTAACCCTTTCGTTAGGGAAGAGAAAATTTGGACTTCAGAGAACGAAAAAAATAAAAGTATTTTGTGATAAAATAGGGAGAAGGGGAGAAGGAGAGCAGAAGGGGGTGGGGGGAAAGGGTAAAGAAAGTTTTCTTTTAAAGACAAGATAAAGTTTTGGAATAGCATTTACAGAACTATATATTGAGCTGCATAATGAATGAAATGAATATAAAATTTGTGTTTAAAATAAAATCTTTACATATATATTGCTAAATATTTCAGAAGAATAAATACGATGATGGAAAAGCATTAAACGCTATCTTTTCACATGTCATCAAAATATACACGCGCCAATTTTTAGAAATTGTCGGGTGAATAAAAAGGCTAAAAAGAGTTTCAGTATGATGATCAATCTTATTATATGCGTCAGTCATAATTTCTGAAATTTTAAATGATTCTTGGTAATAAATATGGTGAGAAGAATCCTTAACTTAAAATTTTTTTAGCAGTTGTAATGAATTTTTCTTTATGAAAGTAAAAGTAAGACAATTTTTGTACACAATTATTTATGGCTATTCGCATATATGGTTTGTACTGTGCATGCATTTTAATCTATTGTTGGTTTTTATATTGGATTAAATGGAGAGGTAAAGAAATAAGTAAAGATTTTATTATTTTTTATTTTTATTTTTTATGTTCACTTGTTTTACTTATAGTTCGTTTAAATTTCTATTTTAACTTGTTCATTTGTAAAAAGGTTGTAGATTATCTGTAAGAAAACGACAGTATTTAAACAATTTGCTTTACTATTATGTATCACGACATGTGTAAGGTACGATCTTAAAAAAAATGCAACGTTAATTTTTAATTTTTTTTCTTTATCTTGATACAATTTTCATTGAAATAGCTTGTTATACAAACGCATTCGTTTGTATAACAATATAGCTCCTCTCTCATCCATTCTGCTCCTCCAATTAAAATATCTTTTTTTTAATTTATTTTCAGTATATTTATAAAATTGCAGCACTTTAAAAGTAAAGTTCATGAATTCTAGGGATAAAATTATTTGAATTTCAAAGAAAAACCGATTTAATTTTTTAATCGGTGACGTCTTTCACAGTTTGTTTGTAAAGCTTAAAGTTGTCAGTGAGAAATTACGTTACGATTTCTCACAGCGAAATTTCTTTAACTCAGTTGCTAGGTAAACGCGCAAACCAATAAAAATGCAATACACAATAATCTTAAGTGCGTTGGCGCACTTCCAGATCGTAAGAGTGTAGCACAACTCTGTCAAATGAACATTTTACTTCCGAATATGCATCGTATAACTCTTTCTTGAAGTTTTAATGATAAACACAAATGCATGTTACTAGTTGAACATTTTCAGCGATAAAAAGTAAACTTTTAAGTACGGAGATTGTGTATTTTCCAGTTTACATTGAGTTTAATTTTTGTATATATCATCGTGGGCTGTTCCAAAGTATTCAGACGCTGGCTATATATTTTTTCTTTTGTTCTAATTAATAAAATGTAAAATGAAAGTACCTATGTAAAAGATGGAAAGTGTTTAATGTCTATAGTTTTATATTTATAAGGTTGGTTGGTTGTTTTCAGATTATATGGCGCCGTCAGCAACACGAGGGCTATAATGCACCGAAACATTCGTCATTTGACAAGCTAACATACATTCACAAACACCCATGCCTTACACGGGACTCGATCCCGCAACCTCCTCGGTCTGGAAGCTAGCACGCTAACCACTATACCATTTGGTCGGTTTATTTTTATAAGGAGTCTTGTACATATGAAATAGAAATAAAATTTGAATAATTTCATTCAACCTAGAGTGTCATTACATATTAAGAATCAACATTAAAATCAACATGGGAATATTAATTTTCATAAGTTTTAGATAAATCTTTAGATATATTAATGATAAGAAAATGGACTATAATGTCAATACGAAATAAAGTTTTTTTTTACATAAGTGGTTTATTAATATTTTAGACATTTAATAATTTAGTTAAAGGAAAAGCACCAAAAAACATGCAGCATTGAATTAAGCTAGTTTTCTGAATTATTTAAATTTCAGTAATACATTTTTTTTAAAACAGTTGTTTTTAGTATTTTTAGTATGACTAGTGCATTCTATAGACGTAAGTTGTATCAAAACTGGATTGATTACGACCTTTAAATGTATTATCAATTTAGTTTTCTCATTTCAATTATAAAATTAATTTCTTTACGTAAAGGTTTATGTAAGTTTCATTTTACTTTATTCCAAAAGAAAATATTATAAGATGGTCACACAGTAAATTAATTTGCGTATTCATTCTGAGAAAACAAGTTTAAATCAATTCAAGCATTTCTGAACAAACTATGGATTTCTTTCGCCTTAATTACTAAATTGAAAATTCATGAATTCAAAGCTTTAATTCAATAGATGTCACTGATATTCGAATTGTAAATAGAAAATAGAAAACAAAACTTAATTCATAGGAACTCTGTGTTGAATATTTTCCTTTTACTCTGTATACATAAGATCAAAGTCCATTTGGCTGTTTATTCAAGATGTTTAAGCGTAAAATTTGTAACAAACTTCTTATATATGAATTGAAATTAATAACCTCAATGACTTTGAATACGTATTCGTCGCTATATGGTTTCATTTATTAAATTTAAATAAAAATTGTATACTTATATAGCAAGTAAAATTCAATTAAATGAGATATTGAAATATATATGCATAACTTTATCCTAACAATATTTATGAAATTAACACTTTTTGATATACGATTAAATTATTTTTACGATATCACTTTCCAAACTTTTCTGCAAAGGAAATTAATTCCACTATTAAACTACGATAAGTATTTACAACTTTATCCTAGTTCACTTTGCCGAACTGTGTAGGATACTGAAATACTTTAATGACTACTTAAAGCAGAGCAATTACTGACAGATGTTACTTGCATTTATCACCGCTTCAGATGGCTCTAAGGTCTGATAGTATTGCATTGACTCATCTTTCATGGCTATATTACTTATGATCGAACAACTTGTGAGTGCTATAAAGCAAATGTGCACTAGATAAGCTTTATAATGATGTCCAGCTTGAAGACATTTATGTAAAACAAAAGTAATTTATATTATGGTTTTTGTCATTAAGTTTACCAATAAAAATTATTTATGAATTTTTTTGTTTTTGAAAATATGAATGAGAATTAATAACCTCAATGACTTTGAATACGTATTCGTCGCTATATGGTTTCATTTATTAACCCTTTGCCCTCGAGCGGCGCCGAGGCGTCACAAGATTGGATGCCGAAACACGAGAGGACCACTAGGTTTGATGAGGAAATTTGATGCACGGCCAATGACTGTGTTTAGTTTCTATGAAGCAAATCCATAAACTCCAACCGAACCTAAAACGTCCCTAGTTACTGGTCCCTCCGTGCGAAAAAGGCTTCGAGTGCAAAGGGTTGACACGTTGACTGCCATATAAGTGCATTTAACTCACACCAATGGTTCAATCTATTCTCCAATCAACGCGTCGACGTGTGCTGTGGTTGGGTGGTTTGATAATTTTGACGCAAAGGCAACACGTGGTTCATACTGCGCCAAAGAAATTATTAAGCTTCAATTTAAAATTTAAGAAACAAAGTATCGGAAAAATTAACATAAAAGTCAAAGTTGAAATATTTTAGTGAATAGAAGCATTCCACAGAAAATGACTCGTGGTCTGTTAGATCGCATACAGAGGTTAAAGGTTAAATCAAATTGGTTCTTTAGACCGGAATCATGCAAAATTCCATGGCAGTCAACGTGTTAAGAACTAGCTGTATTGTCCTTTATATGTAGGTGATAGATAGTAAAGACATAGTGGTGGCTGCATATCTTATGAGGCATTAGGCTTGATTAGAGTACTTGGGAAAATTTGGGAGCATTGAATTTTAAAGGACTTTTCATACTTAAGAAAATTTCTTCCAAGTACTTCTAATATTTATTCCTTAAGTTTTATATTAGTTCGTATACATATATCATCCCATATTTACAGGGTATAAGTTTCATAATATTTGTATTTTACGACAATTCTTTGCCACGACCTATTCCGAATAGTAGTCTATCATCCTGTGTTTTTCATGCTGTCCAAAGTATCATCATTGACATTAAATTTATTATAACCATAAAAATAAACATATGTACTAATTATATTAAGCAAGAATGTTTAGATAAATTTGAAAAAGCCCGTTTTCATTATCTGTGTGACATCAACCTGTTTTAATCAGAATTGTAAATTATATATGTGGAGAGGTATTTCAAGTACACCTTAGCCATGCAACATGCTATGCAACATGTTAGTTTATTACAAATATTGATTTACAAAAGCAAAATTGAATTAATTTAGAGAAATAATTAAAGTTGTACGTGAAGACTCATTATTATTAAATATTAAAATTTATATTTATTAACTCGTACATTAAAAGTTTTGTCGAAGGCAAAAAGTGGTTTCGATAATCTGGATTGGTAAAAATGTCAGCAGAAAAAATCCAGTAAAAATAGTTTAGTAGACCTCAGGTTATAATCATAACCTCTTTAATCTATTTTTCTCTTTAATCATAAAATATTCGAATGAAACTTTTTCCCCTTTAGTTTTGCAGAAAGTGTAAAAATTGGATATGGGTGAGTCAGTTAATCATTGAATTAGGTCTCCAATTTATATGCTTAATAGATGTGACTGTGTATTATTCAATTGTTAATTTTATTTTTGCTTAGTTAACAGAAATATTTTTTAAATGTGCTTTTTATCAAAATTATAATGCCTAGTAGCAGTTGATACATGAAAAATTTTACTTGTTTTTTAGTTAAAACTTCTAAACTCTTTTAGTGAAATTTATTTATAACATTTCATTATTATTTATAAACAGTTTTATATGATTTACTTCTTGAATAATTTAAAGAACTATTATTGAAATCATATAAGAAAGCATGCATGCTCTTTGCGAATAAATATTAAAAGGACTTTTAAATAATATTTTGTTTTAAAAATATTTTTTGAATTGCATTCATTCCTCACTTATAAGGCAGAAAAACTATGGTATAAGATTGAGTCATTTTTATATTTTTATTTTTACTAAGCATTTATAGCATTTATTTTACACTTATCAAAATTTAAATATTAAATTTTGTCTAAAACCAATTATAAAAAGCACAAAAACCATTTATATCTATATTTTTATAAGAAATACCCATTGATTCATGTATAATATACATATTTTATATACAACTTGGAACGCATTTTTTACTTAATCATTTGGATTCCCAAAAACTGATATTTAAATGTTCAACAAAGTTATTTCTACAAAAAATCCTTATTGTGTGCAACACAATATTTACTCTTAAATCTTTGTGTGAAAGTGACAGCATAAAATTATTCAAATGTTACTTAAAAAGTTATAGTTTCTCAATAAAAAACCCCGCAATAAAGCAATCTTTTGATAAAACGGAGGAAAAGAAAACTGCATCTGCAACAACCCTTCCAAAACAAAATACTACCTCTTTTCTCACACAATGCCCATTCCCAAGTTTTCTCTATCCAATTTACATTGTCTACGTCTCCTCCAACTCTCATCCCTGCCCTTCACACAATCCATCTTCCCCTGAAGAATTTATTACAACCACCCCCCAATGTCGACCACTCAATTTCGAGCTCCCCTTCCGTTTAAGCTTTTCATCCTTCAATTCCCTCACCTCTCCTCACTTCATGAGATGGGGAGGAGCTAGAGCGGTCTTGGAGAAAGAGAGAAAGTAGCATCCCCAAGTGGTCGGACGTTCTCCTCATCACCTTTCCAATTGGGTGGCAGATTGTTAGTACGGAAGAAATCTTTTATTAAAGCACTAGAATGTTCCCTGACTTCTTGTGGATGGAAGAGTTGGATTGAAAAAATAAATTGTGAACCATTTTTACATTTCCTAATAGAAAAATAGGTTTTGTGATGTCTGTAATAAATCAAAGTAAAATTTCATCAGTGCTAAATAACTATATTTCTTTTTTGATTTTTTAAAAGTATTCGACAAATAGATTAAATTATCGTCCCTACCCAATATAGATATTGTAAAACTCTATCATCGTTAGGTTTGGGGAACATTTTGTTTCAAGATCTTTGTAGTTTTCTTGTGATTTTAATAGGGGATGGGTGTTAGACTGCTAACTTTTTAATGTATATAAATCTTTTGACCTTAAAACGTAGTGTCACTTACAGTTATGAAGTTAGTTAATAACTTAAAATTAATATATATACATTTTCTTTTTTTAATCGTGTGCTTTTCTTTTAACAATTTGTTTTAGCAATTCCTATAATCTGATGTTGCATTGTTTGTTTAATTCATCGGGACTTTATAAAATAAGTATAGTCTAGATAAGTGTCTTGCTTTTTCAAATAAGTCTTCAACTGTTTCCTAGATATTTAATAGAAGTGATAAATTTTCTTAACATTTGAAATATTTTATTTAATTGTAAGATAGCAAATTTCAATAAGAAAATATCTTATTTCTAAACTTTTGTGATAACTTGGAGTATACAGTTATATAGGTATTGTCTGTTTTCTTAGGAGAAAGTTTGCTTTCTTTTAATTTCTATAATGCACTGATGTTTTACAAATGCTTGTACCCAATCTCTGCCCGTCATACACAAGTACAAATGCTTAAGTTCAGGTTTCATCAAATGAAAGAGTCTAGTCCAGAGCTTCCTTCTAAAAATCAAATTACGATGGGAAATACCGACTGAAAGTTAATTTACAATTCGCTAAGTACAAACTATAAATGCAACATACACGTGCCATGTTCAAGGCTATAAAATGTTAGCAGGATTATATAAAATTCAACCTGGTGTGCTTTACTGTTTTGCCAAATAATCTTTTATATTGGTGTTAGGTGAATTTAAAATATTGACTCTAAATAGAGATATTAGTTAGAACTTGTATATACGATGATAGTTTTTCTTTAAATGTATTGGCAAACGATTTATTTATATTTTAATCCGTTTACTTGAGAATAATATTATTGTGTAAAATCACATTATATTTCTTATTTGAGAAATTCAGGATAAACTTTGATAATTTTAAACAATATTATTAATGGTTACTTCATAGAAATTGTAAACAAAATATAAATTTAGTCTTATTAGAAAGCATTACAGTTTACTTTTTGTTCATTAGTGTGATGATTAAATTTATGTTGTTTTATGTGAATTGTATTTTCTTTATTAAGAGCAATCAATTTTTTTAACTTATATTAATGGAGCAATACACGTGTTTATCTATTCTAATGAAGTTACCAAAATTCCTTCGAGGGGAAAAACCATTACTTTAAAAATAATGTTTTATTAATTTGATTAAAAAATAAAAGGAGATCAAAGGATGGTGAATAAAGATACCAACAATATTAAAATAAGTTAATTAGATTTTATGATGACAACAAAGCAAACATGTCTAAAGTAATTATATTTATCTATTTACTAAAATAAAGTGTTTTATTTTGTTTAAGTTATTATGAAATATGCTTTTATCCTAAATATTATTACTAATATTAAAAAAAAATAAAAAAAAAAAAAAAAAAAAAAAATCAGTCACTAATGAAGCGTTTAAAAAATATTCAAAATAATTTACAATAAGCAGAAAGGATAACTTATTATGTTGTAATGTTTAATGAAGTAATATTTTTTTTTTTTTTTTTTTTTTGTTCCAGTATTTTGAAAGAAAAATAATGTTTATATTTATTAAATACAAAATTATCACATTAAATAAATAAACCTTATTTACATATGTCATGTTGAGCTTTTCAATATTAAACAATCCATAAACAGGTACTCATCAGGATGGATTAACATGACATTAAATGTTATGCTTTAGCTAAAATAAAATGCAATTTAAAAAGTCTTTGATTGAGCTACACAAAACATCACACTAAATGTTGAAGTCTGGTTCATAAGAGTAAGCGTTTTCATGAAACTCTAGATGTTTAGTGCTTTTAATTGGATCTTTACAATAATGGGATAAGATAAATACTTAATAAATTTTGACTGTTAATAAATGTAATTACATAATTTTTGTAATTATCAAAGCTCTTGTAATTACCATAACTTACTAAATACCATTATTTAGTTTCGAAACACCAAATAATAGATTGAAAACTGATTTTACACATTATAAAATTTCAATGATGGAGAGAATATACTTATAAAGTTTGCAAAATGGGAATAAAATCGAGGATGTATTTAAGTGTAATCAAAGAAATTTAGGCATAACATTATTTGGAATTGGATTTCTGGCATCATCTGATAGACATGAGATTCCATACACCAATCACAAAACTTATTTTCATTCTTATCAAACATTTCGAAGAACTGAGATATTATGAAACATGAAGTCAATATCCATTATTTATTAATACAAAAACATTTCAGAAATTTACTACGAGCGACGCTTTGATTATTGTTTAGTAATTATGTTAGAGATTGGTAGACTTTTCGGTGCTAAGAGCCAAAAATTCCATAATCAGAATCGCAAAACTTTTTAAGAGCACCAACATTAATATAACAGTACCAATATAAACTTTTCACTATACAATTTTTGTGGTATAAAATTATTGTAAACGAGGAAAGTTGGTAGTCCATTTTTGCTAGTTTATAATCAATTCCGTCCTTTCTTTCTTAAAGTCACGATTTTCCTCACCCATTTTCCTTTTCCTTTTGGACGAAGTCAATCGCATGTCTTTCCAATATCGCGTATCAAAACAAAGGGAAAAGGCATAGTATAGTAAGCAACCGCTAAAAGTTTACTGTTAAAGCTGCTACCTACTTCAGTCTGAGACGAGATAATAACGAACATCAATATAAGTTCGATGCAACTGACAAGGGGACCTTACGGTCTCGGAAATTCAGATCGGGATGAGAATCGGCAGATTAGTAGTATATCTTAAGAGTATCCACAGAATAAAGCAATAAAGCGCACTAGCCAGAAGATTCCGAAAAAACAGGGCCGACCAAACGGTATAGTGGTTAGCGTGCTAGCTTCTAGACCGCGAGGTTGCGGGTTCGAGTCCCGTGTTGGCATGGGTGTTTGTAAATGTATGTTGGCTTGTCTAATAACGAATGTTTCGGTGCATTATAGCCCTCGTGTTGCTGACGGCGCCAGATAATCTGAATACAACCAACCAACCAACCGAAAAAACAGGCTCTGAAGTGTTATGCGCAGCTTATATACTAGTAGAGATTTCTGCTCAGCAACTCCAGGTGGCTAAGTGGTCAGCGTGCTGAGTTCCAATACGGGCGATCTGGGTTCGATACCTCGTGAGTTTTTTTTTTTTTTTTTTTGTCAATTTTGAAGTAACTGTTACAGCTAACTGAAATTTCAATTAAAGATAATACTGTTGCACAAATTGTCTGTATATTTTGTAAATAGTGACGTATTATTTCAAAATTCTATTGTAATTTATTTTTATCCTATTTTATTTAGTAATTAATAGCGATTATACAAGTTAGAAAAAGGTGGCAACACCTAAAGTAATCGAGAAGTTTCGAGATATTTCGTTTCCGATAAATTGGCTGGAAACTTCGAGAATGTCTCACGCGCTTGTATATAAAGGACTGGAGAACGGGAAAGTTTTCAGATTGACTTCGGAGTTCGTTGAAAGCTGATCGCTTTATTTACCTATTGGAGTGAGCTTGTATAATCGCTGAATTCGAAGTTATTTTTGTTGAAGCTTGTGTTGAAGCTTGAGAGTAATTAAACTGTTGCCTGTGAAAAAATTTTGTGAGTTTTCTGAAGAGAGAATAAATATTTTTAAACCGTGAAAACTGTGCCATCATTGCCTCCGTGGAAAAATTAATAACAGTGGTGTCAGAAGTGGGATTTCGTAATTTTGAATGCCGACAACTAGAGGAATGATGGAAGACCAAATGAAACAATTAATGGAAATGATTGCTGGAATAAAAGCCGGACAAGAATCCACGGCCGCTGAAATGAAAGCCGAAATAAAAGCCGGACAAGAATTAACCGCCGCTGGTCAAGCCCGTCAAGCAACGACAAATGCCGAACTCGCCGCTACAATCGCCGCTAGTCAAGCCCGTCAAGAAACGACAAATGCCGAACTCGCCGCCGCAATTGCCGCCAGTCAAGAAGCGACATCATCGGATATTAAAGCTTTAGCATCCAAGCAAGAATCATCTTCTGCGTCCGTTGATAGATTTATGGAGCGCACAGAGAGTGTTCTTCAATCAATGAAGGCGGATATTTTGGATGTCAGAGAAGATCTTAAGACAGTGAGAAATGAAGTTGAAGGAAAAGTTTCCACCGTGCAAGAAAAAGTTTCCACCGTGCAAGGAAAAGTTTCCACCGTGCAAGAAAAAGTTTCCACCGTGCAAGAAAAAATTTCCACCATGCAAGAAAAAGTTTCCACCTTAAAGGAAGAGCAAGACAAATTCATTGACGTTGTAGAAGAAAGGCTGCGAAAAATGGAAACGCGTGAAGCTCTGGCCATAGCATCACCTAATTGGGATAACGCTTCCATCCCCTTTATGGCGCCGCGCTCTAACATCAAAGTGGCCCCTTTTGATGGGAAGTCGTCTTGGCGCGTTTATCAAACGCAATTTGAAATGATTGCTTCTGCGAATGGTTGGGACGATACTTCGAAAGCATTCCATCTCGCAGCATCTCTTCGAGGTGAAGCTGCTGAAATTTTACAGACACTACCTGAAGAGAAGCGGGGAGAATTCGTGGCGCTGGCAAGTGCGTTGGAGTTAAGGTTTGGGGAGCAGCATCTAAAGGATTACAACAGACTGCAATTGAAAGTGAGACAGCAGAAGGCCAATGAAACTCTTCAAGAATTGGCATCGGATATAGAAAGACTGTCGCTCCTCGCTTTCCCAGACTGTCCCCCGGATGTACGAGACGATCTTTCTCTGCAGTATTTCATCGACGCTATTCAAGATCCCGATGTGCAACAGGCGGTAAGGTTATCCCAAAACAAAAACCTGAAGTCGGCCCTCGTGTACGCCATGAGAGTGGAAGCCGCGCAGCTAGCTTCTGGAAAAGACCGACGATATGTGCGTGGTGCATTAGCCGAGGATTCTTCTGACTTTGTCACCAGTAAGCTTCGAGAACTGGAAAGCAAAATTGATAGAATGATGAGAAGCTATCCCGGAGACAGGGATCGAAGGACCAGAGTCGCTTGCTGGCACTGCAAACGGGAAGGGCATCTACGACGAAACTGCCTTGATTTGAAAAAGAGAAGGGATAACACTACCACGGATTCTCCACAACTGAATCTAAGAAGATGTCATCTCGCAGGGCAGAAGCTGCAATGTAGAACAGGTGAAGCCCCGACCAGTCGTTTCCACGTTTCATCCCAACAAGGAGGAAACCAGGGTTTATTCGTGAAGGGGGAGATCAACGGAACTCCATGTCGTCTAATCGTCGATTCGGGAGCGAACGTAACGATCGTAAGGACGGACGTGGCTCGTCGCCTGAACAGCCGACTCCTCTACACAGCGCCCTCTGTTTCTCTACAAACTGTGTCTGGTGGTAATATCTCTGTTCATGGGAAATTGCAAGTGGACATTGCCCTTGGATTTAACACCTACAAGCACACCGTTTATGTTGCCGAAATTGTAGATCCGTGCATTCTCGGACTAGACTTTTTGAAGGAAAATGGAATTACGCTGAATTTTGAGAAAAGCAAGCTGCAAACATGGAGAGGCGAAGTTCCTTTGCACGATCTAGACACGAAAGAGCTGTGCGTATATCGGATTGTAGCTCATGAAGACAATGTCATAGAGAATACTGAAGAGTCCACATCTATGAAAAGTACCTCTCCAGCCTCGGAAAGAGAACCGAAGAAAGCGACGTTGATGAAACCCTCCCAGGAAGTGGTTCATGTGGAAATGGACAAAGTCAGTGAAGAGGGAATCGACATCCATGCTCCTGTTACAAGCATCGAACGGAGGTCCC
The DNA here is from genome assembly GCA_963978545.1 of Linyphia triangularis. NCBI lineage: Eukaryota > Metazoa > Arthropoda > Arachnida > Araneae > Linyphiidae > Linyphia > Linyphia triangularis. Next base: position 58,986,866 of record OZ021727.1, read on the forward strand.
GGGATCTATCAGCTGCACCCGCGGATTATTCGGACGCAATCTCAGAATCATATAACGAGCAAGATGGGGATCAGAAACTTTCACCGCTTCTGTTTACATACGGGAGTACAACTCACGAGACCACCGGATTTTCTCCATCTCTAACGATGTTTGGAAGAGACCTTACACTCCCCAGCAACCTCCTCTTTGGACAACCACCGGACACTCCTTCCTCGCCTGTCCAGTATCTAGATGATCTGCAGGCACGTTTGGAAGCCGTACATCGGTTCGCCAGAGAGAGAAACAACATCATGACGGAGCGCATGAAGATCCGGTACTATGCCAAGGCCATGGACCGTTCATTCCAGGAAGGTGACAAGGTGTGGTTAGGGAACCCTAAACGTCGGAAAGGACTCTCCCCTAAGCTCCAGACGAACTGGGAAGGGCCGTATGGGGTCCTTAAGAAGATCAACGACGTCGTGATGAAAATTCAACGGACACCTTCCTGTAAACCTAGAGTAGTACATCACAATAGGCTATCCCCATATTATAGTAGAAGTGATTGAATTGCCTTTCCTCTTAAGGACTTCACTGCCCGGGACGTGCAGTCTTTAAGAAGGGGGAAATGTTGCACAAATTGTCTGTATATATTGTAAATAGTGACGTATTATTTCAAAATTCTATTGTAATTTATTTTTATCCTATTTTATTTAGTAATTAATAGCGATTATACAAGTTAGAAAAAGGTGGCAACACCTAAAGTAATCGAGAAGTTTCGAGATATTTCGTTTCCGATAAATTGGCTGGAAACTTCGAGAATGTCTCACGCGCTTGTATATAAAGGACTGGAGAACGGGAAAGTTTTCAGATTGACTTCGGAGTTCGTTGAAAGCTGATCGCTTTATTTACCTATTGGAGTGAGCTTGTATAATCGCTGAATTCGAAGTTATTTTTGTTGAAGCTTGTGTTGAAGCTTGTGTTGAAGCTTGAGAGTAATTAAACTGTTGCCTGTGAAAAAATTTTGTGAGTTTTCTGAAGAGAGAATAAATATTTTTAAACCGTGAAAACTGTGCCATCATTGCCTCCGTGGAAAAATTAATAACAGTGGTGTCAGAAGTGGGATTTCGTAATTTTGAATGCCGACAACTAGAGGAATGATGGAAGACCAAATGAAACAATTAATGGAAATGATTGCTGGAATAAAAGCCGGACAAGAATCCACGGCCGCTGAAATGAAAGCCGAAATAAAAGCCGGACAAGAATTAACCGCCGCTGGTCAAGCCCGTCAAGAAACGACAAATGCCGAACTCGCCGCTACAATCGCCGCTAGTCAAGCCCGTCAAGAAACGACAAATGCCGAACTCGCCGCCGCAATTGCCGCCAGTCAAGAAGCGACATCATCGGATATTAAAGCTTTAGCATCCAAGCAAGAATCATCTTCTGCGTCCGTTGATAGATTTATGGAGCGCACAGAGAGTGTTCTTCAATCAATGAAGGCGGATATTTTGGATGTCAGAGAAGATCTTAAGGCAGTGAGAAATGAAGTTGAAGGAAAAGTTTCCATCGTGCAAGAAAAAGTTTCCACCGTGCAAGGAAAAGTTTCCACCGTGCAAGAAAAAGTTTCCACCGTGCAAGAAAAAATTTCCACCATGCAAGAAAAAGTTTCCACCTTAAAGGAAGAGCAAGACAAATTCATTGACGTTGTAGAAGAAAGGCTGCGAAAAATGGAAACGCGTGAAGCTCTGGCCATAGCATCACCTAATTGGGATAACGCTTCCATCCCCTTTATGGCGCCGCGCTCTAACATCAAAGTGGCCCCTTTTGATGGGAAGTCGTCTTGGCGCGTTTATCAAACGCAATTTGAAATGATTGCTTCTGCGAATGGTTGGGACGATACTTCGAAAGCATTCCATCTCGCAGCATCTCTTCGAGGTGAAGCTGCTGAAATTTTACAGACACTACCTGAAGAGAAGCGGGGAGAATTCGTGGCGCTGGCAAGTGCGTTGGAGTTAAGGTTTGGGGAGCAGCATCTAAAGGATTACAACAGACTGCAATTGAAAGTGAGACAGCAGAAGGCCAATGAAACTCTTCAAGAATTGGCATCGGATATAGAAAGACTGTCGCTCCTCGCTTTCCCAGACTGTCCCCCGGATGTACGAGACGATCTTTCTCTGCAGTATTTCATCGACGCTATTCAAGATCCCGATGTGCAACAGGCGGTAAGGTTATCCCAAAACAAAAACCTGAAGTCGGCCCTCGTGTACGCCATGAGAGTGGAAGCCGCGCAGCTAGCTTCTGGAAAAGACCGACGATATGTGCGTGGTGCATTAGCCGAGGATTCTTCTGACTTTGTCACCAGTAAGCTTCGAGAACTGGAAAGCAAAATTGATAGAATGATGAGAAGCTATCCCGGAGACAGGGATCGAAGGACCAGAGTCGCTTGCTGGCACTGCAAACGGGAAGGGCATCTACGACGAAACTGCCTTGATTTGAAAAAGAGAAGGGATAACACTACCACGGAATCTCCACAACTGAATCTAAGAAGATGTCATCTCGCAGGGCAGAAGCTGCAATGTAGAACAGGTGAAGCCCCGACCAGTCGTTTCCACGTTTCATCCCAACAAGGAGGAAACCAGGGTTTATTCGTGAAGGGGGAGATCAACGGAACTCCATGTCGTCTAATCGTCGATTCGGGAGCGAACGTAACGATCGTAAGGACGGACGTGGCTCGTCGCCTGAACAGCCGACTCCTCTACACAGCGCCCTCTGTTTCTCTACAAACTGTGTCTGGTGGTAATATCTCTGTTCATGGGAAATTGCAAGTGGACATTGCCCTTGGATTTAACACCTACAAGCACACCGTTTATGTTGCCGAAATTGTAGATCCGTGCATTCTCGGACTAGACTTTTTGAAGGAAAATGGAATTACGCTGAATTTTGAGAAAAGCAAGCTGCAAACATGGAGAGGCGAAGTTCCTTTGCACGATCTAGACACGAAAGAGCTGTGCGTATATCGGATTGTAGCTCATGAAGACAATGTCATAGAGAATACTGAAGAGTCCACATCTATGAAAAGTACCTCTCCAGCCTCGGAAAGAGAACCGAAGAAAGCGACGTTGATGAAACCCTCCCAGGAAGTGGTTCATGTGGAAATGGACAAAGTCAGTGAAGAGGGAATCGACATCCATGCTCCTGTTACAAGCATCGAACGGAGGTCCCGGGATCTATCAGCTGCACCCGCGGATTATTCGGACGCAATCTCAGAATCATATAACGAGCAAGATGGGGATCAGAAACTTTCACCGCTTTTGTTTACATACGGGAGTACAACTCACGAGACCACCGGATTTTCTCCATCTCTAACGATGTTTGGAAGAGACCTTACACTCCCCAGCAACCTCCTCTTTGGACAACCACCGGACACTCCTTCCTCGCCTGTCCAGTATCTAGATGATCTGCAGGCACGTTTGGAAGCCGTACATCGGTTCGCCAGAGAGAGAAACAACATCATGACGGAGCGCATGAAGATCCGGTACTATGCCAAGGCCATGGACCGTTCATTCCAGGAAGGTGACAAGGTGTGGTTAGGGAACCCTAAACGTCGGAAAGGACTCTCCCCTAAGCTCCAGACGAACTGGGAAGGGCCGTATGGGGTCCTTAAGAAGATCAACGACGTCGTGATGAAAATTCAACGGACACCTTCCTGTAAACCTAGAGTAGTACATCACAATAGGCTATCCCCATATTATAGTAGAAGTGATTGAATTGCCTTTCCTCTTAAGGACTTCACTGCCCGGGACGTGCAGTCTTTAAGAAGGGGGAAATGTTGCACAAATTGTCTGTATATATTGTAAATAGTGACGTATTATTTCAAAATTCTATTGTAATTTATTTTTATCCTATTTTATTTAGTAATTAATAGCGATTATACAAGTTAGAAAAAGGTGGCAACACCTAAAGTAATCGAGAAGTTTCGAGATATTTCGTTTCCGATAAATTGGCTGGAAACTTCGAGAATGTCTCACGCGCTTGTATATAAAGGACTGGAGAACGGGAAAGTTTTCAGATTGACTTCGGAGTTCGTTGAAAGCTGATCGCTTTATTTACCTATTGGAGTGAGCTTGTATAATCGCTGAATTCGAAGTTATTTTTGTTGAAGCTTGTGTTGAAGCTTGAGAGTAATTAAACTGTTGCCTGTGAAAAAATTTTGTGAGTTTTCTGAAGAGAGAATAAATATTTTTAAACCGTGAAAACTGTGCCATCATTGCCTCCGTGGAAAAATTAATAACAGTGGTGTCAGAAGTGGGATTTCGTAATTTTGAATGCCGACAACTAGAGGAATGATGGAAGACCAAATGAAACAATTAATGGAAATGATTGCTGGAATAAAAGCCGGACAAGAATCCACGGCCGCTGAAATGAAAGCCGAAATAAAAGCCGGACAAGAATTAACCGCCGCTGGTCAAGCCCGTCAAGAAACGACAAATGCCGAACTCGCCGCTACAATCGCCGCTAGTCAAGCCCGTCAAGAAACGACAAATGCCGAACTCGCCGCCGCAATTGCCGCCAGTCAAGAAGCGACATCATCGGATATTAAAGCTTTAGCATCCAAGCAAGAATCATCTTCTGCGTCCGTTGATAGATTTATGGAGCGCACAGAGAGTGTTCTTCAATCAATGAAGGCGGATATTTTGGATGTCAGAGAAGATCTTAAGACAGTGAGAAATGAAGTTGAAGGAAAAGTTTCCACCGTGCAAGAAAAAGTTTCCACCGTGCAAGGAAAAGTTTCCACCGTGCAAGAAAAAGTTTCCACCGTGCAAGAAAAAATTTCCACCATGCAAGAAAAAGTTTCCACCTTAAAGGAAGAGCAAGACAAATTCATTGACGTTGTAGAAGAAAGGCTGCGAAAAATGGAAACGCGTGAAGCTCTGGCCATAGCATCACCTAATTGGGATAACGCTTCCATCCCCTTTATGGCGCCGCGCTCTAACATCAAAGTGGCCCCTTTTGATGGGAAGTCGTCTTGGCGCGTTTATCAAACGCAATTTGAAATGATTGCTTCTGCGAATGGTTGGGACGATACTTCGAAAGCATTCCATCTCGCAGCATCTCTTCGAGGTGAAGCTGCTGAAATTTTACAGACACTACCTGAAGAGAAGCGGGGAGAATTCGTGGCGCTGGCAAGTGCGTTGGAGTTAAGGTTTGGGGAGCAGCATCTAAAGGATTACAACAGACTGCAATTGAAAGTGAGACAGCAGAAGGCCAATGAAACTCTTCAAGAATTGGCATCGGATATAGAAAGACTGTCGCTCCTCGCTTTCCCAGACTGTCCCCCGGATGTACGAGACGATCTTTCTCTGCAGTATTTCATCGACGCTATTCAAGATCCCGATGTGCAACAGGCGGTAAGGTTATCCCAAAACAAAAACCTGAAGTCGGCCCTCGTGTACGCCATGAGAGTGGAAGCCGCGCAGCTAGCTTCTGGAAAAGACCGACGATATGTGCGTGGTGCATTAGCCGAGGATTCTTCTGACTTTGTCACCAGTAAGCTTCGAGAACTGGAAAGCAAAATTGATAGAATGATGAGAAGCTATCCCGGAGACAGGGATCGAAGGACCAGAGTCGCTTGCTGGCACTGCAAACGGGAAGGGCATCTACGACGAAACTGCCTTGATTTGAAAAAGAGAAGGGATAACACTACCACGGATTCTCCACAACTGAATCTAAGAAGATGTCATCTCGCAGGGCAGAAGCTGCAATGTAGAACAGGTGAAGCCCCGACCAGTCGTTTCCACGTTTCATCCCAACAAGGAGGAAACCAGGGTTTATTCGTGAAGGGGGAGATCAACGGAACTCCATGTCGTCTAATCGTCGATTCGGGAGCGAACGTAACGATCGTAAGGACGGACGTGGCTCGTCGCCTGAACAGCCGACTCCTCTACACAGCGCCCTCTGTTTCTCTACAAACTGTGTCTGGTGGTAATATCTCTGTTCATGGGAAATTGCAAGTGGACATTGCCCTTGGATTTAACACCTACAAGCACACCGTTTATGTTGCCGAAATTGTAGATCCGTGCATTCTCGGACTAGACTTTTTGAAGGAAAATGGAATTACGCTGAATTTTGAGAAAAGCAAGCTGCAAACATGGAGAGGCGAAGTTCCTTTGCACGATCTAGACACGAAAGAGCTGTGCGTATATCGGATTGTAGCTCATGAAGACAATGTCATAGAGAATACTGAAGAGTCCACATCTATGAAAAGTACCTCTCCAGCCTCGGAAAGAGAACCGAAGAAAGCGACGTTGATGAAACCCTCCCAGGAAGTGGTTCATGTGGAAATGGACAAAGTCAGTGAAGAGGGAATCGACATCCATGCTCCTGTTACAAGCATCGAACGGAGGTCCCGGGATCTATCAGCTGCACCCGCGGATTATTCGGACGCAATCTCAGAATCATATAACGAGCAAGATGGGGATCAGAAACTTTCACCGCTTCTGTTTACATACGGGAGTACAACTCACGAGACCACCGGATTTTCTCCATCTCTAACGATGTTTGGAAGAGACCTTACACTCCCCAGCAACCTCCTCTTTGGACAACCACCGGACACTCCTTCCTCGCCTGTCCAGTATCTAGATGATCTGCAGGCACGTTTGGAAGCCGTACATCGGTTCGCCAGAGAGAGAAACAACATCATGACGGAGCGCATGAAGATCCGGTACTATGCCAAGGCCATGGACCGTTCATTCCAGGAAGGTGACAAGGTGTGGTTAGGGAACCCTAAACGTCGGAAAGGACTCTCCCCTAAGCTCCAGACGAACTGGGAAGGGCCGTATGGGGTCCTTAAGAAGATCAACGACGTCGTGATGAAAATTCAACGGACACCTTCCTGTAAACCTAGAGTAGTACATCACAATAGGCTATCCCCATATTATAGTAGAAGTGATTGAATTGCCTTTCCTCTTAAGGACTTCACTGCCCGGGACGTGCAGTCTTTAAGAAGGGGGAAATGTTGCACAAATTGTCTGTATATATTGTAAATAGTGACGTATTATTTCAAAATTCTATTGTAATTTATTTTTATCCTATTTTATTTAGTAATTAATAGCGATTATACAAGTTAGAAAAAGGTGGCAACACCTAAAGTAATCGAGAAGTTTCGAGATATTTCGTTTCCGATAAATTGGCTGGAAACTTCGAGAATGTCTCACGCGCTTGTATATAAAGGACTGGAGAACGGGAAAGTTTTCAGATTGACTTCGGAGTTCGTTGAAAGCTGATCGCTTTATTTACCTATTGGAGTGAGCTTGTATAATCGCTGAATTCGAAGTTATTTTTGTTGAAGCTTGTGTTGAAGCTTGAGAGTAATTAAACTGTTGCCTGTGAAAAAATTTTGTGAGTTTTCTGAAGAGAGAATAAATATTTTTAAACCGTGAAAACTGTGCCATCATTGCCTCCGTGGAAAAATTAATAACAATACTTTATTTTTAAATACTTAATGTGCTTTAATGAAGGTACATTAAAACTCTATTATTATCACAAACAGGTGATTATAAATTTTGAGATATTATTAGCTGTAGAGAAATAAATGATTTTCGCAATAAACATGAAGAACTAGTTTCTATATGGAAGAGTAGGAATGTTGTCCTATTGTACATAAACAGGAAGTCAGAAATTTTCCAAAACCCTAACTGTACTTATCGAACAATGTTTCTACCCCTACCCACTTTATAAATTAACATTATAAGTTTAAAAAAAAAAGAAAATGCAACACGAGGTATCGAACCCGGATCTCCCGTACGGGAACCCAGCACGCTGACCACTTAGCCACCGGGGAGCTGCAGAGCAAAATTCTCTACTAGTATATAAGCTTTGCATAACACTTTAGAGCCTGTTTTCTCGGAATCTTCTGGCTAGTGCGCTTTATTGTTTTACTGTGTGGATACCCTTAAGGCATACTACTAATCTGCCGAGTCTCATCCCGTTTTGAATTTCCGAGACCGTAAGGTCCCCTTGTGAGACCTCGATGCATGGTGGGTGTCCTCCTATTACGCATTCTGATTGTTACGTATTTCAACTGAGAAGATGTCAAGAAGTGCTGTGGACGCTGAATTTAAGTTGGTATTTGAAAACAGTGTTACTAGTACATCCTAATCATCCCTCTGTGTTTCGTCGCATTATCCTTATTTTAAGGGTTTGAGATCACGATCTAGGTTTATAATAGTTTAACCCAAAGAAAGCAGATATTACCATGTATTGCTTAATTAATTTATTCTTGAGTTACTTCAAGAGCCGCAAATATCTATGAAAAGAGCCGCATGCGGTACCAGAGCTGCGGTCTGTCAACCTCTGATCTATGCTATCACAAGAACCGTAATGTTTCAAAACTAATTTTGAGATTTAAAATTTCTTACGGATAAAATGCATATCATTTTCCATATTTTCTTAAACTTTATATGATGTTTATTCCTGTAACTTTTGTGCGGATACAGTGTTATTATTACTAAAATCAAACTTTCAAAATGCCGTTAAAAGACATCGTTCATAATTTGATATTTGACCTGAATATAAACAAAAAAGGGGAAATGGCATGGCATAAGAAAGAAAAAAAAATGTTCGAATAGTTTTTGTGTTATGCTATATCAGTTCCCACTTCATGTATATTTCGGTCAAATTTTGGGCTGTTCTGACTAGTGTATTTTCCCCCAGTTTTTTGAAAGTTTGTATTTGATTATAATCACCTTGCATTTAAATCTGCATATATAATCGTTCAAAAGTTGTAAGATTGTAATCAACTGAGTGCCAGATTATGCACCTAGTAAACCGAGGGTACCTGTATACAAGAATAAGGTCTTAAAGATAAGAAAAAGTATTTGATAGGATTTGGTTTAATTGGCGAAGGGATCAGTTAGTTTTATAGGATGAGAGATGCCACGTTAACAAGCTTATCAGCTTTGAAATAGGTAATTTGATCTGCAAATAGAAGTCAACCAACATATGTTAGGCCGTATGACAATGCTTGATTATATATTAGCTTAAGATTACCAGACAACGTCATGGCAAACTCCCAGTAAAAACTAAATATATATTATTTTTTTTTTAAGTTTTTACTTTAGATAAAATAAATAAAACAAAGACGGAACTCCCAACAAAACTGACGTTCTTCAGAAACATACATTCCAACGCAGTTAAAGGTTTCACATTTCAAATGCCAACTTCCCAAACAAATCCAGAGTTGTTTGACATCGCCAATTCGCAGTATCCTTCGTTCTACCTTTCAACGAAAATTATATGAAACCTGCTACGTCCTGCCCAATGGGAATTCTCTTTTCCTCTTGATTCAAGCGCTTGCAACGTCAAAAGCCGAAACAAGATCCCCAAAGGACTCACAAACGAAACTCAAGGGAAAGAGTAAATCGTGTCAATCTACCCGAAAGCGACTTGAATTCCGAAACTTTTCTAAAGACTTTTCGCGTCTTATCAACGACGGAATTCTTCTCTGACTAACTGAAGTAAAAGTATAATATTTGATAGGTTCAGAAGTGTATTTTATCCTGGAGTAGTAACTGTTATTGTTAGTAATCGGGTGGAGCAGTTTGAAAGTTTGTTTTTAAAATAAATAAGTAAGTATAACACTTTTTTAACGTGGTGTCGCTAAAATAAATACGGTAATATAACTAGGTGAACTGAACACTATTTATGTTGAGTTTTTGTATTTAATTGAAATATTTATGATTGTAAGAGATTAAGGATTCAGATTGTTTTTTATAAATATTTAACTAGTATATGAATATCAATAGGGAAGAACGGACTAATTCAATTGCATGTGAAATGAAAAAGCATAATTTGAAGGTTTGAAAAAGTTTAGTATTAGTACGTTTTTTGCTTTGAATTATCTCTTATACTGCATCGTTTTTTCCCTTAACGAGTAACCATAGGTTAGTACTGATAATGAACTAAGAACTCTATATTCTCAAAAATTGTATTTAAACTGTTCTTTATTTTTAAACCTGATCCCTAGTGCACACATATTAAAAGCATTTATTTTTCAACCGATGCATTTTTCTTACCTTTTATGAATGAAACATTTTATTGGACTCTTCAATACCAGTTTAGTTTTTGGTCTTAAATATAAAGATGGCCCTTTAATACATTAAATTCCGTGAATCAAATTCAAATGTATATATGCTTCCTATTAATACATAAATGGTTATTATAGAAATCTTGTTATTTCTTAACTAAATGAAAATTGTTATTGAACAAGGACTCAAAACCAGCGTGTTCTAAATAATTACGATTTTGCTTAATAATTCTGTTCTTTAATTTCTAAGTAACACTTGTCGATGTCGTTACTCAAAAACCGATAGGTCGCGTTTTGATCATGATTTTTTTTCAATTGAGTTTATATGGTAACACACTCGCAATTTATATATGGTCAAATATTAATTAAAAAAAAACAAAAAAACTAGACGTTGTTGGAAACACGCCAAGTAAAATAGTCAGCCAGAAAAAGTTAAGAAATATATTGTTTTTCACCAAGCTGCTGCGTTTAATTTCTTTGAGGTACGTGTACAGAGTGTGGGATTATTGGAACTAAAAGGCAATCAGTTGTTGGTTAGCTAGAGTTATTTCAAAATAATCTCATTTTATATTTTTGAGATACTTCGCTGAGCACTGAATTGAGATAAAGTCAATAAAATCTCTAGCCGGCCATGTATTTGATTGCCTATGGGGTTTCCTCCCAATAACTCCAAATCAGTTCTGAGCACATGTATCCCAAAGAATTTAAACGCGGTCACTGGACAGCAAACATTTGATTTCACAACCATTTCCTTAGGGACCCTTTCACTTGGTATTTCTTACAACATGTAGTTATTTTTTGGGAGATATTAATTATTTCTGTTATGCTTGTAATGTTTTAAATGAATAAAAAAGGGTCGATGGATGTTTTAGCTTGAATAATCATATCGTCATTTTAAACGCAAAATAGCGTAAGCAACAAAACTCTAGATTCACATACGACTGTTTGTATTGAGAATTACAGTAAATATCATGATGCAATATTGTACGGAGGTTTAGGTTAGCATCAAAATCCGGTTCATTCCCTTCAAGTAGAAATGTTTCTTACCATACCAAGATTTTTTTTTATTTATAATTAAAAACATGTACCTCCTACTTTTATCTTGATAACAAAAATATGTCAATACATGCTAAAAATAAGTAATAATAAAAGGTCAATATAAAATATGTACTTGCTTTAGATATGAAATAATTTAACATAACCAGCTTTCTAAATGAATCTATATTTCCAAACAACTTTCCAGTTTAAAGAAAAAATGAGATACGTTATAATTTTGCGAGAAATTTAAGCAATCTTCAATGGTAATCATAATCATTAAGGTGGAAGGCTAGAGATCAGAAGGAATGTGTTTCAAAACCAACAAGGCACCTTGCTGTCACAAAACTGTACTAAAAAATGAAAGTGGTTTTCTTACTCAAAGTTGTAATACGTGTTTTCTGAGATCTGATAAGCATGCTGTTTAATTGTAAAATAAGACACGTTAATTATTTCCAATTGCACTGATTTAATGGTTTAACTTAAATTATCAAAGTTTATTTCTTGAAATTGAGAGAAAGAAAAAAATATCCAAAATGAGTTTACCCGTTTTAATCAGCCATTAACCTGACTAAAATTACCAACTTGTGGGTTCATTTCAGGAATGCAGACAATCGTAAGATTAAATTATACAAGGAAGGTCCTAATTCATACAATTTTTTAATTTGAAGGCTTAGCTAAAGTTCCTCATTTCCGGGAGGATGGGTGGGTACAGACCTTCGTACGAATTAAATAATACAAAATGCAATTCTTTTTATCAAGCTGAGAATAAAAACAATAAAAAATGGCTAAAATACCTCAAATAGTTTGAACTGTAGATCTGGTTAAAGTTTTGTTAACAACCAGAAGAATCATAAGAACTTCGGCGATTTTCAAATTAACTATTTACCGTGCTACCTCGTTCAATTTTAACAATTATGGAAATCTATTCAACTTTTAGCCTACTCACTCAGCGCAATACGATGACAAAAAAGATTCTAGAAGCTGAGCGGCGAGGGATCAATAACCGTCCTAAGCTCGGTCAACATAATATACATTTGCATGTTCTGCGATTTGACTTCGGATCTGACAGTGGAACACTGTTGCGATCCTAGATTTAAACATTTACTCGTTAATTTTTCTATTTTTAAAAAGCACATTTTAAATAAAAACTGTCTTATTTTTAAAATTATTTACCAAAATATTGCAACAATAAACCTTTTGATAAAAAATCAATATAATTACATTGATATAATTAGAATATATATACCATAACATTGTATCTTAAAATGAGCAAAATATTTAGGTATTTTTAGTGAGAATTATTCACTATTGGAGATATTAGTTGATAGAATATTTTAGGTGAATTTATTTTCTAATGCACTTTTCATGCTTATTAGCCAAGCTTTATAATTACCAGCTTAATTAGAGTAAGATTTCAAATGAAATCTCACCACCCACACACTCTATCAACTTAGCGGAAACAAGTTTATAGTAGATCAATACTTATTAGATGTAGAAATACATTTGTTTTTCTTATATACATGTACTAATTATGTCAAAAATAAAATTTTCTTTCAAATAATTATATTTTAATTAATATTACATCTACACGACCCATTTTCAATTATTATTTAAAGTTATGTTTAAAATGTGTTTTCAATTATCAAAGACAAAACCTTAGAACACCTTAATAACATCCAAAATACTTTTATCTCATCTAAGCAAGGATACTCATTCCACGATATAATTTTTAATTAACTATGTTAACTGAACGCAATTTCCGTTTCGTAGTGTTAACCTTCCACTTTATAAGGCAGCGGTATCGGGGATGCGAAAGAGATATCTCAAAGCGAATGTCTTTGGGGTTAATTAAGCGCGAATTTGTCTAATCTAAAGAGGGAAGACGTTATTGCGTTCTTTTCAGCTATTGGAGGAAGAGACTTTCTAACGCTATCGTCGTTTCCGGGCAATCAAACTGTGAAAGGGGGTTTGTCATTCTCATTCCAGATGGAAAATGGGGCGTACAAACTGGATAAAACAGTATCTTTAAAGTATAGTTTTCAAGAAATAAAAGACAGAACACAGAGAGTAGGTTTCTTCATTGCCAGAAGATGTATTGAAATTACAATTTGTAGGAGGTATATTAAGGTATTCTGAGAGAGGAGAGGCAGAAAGCTAGTTATTCAGAAAGATTAATTGATAATGCCTGGAATACAACATATATATTTTTTTTAGTTTTTGTTTATTTTATTAGTCGAATATGTGACGCAATTGGAGTTTACCAATAAAAAATATATCTATCAACAAGTAATTAAATCATTTAAAATTTTGTGTAAGAAATTGCCGTCGTTATTTATTTCACTACTGGCCACTTTTACTTATTTTATAAGCCTTATAAAGGCAAAAAAACAATAGTAAAATTGATGACAGATTTGTATTGAAACCAGTCTTACTTCACTCTAGAACTTACTTCACTTACTTCTTAACTAGAGGGCTCGCTAATGCTAGCCAGCCTCAAAGGATTGCTATTCTTACTCTTACTAACTAGGCTCTCGTTTCTCAGCTAAAAGAATTGACATCTTCAGAATGCGTCTCAGTATAAAAAAAATCCTATCATAATCAATAACCATAAAAACTTAACTATTAATATGCAAAAGCATACGATGCGTAGTGTAAGAAGTATTCTGAGTGGGCCCAACTTAGGTACATGTATGAGAGAGGGCTATTTGTTAACATAAGAGGAGAGAGAGAAAAAATGTTTTTCTCCCCTCTGTGAGTTTGGATGTTTTGTTTTTTTATGTATATATTTTATATCCTTGTCTTGTAATTGTGTTTAATTAGTAGGGTTTGTGTAGTTAGTTTTGTGAGGTGTCCTTGTGATTGATTGTTGGTAGAATAAATTGTTTATTCATGCTACCCCTTTTTATTGAGCACTTAAAATATCAATTAAATCGAACCAGTCATTACACAATGTATATTTCTTAGAAGAATTGTTTTATTTTTATTTTGCAGAAGTAGGCGAATGTAAAGAAGAAATTATATAATGTTTTTTCAACAACACCAACACTTCTAATGCAAGTTAGGCTGCTTCTATGATATCCTTCAGAATTCCATCTAACATTCACTTTCTAAAACTTTTAGCTACTTTCACATTTGCTCGATGCCCAAGCTGTATATATATATATTTTAAATTCTGAGGTAGCATGTATTTTGATTTTACCGCTGATTCCGATATGTAAACAAACAACCGGTGTTGCCAATCTGCATATACTAATTTGGCCTTTTATTGGACATGAATAATTGCATTGATATAGATATTCAACTTTGATAATATTTCCAAAAGCTTTGTTAATAAAATCATTTCGTACCTCTTACTCTAAACCCATCATAAAAACATATCTTGTCCTAAAAATGTAATATAAATACGGTTTACTTGCTTTAATTCAATTAAAAATAAATAAGTACATCTTATATTTTGTATGTTATAAAAATGAATGCAACATATATCATAATAAACAAAAAATCGTATAAAAGTTATGAGGTAAACATATTTGCTTCTAAAAAATTAACAATTGTTCCTACTTCTAATTCTTTCAGCAGAACTATGTTTCAAAAAGTTACATAATTTACAATAATCTTAAAACGACCCTTTGCAATTGGATCACCATTTAACCATAGTTCATTATTCCGCCATATACCAAATCAAAACAAGCGTTTATCACGCTCAATGATATAAATACCAGTTATTTTTCACACTCGCAAGATTGCACCCGATTATGCCAGGGCATCTGTCAGTCCCTCGATTATGGATATAATCTTGTTAGTTTGCTGATCTTTCCACCAACTGTACGGACATCTTGCAAGTTTCTGCCTCATTTCCTTCCGCGAGCATGTAGAAACGAACTATTGGATTAATTCAACCGTTAACTTTTCGTAAAGCCGATCAAAATCAGTCGAGGGTAACGCCAGGGAAAACATGTGTATGCGAGCGCTTTCAGAATTGTCAAGATAAAATAACAACTCACTTAGGCGACAATCTACTATAACTTTGTTATTGGAATCGGAAAGCGATGCATTTCGTTGAGTTTTCACTGTCAGGAGCATTTCCGTTATCGATGAATGCATTAAACTTTTTAACTCTTAACACGTGTTGAAGGCTAAAAGAAATTTTTCTTGCAAGAATACAAAATACTTTGAACATAGTATTTGCAGTTAATGTATTTTAACTGTTATCAATAGTAAAGTTAAAAAAATATGTTGTTTTGTAAGTGGTATTCTGAATATTAAAAGAAATGGTAACGTTAAAATTTCTCATAAAAAATAACAGACAAAAAATAACTGATAGTTGTTTGGTTACTCTACCGTTAAACGGAAGAGTAACCAAGAGTAGCCGGTACTAAGATAAAAACTGCAAATTGAAAGTAACTCATTCAAACTAATAGCCTTTAAATCATTTATTATTCGCATAACAAACAGTTAAAGGCTTGCTTTAGAAACCCTATAAAAAAACATAAACATTTAGGTTTGGGGATATATTTAAGTGTTATTTAAAGGTGTAAGCATTTAGGCTTTATAACTGTGTTAACTGGTACCCATCTAACGAAAGAGTATCGATGTTTGTTTATAATTAATATTCCTTCCATAACCTTCAAGGATAATTTTATTCATTGTTTAAATAATACATCTTAAAGGAATTTGTAATTAACATCTTACCAAAATTGAATTAACACATTTTAATAAAAAATACTTATTACATATTGTTGGTTTTATTGTTACATGATACGTCAAATATAAAGCTTCTGGAACCCTATTCTAAAATTAAAATAATATAACCCATAAAAAAAGAGTTTTTAAAAAATCCTTTATTAGTATTGTCAATTTTTATATTCATTAACACAAATACGATATCAAAAACATTTATATCAGCAAAATGTGCAGCAAGCTACGTTTTAAAATTTATTTATTAAAAATGAATGTTGATTTATGCACTCACATCCAAATACAATTTCTTTATTCTGATTAAAACAACTTTATTATTTATTTATTAAAAAACATTTGAAAACAGGAAAGAGTTATTTCAAAGGTTTGTTCAATGGTAACAAAGAAACACACACAAAACCTAAGTTAATACACATGATTTAAAAAAATTCTATGATATTTGCCATATTGAACCCGAGTTGTTTTTACGTATTCACTTTTGAAGTGTAGTATTTTATTGTATTCAATATCAACTTTCAGGTTTCAGTAACGGAACTAAAATAAAATAAATTCATATACATTTAAAAAAAAATTGTAATAAAAACTGAGAAGTAAAGACAAATTAGATATGGCAATGTTTTAGCATTTTAATTTTAGTATTTTTTAATTTTAATCCTTAAATTCTAGTTCCCAACATAATTTCTTTTAAAATGCCATAACCCTTTTTATACGGTGCCATTAATACTCTAAAAATGAATATTTTTTTTTATTGCACATAGAATAAAAAAATGATGTGCAACTATGATCAAATTTCTCACTGTAAGGATTAACATCCGCAAAATTAAAATTTTTAAAATGTTGTATATCTCTCACCCGATGCTAATTGTCTTCTTATCAAGTATTCTTCTTTTAAATACTTTTTAGTTCATGATATACTTAGGGTCTTAAATAGGACAGGAATGAAAATCTGTGTTCTGATTCATACCTTCTAAACACTTCTCAAAAAAACAAACTATCTAAACTTGATTTTGATTTTAAAGGAGTTTTCAAAATGTATCAAAATTAAAAGAAACAAGATACAAATATACTAACAGTATAATATCATGCAAAAATTTGTGGAACCCAATGGTGCCAGGTTACGGTTTACAAGTACACAAAAACTAGTGCTTTATTTTCTAGCATCTGCCAATGCTAAATAAGTTTCCCAGTGCAATTCATTTAAAGAAAAATATCTAATATAATATAAAATACAATTTTAAAGTTTACCTAAATCATATTCTGTGAATCTAGAATTCCCAATTTTAATTCTCAAACGTGTTGTAGGCATACAAATCAGAAAAAAAAATCAATTCTTTTTGAAACGCATAAAGAAAAAAAATATTTAAGAATTTAGACATGAATAAGGCACTCAAAATTAACTACATGACAATCTAGATCAGTATCTCAAGAACTTTATTCTCCCTCCGGAAGACCACCCGTTACACCTTCTTTTCCACAAACGTCATCAAGTGGAAAGCATAGTCTCAAACCAGCTCCTGAGAGTCCTAAAGCTCCCCCTCGTCCACATGCTAACGACGTTTAAATAACGAGTCCCGCTTTGAATGCGAAATTACCCTTGCAAAGCGCCTAGTCCCTTCACTCAGCACGAAGTCACGTTCAGCGTGTTTGTTTCTGCTAAATCTAGCGCGAAGTGAGATGTAGGTTGGGATGCTAAGCAACAATCTCGCTTTTACTATCTGTTTTCTGTCTCTCTTTCTCGACGGGGACGAAAATCCGCTTAGTGATGAGAGGATGGGGATGAGAGGTGTCAGGAAGGTGGGATCGGGATTATATTAATCCTGTTAAACTGGAAAAATAAACTTTTGGTTTCGTTCGAGGATTATATTTCAGGGGATTATATCTTTTATTTTTTCAAAAAATAAGTCTGCACTATTTGTTGTTGTTGGTGTTTAAGAGTGTCATTATCCACGTCGCACAATGGTATTGGCCAGTGTCGGAAGCAGGACTTCTGGAAAGATTGGTCAGTCCATGCCGAATCTAGATCATCGTAACAAAATACATTTTTTTCATAAAAAACATGTAAAAATTATCACCAAAACATATTTTTTTACCCTTCATTCCTTTATTATAACACTATATGTAAATTTTAAAACTCTACATCAACATTTTAAAACTTCCAGTATATTTAATCCAACACTGGGCGAGATTGACCAAGATACTTAGCAACGGCCAGTTTACAACGGTCCACATCTTGATTGGCTAGTGTCGAACCGATATTGACCAATGGATTTTTGCTACTGGCGTAAGGTCATGATAGGAAATGAACTATACAAAAAGACTGAATACATGATGATAGTAAAAAAGTTCAAGTTCAAAATGTAGTAAATAACCACCGGTCAAAATGACCTGAAATTCTATCTGAATATACAGAAAAAGGGGAAAAGGATGTGAATCTGTTATAAAATTGAGTGATGTTTAGAAAACGAGGGATGTCCGTCTAGACGTCAGGAACATTTGGAGAAAAAAGGAGGGATGTATTGTTGTGAAATAGTTTGTAGTTGTCCTTTTTTTTACCTTGCGTGTTTATATATTTAATTCAGATTTCTTAATTGAGATTATTTACCAGTTGGCTTGATTAAATTGAAGTGGTAAATACTATGTAAGTTGGTAACATAGAAAATTCTATATATAAGTCTTCCAACGGACTAGAAAAATGTTTAAGAAATTCGAAGTCACCAGGTTCATTTGAGGGATATCTGGCAATGGGAAAAAACTATTTGTTTCGGCTTCAGTTGAAGAAGTGGTCACAGAAATGCAGGCACCGATACGTCGTGCCATTTCTTCCATATATTCAGGAGAAATTTTCTGTCATTCTGGAAACGGATTCTTTTTTATAGCCTTTTGAAAGTTGAAATTTTATTAAAATCACCCTTTATGTCAATATAGGCTGCGACTTTATAATCTCAATAAATCGCACAAGCGGCTTTATAATATCAATAAATTGTTGCACAAATTTTATTTCACATAAAATAATATTTATCAATGCAAATACAGGTTATTAAGTGCAGGTTGTAAAAAGTTTTAATAAGGGTAATGTTTATTTTGAAAAGGAGATCATTCAAATCTTTTTCATGCTACAACTAAATTAGCTATGCTGATTTCATGCTGTGATTAATTTAATTTTAGAGTAATTAAAGAATCCCCAAATATTTGACTTATTAACGATAATTCGAATAAAATTGATAGTTTTAATTTCTAGATTATTTTTTCATTTTTAACGTTTGTTGAAATGCTTTAATTTCTTTATCTATTTCCATTCAAGTAGTAACACAAATGCCTTTACAATTAAAATGAATTTAATTTTTGCATTTTTTCTTCCATCACCGTTTGCTATTATATAAGCTTGATAATGACTGTAAAAAAATTAACTTCGCTGTAAATAAAAACTAATAGAAAACATTAACAATGTACTTCTCACATTTTTAACTTTATGACATTGAAATGATTTTGAATTGTAATATTATGAATATAACTAATTTTCAAGATATTAATCGTTTTATTTTGTCAAGACAAATTGGCAAATGAAGTAGTTTAGTTTTTCTTTTATTTAGATTTTTCTATTAGATATGAGGAGGTGGTATGTGTGCATTGGCACGGTAAATTTCATGACAAATTTCATGAGGTTACGTAAAAAATAAACAACTCAAAATAAACACACCTCTCATATAAACTGTAAAAAATATTTAACGTTATAATAATAAAACAACAGTGAACAAAACAGCAAGTGAACTATTTAACATTACAATAAAAAATAAATGAAGAAAACCTACTTATCAAAATATCAATTCACAACACAGTAAACATAAGAAATACTTAGGATAAATAATGGTAGTGCCACGGTGGTAGATGAGCAAGGTACAATAGCTAGGTACCAAATGGAAAGAATCTGAGCGAGGTTTGAAAGAATCTGCTTGTTTAAATAGAAATTAGAAAACCTTGCACTTGCGCAGCATCACAGATTCATTTCCAACTAAATAATAAAATCAATCTTTTCGCTTATTGTAAACCCACACAATTTTAAATCTATAGTACACAATAAAAATTCAATACATGTGAGTATAGGGTTTTTTGAATAAGTGCAATATTACATTAAAAATAAATGTAAACACAATTTTGGAAAAGAAATAATTATAATAATCTAAATTGTTTAGAAATCTGATGAATGTAAATTTTCTGTGTACATTTAAATAGACTTTGTCCTTTCATATATTTTCAATTCAATAAACTTAAAAACATAATTTAAGGAACATATGAAATTTATATTTACTTTACATATTTTTAAGTTTTTACTAACAAATGTCGAAATATTTCAAAAAACAAGTTTCTTTTCCAAGTAAAGGCACGCAGAGTTAAAAATGTACAACCAAACATATTTCAGCTCTATGCATAAGAAAAACCCCAGCTAAGTGCAGTAATCCTTTTGAACTTTAAACCCTTTTCCATGGCAGCAATACCTTCAATACCTTGCAATCTTCAGCCCACGTCAAAGGATTATCGAGTTTTAGGAAAAATATATATCAGTCGGAAAAACGAATCTGACAGTTGGCTTTCCAATAACCGCCAATATCAGATCTGCCCTACGCCCCTGTATTCGCTCTTTTCCTCAATACATATGCTGCAGAGAAACGATAAAAACAGGAACCGGGGAAGAAAAAATGTGAAAGCGGTTTTTCTCCGTTTCTAAAATAGAAGCACGTTTAAAGATTAAATTTCCGAAAGCTAAAGCTGTCAATACCCGTGCCTCAAGTATTAAAAAGAGCATACTGTAGTGGGAAATTTATAGATCTCATGGGATAGTTTTATTCCTAGTTTCGGGGTCAAAATTTGAAGTATATATCGAAATACTGGGATATATGCATGTCGTTACCGTTATCTTTTCACCGTGTTGTATCATACTTTATTTTTGGTTAAAAGATCTTTATGAAAAAATGCTTTATGGAATATTTAAGCCACATCTGCGTACAAGTTATTATTATTTCAGGTAAAATTGATCTTAATAATTATATTATCATTTAATTACAATTATCTATTGCTTATTTTATTACAGGGCAGAATGATTTTTTTTTTTGTCTTTAAAATAAATATAATTTCTCATAGTGCTTTTTTCATACTTTACTACTTTTCCTTACATGTACTTTGAAGTTTTCTTCTTGTCTATTTATCTGTACTTAATATAGGATTAAATGAGAATAAACAAATATGTGTCTACTATTTTTATACGAATATTCTTTTGAGTATTTTCAAAGAATAAAATTGCCAATAAAGTTGCACAAAGTAATGTTTTAAATAATAATAACTTATATAATGAAATACGATGTAATTCAACCTCTCGCAGACAATCTGTTATGCAATAGGTTTTCCCTATTAAATAAATTATTTATCTTTATTTATGTAACTTTTAAATACCAAATATAGTGATATAACTCTATTACAGATTATGAGGAATACTTGCACTAAAATATTTTCAAGCAAAATTTAGAATTCGCATACAAATGCGTAAAATTAAAAAAAAAAAAAAAAAAAAATCACAAACTGCAATAATATTTCAACAGAAGACTCCAAATTGTATAATAGCACGGAATTTAAATACGATGTAGGATGACTATGAAGCAATTCCAATTTGGCAAATGCAATTCAGATGCTTAAAATTGAATTTGTCTAGGTATGTATTATGTTTATATTACATTTGGAAGCATCATGATGATATTTTCAATATTTCTGTTAGATCATGAAATTGTAATTTAATAGTAATGGAATACACAAACCATTCTCCCTTTCTAAGAAAAGATCGCAGTCAATGAATGTAATTTCAAAGTTTATATAACTATAGTTCACTTTAATTTTTATAAAATAAATTTTCTCGAACACTTATATATTTGTATGAGGTAATAAGTTCTTAAATTTTATGCAAAATATAGTAATACAAATTTTCGAAAATTCTTCACACATGCCAAACGTCCATTAAATATGTGCTTAATACATCTGAGGATCAAGAGTCAGTTTGAAATTTCAAGTCTTAGATATTTGAATAATTAACTTATTAAACATATGCTGGGTCTATAATAAGATATTAAGGAAACTTGAAAATAAATATTTAAAACGCATTTAATAGCAAAAGAGAATTTATTAGTATTTTCTATTCACTTGCTTATAACAATGATTTTTTCCATTTTTGAATTATTATGCATTATGCATTTAACTCTATATATTGGTTATAACAAAAGATGTCTTAGTCGTATTTCAGATTTAAGAAGTATGCAATCTAGCACTTGAATGTCAATGTATATTATAAGTATTTTAACTGCGTACAAGCAAACGTTCACTTAAGTCCATTCAAGCTTATTATTTATTAAAAGAGGGGAGCAGTTATTTTCCAATAAAAAAAATTTAAAATTTTATTATAAAGAAGTTAATGAATCTAAAGGAAATTAAACCGATATTGGAGAACTTTCTTATACCATAACTTACACCAGTTTTCCAATTCAAGTTAAACGAATAGAATCGCACTACTAACAATTTTGTCCAAAAATGTGTGTTCGATTAGCGAGAACTTTCTTATTTCAGGACTTACACCAGTTTTCCAATTTGGAATTAAGAGAACAGAATCGCACCAATAACAATTTTATGAAATGGATTAAAGGTACTTGCAATTTTTTTCATTGAATACGAGTCTCTAGCGTGCTTTTTCGAAAGTTTCGACGCCGCAGAAAGTAATGATCGTCTTTTCTCAACATTGTTTTAATCATATCTATCTGTAAAAGACCCGGGAGATAGTGAAGCGATATTAAATTCATGGGGGGGGGGTTCTTTTGGCTTTATGTAATTAAACAAAGTGAAAACCACACTAGGGAATAACATTGTCAATGTATTATTTATATTTATCATACTTTCAACAGCTGTTTCGACAAATAAAAAAATGTTTTGAGCATTACTTTTTAATTATTTAAAAGGAAAGCTTGTGTATAGTCAGAAATTGTTGAACTTTTTCAAAGCAACCAGTAATTTATATCAATGAATTCTTTAGGTATAGGGTATTGATTTAATATACTGGTTTATATTTAAAGTTTACCAAATTAGGTTTAAATAATGCAGACTTATTAAATACGTTAATCATGTTAAAGTTTGTAAATTTTAATGTCTTTTGCAAATATAAGTTTTGTTTTGAAACTTCATATTCAGTTTATGTATTCAAGGATTTAACAAACATCATCATGATTGACATTTGAATCCAATTGTCTAAATTTATTTAAAAATAAAATTTAAATATATATGGCTTTCTTAAAACCATCGATGCAGCACTAGGCCACTTAACAAAATAAATTCGGTAATTTATAAGTCGTGGATTTGTTATGGTTGGTACATTGCCCAAAATCTGCTGTTGTTTCTAATCTCCATGTCTTGTCTGAATATCACTAGATTATTCACTTGCAAAATATCAAAAACAAATATGGGAAGATCAAAATCACCGGACAACCCCCAGACACCCTAGGATGTGTACAGGAGGAACCTGCTCAGAGTTCAAAATCATAAATATGGCCGAAATTTGTGAACTTAGGGTTCATTGAAATCGAGTAAAAAAGGAAGAGAAACATTAAAAAGGTGCCAAAAATACATTTATTCAATTCATCAATTACATTTGATGGAAACAAGCTTGGAATTAATGTTCATAGGGTTTTAGGGAAGATTAGGATACTATTGACGAGAAAAGGGAATGTTAGCTGATGAGGTCGTCAAATGATATCCAGGGTTCATCGTCTTCAACATTCATGAATGAATTGGGGAACATCGAGCATTTTCAGATCAACCGTTTCGGAGAACTAATGGAAACCATTCAGAGAACTTTTAGTCTCCCAACAGTCAATGGGAGGAAGTATAAAATTCATATCATTCAATAATTGTATTTATGTATGTTGTATTTATTGTAAAACTTGGATTAAAGTTAAACCCTTAAAGTACTCCAATGAATTGTATCATTATAAATATATATGATAAGCTTTTTATGAACTTTTATTCTCACAGCTAAGTATAAAACGTGTCCCTTAAGAAAAGTTGGTGCTGAAAGTGACGATGCATTTCTTTCTTCAAGAGATAAATATGCGTTAGGACCATTAAGATAAACTTTCTAATTTAGCATGTTTGGTAATATTTTTACGATATTTAAAACAAAAATTTGTCCAATCGGTACTACAGATGAATCAGACAAATATGGTTTCTTACTTTTTCTAAACATCGATCTCAGAAGTTGGTCATGTAAGATTTAGAAGTTTTCCTTATTTTGTATTGATCGTCATATGATGGGGTAGCTGGATAAAGGGAGTATTAATATAGTTTAACTAATTGATGATAGTGCCATTAGACACCTTAACTTCTGACACCAAAATAAGCTCACAAAATCCCTAAAATGCAAAACAAAATATATATATATATATTTTTTACTGCTGTAGAAAACATGTTACACGCGAAAGAATACAAAAGTAAGGATTTTAAGACACAATATTTCAAGAAATGTTTGTGGATACCTACCGTCCTTCAACGAACTATACGTTTAGTTTTTAATTGAAACCATTCTATAGGCTGACGAATTCTATAGAGTGAAACCATTCTATAGATGACGAACTCCATCTATAATTGTGTTATCTAAAAATCACAATCAAAATATATCATGACCTTTTGAATTATTAATTAAAACGTAATAAAATTTGCTTGAATAGTTTCTTAACTAGTACAAATATTGAACAATTTCTTAACTTATAATTTAGGGTACCTTGTTAAATAACTTTCATATACCATGCTTTATACTTATACAATATTTAATGGGTTATTAAAGGTACAGTCAAACGCGACATGTGCCATTCACGATTTTGCAGACACATGAAATGCCTGTATGTTTTTAGAATCAAATATCGACTAATTAAAAAATACTATTGGTGAATAATTATCGTATTTCTACAGTGGTTATGTTCATTATGAAAACCTGATTTGTTTTTTTAGGGTTTTTGCTTAAGTGTACTATTTTATTTTACTGCTTTAAAAGTTTGAGTAGAACTTTTCGGATGGAACATTATATTATTGAATAAAATGTAATCTATACGCTGATATTTCTTTTTTTTCTCAGATTCTGAATTTTTTCGCATGTTTTTGAGGCATGTGCTAAATTTTTATTGTTTGAGATGGTATCACAATAAGCAATTATAAGGATGAACTCTCCAAAAAGCTTTTGATGTGCAAAATACCTGGTAATTTCTACGTAGATCCATTACTGAGTTTGCTTTTTTGCAATTAGAAGTATTTTACGATGTCCGACAAAGAGTACTACTATTCCCAAGTTATATGTAAAATAAGATTTATGTGGGTTTCGATACTTTAAACAGTAGGATTTGGGGGGGGGGGGGATGAAAAAATTCGTTTTTTTTTATCAGGTCGTAATACTTGTCAATTCGAAATTTCGTATACTGAAAAGGGGTAAAAAAGAAATAAAATCATTAACTTGTCAATACTTAAATATAATAGCTCTAGTCCAGTGATACTCGAACTTATAATGATTTTGAAAAAAAAAATTCAAATCGGATAAGGTCTACCACTAGCGCAACAGCTGTTGTTAGATGAGAATCCAGCTAAAATCTATTGCATTACTGAAGGATCGTTATGGAGTTTCTGATCATCGTACCGCTGCAATCGCATCAAGTGTTTCGCACGTGTGTGTGACGTTGGATTAGTTACCAATTCTGACGTCTCCCAAGTTATAGTAAAAAACATAATATTGGGATTGAATTTGGTATTAGTAAATCTAATGAATTTCCACTACACGATCTCTATTCGAATGGGAGGAAAAACGACACGTTCTTGGTAGATCTAGCTTATTCTAAAAGGTTACGTTAGGTGAAAAATAATTTTTTTAATTCTAGAACCTAGTTCAGTTTACATGTTACTAAATTCTCTGGAAGTTCTGAAGATATTACACTCTCTATTATTTCTTATCTGTCTGATCGTGGTATTTCTCTTGGAAAATGTGTTGTCATAGGATGTCATGGCACTGCTGCAATAAGGTTGAGAAAATGGTCCTGATTTGTCGAATCGAAATACAACCCCTGGCAAAAAGTATCCTATCACCGAAAGCAGTGCCCACGATGCGTTAACATAAAAGGTTATTTTTCTACAAATTCAATATATTTTTCAAATTAAAGTACTTTATTACAAAATTTAGCTCATTTTGTGATATGATCAATAGTAATACCATAAATGGCAGTTAGCTTTAACAATGCAAAGGCGAAATTAAATAGAGTCTTCAAAGATAATTAGTGAGAAAAAAGTATTCGATCAACTCTGTTTATTATTTTGTTGGTCCTCCTTTTTGCCTTGATTACTGCATTTAAGCGTCGAAGCATGGATTCGACCAATTAGTGACATAAATTTGATGGAATTGATGATTGTTTGAATGTACAACTTTGCATAGATTTGGCAAAACTAACCAATTTCCTGTCTTACCTACATGATGTAGCACGTGGGCGACCGCTTCGAGGAAGATTTCTTATATCATTACTCGAGCGATATTTTTTCCAAATTTCGAAAACAGTACTTTGAGAACATACAAAGGTCTGAGCAACCTTTTTTTGAGAAATTCCGTTTTTTAACAATTAAAACAAAACAAAGTTTAACAATTAAAAGTTTTAGATGTTTAGATAATTTTTTCTTTCGAGCCATACTTCAACAGATGCGAAACTAATTTTTAAATTTCAAACCACGATTCGACCTTTCATACTATCTTCTTAGATCTTAAACACATGCGCCGAGTAAAAAAAAAGTTGCATGTATCACTAAAAAGGCGTTGCTTTTGTTTGCGATCGAATACTTTTTTTCCACAAAGTGATGATCGGAAACTTTTCTCCTTCGCAATTCAATGTATTTTCTCGTGTAAATTGTTAGCAGTATTTGTAATAAATGTTATTATTTAATATTCTTTGACTAAACTAGTCATATTTCACAAAAAAAAAAAAAAAAAAAAGATCCTCGAAGGTTTGAAAAAAAAAAAAATACTAAAATTGTGGGAAAATGACCACTGATGTTAACTTATCGTGGGCACTGCTTTCGGTAGTCAGATACTTTTTGCCTGGAGTTGTGCATTTCGAAGAAAGCGTTACAATGGGCAGTTTGCCATCTACATTTTAATGAACTACCATTATGGCATCTATTACAATACTTAGATGGTAAATCAGTGGGTCCGAAATCTTTGAGAGTTCTAATTTGGTGAAAAGCTAAGTGGCTGCGGAAAACATCTAGTGATTGATTTCAAGAGTATTCCATGTCAGATACCCACAATAGACAGAAGTATACTAAGTAAGGATAAGCAATATGTACTCAATATTTCCATGGCGGTACAGTGGGGAAAGTGTAATGAGTAATTGGCCGTATGTGATCCAGATCCCTCGTCACACTCGAGGTAGTTGACAAGAGCAAATTTAACTCTCAGATTGCACTTAAGTGAAGAAAGTGCCCCTTATGAACATCAATAATTGGTTTTAGTTATTGTGTAGTCATACATGCTAATATGGTTTAGTATTAAAACAAGTAAATACTTTGCAGAAGGATCAAAACTTGTGTACCTATCAATACAATCTTCAAGGTACTTGCCAGAAGATTTACGCTTTATTTTCAATCCCGTAATCGAGCAAAATTACCTTTTCCCACGTCTAGAACATTTAATGTTAGCCATGACACAAGATAATGCACGTAAGAGAACTCGGACATCAATGAATTCTAAAGGCGTGACAGATCAAAAGAAGACAGCAATACGAATATTAATGCCACCAAAACTCAATTTCATGGCCCAAGACTTACTTGAAAATAATTTACTGGATGGAATGTGATTTATCTTCCCCTCCATTATTAAAAGATATCAGTGACCATGAGATTAAATCACATTTTCAAAGTGACTCAGTTCCTAATTACGATATGACATTAAAGACATTCCCAGTTCAGACATAGCAGTTGAACGGTGTGTGTAATTCGTGACAGAAGCCAAAAGAAAAGTTTGCGAAGCTGATTCTAGGGATGTGTGGGAATGTGGTTTCATCAGAAAAACTCTTCTGACAAGGTCAACCATGTCTAAGTTTGCCATTAAATCAAATTGCAAAGTGCTATCAGATAAGAATGAATGAAAACGAAGATGTTTAATCATACAACATGATTTTCTTGAACTTACGACCCTTTGCAGAAAATTTAGTTTTTTCAGTAAAAAAATATTATTAATACTTTATCATAATGGTCTACAAAATATGTAAGTTGTTAGTATTGTTTTTTCTTTGAACTGTGAATTATCTTTATTTGTAATTTTTTTTTTTTCTTTTCAACTTTCATTAATTTTGGAGGAAAATCGCGATTGGAAGATATTGATGGATTTAAATAATATTTAACATTATTTCTTGTGCTTCTAATAAATAAGAATTTGATATATTGCTTTCGAGAAGAGGCTAATTTAAAAATGCTAAAATTTATACTAAAATTAGAATTTTTTAAAATTTCGGCAAATTTTAAATCATATCACGACTGGAAGGTATAAACCAATTGTACTTATTTTTTCACTCGTTTTTAGTCTTACCAATTCGAAACTTTTCCGGTGTCAGTCACTACACTGTGTAATGAAATTGTTTCCTTCGGAAACTATTCTCCTTTCTTTCTAAGCAACTTTTATTATTTTGTACATATTAAGTGGAAGGCAAGATTTCTATCCGTGCTGTATTTTTGTTCAATCGAAATCATAAAATATTAAGAGAGCTATTATATAATAACTTTAAAATGTCACACAAAATCACCTTGTTATATTTGTATCACAATGTATATTAATGCATCAGTTGCCCTATGCTTTGTGAGTTTTCACATTTATTCATTATGTAATTTCAAATTATGTTTGAATATATGAAATATACATGCATTGTAATTAATATAATAGTTAATAGCAACTAACTAATAAAGTGCTAATACTCATCCACACAGTATCCTTCTAGCTAAACAATATTCCGTTATAATCTTCCTACAAATATTCTGATTAAGAGATATAAGACCGCCAATTAAGAGATAATTTATAATGATGCATTTCCTTAATTTTATTTAATTACGTTGTGTTCTTTTTAAATATGCGGCTTATAAATTCCATGTATTATTGATCTACAAAGGAATTCAAATACATTGCAGTTAAGAGTGTACATACCACTGAATCAAGTATTTATTAAATAAGAGTGAATGGACAAAATAGTATTCTACCTCAAATAAATATAAGTAATTGGATTTTTTGCCATCTCCTGAGTTTAATAAGCTCTTTGTTCCAAGATGAAAAAGGAGACTTTTCTACGAGAAAGCATCTAATTTGTGCACTGCTTGTGTCAGTTACTAGAATTAATAAAAGATTTACTTTAGAGACTTTGTCATACTGAATAGAGAAAATGAATTTGCATAATCTCTGCTTTGTTAAAGAAATTGATTTTTTAGACTTTGTTGGTTTACGAAGAAGATTATCATCTTTGTTATAATTTACTGTGGCAAAAAATGTTCATCAGAATTGTCTTAAAACTAGTAATAACTAGATTAATTCCAGAGAAGAAAACTTTGAGATATGACATAAAACATAAATAAACATATAGTGAACCTTTTGAAAAAATAATTAGAAAATAACTGAAATTTATTTGTGGTTCTTAGTATTATTAAGTTTTTTTTTTTTTTTTTTTTTTTTTATCATGTAAGGGAAATTACTTGTTATAGAGCACATTTACACGAAAAATGCCCAAATACCTGAAGTCTAATTTATATCACTAAGAGATTATTAACAAATATTTAACTAGCTCTGCTGCAGAAGTATTCGACCAATTAGAGATTGAATGGTATTAAAACACACAATGTCAGAAAACTATCTGAAAATTCGTTCTTGAATTATCCGTCTTACAGTATTCGTATTTTTTAAAATTGTTTATATGAAGGTTTTTCATCAAAACTGCAATTCATCAGTTAGGTTAAGCTTTATGTATGCACCTTACTTTCAAAAGTTTAGAAAAGGGATTGACTGTATACTAGCGTAGGTCACCGTTCCACGTTGATTTTTTTTCTTCTTCAGATTTCTGTGCGGTACGGCATAAAAAGGGTGCCAAATGATGTTTCTAAATTACATATAAAATTTTGTTAGAATGGGATGACTTCTTCTGCTTCCAGATTAAAGTTAAAAATACGCGTTAAAAAAAATAATTTTTTTTTTTTTTATGTTTTGTTAGATAAAAGTTAAAAAAAGTGTTAACAAATATGTATACATAAAAAAAAATAATTACATGATAAACATTTATTTATTAAAATAAAATGTTGACAAAAGTTACATTTATATTATTATTATAATATTTCAAATGAGGGAGGAATTGGACCTACGATGTCGAAGTGGACGTAGCTGAAGCGAAACGAAGTCAATGCCCGATAAGAGACTTAGTATGTCGAGAAACTTTGTTTTTCTGACAAATAATACAGTTTTTCGTATATTGAATGCAGTCCTTTTCAGGGGAAGGCCAAATAAATCGCTCCTTCACTAGCTATGCAGTTACTCGTTCACTGGAGTGCGACAGGGAATCTAGAACATCAAAGACTATCTTTCTGATGTTTTGGGGAACATATGGTCAAATCGACCCAGTCAATACGTTGCACTGAAGCGTTGAACCCGAAGGTGCGATCGCAATAGGCTTAAACTCTAAACCAAATCCCCCAAGCATAGGTGCGCGCATAATCTCATCACTCTCCTGTTCGCGAGCCATCAACTCATAATTTATATTTCCAGAGAGTTTAATGCCCTCAATGCGGGAAAAAGCATCAGCTACAGAAATTTCCTCACCCGAAATGTACCTAATATCAGTCGAAAATTGCGCAAAGTATTCTAGTTGGCATACTTGAAGAGAAGAGCAATTATCAGATTTCTGACAAAATGCAAACATTGCTTGTGATCGTAAAATATGGTGAACTGTGTACCTTCTAAATAATGTCAAAAATGTCGGACTGCCGAATATATCGCCAAAAGTTTGCGATCATACACACTGTAATTCCTTTCAACTGAAGTCAGCTTTCGAGAAAAGAATGCCAATGGTTCAGTTTTACCGTCAAAAATATGATTTAAACATGCTCCTATGGAAATATCTGACGCGTCTGTCAATAATGCTAACTGTGCATCTTCATTCGGTTGAGCGAGCATGGCCGCGTTAGCTATCATATTTTTACAGACTAAAAAAGCACTTTGAGCTTTAGGTTTTGATTGGTTGGCTGTTTTCAGATTATCTGGCGTCGTCAGCAACACGAGCTTTGAGCTTCAGGAGTCCACTCCAATAGGAGATTTATCCTTCTTGTTGCTTTTCACGAGGTCATAAAGCAACGCTTGATTTTTAGCAGTATTTGCAATGAATCGATGATAAAACTTCACCATCGCTAGTAAACGTCGCAAATCGTAAATTGTTTTGGGAAAAGGATATTTAGAAATCGCCTTCACTCTATCGGGTGAGGGGGGGGGGGGGGAGGAGAAACTCCCTTCACCGAAACTAAGTATCCAAGAAATTGCAATTCTCTTTCGCCAAAAACACAATTCGCGATATTCAAAACAATGTTGTGTTTATCGTAAACGTCTCGCAAGCTCTAAATATGAGTTTCCTCCTCTTTTCTAGCGATAAGGGTATCATCCAAATATGCGTAAACATTTAAATCTCACAAAACATCGTCAATAAAACGTTAAAATGTTTGGCCAACGTTGTGGAGACCGAATGGCATACGGCTGAACTCAAACAATCCACTCGGCGTTACTACTGCTGTCTTGGGAATATTATCCTTAGCAACCGGAATTTGGTTTTAGGCTTTTACTAAATCTAATTTCGAGAATACTGTCTTCCCATCAAGTTCCATTGCAAAATCATGAATATGTGGAATTGGATAACGGTCGTGCAACGTCATGGAATTTACTGCACGAAAATTACACCATATTCCATACGTGTCATTGGGTATTTTAACGAGATGAATCGGGCTAAACCATGGATTTTTTGAAGGACTTATTATTCATTGAGCTAATAATTCTTTCAATTCATGTCTAACCTTTTTGGGAGGGTGCCTTCTAGCTTTCCGTGTCACAGGCGGACCTTTGGTCTGAATGCAATGCGTCGTCGAATGTTTCACTCTTTCATGATTAAGTGCAGTTTTCGTAATAATTGAAAAATTAGAAAGTAATTCGTGATAAATAGAATCACCATACACAGTTTTGATGCTGAGTGGTTTATCCGAAATCACAAGAGTTTTTTACTTTAAGTGAAGTAACCTGGTAAATTAACCTGCGATTTTTAACATCAACTAATAATTTAAATCTTTCTAAAAAGTCAACACCGAGTATGGGCCGTGAAACATCCGAAACAACAAAAGACCAACGGAATTCCCTACGTAAGTCAATATTCAATACTAAATTCTTACTTTCGTATGTATTAATTCAAGTTGATAAAAAGTTGCTATTATGAACATATGTTTACCAACATTTTTTTTAGTTCAATCAAAATATATTTAGGTCTCCCGGAATGGACATGAAGTTTGATTTTTTGACAAAAACGAAGATTTTTAATTAAAAAAAAAACAAAAAACACACAAAAGTAAATTTTTATTTTCAAGTATAAAAATGTAAAGTTTAGAATACTCATTAACAGTAATAAAAAAATTACATCTGCCATATAACATTTAGGTTTCCTAGAATCTATATGAAAACCTTAATTTTTTGCAAAATATGCATAATTTTCGATTTTTAATGCATTCTGTAGATTAATTTCAATTATTTCATTTATAGTCTAGGTATAGTAGTACAGAGTTTTGAAATAACGGGAATATCATTTTATGAAATGGCATATACTAAACTCAAGTATTAACCCTTTACATCCCATGGAGTCAGCGTTGTGGGTTTCACAAAACCCAAGTGACTTTCCATTCATAAAAACTGGAAATGGACTCGCCCGACTCGTTCTCCTGTCTGCTACTCCTGGGATTCCTTTGGGGGGTCACTGTCGACCATTAAAATAGATCATTACTATATGTCTACAACCTGCAATAGGGTTGTGCGTTGGGTCATCTGCTTGATATATCGGAGAGTTTAGTTGGCGTCTTATCAATGAAACAAACGCCACCGCTAAGTACATGACAAGATTCGCATAAAAGAAAAATCCTTGACTATCTTACTCCATGTCCAAAGGGTGGGGCAGTTTGACATTGACTACTTTAAATCCATGTCTCCCCTCTACATGCCCAACAATAGCCTATTGTTGAGAACCGTCACGCTTTAAACAACTACTGCAGGCCAGATGCCCCTCACTTGGAAATATACGTTTACCCCTGCACCCGCCCAAAAGGCGACTAGCTGGGAATTTCCCTACAAGGCGATATAGGGCGGGTTGGGATTTAAAGTGTTAAGTCGTGTCACTTTTGCATGACCTTGGAGGCTCCAACCAACAAAGACTAGGTTTAAGACATGAAGGTAACGTGATTGAAAATGATTCAATGTCACAGAGATCGAGTAATGAAAATTGTATTTGATAGTAAAATGCTTTTATAAGGAGAAAAGCCAGAAAGCTCAATTATTTCAGAGAAACAAGGGTTGTCAGAAAATCTACGCTCGTTTTCTAGAGCACGTGCTGTAGAGTAATTAGCAAGTGTTCTTTTGAGAGATTTAAATATTGTAAACCTAGAGAATCAAGCAGTGGTAATAGATAAATCGAAGATTTATAGTGAAAGGGTAAAATACCATTAAGTTATTAGTTCATTTATTTTTTTCTTTATTTATATAATCGAAAGGATGAATCAATAAGTATAGAAATTGTGAGTAGTAAATATGGTCACATAAATAAATGAGAAGAACACGTATCTCTGGTATAAAAACTATATTCAAACATATTTCGGACCCCCAATTCTACCCAGTGGTTCTAAGGAAACCGTGTTAGTGTGTGCGAGGATGTCTTAAACCAGGGTTTCTTAACCTTTTTGGCACAATGGACCACTTTAAAAGTTTTAAATATTTCACGGACCCCTCTGTGAAAAAAAAAATTGCTTAAACATCATTTATTACAAAATATATTCTGTTTTATTATTTAATTATTTTAATATTTTTATTTCAATAGTATAAAAAATTTGAAGAAATTAACATTTTTAATGTGAAGGCTGTTGCTGTTTTTCCTTGATTAACAGATTGAATTGAGGGATAGTTTTCGACAAAGCAACGCGCATATCATGTTCAACATTCAGTCGATTTCGATGTTTTGTTTTTATTGTGACAAGTGTGGAAAATCCCGCTTCGCAAAGATATACTGTAGCAAACGGAATAATGGCTGCCATAGCTCGTTTTACAAGCAATGGATAGGCTTCTCTTAAAGAAGACCAAAACTCTCCAAGAGTTTTTGAATCGAAATCCATTTTTAACAAGGACTTTGTTTTCAAATCAATTAGCTCATCTTTGGCAAGGTTCATGTCATCGATACAGTCAATATCACAAAGAAAAGGATTACGAATCCACAATTCATCTTTTATATTTATTCCATCCGAATTGAAATATTTTTCAAATGAAACTTGAAGTACTTCCAGGTGTTCACAGATTTCCTTTTTCAAGTTATTCAATAACAAACTATCTTGCCGAGATCCATTTTCAAAAAGCACTTCGTCCAACATTTGAAAGTTTGCATATATCCCATTTTGAATTCTAATTTTCCAAAGTGACATTTTCAATAAAAATGCCTGTAGTTTCTCAGTGGCATCCATAATTGTTGTATCAGGCCCTTGAATTGAAAGACATATATCGTTCATGTGGTTAAAAATGTCTGCCAGGTAAGCTAATTTACATATAAAATATTTTTCTTGAAATATTCGAAGAGTGAGTTATCTTTTTCTTCTAACAAAAGTGATACTTCTGTCTTCAACATGAAAATTCATTTCAAAACCTGCCCTCGTGACAGCCAACGCACTTCCGTGTGGTACAGAAGTACCTCATGTTCTGCGTTCATTTCTTGACACAGTGTTTTAAAAAGACGATGATTAAGAGCTCTACTTCTCGTAAAATTCACAGTTTTAATAACTATTGACAACACTTCTTTTAAGCTGGTTGGAAGAGTTTTTGTAGCCAGTGCATGTCTATGTAAAAAACAATGTGTAACAATAACATTAGGAGCCTCTTTTTTTACCAAATGGGCAAAACCAGATTTATTGCCAAGCATCGCAGGTGCTCCATCCATACAAAGTGAATGAAGTTTTTGTTTCCAGTCGAAGTCGTGTTTGGAAAAGAAAACATTTAAAATCGCTAAAACATCAACTGCCTTTGTAGTTTGCAAAAGAGGCTCACAAAATAAGAATTCTTTTTTGATAGTATCAGCAGACACGTAACGAACAAAAACAAGAAGTTGACTACAATTCGAGATGTCTGTAGTTTCATCCAGTTGCATACTAAAGGGAAATGGCGATGCTTTCAATTCATCGATGATCTGTTTCAAGATATTGCAAGAAATTTCAACTATTCTTGAATGTCTCACATCATTGGACAATGAAATAGCCTCAATATTTTTCTTTGTTCCAGTTCACAAACTAATTCAACCATTTCCAGCGCACATGGCTTAATTAATGTCTCTCCAATAGTATGCCATTTCTTACTTTTAGCAATACGATATGCAACTCTGAAAGATGCCTCAACCAAAGGTTTTTGTGGAATACCAAATCCAAGTTTGGTTAATGTTCCAGATTTCGAAAACTGGGCTTTCTTCTTTGCAAAAAATTCTAGATCTTTAGATGCATTTTCAGGATGAAGAGATTTGAGATGCTCTATCAATTTTGCCGGTTTCATACTGGCGTTTGCCAAAACTTTTCCACACAGAAAGCATTGTGGCTTTTCAACACCGTCCGATTCCTTCATGTAGCAGAATCCATATTTTACATAATTTTCATCATACTTCCTTTTTTTGGACATTTTGGGCTACAAAAAATATCAAATAATCAAATGAAACATTAAGAACAAACATTAAGACACAAAAGTACACTTGAAAAAGCGGCAAGGAATCTTGTATCGATGGAGGATATACCCTTATGTCTCGGCTTCAAACTCATTTGTGATCCACATTTTGGACATTTATACATCGATGAGATCATTCTCTCTTTCATACATTATTCTAACAACGCTTTCTTACCCATGACTGGTAAAACACTAAAATAGCCAACTGAATATTTATTTTTCGCATTCAAAATTTCAGCAAGAGCTAATTCCATAGTGAAATCAAGCATTTAGCAATAATATAAGCTAAGAAAAAACCAAAAAAATATGCTACTCACAAACAGATGAAAGACAAAAATAAATGTACGTCTTACCTCCAGGGCAGATCCAACGGAAATAAAATCGTGAATCAAGTTTAAAATTATACCGCTATTTCAAACTCAAACAAATTATCGACCAATGAAAAGGCTAAAACAAAAGAAAAATAAATGAGCATGTGCGAAAAAGCGCCTCAAATTCTCTTCTCCGGAGGAGTGGAAAAAGAAACAGGGTTGCCATACAGAGCACGCTAAGGATGAAGTAGGTCCAGGTTACCACTGCTGGCTAAATATTGATGCAAACATTTTAAAAATTAGGATCAGTCGGCGGACCCCCAAAATATGACCCATGGACCCCCAAGGGGTCCATGAACCACAGGTTAAGAAACCCTGTCTTAAACTCTTTTCTATCATTAGCTCCTGTTTCAACTATGAACTATAACTCCTGTTTGCCTAAGCCAGTTATGACACGTCGTTCCATTACTAGTATAGACTGCCAATCTTTACGATATATGTATTATTTTTGTGTGTGTCCCAAACTGAATTTTTGCTGGTAGCTTTGCTTGTAACTTTGTAAAATTATAGGATGACAATATATTGTAAACCATAAGGGAGTAAAAATTTTCATTGCGAACTCAGATATTTTTTTTTTTTTCAAATGCGAGGTTTGATTAAGTAATACAATATATAAACGAGAAATTCGATTTGCCGTTTTCAGTCATTATACAATATGTCAACGATATGGGGGCAATACAAAGAAATCAGTTCGGAACAGGCTTGAAACTGCGACAAGACCAAAAATAAAGGAAATCTAAAAATATACTTGTTTTTAATTCGTAGTCTATATAACACTTTGTTATAACTATAACTGTCGCTCAATGCGCTATGATGTTATGATTCGATAGAAAACTAACTTTCTGCCATGAAACAAAAATCACTAAATTTTGGACTTGGACTATTTTGTTGGGCGAGCATGATGTCGTGGTTAGCCTTTTTGCGAGTTGCAAGATGCAAAATTACAAAGAATGCAGCGCCGTTAATGCTTACGCTATTTGAAGCGTTGAACGCCAGAACGCGATAGGGCTTAAAATAATATAAAAGAGTTCGGCGATTTTTGTCACAGAAGGCTAGAGTTTTCAATATTTAAAATGAAAAAAGTCGAAGCAAAGAAACAGTGACAAATATCAGAAAATATCAAAGATTTAAAAGATGTGGTACAAGTTGCTTACTATTTATATGGTACCAGTTTCCCCATACTAGTACTTTTGCTTTCATAAATTCAAAGGTTGTAAAATGCTTATGTAACGTACCGCCAAAAAGTACCGAGATTTCTTTCATTTGACAACTTTATAAATAGTCCAGCATGGATGAATTTTAAAACCTGTAATAGTGTTTTGCATTGAATCATTCACTTGACATGGTCGGATCCTTTATTTGGTGTCTCAGAAAGAAACGTCCCCACTAAGTATAGTGTACACATAAAATCTCAAACTGTCTTAACTCAGTGTCAAAAGGGTCCTCATGACCCAAGGAATACCCTACAGATACTCACCAGATTCTGACTCAGAGGAACAAGAATGGAACAAAATTCTATAAGAGCATTATGATACCCGACTGCCGGACACTATGCTGAAGAAAGGACATTTAAAAGAATCTCCAAAATATATTATTGATCATGAATGAGATCCTTCATCTCCGACTATGTCAAGAAATGCCATGATTGCAGTAGATAAAAAGCTGGAAATCAGAAGCCGGCTGGACTTTTAAGAAGCCCAGTTTATTCCCAGCGATTTGAAACTTTAGCGATTGATCTTTTTAGCCCTCTGCCCGAAACACCAGATGGGAAGAAATAGATATTCATCGTAAAGCAGCGTTCGCCACTAACTTTTAGAGGCGGGCCGTATGACTTTAGTTGAACCTTTTCGCGGGCCGGATACTCCAAAATATGTTTCTTTAATTATTATCTATTTAACAATATATAGCATTGCTGAAAACTGGAATTTTTTTTTATCTTAATAAAATTACATTTGATATATATATTTTTTTTTTTTTTGTAAATAATTGAAGGGGAAAAAATAATAATAGTTTTCATTATTAGTAAATCAAAGCTAAAAAAAGAAGTGAATCTCTTGTTTCAACGTGACCATGCGACTTGACCTAACTTTTGATAAAAGTATTTAATCTGTGTACAGTTAACTCCATTTTAAACGATATCAATTGTGAGACGATGTCTGTCGAAATCGTTCAGTTTATTTTATAATAAAGTCGACGTCTTTCAGAGTATTTATTGCAGTCTATTTCAATAAAATGTCCAAATAAGATTCATATAAGTTATTTCTGTATTTATTCATGATGAAAATCACCTTCTTCATATAGTTTATTCGGGCACGTAATGGAAAACTCCGTTCTACATAGTCAACACATATTATTTCAAAAAATTATAATTATGTAAAAAAAAAAAAAGTCCACACCGTGAAATTTGATTTTTTTTAAATCTTCTGTGGTGTCGGCGGGCCGCAGAAAAGTCTGTCGCTTGCCAAATCCGTCCCGCTGGCCGCGTAGTGGCTGACGCTGTCGTAGAGGATACATCGACGAAATAGGTAGAACTCTTCGCCTTACAAGATGCCACAGCCTGAGAGTGTGCCATAACCTTGCTAGAAGAGGTGATTTTGTGATATGAGCTACCGAGACGTCTCATCTCTGACAATGGCTCGCAGTTCGTCAGTGCGATGATGCAGCAGATCTGTAATCTACTGGGCATTGCACAGATTCTTACTCCAGTTTATTGTCCTTAGGCAAACCCGGTTGAGAGGAAAAACAGGGACCTAAAAGCTCGTATTGCTATCTTAGTGGAAAATGGCCCTCACACAGCCTGGTCCAGAAAACTGCCATCGATTCGTTTTTTTCTGAATTCTACTCAATGCGCCTCAACGTGATATTCTGCTGCCTTCCTGTAATTTGGTAGTGAAATGCGCACACCAGAGTACGTAAATCATGACTTACGCAGTGTAATCTGCAACGACAACTTCGTGGCAGAAATCACACCATACTTAGTAAAGTTTGCAAATCTGAGTCAGGAGATACAGGACCGAGTGGAGGAAAAACAAGATCAGCGAAAAGAGTATGCAGACAAAAACCCCAGAAACGCAGTACAGTACGCACCTAGCGATAAAGTCTGAGTCACCATTCATCCTCTTAGTAGCAAGGTTAAGAAGAAATCTGCGAAGTTCACGCCACGATGTGATGGATCATATATAGTGAAAACTCAACGCTCGCTAACCAGCTATGAAGTGGCAATTCGAAATAATCCAGACGTGCCATTTGGTGGATACCACACTTCAGCTCTACGTCCTTGCCTTGAGTCTCACAACAACAGCAGGCTTGTAAAACCTCTACTCAAGAGAGGTCGTCCCAAGAAGAACTGAAAAGGATACTCTTGCTGGATTCTTGCCGGGATGCCGATGAAACCAAAGGGGGAATCTGTAGCGGGATTATTTTGCGAGAATACATTCAGTTCCTACTCTCTCGCAAACCTGTTCCTGACGACACGCTTGCCCCCTAAAGAGTTGTATTTTTCCATTCTAAAGTTAGTTGAATCTTTAGCGCTATGAAGCGCGCTTGAAAATATTGAAAGATTAGTTTTTCAGTATCCTCTCATTTATGTGTCACTGTAGTAAAGTAACTTTACTATAGACGCAAATTTAAACCCATGAGGTTTCAGAACCTTTAAAACAACACTGACAAGTAAAAATTTCCTTTTAAATTCATTTTAAAGTTAAAAATTTGGTGTTATTTCAAATATTTCCAGTATTTTTATTGTTTCATGAATTAGTCTTGAAAGTTGATCTCAAAGGTTAAGGGTATATAAATGCAATTTATAAAAAAGAAAAAAAAAAAAAAATTAAAATTGATACATTTGGATTGATTGTTTTAATTATGAAAGATTAAGCTCTTTGCAATATATTTAGTCTGATTGCACTTTTATGTATTGAGATTGAGAGTAATAAGGAATTCAAATACACAACGGTAAAAATGAATTATTTTAATTCAAAATTTTAATTTATGGAAATATTTTGTAGAAAGCATAGTATACAGTACATTACATTATAACTTAAGTGTGCAAATACCAACATACATCGGGATGCTGAGCACCCGGAATCCCTCTGAGTAATGTAAGTTTAATTGTCAAATGAATTTTAATTTTTAAGGGTAGACAAGAGTCCTGGTGAACATTTAGTTTCTGTATGTGTATCCAGTCAACGTACAAGTACATTGTCAATAATGTGTTTGGTTCAAGTGTGCAGCTCTGGAAGCATTGGGGTTACAGGATTCAATTAGCTGTATATTAAGAATTGTTATAGTTACTATCATATTTTATGTAATGTATAAGATAATTTATCGCTTCCTTTGCATGAATGAATCTGTATTAAAAGGTTTGTTTTGTAAGATCACGCGGTATTCTCATGCCTTTTTTTGAATAAGGATGTTTTTGGTCTTGCAAATCCAACACATCCCTCCCCACTTTCAACGCAAATTGATGTGATAAATTTGATTAACTTAAGTGAGGGATGGATTTTTCTCACGGACTTCTGACCACTGTTAGAGAAAGTGGTTACGTCATATAACAGGACTAAGCTAATGGGGATATATCCCTTTCTAATAGAAATCTTAAGGTGTGGTGATGAATTTCAAAACAGTGGGTTCCTCGGAAAGCGAGTATCATCTAGGATTTTGTGAATGAAATCATCATAGAGGTCTGCTGATGAATCCGCTAAAAGCTATGACGGATGTTTGACCACACCAAACGGTTCTTGTTAGAATCCCGATGTCCTGACGGAGTTCATACCCTAACGTATTTAGTGAACCTAGACCATGATCTTGCCGCTTACACCATTTTATGTGTTCTGACAATCAGAAAACTTTTTCCGTAAGGTAGATGTGTCGAAAATCCCTTTGCAATTCGCCTCTATTGCTGTGCAGTCACTACTCATCGGTCATAGTAAGTGCTTTTAAATTCCACATTTGCAATTTTTATATCAATAATTAGGAAATAAGATTTATTTAATTGATTACAACAGGGTCTATATGTTGTATTAACATTACCAATGTGCATTTATATGTATTCACTGTTCCCTGTATCTATCTCATTGTTATTATAATTTACGATATTAAAAAAAAAATCATCTTTGTTGCCTAAATCCCCTATTAAATTGGATGGGATTTATGAAGTTATCTTAGCTTGTGACACATTGCCTCTAAAATGACATCTTAATTGTCCGAAATAATTTCCTTTTCTGCTCTGCGTGTTTTGATAGTTAGAAGTATGTCTAGTTTGTTGTGAAATATTTAACATGTGTTTCACATCCATTTGAGAAACAGTCTTGCCTACCACAAAAAGCATAATTAATAGTATGAGCAGGTGCGCCACTATTTTCGACCTGTACATGGTAAATTTGCTGCGTTTTTTTCAAGTACTCGTCCATGTCTGTTTTCGATTATTAATGCATTAATTTTATGTTTAGCTACAGTATCTAAAGCTATTTGTAAATTTTTAGCAATTTTAATTGCGTGTTTGATTTTGAGACTTATTTTTAAAATGTCTCTTTGAAGTTTCTGCAATAACGACCCCACTAATTTGGACGATGATGATTTAATATTCAAGATTCTAGATGATATCCGCATTTCAAAGAACTGGCATTTTTAAAATGCCTCAATCGCCACACCTATATATTACTGTTAGAAAGAGAGGTGCCCTTATTTACTTAATATTGTTTCATGTGCCGCAATCACTTTCTCTCTCAATGTTCAGATGTCCATGGGAAAAATCCACCCATTACTTAATTATTCGAATTCATCCTTTCGACTTCCTTTGAAAGGGAGATGCGTAGGATTTGCCACACCCATATAAAACCCTCAATGTATGTATTTCAAAAATGCTTGATAACACCTCATGGCAAGCGTTATCATAAAGCACTGGGGACCAAGGTTTTCTGTAGAATATAATCATGGCACACATTCATTCAAAAAACTAAATTATCTTCAAGTCAAAAACTAATTCGTTTAGAAAAAAGCACATGTGTACG
The DNA here is from genome assembly GCA_963978545.1 of Linyphia triangularis. Classification (NCBI taxonomy): domain Eukaryota; kingdom Metazoa; phylum Arthropoda; class Arachnida; order Araneae; family Linyphiidae; genus Linyphia; species Linyphia triangularis. Next base: position 59,029,100 of record OZ021727.1, read on the forward strand.
TTACTACGTATACATGTATACGCAGGTAGTGTTAACACCAAATAATTATCTTTTGCACCAACTGAAAAAGCAAACTTACTTGTCAGTTTTATTTTCACCAATGAAATTCATAATCCTAGAGGGCACAAGAGAGTTGAAAATTGATTACTTGGATTAAAAAGTTATAATATACTTTTTATCTATATGATGATACCATAAATTAAAATCTTGAAGCAATATAAAATGATTTTTTTTTTACATCGTACTTTTTAAGAACACCGGTCAGTTATCTCAATTTATGCCATTATTAGTTAAAAGACCCTAAATCCAAAAATATTCAAATCCTTATAGTGAAACTTTCTGATTAGACCTTAGAAATTTATCTTTAAGCTACATAAATTAAATATGCATTTGAGTATGTTTGGATTTAGGGTTTTTTAGTTTACGACGACATAATAGAAAATTCTTGGAATTATATAGTTACTTTGAATCATATCTCTTTAATTTTTGTAATTACACAAACTGTTGTATCGATTTTAATTGAAATGCCAATTCTGCTTTCCAACCTTGGATTTTAAGTCCCGGATCTTTAGGATCCAATCCAAAAGTTAATTTATTTTTGTATTTCTAATTAATTACAACAAATAATTTTTGATGGAACAAAACTATAAAACTTTTTCTTTACAAAATTCAGTTGAAATGTTAATTTTATCGATAAATATCGTATTATTTGCCGACAGACACTGATTAAAAATGTTCTAGACCGTAAACATTATTTTGGACCTATGATTTAAAATGATATCTAAATTTGAAATTCTGCATCACTTTGAATGGACTTATGTCAACGATAAAATTTCAACAATATTAGAAATCAAATCTACATAACTTAACAAAAGTAATCCGATAGTACTTAATTATAATGCATAATTATACTTTTTCATTTTTACGCTTTCGAAACATTACTAATTACAAATACAATGCAAAATTTTGAAAATTTATAAAACAAGATATTATTATTTAAGGCTGAACGAACTTAGTTTAAACCTTGCAAGATACAAAGCTATTCATTTAAAATACATAACAGGCACACAAATTAAAATTGCTTTCATAAAGGAATTTTCCTTATTTATTATTACTGCAAGTTTACTTAGTTTGTTTAGCTTATTTAATAACTTGTTAAAAAGAGCAAATCTTGGAGTTAAATTTTAATTAAAAATATTTCAAAATGGATTTTTTTAAAGTAAATGTCAAACTAGTGGTGACTTAATAACCCTTTTTTTTAGTTTACTTTAATTTCGTTTTTTAATAACATTTTTATGCAACAAAGCGTACTTAGTTTTAAATTTTTTTATTTTTGATTGGAAGCAATGAATTGACAATTAAATTTTTTACATTTAATACTTAAAATTGCCTAAATTAGATGATAGATTTACATTGAAATGCACTTTAAATAAAAATAAAAGAATTGGTGCAAAAATTAACCATGAAATTAATTACAAATTTCATCATATTTCTTTTTTTTTCTCTTAGTTTGCTACTAATTTTCTTTAATTTTAAGTGCAACTACAATTTTCATAAGGACATATTTTATTTCATTGAATGGGTCATACAATTTTTATTCAGCTGTACAGTGTAACTTGTGTACAGAATAGTAACTATTTTAGTTAGATGAATACCAATATATTTTTAATCGCGCTTTTTATATTCTGAATAAAACTTCGCGATAATAAAATGTTTTTTTCGTCCAGTCACCTAATATTAGCTTATTTTATAGGAAAATTTGAAATAATGAAAGCCATGTAAAACGTAAAAACTACTTTATGCATAAATAAAATTAATGTAAAAACATAGTCATTAAATATGAATATAGGTCTAATTAGTCATGTAATTTTACTTCAAACAATTATTATTGACGATATATTTAAGAGGAGATGGGACGCAAAATCTTCCAAAATATCAAAATATTATTGCTTTACAAAAAATTATTTTTGTTCTGAATTCAAAGACATCAACATTATGGTTCTTCATAGTGAAAAACTTATTATTTGAAGCAAATAAAGTTTTGGAATCACTAATTAGAGGATTAGATGTTGTAACTGTGAATCCATTATTTTTCATTGTTCATTTTTTCAAGTTTTATGATGTTCAAAATGATTGTTCTCCAGATTTATTAAAAGAAACATTTTCAAGAAAGGCTCGTACATGCATTTACCGAAAAACAAATCAATGATATCTATAAAATTAAAAAACAAAAAAACAAAAAAAACAAGTGAAACGTGCCCTGTATCCCTATTAAAAACAATTTAAACTAATTAAAAAAAAATATCAGCATATTTTAAAGAGTGGCCATGTTCTGAAAGTTTTTAAATAATTTAGTATAATTCTGGTTGCATTAAAGGGTATAAAGTGTGTACAGCTAATTTATACTTAAAAGATAAACTACTAAGTTGTATAATTTGATCTAAATTTATAAGCATAGAAATGTGCATATACGAGAATATAAACTTATTACAACCTTTTAAGTTGCTATGCAAAAAAATCTCTATATCTTAAGTAAAACTTTTCTTAAAAAGTATGCTTGGAGTTGCTTCTTGATACCCGTAACAAACTCTCCTGAATTTTTTTAAACAAACTTCAAACCCCAATTTACGTTATAATAAGGAAGTCTTTGAAGAACACCGAGAACCAAAAAAAAAAGCTGAGTAAAAGGAAAAAACCCCTATGCGAAATATATTGTTATGAAATTTAATTAAGTCGTGGACGGCACCTTATTACATATTAATAACATCTCCTGTTGCAAGTTTCTGAACAAACATTTTCTAGAAAATGCAAATCAACCTCTTTGTATCCGCGGTTCTTATTCATATGCTAATTTTGATGATTAATTTTTTATTGCACGTAATTTGTTTGCCCTAAAATACTTTGTTTACGTATACATTTTCCAAGCTATTCCCTGGCTTCTGAAAAACTCTAATTATTTTACAAGGTTCCCTATTGAAGGGTTTACTTTTAAGTATCACTTAAAGTTCTGGGAATAAACGTGAAAAATCATTACTATCGTTTAGATTTTACATATGCATTATTTAAATTATTTGAGCATACAAATTTCCTTAGGTAATTACTCATTGTAATATATGATTGGAAGCAAAAGTGGTTTCTGTTCCCGTAAAAAGGTTTTGAGCAATTGAAAATGTAATGTTTATGATATAATGATAAACATTCATCTTACAAATTCATTAAGGATAATGTATAATGCAGTAATATATTTGGTTATTTTAAAATAAAAAATCTGTTTTTCAATAATGAATTAATTAAAGTCGAAATTAATTTTAGGAAAATATTATAAAGTGTCGCAATACATTAAAAATGTAGAATGGTAAAATTCTTAAAGTAATGGTCGTACTATTTCTATAATATACTTATTGCCTTTAACTCTCTTTAAAAAGCTGAACACAATAAATAAGTTATTCGTTTTAAAAATATATTTGAATTAAATATAATACCATGTTTTAAGAAAAAGTTATCTGGTGTCATAGTTAAGATAGCTGAATAACAATTTACTCTTCAGTTTCCTTGATATAAATATGTATCCCAATTTGTTATATTTAACTAATTGTTAATGAAATTCACTAATTATATCATCACCGAATCACAAATTTGAATTGCTTCACGTATATCTGTTTGTATTTTAATGAGTACTTATCATTGTCGTTATATTTAGTTGCATTTGGGATTTTAATACATGCTATAGTATTTTTGATCCAAAAATTTAAATTATAAATTTTTATAAATCTTTACTTTTTCTCAAAAAACAGCATTTAAGTGACACAATTAGTCAATTTTTTTCCTTTATCATTAGTCAGTTGGTTTTAAAGATGCCCTTAGATATTTTCTAAAGGTTTTGCTGAGTAAAAATAAAAAATAACTAAATTTGCATTGAGAGAATGTTTAAAAATTTAAAGAGTGCAATTTTATTAAAATTTATGCGATTGTTATTTTTTTTAACGCACTTTTTCTTAGCTTATTTTGAAAAAAAAATTCAAATTGCTTTTCCAACTCATCTCTAACGGATAATGAATTAAATAATTTTTCAATATTACTGGGACATCCTGTATATATTGTGCTGTTATGTGCTTTGTTTTATTATCAGAAATTAGTGTTTTAATTAGGGTTATTATACTTATTGTTCTATTAGACATATTTTGTGTTATTTGATATATTGTGGACTGCTTTATTTGTGTAGTGTTATTTACTTTCTATATATAACATATCCTGTAATTTGTGGGGCATATATTTTCATTTAAATATAATTTTTTTTTTTTTTTTTTTTTTTGTAATTTACTTCACTCACTTGTACTCTCAATGAGTGTTCTGCATCAAGATGTCAATAAATTGCAATCCCCTTCGAAAATATGGCTACAAATCATGTTTTCTTTGAAAACTTGGTTCTCAAAGACATTTACTAAAACTTTCATATAAATCCTCAAGAAATAGGATGTTAAGACCAACATACAAACTTCATTTAAAAATAAATTGCCTATCCATTTTAGAGACAACCACCCAAGATAAACAAACTGAAACATTCCCTTCCATCAGCTTCCCAAGCATCCGAAAGCCATCCAATAAGCTCACCTCAAGATAAAATAAATTCTCTTAGATAAGTCAGCCTTTCCTAACACATTATCCCCCGCACCCTTTTAATGCCGTTATAACAGTTCAAGTAGAGGCGGATTTTTTTCTCATCACTCCTCCCGCATCCCACTCTCTCCTCTTTCAAACAATCCCTGACTTCTGAAGAAGCCGCCAACAGCTGTTGTTAAGAGATTTTCCGCATCACGGCCTAAATTGCTTCTACGCTTCACTTTTCAATTTTAATCAAGACCGCTGGCTGTCGAAGGCTCGCTTGAAATTCCACAATACCTTGACCATATCATCAAGGAGATAGAACCTTTTAAAGGCTTGTATCATATCTTCGCCATCAATCTTTCGAAGTTTTCTCCGAGAGAAACAATGTCCTTTGTTTTACCGACCTCTCTCCAAATTAGTTCTCGAAGATAAGAGACGAAATATTGAAAATTCATTGTGCCGCCTTCCATTAGAGTTAATCACCCTTGAGCGGGTTATACGCGAAGCAAACGAGAGACGACAGCAGATAAGTCTGTGACGCAGGCTTGTTTTCTAGGGTTAAATATGAGTAATTGCAATCGATGAATGTAAGGGAGGACATCGTTTGAATAAATGAAGGTTCGAATCTGAGAGTAAAAAGGATTTATAGGAAATTAAATTAAAACGTATTTATTATTAGCTATGCGGAAAAGTGTTGCCTAGTATTAGGAATAATGATACTACTACATTTGTAGCGACTCGATCATTTTTTTTAGTTTTAACACATTGATGATGCTTGAAATTTTATAGTCGTTATGCTGTTGTCAGGAACAATGGAAAACACCAAAACATGGTGGTCCACAGGGGTAGAGTCCAAGTAATCCGTCATCAAAATACTAAAGTCAAACGGGCTTATTCTTAAGTTTTACCTATCTTTTTATCCAGATATTGTTAAATAAACGTAAAACTTCTTTCCAACAAATCCTGGATTTAAAGATTTACACGAGTTCCATTTAAAGTCTAAAAGGTTTATAACTCATTCCACATTTGGGGAATTTTATCATTTTTTTATGACCTAATAATTATTATATAGTAGAAAAGTACACAGTTTATTCTAATTAACAAGCTTTGCTACAGTAAAAACGTGAATCGGTGGTAAGGCAAAAAATCAACGATATATATGCTTCACCGAAACAAATTAATAGAATATGGATTTTTAATTTGTGTTTGAATCTTAAGATTTAGAAATGCCTCTTTCCAGGGGTGGGGGTGGTAACTTTTCTGAGTAATCCTTCAACATTTCCTTTTCAATGGTGAAAAGAGAGTAAAGCATTCCTACTATGGCCGATACGTCTTCCATAGTTCTACCATTTTGAAAGCAGCTTCAGAAGGATAGAAATATCAAAAAGAGGTAACTGGAATCCAGCCACCCGAATCATCAATTAGAAAAAAAGAAGACGAATTTAAGCATAAAAGTTTCTGGATGACGCGCTCACCTATATATCGCCAAATGCTTTAATTAGAAAATAATTTATAAAATTGTCTACCTTAGACAATGGTCTACGAACAGCTTAGGATATTAATTTAATAAAACTTGTACCAAATAAAACTGGTAATATGAGATAAAAGTCTGAGATAAAAGTCTGTAATACAAAATATTCCGCTATAAGATGACATAGTTATTATAAATTTTATAATGTGAGCAATTGTTACATAATTCTTGAATTGACAACTCTAAACCAAGTTTTTTTAAAAAAGTTCCTAATGTAACACATTACACACATATGTGTAACAGTTTCTCTTGAAAGATCTCATGAGAGGCACTTTTATACAAGTTCTGTTTTCAGTAGTTATTTATCTTCTTAATGATTTTCAGATACAGTACAATTCTAGGAAATCTTCCAATACACCCGATATACTAACTTAGTTTAAATGCCATATGTTACCATTAATTTGGATTTAAAACATAAAAAATTAAGTTATTAAAGATAATTAAAACCGAAAATAAACATGTAACTTTAAGAGAAAAAAAAACTTCACTGTTTTATTTGTATGCATCAAAACTAATAGAGAAAATTATTTAACCCAGTACCTTAAATAACTTAAGAAACATGAAAAATTAAAAGATGATTATTTAAAAATTGCACTCTCAGAGTTATGCCAGTAGTGCTCGCAATAAGCGATTTCTAATTTGTAGTTTTAGGGAAATATAAGATACGACGTAAATGTTGGCTTTGTTTTGAGGTTAACATAACAAACCTTAACAAATCTATTCGAGGAAACAATTGTTCTGCTTTGTCGACTTAAACAATTTATCAGTGTTTAGAATTGCATGGACTTACTTCGTAATCAATGCAGAATTTATTTTTCTTTCTATACTTACATTGAGGATTACACCTTGGAAGATTCCCGATGCAGTTATTAATGATTCGTAAAGAGAGATTTTCTAAACTTTCTAATTTGAATTCTCTGACATGAGACCTCAGGCTACGTTTGTGCGGCGTATGAGTAAGAGCGGAAATAATCTTCTTGAATTCCGGAATTTAATTAAATAAGCTTCAAATGTATACATCTCCGAAATAAAATAAATAATTCCTGTTGTTTAAGCTATCTTTATCTTGCTAATGAATCAACTTCACTGAAAAGTATTTGAATTAATTTCAAAGCTAGCTCGGGTATATAGTTTAATGAAAGTGTGCTGTTAGAATAGAATTAACACCATGCGTTTAAATTCATTTTTTCAATCTTCAATTTTTGAATGAAAGGGGGAAAATATTAACTATTTTTTAAAAGCGAATATGTACAGGGTGCCCGTAAAAATAGAGTTTTACTGTTTAGAGCTATATAGTCTCTAGTAGTGAACATAATAAAATTTTGTATACCTATCACAGATATCATGATAAATTATACAAATAAAAAATATATAATTGATTTTAACTTCTTTTTTAGGAAATAGGATAATTTTTTGAAAATATTGCTTTGAAGATCCGTCGTTAAGAGAAAGCATGGTATAATTATCTGGTGTACGATTAAAAATAAACTACTCAAAAAAATAAACTAACCAAAACAATATCTGTTTTTTAAATAATGTACTTTCAGTGAATATACGTAATCTGCAAGTTAAAAACAGAGAGATACAATTTATTGTGTATAATAAATGCAAGAAATTATAGAAACTTTTCCCTTGAAGATAGATATTTTTAAACGGAAAACTTAATAAAATCGATAGTGTTGATAGCACACTGAACTTAAGTGTTTGCTAAAATGGAAAAAATAAAACTCGAAATTTTACTTTAGTAACTAATGCATTGAGTAATTTATGGTTGCAACACACACATAAAAAAAAAGTTTAGTGATATTTAACCCATTAACGACCAAATTAACAAATTTTGAAAATTTTCTTTGAAATTGATATATATGGGTAGAAATGCATAAATTAAGAGTATTTCAAAAGCATTTTGAAAAATTGTAACAGTAACCGTATGTTTTAAGTCGTCCTCATTTGAGGACGCTGGGCGTTTGTATGCATAAAAATGTAATTTTCTAAAAAGTTTAATTTTTTTTACCTAAAACTATGTAGTTTTAATATATAAACAGACTAAAAAGCAGTATAAAGTTAAGAAGCAAAATTTATTTTTACACTTGTAAGGAAACTTATTTTTTTCACATTACCAAGGTTGATTTTTTTGTATGAAAAAGTGGAAAGCATTCTACGCATAATATTACATTATATTTCATACAGTATGTTCTTATCTTTGAAGAACAGGTATCATATTGGCAACGCCTTTGTTTCTCCCTTTGGCCAATGATATGTTGTATTTGGTCGAATTTTATATGAGGAAGTACAAATTGGATCTAGATGTTATACGTCTCTGTACTTATCTTCCTAAGGCTGCTTTTGAATCGGCCCTTTTTTTTTTTTAATACTACAATATACCTTCTAAAATCTTTGATTAACATCAACTTAGAATCATGTATCTTTTTATAAATGACATAGCCATTTACAACAGCCTTATCTAATTGGTTTAGATTTTATAAACTGCTTCAGTGAATGATGTTCATAATGCCTGATGATCATTTCATCAACAGACAAATTTTCATGAAAGATTCCCCATTTCTGGCAATTTTTGGGAAGCATTTCTAGCAAAGGACGTATTTTAAATGATTTATCCTTTTTGTTTTTGTGATGTAATTTATTACCTTGAAAATTTAATTATAGCTTGAACTATAAGTAGAAATTTCTAGTCATAGAATTCTTCACTATTATTACACCTAAATCATCTGCTTCTGCCCAGTAGTCCCGTTTACTAGGTAAATTACTATATAACCCGATAGTATCAAAGAACCTATAAAGCCTATTTCAAAAATCCTATTTCATCCATATTCACATTATAATTCATTTTTCACTTTGTGTTTGTCACATCAGTTTGTTTTATCTATAATTATATCATAAATACTTTCGGAGAAAAATTATTCAAACAGATCAACTGGTTTCATATTACTAGTTTCCAATGTAAATTTACCAGAATTTCTCTTAGAAGAATTTGTATAAGTCCCTAATGTATAAGAAGGGGTTTCTTTCGTTCATACAGCTTTTTATGTTTTCCTTTTACGTTTACGGGAATTATTAACTATATAATTTCGGATAAAAAAAAAACGATATCATCATCTGGTATTGTAATCTCTAATGTATTTTCAACATCTGATACAACTGGAATGTCCAAATTATCATCATCGAATTGTTATTCATCTGTTAGTTCATCGACATCCGGTGGCATTGCTATAATATCTTCTTCAATTTCTTCAGAAAAAAAGATAAGCATTTGCCTCTTCTAAGCTTTTAAATATTTTCCTTCTATTCATCTATCAGTGTTCATTTATAGTTTGACTACAAAGAATTTAAGACGCGCTTGAAAACAAATCTAAATGGTGAATAAAAAGTTTACACAAACGCAAAGCGTCCTCAAATGATGACGGGTATGATTTCCTGCTTATTACGGATATATTAATAACAATAAATAATGAAAACCATATTAACAGTGTAATATGGACTATCTAAATTATATACATACCAAACTGAAATAATTTACCATTTATATCCAGTGCGATACTGAAGTATGAAGTTAACACAACGCCATTACCAAAAAAGCTGAAAAATAGAGTGTATTTTCCTCGCCCATTTTTACGTCATTTTAACAAAATCATATATTACACGTTGTATAGTGCTCCAATCTATCAGACCAGTTTGTAAAAAAATAATACTTTTTAATTTAATAATAGAAATAGCAGTTTTTTACAGCGTCCTAAAAGGGGACACTGGGCGCTAATGGGTTAAAATCGGGAAACTTGCCTAAACTTTCAGTGTATTCTATTAAGTAATGAATGACTGTTTGAATAAAAATTTGAGTAACACGTTTTAGTGATTTTTTAAAAAAATTATTTAAAAAAACGCATTATAAATACAATATATGTAAACAACATTCAAATTACGCATCTTTACTTATTTTTTAACTTTCAATTGTGATGCACTTTTTCAAAATATATATGGGCTATAATACGACTGTTAAATTTTACCATTTATTAATTAATAGTTGATTGGTGTATGTTTCTTGATATTAGGAATTTATCCTACTTCATTTGAATAGGTTTGTAAGCATACAATAATTTCTTTAGAATACTTTATTTTCAACATTATATCCAACTCTATGCTATTTGTCTTACTTTTTACTTTTAAGAAGTGAAAACAGACGTTCCATTTTCTGTTTACCTACGTGAGGTATTTACAATACAATAAAAAAAAATTCCGGTTCCACAAATAATTTATTCTCGGAATATGCCGACTTTGAATTCCACTGTTTACTTTTCTCATGAAATTGAACAGCGAGTTCATACTTTTCGATATTGAAAACATGTATATTTTCCCCATACGTATAAATATTATAGGATAACTCTAGAAGTATGTTTGTCTTCAACTAAAAATAACATTTCGAATGTAAAAAATGTTGCGTAAATAATCATGCCGCAACAAACTTGAAAAGATGGAAAAAATTTTCATGAAAAACATGTTTTTTACTATTCGTTGAGTATAATTATTAAAACGTAAATTAATCAATTTGGAATATTTGATATTTTCCATTTTTTTTCTTAACTCGAAACTATAATATGATCTCTAGAATTCTAATAACTTCTTAGATGATAAAGCAATTATATATTAAGTTTACATTTATAATGAGCAAAAATATTTGTTTAAATTACAACATATTTTTATAATGATATTAAAATAGATTAAAAATTTCTAAAATCACCTCTTCAAATTTTCCGTTTCAAAATAAACAGGCAATTTACATTCAGTTAGTTTTATTCAATTATTTTTGAAGTGAAGTAGAAAACTACATTTTCTAATTTATAAAGTTACACAAATTTCATTTTTACAATAAAAATCTATCTTCCAACTCATTCGTCATATCTACTGAATAGTATTTCAAATAACAAAATTTTAAAATGACCATCAATTTTTTAAGAAAATATAGTTCAGTAATTTAATTACCGAAAATATAGACATTATTATATTTCTTCATTTTAAACAATAATACATTACACCAGTATTCCCTATTTTAATTTCATTCTCAAAAGTTATTAGCAAGTTTATTTATTAACGCATGAAATGTTTAGTTTCAATACAAGTAATAACAAAATTCTTGCAAGTTCTGGTACTAACCATTGATTTTTAAGCCGTATAAAAAATATCGAAAACAGGGCGTGAATTATTGTCCCATAAACGATTTTCGTTAGAAGGAATAAAAAAAGATAATGGATGTTTAGAAAGTTTTAGGGAAGAGTTTGAGGTCATACTTCGGTAACTGTTATAGCACCATTACGGTTCTCCTCTAGGCTGTTGAAAACATTTAACCTATATTTTGACTTTGTTACAAATTTTAGGTTTAATTCCCCCCCCCCCCCCATATTTTTAAAAAATGGTTAAATTTTAATTAATAACAAAGGAATTTCGAAAATAGGATGATACTTATTATTTCTTCTTAATCTATTTACTTGCTTGGAACTTTTATTTTGTTGAATAACTTTCATAATAAAGCCCGGGAAAAGTTTTCTAAAATAATAAACGGGTATGAAAGGTATGGTAAAGAAACATTTAAAATTTTAATACAAAATCACATTGGGAAATTGGTTTAATATTCTTTAATATTTAGAATTTTTTTACGGAATTTATTTTTGGTTTAACCAAATAACAACGGAAAACATAGGAAAAGTAGATTGAAAGCCATCTAGACTAGAAAATTTTCATTAACTAGATACCACTAGAAATTCCTGATACATAAAATTGTATTCACAATATCCATAAAAATAGTTTTTATTTACCATATATTAGCATTGGTTGGTGCGAGTTTTCCGGTTAGAATGTTTTATAACGCTATCTTTAATATACTGTATGCAATTATGTGATTAGGGAATTGTGTATTTACTAGAAAGTTTATTAAATGAGGATATCACAGACCACAACAATTTTGTTGTTGTTTTTGTTTTCCTGTCCTTTGTGTATTAATTTTTACTGTAAATCATGAGACAATTCAATGACTACAACTTATAAATACAGAATGGAAAATAACATTTCACCCATTTTTAATTATTTAAATTTAGAATCCGGTTTGGTTTATTAAAACTGTTTCTACCTCTATTTTATTTTGTTGGCATTCAATATATCAATCTAATTAACTTACCTTCGAAACATTCCCTTTAATAAAGTTTGTGTTAAGTAATAAAAGATCGTATATTTTAGAACACATGTTTACATTTTTATTTTAATAGCTGAAGTTTTCAGAAACATTTTATTTTAGTATTACATTAACCACTGCCTTAAAGTAAATGTACCCTGCGAAGTATCTCATTCCGACAATAGTCATTGTGCAAGCAATTACAAAACTCCTTCAGAATTGGACAAATTAACGAACACTTCGCAACGAAATTACACTCCAGGAAGGAAACGAATTCTCAAGAGTGCTCGTCGACTGAATACTTGAAAGGCGCCGCTCGCCTGGACGTGGAATCTCTCAAAGGCCCTAAACTATAACAGTGCGGCGTGATACTACTCTAGTACAAGGGAATCGAAACGCTAATTAAGGGCCGACCCAGATAGAAGGACTCTCTTGAAGAGTCCGAAAACAAGGGGTTGCCAGCAAGACTCTTTTCCGCCTCGAAATCGAAGTGAAGAGACTTTTCTGGATCGGCAGCTGAAGTGATTAATGTGAAATCGATGGGTTCTTGTAAGGAGAGGATAAGGAGATGAAGAGTGAGAGGGAAGAAGAGGGATCGGATTTTATTTGTGCCTTTTTTTTCTGGTAATAGTTGATCATAGTCCAGTACTGGTTTTGCTGGCTGAGAACGTGGGATAATGAGAGAGGGAGTTGTCCAAGATAGGGCATAGTGATGCCTTAATGAGGTTGTGATTTATTGTTTAGTTTGCTTTTCTAGGATGTGAAGATGTTGACGTATTAGTTATTTTAGGTTGGATAGTTGTGTTGATCTTCATGGCTTCAAACAAAGTATATAGGATGGAAACAGTGTACTGAAATATAGTAGCAATATTGGAACTATGGTGAGTAGTCTGAAATTTAAAGGAAAATAAAGCATTTAGGGGGTATGCTATACAGTTGGGAGTTTCGAATGTTTGGCGTTTGAACGTTAAATTTGGGCGTTTGGATGTCATCTTTAAAAACTCTTATCCCCCCCCAAAAAAAAAACATCTCTAAAAAAGTCCTTCATGCCCGTGATCTCCAAGTCCGGCAATGATCGTGAAAAGTATTGAGATCTAATGTAGAATCAAGTTTAACTTTATTGTAAATTACGGGCAATGAAAATGAGTAATTAGTAAGATTTTCTTCTCAAAGTCTAACATTCCCCTTCATAGGCCTCAGTTTCCAGTTACGAAAATATTCGTGACACTTAGCCATTACGTATTATGGATCACTTGTTGTCTGTGTTGGTGCTGAGGCGCATAATAGCCAAGTCACACAAACATTTTTGTAGCTAATATTAAGGCCTATGATGGGGAATTTTGACTTTGGGAAGAAAATCTTACTAATTACTAATTTTCATAGCCAGTAATTGACAACAACATCAAACTTGGCTCTATTTTAAATCTCATTACTTTTCACGGTCATAGGTAGTGCATGAAAAACTTTTCGTTTCTTAACAGAGATGTTTTTGTTGGGATTTCACTTTTTTCACTGTACTAATTTTAAATTTATTACTTATTTTGTATATCTATAGCTAGTCTAATATTTTTTAGTTTCCATAATTTTAAAACTTGCAAGAAATCTTCCTGGTTTGAATGGGTTGAGTACACATTTTGTTTAGGAGATAATCGCGATTTTGAGATTTTTTCCTTGGCATACATGTTAAAACTTACAAGCATACGATATTTCATAGTTTTGACTCTCCTAGAAGTTTATCCTGCATATTAATGATCAGTGAGTGAGTTGGTCTCAAAATATGCCGTTTTCGAATTTGATTATCTCGTCAACCAATGTAATTAGAGACTTTAAACTTGAGGGTCTTACTAAAGTGGCTAACAGCTACCCATAAAAAAAAAATCAGATCTCGGGTATACTGTATCGGCAGGACACTAGAGGGTCAAAATACTGCTGAGTTGCTCCCAGTAAAGGGTGTCTGGCGCTGAATATGGCGAGTGCATTCTTGGGCACCTAAATAAGGGATTCCTGCAGGATAAACCATACAGTAAGATATTTTGAAACCGATTTACACACTTTTTCAATTTTGGAAAATGCCTGACCTCTTAAAAGTGTCTTTTTAGAACAATGGTTGGTTGTTTTCAGATTATCTGACGCCGTCAGCAACACGAGGGCTATAATGCGCCGAATCATTCGTCATTAGACAAGCCAACATACATTTACAAACACCCATGCCTAACACGGGACTCGAACCCGCAACCTCGCGGACTAGAGGCTAGCACGCTAACCACTATACCGTTTGGTCGGCCTTTTTAGAACACTGAACATGGAATTAAAAAAATCCGTGTAAGACAAATTTTAAATACGCTGTTGTGACGCCACTATGTAAATTTTATACTGTAATATTACCTTTTAAGTTTTTCTTTTTCAATCTTGTAGCAACACCTACAAAGTTTCAATTTCTATTACTATTTAGAATTCTAAATAAGAGCTCCGATATCTAGTGGTTAGAGTATCGAGCTCATAATCGGAGCATTGTGGGTTCGATCCTCGACGACCGCCAAATATCGGTAAGTACCTAATGCGGGCTGGTGCACATTACTTCTGTCGTGGCCTCAATTTTCTCGTTGGTGTGGTGGAATCGGGGACATGGGTTTACACTAGAAGATTTTGATCTCGTATTTTCTAGATGCTCCATATTACGAGACGTACATGACTGTGTCAGTCACTTTATAAGTGGCAGAAATAAACAGTTGGAAGTTCCAAACCTAACCAAATTTTAAATACGCTTGTGGATAAATAAAGCTGCGTTAGCTTAGAAGATTAATTGATGGCGTTAAATACTTATTGCTTTTAAAATTAGCACTCACTCGATGATTTAAATATACAACGAACCGTCGTCTTACAAATTTGGTGATCCGGTATCCAGTACTTACATGCAAGACGGATAAAAAAGGAAATGAAATCAAAACTGACGTACCCAAACTCCACAAAGTGAGCTTCAAAATACATCCTTTTTGGATAGACTGATCTGAAATATGGTTTTATAAAGTCAAGACACAGTTTAAATCAATGGAATTGCGTCGGATGAAACATTTTAATTATTTGGTATCACAGTTAGAAGCAAAATTTGTTGAAAATCTATGGGATATTGTGAAGGGTTCGAAAACGAGTCTCTTGGATTTGTGTAAAGGAAGTGAAAGCACTAAAATTTAACGTTTAATTTTAGGAATTGAATTGGGAAATATGAAACCAAGTCAATTATTAGAAAAATTTAAATCTTTTGTGTCGTGATCTTTAGTGTGATTTGGTAAAAGGCGTTGGACCGTAAGATGTTAGAGTACTAAATTTACAACATCAGATAAACCAAAGTTAAAATACTTCATAATTTTAAATTTCAAACCAAAATAACCAGGCCGGCATAATCAATCTACTAGTTTATTCAATATACACTATAAACGCACAGCTTAAATTCCTCAAATGACAGTAACACAAGTTTACTGTCATGCAACCAAGTATTAAAATTAAAATGAAATAAAAGGTAAAAATTCTCCAAATAGGTAAATATTCAATAAATACTAAAATATGCAATTAAATTCAGGCATTGTTATAGTTACTTAAATCGAAGCAGGCCGAGGATAGAGGAAGAAAGGTAATCAACTCACATGGAATTTCAGGGGTAAGCGATCGGCAGTGGGTCATCCTCTCTCTCTCTCTCTTAAGAACCCTTCTCCAAAAAACCACCGTCTTCACTCCTAACACACAGGAAAAACGTCTCCCCGTTTCCCTCGATCTCAACTTTTTCCAGACCTTTCTGACCTCCGTCACATCTTTTAATTGGTTGACTAACACAGCTTTACTTGGGGGGATGTGTAATAGTTGCTGTTGTTTAACCCCCCATGCAAATCGTAGGAAATGTCAGATTACATCATGACATTTTGAAGTGTTAATTAAAACACCACACTATGGTTGGAATAATTGTCCGATTCTGTGAGAAATATTATTCTTGTGAGTAATGAACCATTACCCAATTTGGTTATCATGGCTACAAGATTGCAAACATGAATCCACAGAATGATATTTGAACTTTATCTGCGTGTTCCGATTCAGAACTTTTGTCAAAAATTCAGTCCCTTGAACAGCAAATAACTCAATTAAATATTGAGCACATTTCATGACCCCGATCTCAATATATTCAATTTCAGAGAACGATCTCAAAGCAGTTCAAGAAAAGGATTCAAACCTCATGAAAAGTACTGTTTTTATCACTTTTGTTTCGGATCAAAGTGTCATCATGAAAAGTTTACTCAGCCTTGCAGTTGGACTAATAACAATTTGCAAAGTTCGGGAAACGCCACCATGGAGTAGAAAATTCCAGAGATTGTCGCAAATTTCGCTTATTTATTAAGAGATACAATCTCGAAAGTGCGTTTCTTGGTTTACAGTGGTGCAGATGTTAGTATCGTTTCTGTGACAATTATAATTGTGTCAATTATAACAATTATAATTGTGTCTCATTATAAACAATCCAGTGATTATAAATTGTATGTTGAAAATGGTACAGAAATAGAAAAACTTAGTATAAAATGTTAACTCTTGATCTGGGACTTAAGGGTGAATTCTGGCCATTTCTTGTTACGAAGATGAATAAAGGTACTCTAGGTGCTGATTTTCTTAATAAATTCAATTTATTAATTGATTTGCATAAAATGAAGTTGTTGAATTGAGTTACCCACATGTGTGTAACTAGTGAGGTTGATTCCATTAATGAGGACAATGATGTCAGAGCTTTGAACAAAGATACAAAATTTTACAAATTATTTGAACAGTATCCTGACATTTCAAAACCAAATTTATGTATCTCTAATACAAAACATCATTTTAAATATATCATTACTGATGGTCAACCTGTTCATTCTAAAGCTAGACTCAAAACGATTCGAAACAGTAAACCATAATTTGTATTTTGCTGGATAATGACATAATAAGACCTTCAAGTAGTCAGTGATCAAGTCCTCTTCATCTGGTAACAAAGAAAGATGGTTCACTACATCCGAGTGTAGATTACAGGCACCTTATGCCAGGAATGTACCTCATAGTTCCCTCATCCCCAGAAATGAATATTTTCAGCATCTTTTAAAAGTTACTACTACATATTCCAAAATTAATTTATTAAAAGCCTTTTTTCAAATCCCTATCGCTGAGGAGAACAAATGCAAAACTGCTATTATAAATCAGTTTGGGTGTACGAATTTAATATCATGAGTTTCGGTTTAAAAAATGCCGCAGCACTATTTCAAATATTCACAAATGACGAATTATCAGGATAAGATTTTGCTTTTCCCTACTCGATTGATATTATTGTATTCTATTACTGAATAACATGAAACGTACCACAAATTAGTTTAGTAGTCATGGGAGTAATTTTGTGACTCTACTATGTTAACTTAATACGTTAATTTAATATTTTAAGTTTTTCTTTTCCAATCTTGTGGTATAACCAAAAAGTTTCAGTCTTTGAGTTACGATTTGGAATTCGAAATATGTTTGCGGAGAAATAAAGTTGAGTTAGTTTAAAAGATTAATTGATGGCGTTAAATAGTTATTGCTTTGAAAAATTAACACTCGCATGATGATTTTAATATACAACGAACCATCGCTCTACAATCCTATGCTCAGTTCAAAATTTACAATTTTTTAAATTTTCCACACAAAACTTACAATTTAAATCATGCATATATAACCAGCAAATATCCATTAGATATGAGTAGTAAATATTTTGATTCTTGTTTTTGAATTTCGTCAAGAAAGAGAAAAACTGTAACAGTATAATATATAATGCTGGCAGAAACAGTGTCAACATATATCCACCTGTGACAACTGTGATGGTAAGGTTACACCACCACAATTTTTATATGTATTGGGGGGTTGAGAAAAGACCTACCCTAGATGTAATATTGACGCGTAGTTAAAATCGCCATTTTTCCATAAACCTTTTCCACCAACTAATATCATATTAAACAAAACCGTAACTACTAAATTCATAATTTTACTATTGTAATCTGTTTACCAGAAAAACTAGGGGTGTGGAACAATGTACATTTATCATTTACACTATAATACTGGTTACTACATTAAAATTTGACGACAAATAGTGTTATTACTATTTTTGTATTTTCATTCATTTGAAAAAAATTGCCAATTTGGAGATACTTTTTAGATAATTCATACGTGAGCAAAAACAAGAAAAAACCACGTGAAAATGGCAAATTTGGTTTGTTGGAGTTTAACGGAGCAAGGAAAACACGTGGACCATACTGCGTCAAACAATTGTCAATCGCTCTTAAAACCAAACAGAACTGGAAAATCAAACAGATATAAAGAAACCAAATACTGGAAAAAACACAACTCATATGATTCAAAAACAATATAAAATGTAAAGCACAAACACATTATAATCAACAAAAAAGCAGTGCATAAGGTTGGGATTTCGCAAAAAAGGACAGAAAAGAAAATGCTAGGCGCAGCTAGGCCGTTTGCCCGGCCCTACTCACAAAATGTGAGTCCCTAAGGGTGGCAAGTTTGGAGACATACTTTTCGATAATTCTTACATTATCCGTTTTTGTAAGTGAAGAAGAGGAGAAAAACGGTTGTTGCTGAGCTATGTTTAAGGCAAGCGAACTGTGTTAAAGTCATTGTTTTTCAACTTTATATTATATTTACGGAAGTTTTGGAGGTGAGAATGTTTGGAACATCATAAGAAGCATTTCCATAGATATTTTGATGAAATTCGTTTGAGTCGATTTTTAGCAATTGTTGCAAAACATGATTTTTTCATGTTTTTTCACGTTTTGCGCAAATGCAATGTTGACGAAAATCTTAATGACAAGTCCCATGGCTACCACTAACCCGTACATCAAATTTGAGCATCGTAGTTCAATTCATTCAGAAGTTATGCTGACCACGTACACACAGACAGACGGACAGTTCTAGAACGAGGAGAAATGCAAAAAAAAAAATCAACGCCAAAAAATAAATTCGAAAATGTTTGTGTAATGTAAAGTAAAAATAGCCGAAATGTCATATGCGCCATCCAGAGAGTATCCCAAACTTGTAATCAAGTGTGAGATAGCAAAACATGTTACAATTCAAAAGTTTTTTCCTCTTCCATTACTAGCGTAAAAGAAGGAAGCTTTTGAGAGCTGAGGCGTTTTCAGTTTTGGAAAACTGTCGATTCGTTCAGGAGTCAACAACAAAACAGCGTTTCTTGTCGGGGAAAAAAAAAATTGCGATTGTGAGGTATTTTAAAATTGTTTAACTAGAGAAATTTTTCATTCTATATTTAGGGTCCTACAAAGGAAATTTGAGAATTCAGGCATTTTCAGATTCGAAAATTTGTCTAAATCGTAGATACTGAGACTTCCTACTGTATAGTATCATTAACCCCCTCTGCTAGTTTTCGGAAGCACCGTCTTTATAATAATGTTAGGGTTATGAAGGCTAAATTACTTTACTCAGACGATGAGTTCTCGGTTATTATTTAAGAAAAGATGGATTCTTTTGTTGAACGAACCCAGGTAGCTTTAGTATTAGGATGGATTTTTTTAAACAGTACAAAATGAGAATTTATAATTTAAAATAAGATAATTTGTATATCTAACGACAAAATCTGTAACATAGATATACCTAGAGTAAGTTTCACTGCATTTGGATCTGTAGTTTTATAGTAATATACTTCATGTGAATTGTTTTATATAGCAGCTGTAAGAAAATATCATTTGGGTGACCCACTCAATGAACGCGGCAGTGTTCCACCGCCAAGTCCGATGTCAGAGCGGCGCAATGTATATGTTGATCAAGCTTTTTGTAATGTTTATGTTTGAATGTATATGTTTGATCAAGCCAGTTTTTGAACCCTCACAACTCAGCTTCTATTATAGCTAGAAACCTGATTTGTGCTGCCCAGGATTAGTAGACGAAAAATACCAACATAATTGTTAACATGGAACAAGAGAACATGGCCATGGAAATTACCAGAAAAAGTTATGGAATATAATGTTTGCCACCAAACGGCCGCATATTACTACTTTAGGTTACTTGTGGTAGAGTTTGTAGCACTTATAGGCTCGAGTTTTTATAAAATTAATCTCAAATCAGAGCAATGGGTACAAAATAGCTAAATCATATGAAATGAGATTATTCCGAAGTAACATTATCATGAAAAGTTATGATTGCCTATGGGGATTCCTTCAAGTAATCCTAATTTTGTTCATTGTGTACAAGTAACCTAAAGAAATTATATGCGGCCGCTTGGCGGCAGAGATTAGATTTCATAACTTTTTTTAGCTGACCATTTTAGCTGATTTTTTTTATAACTTCCAATTGTTTTTTTGGTTTGATTTACTGTTTAAAGCCAAATTATCATAGATTTTTTTTTCGGTTAGTATGGAAGTTATGCATAGTATAAATAAAATGTATGAAAGAAATATATGCAAATTCTTAAAACGTCTATTTTGTTGGGAAAAAGTACAATGCTTTTAATTCTTTTAAAAACTCTGTAAATTTAACAAAACTAACAGTAAATGGTTATATGGAAGTTTATTTATAAATTATCTAACAAAAAATTTGGATGGCGTTGACCAAATGGTATGGTAAAATGTAAGTAAACGCTTATTACGAGTTATCAACGACTTGTACGTTTTTTTTTTTTTTTTTTTTTTTTTTTTAAGCCTTAGTTGACATGAGAATAATAAGAATAAAAAATAGAAAACGCTTACCTTATTAATATTTTTTGAAAATGAGGCCGCGGTTTTTCGACATGTCTGGCTTGAATTTCTCACTATTTTCCCTTTCAATACCAACTTGCAGCGAAATGGATTTCAACTTGTGAATAATTTCTTAATTATTGATGAGCAGTTCAAAAGTGTACTAAAAATATCGTTTACGAGTTAAAAGCTTATTCTAGGGCCATTTCAGACTTTGGACAATGGGCGTCCTTCAATTCACCGAAAATTCGGTGACTGGTATAAAATGGCCAAATAAAAAATATTTTAACTGAAAAATGTTACAAACCATACTAATTTTTTTTAAATATATAACTATGCTAAAATATAATTTTTTAAGATCTAAATAGCCTTGATCAAGAAAAGTAGCCCAAAAATAAGTTTTCCATACTGCGACATGTCATCCAAATGATATTTCACAACTTCTGTTAATAAATAAAAAAAAAATTTAAAAAAAAATATTGTTTATTTAACCAATTTTACGAAAGACATGACATTTTAGGTAATTATGAAAATATGTATTCTCAAACTATGATTTTAGCATATTTATAGCCCTGGCGACAGCCTCTATCTAGTTGAATTCCACCCATTAGCCAATATCAAAAACAGAGATTCTGGAAGATTAGCAAATTCTGACAGGAATTCAAGCATCATTCCAAAATCTCATTAAATAAGCACGTTAAAAACTTGTAATTCATTCCTTCCTATAAATAAATTATTTCAATTTTAAATATGTGCAACAACATTTCGAAACTCCCAGTATATTTTATTCAGCATTGGGTGAGATTGGTAATTATCGCTAACTATGAACAGTTTACAATGTTCTACACCGGAATTGGCAAATGTCGAGCGATATTGGCTAGCGTTGTTGTGCTATTGGCGTAGTATTTCAATTTTACTTTTTGTAAATTAATATAGCGAGTTTTAATTTCTAAACAAAAAATCAATCATTTTTATGTAAAAATACCAAAATGAATACAATGTAATGAACTAATATCATAATCCTCTTAATCTCAGACTTTTCTTGTACTTAGAGTTTGATATAAACCCAATAATCAATCTAGAAAATTTTCAAAAATCGAATCGCGATCTTATGTAAGTCTTTGAATCATGAACTGGCTTTCCCAATAAATTAAATTTTACTATGCAAATTTTAATTAAAACTAATTTCAACAATGCTAGAAGCAAATGTTGTTTTTTAAGATTCAGAATATTCTTTCAAATGCCTGTGAAGCAAAATACTCAAAAATTTCAACTAAACGTATATTCTGATAGCTCACGAAAGTATGTTCCTCCTAACAGCAGACGAGGCATAAATCAAGATAATTTTTTCAAAAATTTCATTGGGAGTAGTATTTGTGGATTTAACCATTTAGCTCAAAATTGACCCAAGGAGTATTAAGAGATTTTAATATATAAATTAGATATTCACAGCGTAAACCACACAAATAATGTTGATAATTGTAGAAGTATGCTTTAATTTGCTTACATCGATTGTACGCAATCGTGCATTAATTCTCTTAAAATACTCTTAAAACAGTAAATGTTTGCTGAGGGAAATTAGTTAAGGACTTTGTTGCAACTGGAATGATTTGTCTGAATTCCAACGTTCTGACTTCTAAATCTTTCCGAAGTCACCATAAAATTCTAAGTTTTCTGTGTTTGGAAGTTTTTATTATAATTTGTGTATGTATGTTTGTGACTGAAATAACAAGGCAACAAAAAATATCGCACCTTTGACGCTCAATTGGCTGTTACGGAAAACATGAAGAATGCAGATTATTTACTTTTTCAAAATGAGAAATTGAAGGAGGTATTTTTGAACTTTAGATATATTGCGACGTATTGTATTATAACTTCCATAAAGGAAAGCGGAGATGGGTAAAATTAAGTTGGTATTCACGAATGTTTTGGTAAATTTTACATCTGGAGGACGATAAAAAACTTGTTTGGTGTGTTGTGATTGGAATGGATCTGATATCTATAAGGTTTTAGATATCATTAAATTGAACGAGAAACTATGGCATTTAAAAGCCTTCAAAGGGATTTCGAAAGTATAAGGATGAGAAAAGGTAATTTTCTTATTGGTGATGGTTTGTTTTATCCCAAAGATAATCTATTGGAAGAATTAATTTTTCAATTGAGTTAGAGAGAAATAAAGTTGAATCTCATGATTCAGTTCTTCGCGTGCATATGAGCATTTGGAAAACTAATGAACGGAAAAGATTAATTTTCAATTGATCCACTGTAGATCGAAACTTTATTTCCCTCAATTCTAGATGGACCGAAACTGTCCTTAGAAGGTACTTATGATAATTACTAGAACAGATGTTCCCAAAGTTGTCGCTAAATGTCGGGGAAAACTTATTTGCCTTAATTTAGGGATTTAGGCAAAGTCTTGAATCCGCAACCATATTCTTGTGTCCGAACAAAGGGATTGTCGAATGGTGGAATAAAACTTTTAAAGATACGAAAAATCACATAAAAAAACTATTTGAAAAAAATGGCAGCATTAATACCCTACACTCATTTTATACGAGCCTATATTGATGATATTACAATATATTTTTATTTCATCAAAATAACATTTAGAACATCATACTAAGTAGGCTAGTGTGTCTGAATTTCATAGTTAATATTAAAAATTGTTTTTGTGCAAGCTTAAATAAAATATATAGGTGATATTATTTCGTATTGCACTCAACCTGATGAGAAGATCAAAGCGGTGACTAATCTTAAGTGACTTCAAGACAAAAAGAAATTTCAATGTGTTCTGGGAAAGATTAATTTTTACCGCGATGCCATATCAAAGTAAATTGCGAATCCATTAACGGAACGAATGAAAAATAATTAAGCCTTGGCTAACAGAGCATGAATTGACTTTCAAAATGCTCAAAAAGGCGCATGCAAAAGCTTCTTAGTTGTTCTGTGGCACATCGGTGTTCTGTAAAACTTTTCACCATTTATTCTAAGGATTCCCAAATTATAATAGGTTCTTGCTTTTCTCAGATATTTGTGGATAAAATTTATCTCATTGCTTTTGAAAGTCAAAAGTACACAAAGAGTGAACAATCTTGTTCCGTAAGAGAAGTCAATGACTTGATATGGAGCTTAAGAAATACATCGAAGGACGTGTTTCAAAATAGTGGTTTGTGTTGAAGTTTTCAGATATTTTGATGAAATAAACTAGTAAACGGCATTTTAATAATATTTTTTTTTTTTTAATAATCAACTGTAGAAAATTGTATGTGATTGGATAAGTAGGGGGGTATAAGTAAGTGGTTTCTCTCTCTTTCGAGAGAGAGAGATTACTTTAGTTCATAAATTTTCAAGAAATCTATAACTGATTATAGACCGTTGTTATAATCTAAGGATGTGCTTTCCACGTACTACTAAAATATATCAGTGAACAATGAAATCTTGTTGTGAAGGAACAATATCTACCAAATTTTGAATACATTTCAATTCTTGATATAGGATATTTTAAATTAAAGTACTCTTATAAATACAAAAGAGGAATTAATAATATGCAAGTACAAAAGAGGAATTAATAATATGCAAGTGCAAAAGAGGAATTAATAATTAAAATAAGAATGCCAGCATGTATAACAAAAAAAGAAAATTATCACAACCTTTAGTCAAAAAACAATTGTTTTTATATGCTGTAATTATATAAATACAGGTTGTCCAGGCTGAAAGTATCCCAAGTTAGGGATTATTACGTAACTACCGATTATAATAAAATATAATGTTTTTCCGTGGATTGAAAACACTCAAAAGATTTTTTGAACAATCATGATTTCGATGTGTATACCTTTTGTAGCACGACAAACGTCTAAACGGTAATTTAGTTCTCTTTAAGTGTTTCGTACCATATCAGGAGTTATTTGATGAATTTTAACCATTATATTTCCAACAATGTTCTATTTATAAACAAAGGATTTAATGAATCCCAAGATAAACGTTTCCAGTGACACTGCGCTCTACGAAGAAAATTTGATCAATGATGCCAATTACTTGCATTCCTAACCACATATTGGCGTTAAGTGTATTCATTCATTGTTAAAAACTTATCTTAAGGGTTTCTAATCCACGAAAAGTAGACTAAAATATTCTAATAGGTATTTCCCTAATAATAAGCCATAACTTTTGGATACTTTTATACCACTTTTTTAGTATATAATAATACTTTTGTTTGTTCATTTGTGTCTATTCAGCATTTAAACTGTTAAACACAATAAGCATAATATTCTAATTAACTTAATGAGATTATTTTATGATGCTGCGTGCAATACTCATCTCCGGTTACTAATCCCGCATAAAACATCCAAGAATAAACCACTCGTATCCTCATTCCCCTGGAATAAAAAGAAATCCACATCTGGAAGAGTCACGTTCCCCTTGAATAATCAGATTACGCTCCATCCACGACTTCATTTATGACGAAGACATTGTTTTTCATTTTCCCAACCCAGAATATTTGTCCCATCTTTTGTTCCGATTCCGCCACGGGAAGTTGGCGTTGCATTCCGTCCTGATAAGGTGTTGGCGATCAGTCCAGAACATGTTGCGACAGGTTTATTTTTTCCCTCCACTGATAGCTGGTGGAATGGGAATTTATGTTTTATTTTGTACAGTCAAACTGGGGAATCGATGAAAGAAGTATACGGATAAGGGAAGTAAATATGTCAAGCTGCCATGCATCGTGCGAAATAAAAGTTGCACCCCCTTTTATAAAGTTTAAAAATGGCTCGTGAAGTTTAAGGGTGATGATATCTTTTGTTTAGGCAAAACCGATAAGGTGGTGCTGTAATGGAGATATGGGGATTTATTTAGGATTAAATGGTGGGGAATGGTTTGGGTGTTAAATTTTAGTTTGAGAAAGGTTTCTTTTACTAAAGTATCTTTCTGAGTTAATCGAGCGAAGTCGTTTTTTAACTTTGTTCGCAAGTTTACTAAATTGATTTTCTAAGTAAGATAAAAAGTATTTATTCAGAGGAGACGCGTCGTTGTTGTGGTTCGGCTTTTCCTAAAGGTTTCAATGGGTGAGAATGTTTTGGCTCGGAATTCATTTGCAATTTAAATTCGTCAAAGAAGTTTTTAATGGATATAGAACATCTAAATAGCCCAGTTTAAATGGATAGTAAAAAAGGATTTTATCTAGTGTTTTATAATGAATCTTAGGAAAATGCTTTAAATACTATTGATTTGAAAAAAATAATAACAAGAAGTTTAAAAACTTAATAAGTTTTATATTTTTTATGAAACTGAAGCTATCTTTTTTAATAAAGAATGTTCAATTGATAGTTAGAAAGTATTTAAACAAGGTATAAATCACTTAAGCTTAAAAATGAGTTTAACTATTAAGCAGTGTAAAATCCATAACTATGGTTGTAATGAGACATTTACACTAATTACGAATATAAATTATTTATTCATTTGCAGGATAATACTAATCACTCTTTCATAAAACAACTTATTGCTTATAAAACAAAATGGGATTAAATGTTGAAGAAAATCCAATTCAATTAAAAAAATGTATATGGAATTACAAAGCACGGATATTGCTGTCTAACGGTATGACTTTGTGACAATTGTTTTGGCTTTATGTCGTATTTAGCTCCAATATTTGTCACATGTGACTAAAAATCTAAACATGGATATCAATTCTAGCTTTTTGTTGATATTTAAAGACATTTAAATAACTCGATAATAAGGAAGATACATTTAAAAAAAAACACTAGAAATCTTTTTGCTGAATTTTATATATCATTGCTATTGCCCTCTATTCAATTCTTTTGTCAGTAGTAGTAATAAAAATCTTTGAAAGTAAACTAAGATCTATATTAGCTCTAAAGCTGAACTTAATCGGTTATTTTGGAGTCGGAGAATTTTTCAGGGTTTCATTAGCCTAATTACGGTATTGACGGAATATAAAACATTTAAATTTAAAAACTCATGCATTTAAATCCCATCACTAAATCTTTTCATAATCTGAGAAAAAGCCTAAAAATTTACGAAAACCAACAGTGGCGCTTACTGTAATATAACAATATAAAATAAAACTTACTTTTTGTCCATAAGTTTATTTAAAGGGTAATCCACATACAATATTTAAAATACCAGAAACACTCTCCACAAATCCTGAAATCAACATTGAATGTTTTTATGGTAATTATTGACATTTCTGGAATTAATTTCGTCAAAATCTCTACCAGTCAGAGAATTTTAACTTGATGTTTGATACGAAGAATTTGCAGCAGCATTTATACGTCTTAAAAACGGATGTGTCAAAATGTCAACCCGGTCAATCGGTATATTATAACTGGTTTACCCATGTCCTTTTTTTTTCCAAAAACAAAATTATAAAAAGTCGCAAATAAAGCCAAAAATTAACTCTAAGCTTAGTATACGTCTTCTCTTACTAAACATACTCTCCTTTAACTAGTACTAAAAAGTACACACGTAATTTGTATTATTTTCTACAATTAAAAAATATAACTTAATTATAAAGAGCACGCAACAAAAGTATCCATGCAACCATCTGTCTTCTAACAGTTTTCTTAACAAATATTATCCCTCTCCAAGTCCCTTCCACGTTCCAAGTATGTCTGTTTCAACAATTCACCAAGTCCCTTAAGGCACCTGAAGAACAAGAGCGAAATTAAATTTACCTCCGACGAAGCGCAAATGATTTCTGCCCACGACCAACTATCTCCCAGTTCATTCCTTAATTAGCTCCTAGAGCAAGACTGACAATACCGAAATTCCTTTTAGTCATTCCCAGAAATGAGGACTTACGACAAGAACTCTGAAGTTTGAGCGTTTGTGTTTGTCTTTTAATTGACATATCGGGATGCTGTACGACAAGCAAGTAATTGGATTACATCTTCTTTTCTGTTTGGAGTTGGTTAATGTTGTCATGTCTTGGATGGGTACATGGCTGCGATGGTAAGGGTGTGGACATTATGTAGATTAAAAAAATGTGTGAGCATGGAATGGGACATTGTATATCAAAGTTTGAAATGATTTTGATAGTTTTTTTTTTTTTTTTTTTTTTTTGTCGTTCAATTGAATTGTTTGTAATTGTATTGCTATATGTAGTAAGTATATTCCTCCTTAAATTCAAGTTTCTGTTTATAAATGAGAAAATTCACTATACTTTTTATATTTTCAATTAAA
Organism: Linyphia triangularis; assembly: GCA_963978545.1. Taxonomy (NCBI): domain Eukaryota; kingdom Metazoa; phylum Arthropoda; class Arachnida; order Araneae; family Linyphiidae; genus Linyphia; species Linyphia triangularis. The sequence goes on from OZ021727.1 coordinate 59,057,355, forward strand.
TTTATCTAAAAGTTATTTATTTGTACCAGTACATTTCGCTTATAAAAACAAGATGTTGAAAATAGTAAACTGATTTGCCTCTTTGTTTAAGGTTTAGTATTCGAGACCCATTTACGACATAAAAAAGCATATTTTTTATGATTTTTTTAAACACTACAATTGAAACGTAGTTTATAAATTATGTATTTATAAAACGCAATAATTCTTATAGGAATCTTAGATGCTGCAAAAATAGCTATAAATAATGTACTTGTAGCCGTGTCTTAAATCATTTATATATAAAAATGGTAATGTTAATCTAAAAGGTTTTACTAAATTATACCACAAAATTAATATGATAAAAATAATATTGATAAACTAATATTAACAATAAAGTAACACAATTATTAATGATTTTTATATTATAAAACTCTTAAAACAATGTCTTCACATTCTCTAATTTAAAACTCCGGCATTAAAACATTAGTAATGTTATTAATTTATCCAATCACCAACCTAATTCCAAAACATTGCTTTTTGAATCATTGGTTTAAGGTAGTAGTCCGGTGTGATGGGTAAAAAAATCGATTTTTTTTTTTTTACATTTTTCGGAAGAACCACATTTACAAAATATGCTCTTAAATTTTCAGATAGAATATTTCCAAAGTTATAGGCAAAACAAGAGAGCGCGCCGTAGAGTGTATGAAAGTGTGTTGACACGCCAGCGGCAGCTGCTCTGACCGTTCCCTCTTTTATTGTCCTTCCAACCTTTATTATTGATACCCAGGTATACATATTAAGCTAACCTTTTCAATTGACAAAGACTAAATATAAGAATTTTGTACCGTATACAAGACATATTTTCGAGTATTTTATCAGTAACCATTTATCGTTCGACGAGTGCACATTAGGGTTGTTCAAAAATATATGGAGAAATTTTTTTTTTACCTAGAGACTAGGACACCCCCTCATTTTTTTACATCTACCCATACAAATGTTCTAGCAAAATTTCAGAATCATACTCCAATTAAAAGATGGCGCTCAATGAACAGTAAAATTTCGCATTTTGTACGTTTTTGGGTATTTGTAGTGGATTTGGTAAAAAGTATAATTGAAAGCAATTTTATTAAAGAAATTTTTTATTTATACCATAATTTAAAAATGTTAAATAAGTTAGTAAAAGTTTATGAAATAATTAAACAGTAGAGGGCTCCACCCCTGCTCACAAACGCTCGTTAATCCTCTGTGCTACTCCATTATCTTTTGAAATTCTGATAAAATTTCTCCTATGAATTAGGCGGTATAAAATCCTGAAAAGCATTCAAAATAAGCTATTATTACTCCTAAATATGAACTGAATTATTAGTGTGGTGTTATGTAGATCAGTAGTGCTGTTTATTTCATCATTTAACCAAGATTTATAGTACCACTTGGCTACATTTTTTGTAAGCCGAAAATGGTCAATCGGAAATTATCTAAATACCAAAGTATCATTTCAAATCATAAAATTCTCACTCAATAAAGAGTGGAATAGCGAGTATAAATAGTGTCTAAGTTTCAGCTCTATTCAAAGTTTCTAAATGTACAGCTATACTTAATGAACATTTTCAAACGACTTTAAATCTCCTACCAAGAACAACATCTAATTGAAATCAATCTGAATGAATAGCTAATAACATCTAAAAAATATGGGTTAGGAGCGGAAATTGTAAACAACATAAATCCTGTAGATGTTGCCATTCAGATTATCGAAACCCACTGTCATTGTAGAAACATGTTCGATAAAGTAATATTGAAAAATTACCATATCAAGATTTCTTTTAGTAAGTAAAAAGTAAATATCAAGAGTTATTTTTGTCATAAATTCTCCAAGACTTTCAACATTTTTAATAGCTCGCACCCTTTTATATTTCTGGAATCTTTTGAATTATTCATATCTGCAATACTTGTTTTCTTTTGCTGTAATTCAGTGTGAATATATGGCCTAACCAACCAATTCATTTGAGAGATACCATATAAGCTTTTACAAAACTTTTCCAACAGCAATTCCAATTTTAGAAACAATTATCTTATACTTCTTAACGTTTTTCCACAAGCTCAGGTCACCATCAGAAGCAAGTGGGGCTTCTATCCATATCTTTACTGTACAAAAAAGCATTGAACTGTACAAATAGCTGGAGCTGCATTTCTTCTCTCTATTAGTTATATGGAAACCCTCTTGCTGGTCTCTGAATAGAAGGATTTAAAAATGTATAGGAGTTTAGCTATCCACTGTGCGTGATGAATTGATGAAACTGCTCTGCAATTGATTTTCTCTTGTATATTGCCCAAAACTATTACTGTCAACTGGATTACTTCTTTATAATCATCTCTAACTATCATAGATTTATCCACAGATGAAAGAAAGGCTACAGTTGAAACTTTAAACTTTTTAACGTCTTTTTTCAGTTCTAAGTCTTGAAAGTTTATTTGTGCAAGTCTTTTTCAAACGGCTTTAAGTCTGTTGAAGGGAGAAACTTCTGTGAAACATGAGGGTCCATAGCACAACTTAAGTAACTTTGCCAATATTAATTCCGAGACATGGTGTCAGCAGGCTAGCCACAATAGTTCAGGTCCGGTTTTTTCTCCAAATTAATGCATGCCTCTTATACACAATCAGTAGTTTTATTCGTAGTATCAAAACTTAGTCCAAATTTAATCCTCAACATGCCATTGTCTAGAATAAAAACAGTTTTTTTAAATATATTTCGTTGTTCTTCCACCACTCAACTTTTAGACACTAAGAAGTTATTCAATACCACTCTCGTAACATATAAAGACAAATGGTCAGTCTTTCTTAATCCAAAAGATTTTGGCAGAAGTTTGCCAATCCAATGAAGGGCTATAGGACAGTCAGATTTTAATTTACCCATTACTTGAATCAGCGTATTCTTTTCTAGCTTTTTTTCTTGATTTTTGACCCCTCTTAAAAGAGGAAACGTTCGAGGAACATGCCCCAAAAATGTGACTACTGGAACAATCAAACGAAATGCTTCACGATCACGATCAGACGGTGTTTTTGATAATATGGATGTTGTCAGATACAGTAGATAACTGTTGCCAAACTATATTGCATCTATTTAAACCCATATTTTTATTTATTTTTAAATGTAGACATGCGTTCTTATCAACTCGAAAATTACTCGAAATTACAAAAAAGTACAAAAATGAGTGGTCATTGAGCGTCACCTTCTTATAGGAGTAGGAAGCTAAAATTTTAGGAGAATAATACTATGGGTAAATGTAAAAAAATTAGGGGGAGTCTTGATCTGTAGCTGAAAAAAAAAGTTTTTTTAACCACCCTAGTGCACATTGCTATAAGATGGAAAACAAACGTTTTAGCCAAGATCGACACGAGAAAAAAGGTGGAAGAAAAAGATCATTTCAAGGGAATCAGTTTACGGTAGAAGCTGATACGAATTTTGTAAGTACAAGTGCAAAAAAACTGAAAGATAACAGTGACATGTTATAGACCTTATAAAACCACTGTACGAGACTTTAGCATCTGATGATTTGTTGAAAAGATGCTTGGGAGGAAATACCCAAAATAATAACGAAAGTTTCAATCATTGTGTATGGAATTTCACTCCGAAGCATATTTTTACTGGGAAAAACGTTTTGGAAATTGCTACTTATACGGCTGCCTGTATCTTTAATGAGGGTTTTCTACCTGTACTTAAAATTATGGAGGTAATGGGCATTACAATAGGTCAAACAGCCAGGGACTACGCAGACATTGTTGACAATGCACGGATTTTAAGGGCGGAGAAAACTGCAGAAGCCAACTGTAAAGAGGCCAGAACCTTACGTAGAGCTCTTAAAGCTGCTGCTAATGACGATTTTGAGGAAACAGAAGGATTGTTGTATGCACCGGGCATAGCTGATTAAATAATGTAAGTATTATTTGTTGGCAAAACTTTAAACGCGTTTTTCTCGAAACCATGTTTTTGAAATTTCGGGGAAGCACTGACTCAAAACTATTCAACCGATTTGGCTCAACATTTAACCAGTTATTCTACATACACATATCTAAATACCTAACCTTTAAAACATTTAATTTTTTAATAATAAATTAATTTTTTTAAACATTTTATCAACAAAAAAAAATTACATTATAAGAACTTTTTTTTCACATGTCCGCTATTTTTTTTATTATGTATATTATTGGTTAGTTCATTAGAATAAGGTCTACCCAATAATAATCTTTTTGATTTTTTCATTTCAGATGACTACGGAAGGCTGTGTGCTTCCCCGAAACAGCTCATCATTCTTTAGAGGACTCCACTTTGACATTACATATCGTAAATAAATAAATGGAAAATTAAATATTTTTTTTTTGTATCATTTAAAGTACTAAAATAAATATGTAAAAGTTACAAAACGATCGTATATTATTTACTTGTTAAAAAAAGGTCACGAAAAAAAGTCGAAATTTCGGCCTTCACACCGGACTACTACCTTAAGTTAATTTCGAATTAAACCACTTTGACAAAATTAAAATACAATAACTTTCAAAACTCTTTCTCATTTAGAAGCAATTTTTTTATTCTGAATAAGCTGTTTATTGAAAATTAAAAACAATTGCACATGAATGTATAAATTTAGCATGGTCTAATGTCCGGTCTTTTGGGCTTAATGTGTTATAGAAGAATGACCCCAAGATTCTTACAACACCCTCTCATTCTCACACAAATGCATGTTAATCATTATCCTTGGTAACTTTTTTGTCACCAAGGCAAGGTAATTGAAATGTATACATAAATTTCCTAAAACTATCGATAATTAGTAGCCAATAAATTCGGAACGAGTGGCAATCTTTGAAAAATGTGTCTGGGTAAAAATTATTTTAACTGAAATGGAATTATTTAAAATCATATGGCATTATAGTCACAAGTTCAAATAATAGTTTGATATAAATTTTGAAACTTTGGTTACTGCTTTGTTTTGATGTTTAAATAAAATTTTCAGTTTTTTGAAAAATTAGTTGCAGAAACAAATATCAAATTGTTTCCTCATATTCAAATTGGCGATTGTTTTTCCCTGCTTTTGTTAAAATTCTGTCTGGTAAATTATAAGTTTTCAAACAATATTTTAGTTATTTTAGCTTAACGTATGGTGTAAATATGATTAATGAGCTGTTAGAAATTAATCAGCAAGTTTAAACAAACTATATTTGGAAGATTTAAGACATTTTTTCGCACTGACCATTAAAAGTAGTTTTTATTCAGCATCTAATAATACTTTTGGCTAGTTTTTTTATTGCATGAATAACAAAGATAATTGAGATGGGTATTAGTTTTACTCGCTTTTTCCCCAATATGCAGGACCTTAACTCAACGAAAATAAACTGTACAGTGGCTTGATACGGAAATTAGAGTGTCTCCAAATGATATTTTTGCAAATGAAGGAATTAAAACTTATAATAATACTTCCAATAGCTTAAAATCATTTCTTTGATTTGGTCTGCGTAATCTTAATATAAATTTAATAGGGACTTAAAAATGATTTGTAATTGGATAACTCTTCTTGAATAAGCTAATACATCATTAATCCAAATCCGGATCAGATCCAGATGGTAAGGTTAATTAAATAACACGATAAAAATATTTATTGGTAAACAAATATTTAATTACCTAAGTCACACAATATTTCATAGATGTATACTACATTAATAAAAAACAAACATTATTAATAATTCTAGCCCCCCCCCCCTCCCTCAATGAAAACTACTTCTATCACCCTGTACACATAAAACAGTGAAGCAATACATTTACATAATTTAATTAATCAAAAGTTGTTAATGAATATTTTGTATTTGGCGATACAATCGAAATCCTTTGCCAAAGCAATTAAACATGCACGCAAGTCATGCATGATTAACCAAAACTTGCGATTTTAATTAGCTACCTGGTGTCCCTCAGAACTTCGCGTCTAACTCAGCATCCGAATGTTACAAGCGTGGCGAGGATTCATTTCGTCCCTTAACTAACGCCGAAGATAGATTAAATGCAACCAGATGGATTATCTTCGCCATCTGTTACGTGGGCTGTTGGAAGGGATCAATACGTGGTTGGATTCTGTAGTAGCTATCCTGCTGAGACGGCAGAATATCTTGAATGTGAGAAATACTGGAGGATCTAATCAGAGAATTGAGCTCAGTTATGCATATGAGCTGTACCCCTTGGGCAAGTTTGAGGAATTTGGAGAAGTGTTTAAACTAAACGTCTTATGCAGGTAAAGGGATTGATATATTCCTCTTTCGTAAACAATATTAATTCAGTAGGGTTGACTTTAAATGGTTTAGTGGCGTGAGTGCACGGGTGGTTCAAACTTGAATTGGAGGTCTTCATAAAGGAGATCATGTTTGGAGTATCAATAATTTTAACCAAGTAACATATTCACTAGGAAATATACAATGCATTGATTAAGCTAGTACATATGGATAGTATATTTTGGGGGAATAAGCTGAATCCCTCGTTCTTTGTGATATTATGTTATTTATTTTTTACATAAAATGAGGGAATTTTATTTAAAGCTTAATGGAATTATTGTTATTCAAATCATATCAAGACGTTTAAATTCATTTAATTTTACTAGATATTTTGAAAGAAAATTAACTCTTCTTGCTTTTTAAGGAATATGTCGATTCCTCCATTACATCTTTTTACACACATTGGCAATAACGTGTTTAATCATAATATTTATTTGAAACACAATTTCGTAATTTTTATTATAAACTTTAAAAATAAAAAGTATTTATACATTTTTCAAGTTTAAAATTTATTCGGGTATTATGTAAATATAAACCACTTTCAAAAAATAATTTGTAATGTTTGTCTTTAGAAAAAACTAATTTTACAAAATATTTCATATCAGTTCTGTTAAAATTCAAGTTCTTATAAAATGCAGTAACTGACACAGAGCCATTGGAATTTTAGACAAACTTTATCAAGACATCACGAAACACACAAACACACGACTTCCTCAAAGGAAGTTAACCACTCATCTCCACATTCTTCAAATTGAAACTAAAACCAAAACTCGAAATGCGAACTAAAAGTACAAAAACACTACAGTTAACAGTTAATTAGATTTTCGATATGCTTTAAGAGCATGACGTAATAGTTTCCTTTTCCGTGACCGAAAACTCTTGTTAATGCACAACATACGGCCCCATCGGTCACAAAACAAGATAAGTTTAAAACAAACAAAAATAAATATTTACACAAATTAACACACTGTAAAAATCTTGTACACAATTTCTGCAAACTTATTTCTAAGCAAGGGTTTAGTTAAAAAATCTGCATCATTCTCCTTAGAACAAATATACTTAACATCAAACAAATTTTCATCTTTCAATTGTCTTATAAATTGATATTTAATATCAATATGCTTTGTTTTGATGTTCTCTTGATTATTCTGCAAAAAATATAAAGCTGATTGGTTATCACAACATTGCAAAGGTTTAATACAACCACACAAACCCATATCATTCAAAATTCTAGAATACCACAAAACTTCTTTAATACTTTCGGTTAAGGCAACAAATTCCGATTTCATGGAACTTAAAGCGATACATTTTTGTTTTGATGATTTCCATGCAAATGGAATTCTTCCAAAAGAAATTACATAACCACTATTAGAATGACGGTTTGTGTAATTGCATCCCCAATTTGCATCAGAAAAAGAAATTAAATTTGAATTACGTACATTTGAAATGTTGATCTTATAATTCTTAGTTAAGAATACATAATTCATAATATCAACAACATATTTCCAGTGTTGAAAAACATAACCATTACGAAATTGTGACATTATATTAACAGCTAAAGATATATCAGGTCGAGATCGACTTGCTAAGAAAGATAAACAACCAATCATTGATCTATAAGGGAATTTCTTCATTAACTCATTTTCTACAATCTCATCTTCCTTAATTTTACTAGATAGAATTGAAACAACTTTAAATGGTAACTTAACAAAACTTTTAGGAAGATCTTTAAATTTCAACATTAATCTTTCTATATAAGTACATTGATGTAAATACACATAATTATTAATAGTTTCAAAATTTACACCAAGTAAATATTTAATATTACCCAAAATAGTTATATCCAATTTCTTGGCAATTAAATTAATCACTTTATCTAGCACATTTTTGCGTTTAGAAAATAAAACAATGTCATCCACATAAACAACCAAAATTACATCAGAATTTAAACGATATACACAATTAGACCATTGTAAGTTTAAAAAACCAATTTCTTTCAAAATATGATCAAGTTCAATGTTCCATTCTCTGGAACTTTCATGAAGACCATAAAGTGCTTTTAACAATAAACAAACTTTGTTATCAGAACCTTTTTCAATATAACCTTTAGGTTGTTGCATATAAACAGGCTGTTTAAGAGAACCATACAAATATGTTGATTTCACATCTATGCTAGATGCAACCTAGCATAGAAATCAACAAGATGTATAATAACTTTATAATTGAGAAATTAACAACAGATGAAAAAACATCATTATAATCAATACCAGCTTTCTGTTTAAAACCTTGAGCAACAAGCCTTGCTTTATACCTTTTTGGAACATTGTTTTCATCCTTTTTAATATTATAAATCCATTTACTTCCAATAATATTTTTACCTTGTGGTTTATCTACCAATGTCCATACGTTTCTTTGTTTTATAATTTCCAGTTCCTCATTCATTGCTTCATCCCATTTCGCTTTTTCATTACACATTTGAGTGTCCTCATATGTTTTAGGTATTTCTACATTATAACACTCTAACAACATATTTTCTGGAAATTCAGTATACTCACATACATCATCAACAATAGAATTAGAAGTACAAGTTTCACTTTCAACGGATTGTACAGGATCAGTTTTAGTAACATTAGCATGCACAATATTTGGTTTAAATTTAAACAATTCAGGATCAAAAACTAGCTTATTTTCTTTACAATATTTTTTGACATCTTGTATACTATACATTATTTTGTCATCAGGCGTGTGATACGAAACAAACAGTTTTTGAGATTTGGTTCTAGGTTTTTCAACCCTTCTCAATCTGTAATATCAAGAGGAGCTAAATGCTTAGTATTTGTTTCTGGTGTGGTTTGTCTGTCCTCAAGTTCAGACATTTCATTATGATTATCTGTATCAACACGTTCTGAATCAAAATGTGTATCAAGTGTAAAAGTTACATAGTCATACTTATTTTTCCCAAATAATGCTAACACCCCATTTTGTCCTTCATCTATTCTAACATGAACCGTTTCTATAACACGTCTTTCCTTAGGCAAATATATTGTTACGAATTTTTGTATATTTGTAAATATTTCGTAGTGTTAATTTTGTAAATAGTAAAATTTATGTTCATCTCGTGTAAGGCAGTGCAATGGTTCGTCTTGGTTTGTTTCCCAGCAATAAATCTTTCAATGCTTGATAACGAGTTTTACAGAGGTAACTCTGGGAAGCGAGTTTCAAGGGGCAGGGCATTTAACATTATGGTAATGGGAATCTCGCCAAATTGGCGAGATAGAGCCAAGTTGGCGATGGTTTTGGCGACCATTTGGCGACATTTTCGGTACATGTATCCCATGTATGTACATGTATAGGATTTTTCGACTACTGTCTGGAAAGTTATCCAAATGTCCATCTCTGGAAGGTTCAAGTATGTTAGCAGCCACTCCTATATAAGCGCGACCTGAGTTGGTTAGTAGTTAGTTGTCTCTCAACGTTCATTGTGAGAGCTGTATTCCTGACTTGAGATACTGAGCATTCTAAAGCGAACTGTTTTGCATTGTCTTTTGCGGCGATTTAGCAGTTGTTTGTCAAGTTTTTAACTGCTGTTGTGTGCTCTGTTGAGGTGAAATGAGCTGTACTGTGTCTACTAGAACGAGAAGTTCTGGAGCTGTAAGAGAACTGTGAAGAGTTATTTTGGAATACATTTCTGCAAGTTTTGATCTGCTTTGGCGTCAAATCTTTCGAACCCGTACAACGCAACAATATTCTGTAACCCTTAGTATTTATACCATACCCAACTAAGATTCCAGGTTTTGCTCTAGGTTGTAATTTATTTCGGGGAACTTTTGGTACATAGACAAATGCTAAGGAACCAAATATTTTAAAATGTTTAACCGATGGTTTAAAATTTGTCCATATTTCATTTGGTGTGACCTTAGTTAACGCATGTTCTGATCGATTTTTGACATGTACAAAAGCCAAAAGAGCTTCAGCCTAAAACTTGGGTTGTAAACCAATGTCCTGTAACATGGCTCTAACACCATTCATTGCAATTTTATTAAAAACCTCACATAAACCATTTTGCTCTGGAGTGTAAACTGAAGTTCTTTCAATTTTAACACCCAAACCATTTAAGAAATTTTCAAAATCTTGGTGGCAAAATTCGAATCCATTATCGGTTCTAATACACTTAAGTTTACAATTTAGTTGCCTTTCAGATTTAACTAAATATTTCTTAAAGCATTTTAATACATCAGTTTTATTTTTCAATAAATAAACATTTACTTTTCTACTATAATCATCAATAATGCGTAAATAATAGCGGTTCCCACCCAAAGATGTTACCGGAGATGGTCCTCATAAATCCATATGTACGCGTTCCAAAACACTTTTAGTATTGCGTTCATATTTATAATTTCTCTTAAGAGATGTCCTAGTTGATTTTGCAATTTGATATATATTACAAATTTTATCATGATCTTTGAAATTCAGATTTTCAATTCCTTTAACACTGTTATGTTTACACATACTGGCAATTGTATTTACATTTATATGACAAAATCTACGATGAATAATATCAATATCTAAATCACTAGTAAATGCAACACTTTCATTTTTAGGATAACCACTCACAACATACAATTTATCAACTCTAGGAGCACTAAAAAAATACTTATTATTAACATTGTATATCACCATCTTATTATTTCCCCAATTAATTCTGTTGCCAGCTATATCTATAATTGCTCCACTTATCAAATTACGAAGCATATTTGGAGCATACAACACATCTTTTAAATTAATATCTACATTACCTTTTGGGTCAAGGACAGTAAATATGATATTCCCCACTCCTTTAATTTCAGATGTGCAGTTTTTATCACCAACCATCACTTTCTGGGGAGGAAAATCTTTGAACGTAGAAAACATTTCTCGCTCTTTGCAGAAATGTAAAGTGGCTGCCGAATCAATCAAAAATTCCACTGGATTAGTTTCTGTTGAAGCGACTAGTTCACTTTCAAGCGGTTCTGCTTCTATGTAGAATGATTCATTTCTCTGAGGATTTCTTGCTTTCTTCTTTTTAAAACACCTGGCCTCTGAATGTCCAAATTTTTTACAGTAATCACAGGTAAGTGGCGGCCCCATTCGACTATCTGGTGATGGTTTCATTTTGATGCCTTCTGTGCCCAGTACACGACCACTGCGTACAGGATGATGGTTCTTTGCATTCTTTTGCTTCATTTTAGAAAACATGGCATTTTCAACGTTAGTAGGAATTTCCACTCCATCTTTATGTTTCAGCTCAATACGGCCGGACTCGGTTACGAGTTGCTTGGATATGTTTTCCATTTTAAATTCATCATCTTTTATTCTGTACAGTATCTGCACTAGATTTTCATAATCGGGTGAGAGACGTCGTATCAACTGGAAACAGGCAAGTAGTTCAGGAATTTCAAATCCCGCATCTTTGATTTCGTGTTTTTTATCAGTGACACTCTGGCAGTATATTCCAATTGTCTCATTTACTGGATCAAATCGAAGCGAGAAAAATTCATCGACGAGGCTGGCTAAACGTGCTCTTGACTGGGGTTCAAAATTATCTTGAAGGAGATTCCAGGCTATTTTTCCATTTTCTGTTGACGTAAGCAATGTCTGGTATTTTTTTTCAATACCTTGAAAAATAGTGGTATACGCCCTTTGTTTTCTCCAACGTAAATCTCTTTTATCGCGTTCTGTCGCATCTTCAGATAATTCTTCTTCAGTTCCATCGATGAATTGCCAGCAGTTTTGGTCCATTAATAACACCTTCATGTCCAGCTTCCATGAACTATAATTGAAGTCTGATAGTTTCGGAAATGTAAAGTCATTATCTCGTGCCATTTTTGATCATTACTTTGCGATCTTTAGAAAAATAATTTGAACTCTGTGTCAGAAATTAAAATCAAAGGTCGACAAGGCCCATAACCTTGTTAAAATTCAAGTTCTTATAAAACGCAGTAACTTACACAGAGCCATTGGAATTTTAGATAAACTTTATCTAGACATCACGAAACACACGACTTCCTCAAAGGAAGTTAACCACGCATCTCCACATTCCTCAAATTGAAACTAAAACCAAAACTCGAAATGCGAACTAAAAGTACAAAAACACTACAGTTAACAGTTAATTAGATTTTCGATATGCTTTAAGAGCATGACGTAATAGTTTCTTGTTCCGTGACCGAAAACTCTTGTTAATGCACAACAAGTTCAAAAAGGATATTTAAATTTCATACACCCTTCTAAACTTGTTATGAAAAATTTAGTAAAAATGAAGTCACACAGCACTATATATTAACTGTATCATTTACCATGCCTAAACAACTTTTACACACATATATGGTACTCCACGTGCAGGCTGGTTGATTTGTACGCTCTACGGCCTATTTTTGGGCACAATAACTGCAGGGCTGGCTCTAGCAATTTTGCCTCCCCGGGCAAAAAGGTAAAAGGCCGCCTCTTTATAATAAACATTAAAAGAGATAGCCAAAACCCTTCCTGCGCTTAGTAGTAAAATAAAGCGTGACCAAAATAAGTTGGTATTAAAAATTTTGAAGTTTTGATTTGTAAAAAATACTAATTTCTTAATTTATGATTTTGGCACTAAATTGAAATTAAGGTTGCACAGAAAAAAGAAAAGACGTTTACCTAATATATAATTATAAAATGCATAAATTAAAAAGATAGTAAAACAAATTATAGAACCACTAAAAATAAAAACCGGATTATTAAAAATACAGTTAAACTTAAAAGGGTTTTTTTTTTTTTGTCACTTTTAATTCTGAGAAGTTTTTGATAATTTTTTTTGACATCAATTTCTTCAGCTAGCTTCTCATGTTTAATAGCTAATGCTGTCAAGCCATTTAGCCAATCCTCGGTAATTGTAGAGCGTACAATTTTTTAAATTAACTTTAATTTGGAGATACTTCTTTCTTCATTTGCCACACTTATTGGAAGAGTAAGCAAGATTCTTAAAACTATACCGAGATTTGGATCAAAATCCAGCTTTGAAATGAATTTTAAAATCTCGATTGGACTTTATTTCTTATTTAGTATCGCGTTTATATTTGATGAATTACCAGCAGTTAACATTATTTCTATATCTTTACAATATTTTAATAAGTTGTTTTGAGGGGCATCTTTTAAGGTATCCGACTACGTGCGGAGCAATTTTTTTAAAAAACCTTATTTATGAAACTTTCAATGATATCAAAAGATGTATTATATGATAAAAACATGTAATTGACAAAAAAAAATACTTTTTTAATTTTATTTTTCAAAAAAATTGAAATTTTTAATCGAAATCGAACAATATTTTGTCAAAACGGCTAATGCTGTAAAAAAAAGTTTTTTAATATATTTTGTTTTTATTTTTACTACATGGTTCTATGATATTCCTGAGTGTAATCACCTAAAATCTAAGTTATATTTCCAGAAATAAAATATATACAGGCAGTTACATTAGATCACACATAAATTTCAATACTTTCGCAACACATTATTATATGTATTAAGTAATAACTTTTTGAAAAAAATAGTTACAATCAAATCTCTAGGTCATTACATGCTACTTAGTGTAATGAACAACTCTCAATTTTTTTTTAACTCTATCTTAAATATATTTTGAGATAGAGCAAAAGCGGTGTTACATTATTAGTGAAAAATCTCTTCTTTAGAAAACGTGATTTAAAGTTTGATTATGACATTATGAACTTACCAAAGTAAAAAGACTGTTAATTTCCACCTCCCTTGCATAAAATACATATCGTCTTCTCATTTGTCATAAATTTCTTCTATGATTTGGCTCGCAATTTTTTTCTGTGGATTTTATTGTTTGGTAACGAATGTCTCTTTGAGTCGTTAACACGCTTCTTGTCATTGCTTGCGGAGCAATTTTTAAAAAAAAACCTTACTTATGAAACTTTCAATGGTATTAAAACATGTATTATATGATAACCACATGTAATTGACAAAAAAAATTACTTTTTTAATTTTACTTTTTAAAAAAAAGGACATTTTTAGTCGAAATCGAACAATATTTTGTCAAAACGACTAATGCTGTAAAAAAAAGTATTTTAATATATTTTCTTTTTCTTTTTACTACATGATTCTATGATATTCCTGAGAATAATCACCTAAAATCTAAGCTATATTTCCAGAAATAAAAAATATATAGACTGTTACAAAAGATCACATATAAATTTCAATATTTTCGCAACCCATTATTATATCTATTTAGTGATAACTTTTTGAAAAAAATAGTTAGAATCAAATCTGTAGGTCATTATATTCTACATAGTGTAATGAACAACTGAGAACTTTTTTTTAATTCTATCTTAAATATATTTTGATATAGAATAAAAGCGGTGTTACATTATTAGTGGAAAATCTCTTCCTTAGAAAACACGATTTAAAGTTTGATTCTGATATTATGAACTTACCAAAGTAAAAAGACTGTTAATTTCCACCTCCTTCATATAAGATACCTTCTGCCTTCTCATTTTTCATAAATTTTTTCTTTCTTCTGGCTCTTATTTTTTTTTCTGTGAGTTTTAGTGTCTGGTAATAAATGTCTCTTTGAATCGTTAACACGCTCCTTGTCAATGATCCTCAGTCCTTCCACTGTGTAGGGACCAGGAGTGATTCCTAGACTTTGCAAATTAGACAGAGCACTAACAAAGCCACTATTAAATTGCTGGACAGCAAGGTAGGCACCTAATTTTAATGTGCTTAGTTCTACGAAGACCAATTTAGGAATAATTCCCCACAAAACACCATTAAAACTTTCGTTGTTGTTTTGCGTCATTCCATGCAAGCATTTACTTAAAAGTGTCTGTGTACATAACTCCATATATTTCAATCTTGCAATTTTCATTACCTGTTTTGGAAGGCCAGCAAATTTATCAGAATAGTTCTCGCCGAGTGCTTTGTGTCGCTGAAATTTGCACCAGCTATCTGGTCCTGGAGGGCACTGGCCATGCATAGGGCTTGTTTTTGAAGAGCAGCAATGAAAAAAAACAGCAATTACTGCACTTTGCAGTTTCACAAGATCCCCTTCATGACTCCTTATGGCTATTTCGTAATAATTCTGCAATTTGTCGATGAAGGCATCTGTTAGTTTGCCTTTTCCTCCTAGGCCTTTGTTTTTCTTTTTCAATTTCCTTAGACGAGTGCCTACCCGCTTCTGCAAGTGCCCTATGCATTCCAATTTGTTTACGGAATTTTTCCCACAAACATCTTTTACACACTCGTATCCTTTCGAATCTCCGTCTCCATTGTAGTCAGTGTATTGCAGGTTCCGCTCTTCTATCGACCTTTTAAAAATGTTAGAAGCACCGACTGTTTCCATACTCGAGGCAGAGCCTTTGTGCTTGCTGCAAGTGTGTGATTTCATGTTGCTTACCTTTGCGTCACAAACACGACACTGCGTAGACATGACTTCCACATCAAGAATCTTCCCGGTGACAATTGAAATAGCACTAACGCAACCATTTAGGGAAGAATAGCCACGCTTTTGCCAAGTCCCATCGACAGACACCCCACATTTTGACACAGGTATTGGGGACGGCATGTAATTCTTCAGCAGCTGCATTCATGCTATCTGTTGCGCCTTTCGAAGCAACCACTAGCAGCTTTTCTTCCTGTATTCGAAATGATTTCTTCGAAAGAAAGGGCATGTCTAAAATGCTAAATAACTTTTTCCCAGCAGAAAATCCTTTACCAATGAGTCTAAGTCCATAAACCATGCAAGTGTTTATTACATTAAGATTTTGCACTTTTTTTGTAGAAGAAAATCCTTTAATGAAGGGGCATTTTTTGCATTTAATTTGGAAATTCGAGCATAAACCGAATGTAGAGTCTTCGTTAAAATCCCAATCATTGTTAAGGCATACAGGGCAGCATAATACAGAAATGACATTAAATAATATGCCAAGATCAAAAATGCGATTACCTGATAACTTATTATCAAAGTCGGAGCAAAGTTCTTCATACACTGAAGAATTTTCATTTAGCTTTGACGAGCTAGCTGTTGAAATTTCAGGACTTTTTTCAGGTTTCACATTAGTATAGCGATTACCGGTAAACTTCTTCTTTTTTCGAGACGCATTCCTCGAATGTCCCATGATATATTTTTAGATTCTAAATGGATTAAATAACTCAGCAACAAATTTTTTAAAGGAAATCCTTTTTAAGTATTTAGCAACTTAGATTTTAAATAGTCAGCAACAAACTTTTTAGCGACAAACTTTTAGCACGAGGAATTCAAATATAAATAAACACACCACTGCCAATGAAAGTGTTGCCAAACGAAAGCAACAAAAGAATTAAAGAGGCTCTGTTCTAGCATAGTTTAATAAATAGTTTTTAATTTTAAAATGTCTCAAAATACATTAAAAAACTTAAGATTTTTGGCGCACTTCCGGTTTCGGAATCTAACTTCCTGAATTTTCGTTAAAACAACGTTTTTTTTTTAATGGCTATAAGTTAACTTCTATTTATAGTACACGAAAAATAAAAACTGATTTGAAAAGGGAAATGTTCAATTTATATGAAATAACAATAAAAAAATATTTGAAATTTTCATCGATTTTGGCGTTTTAAACATAGTCGGATACCTAATATTGTATAAAAACTGGAAATTGTTGCTGTAGGTACTGATCTAATCAAACTTCGATTCAAGTCCACTGATAGCTTGGTCCAATGTGAAAAAATAAAACTCTGCCTTATATTTCATACTAGTATCTTCCATTGGATCATCTAATGCCTCATAGTCAAAATTAACATTCCTTCTTCGAACTCTATGATGTGGCTGGGTAAACTCAAAATTAGTCAGTATGTCAATTGCGTCAAAGACCGTGTCTGATCTAATATCATTGAAAAAACTTTATAATTTTTCAAGAGTCCCATAGCAGATGGTAAGTTATAGTATTTTCTTTTGCAAGAGCTTACTTATTGGAATGATACAATTTAAGATTTTGTACCAAATTACAATGGAGCATAAGAATTAAAATTGTTTAACACAACTAAATAGTCCAGAAGCCTCAACTCAGGGCCGTAAACTATATTT
Organism: Linyphia triangularis; assembly: GCA_963978545.1. Classification (NCBI taxonomy): domain Eukaryota; kingdom Metazoa; phylum Arthropoda; class Arachnida; order Araneae; family Linyphiidae; genus Linyphia; species Linyphia triangularis. The sequence continues at coordinate 59,074,733 of OZ021727.1, forward strand.
AATATTGCATCTTATACAATAAATTGTTTCTGTAATTCTAATGTACATTGTTGTGTTTCATCAGAGACGATTACAAATTTCGCTTTTCCTTTCATATCATTAGAAAGCCGTAGCATACTTTTCTAAGTCTAAGCTGTTCTGTTTCGAAACATTGACGTTTTCGAGATAATTAATGTCACATAATTGCATACTCCCATTAATTTTGTTCTAAAGGCAGTTAAATTAATGCCTAGAATTTATTGAATGTTATTATTAGCAAGTAATTCTGTGTAAACTTGACTCTAAACAATGGTATTCTTAGTATTCAATCGAATAATATAAAATTTGATTTTGCAATGTTAAAATAACGTTTTAATTTATTTTTCCTTTCTTAAATTACAAAACTGAATCACTTTGCAATGCCCCAAAAAATTATGTTTTTTCAACTAAACATAAGCATTCTTCCTAACTTCTATTTTGAACATTGTATTAATGTATTAGCGCTTTAAAAATTAGAAAAGCAAGGTTTTAATTTTTTATCATTGTAGTGAATTTTTAGTGCATTGTGGTGAAGGTTTTAACAATTTTATAGTTCCAGTTTCAATTGTAAACGTAGGGTAATCTAACAGAAAGAGAATGCCATAAAAAGTATAAATTAGAATATTTGAAGGCTTGTCTTTTAAAAGTAAAAATACCGTATTTGGGCAGTCTACTTCCAAATAAATAATTTAAACGTTGCAAACACAACAATCTAAAACCTGAAAATAATTCTAAAGGGGAATTCAACCATTTAACGAACATATTATAACTAATAAAGAGAGTACCGATGACTTGTATAATTACTGCTCATTTACATCCAAAGCAAACGTTCATGTTTTACTTGAACTGAAACTCATCACAATCGTTGTGAAGATCATAACGCAACGAAAAAGCACATTGTTTAAAAATTAATTTATACAATGCTACATTTCATCCTCTAGTAGAATATAATTAATTTGATTTTCAAATTAAGTGGCATTGTAAATAACGAGCCAGAAGATATTAACATTAGAAACCTAAGAGAGCGCTTGATTAGTAAATGACTTAGTTCAATATTCCCATTTCCGCCTTACTTCCCAAATCCACCCATCGTGGTTTGCTGTCAAGAAAATGCCCTTTGTCCATTCCCAACATTATTCCGTAATTCCTTTGCCATTTCCTTTCGCTTATTTCGTGGCTTTTTATTAATCCCTGTCCGTCCATCAAAAAGCCGTGGTCAGCCAACACTGGGTCCCCTCGATGGTCAGAAATTGGATTGTCATGATGCAAGGCCACATCCCAAGAGATTATGGGGAAATAACTCCAGACATAAGAAAAACGAACAGCCACATTACACACATTACATCGAGACAGTTTGAGAAGATGCGCCAATATTGAATATATTTGGAGAATACCACTCGAAAAGCCTTTTTTTGAGCTGTGAGGATTTTGAGCTATGACTCTTTTCTTTTTAGCTACCGCACTAAATTTCATAATTTATGGATACAAATGCAAACAAGTCTTACTTAAAAAAAAAATAATAATAAAGTCATAGCATAATAAACACCATTATGCATACAATTATGTCAAGTTTGCAGAATTGAGAATTTATAATGCATATTTGACAGTTTTTTAACAAATTAGGAATGGCGTTAAGTGGATGGAACTGCTTTAAAAAATAAATTAATACTTACTAAAAAAATATAAGTGAATTTTTAGTTTGGATATGAGTACACGACGGGATTTTACAGAATTTGAAAGTGGAATGTTTTGCGGGGATCAGGTTCTTTGGTTGTTTTCAGATTATATGGCGCCGTCAGCAACGCGAGGGCTATAATGCACCGAAACATTCGTCATTAGACAAGCCAACATACATTTACAAACACCTATGCCTAACACGAGACTCGGACCAGCAACCTCGCGATCTAGAAGCTAGCACGCTAACCACTATATAGTTTGATCGGCTTGCGGGGATCAGGATTGTCATTCGTAGTAACGGTAATAACCAGTACATTCCTAAAATGGAAGCAATAGCTGTTAAGGTTTAAAGCTAGAATATCAACTAAAAACGTGAGTTTGAACATTAAAACTGGCGGGACAGATTATATACATTATCGAATCCTCAAATTTAAACATTGATTTGAAAAGTTGTTTAGATAATCCAGAATTTAAATAGTTTTCCATAAACTTAAAAATAGTTGCACACTTTGTGCGTAAGAAAATGAAAGTAAAGTTGTAGCTTTCGTTATTGGCTTAACGTTAGTTCGCTTTCCATATACCAGATCATCATTTTTCTATTTATTAATCCTATATATTTCTTTTTAGATTTTTCCATCAAGTTCAAAATTGAAATAGATGTAGGTACGTCGTTGTGAAACATAATGATATATATTTAAATACCATAAAAATATTCTGAAATATATTTCTATGCAATAGATTGTACTAATATTATAAGTAGTAACCTAGAAAATTGTGCGTACTCTACAAGAAACACTTCTGTGCTCATATTACCAATATTTTAGTTCAGAAACCTAAACACTATTGGTTAGTTGTTTTCAGATTATCTGGCTCCGTCAGCAACGCGAGGGCTATAATGCGCCGAAACATTCGTCATTAGACAAGTCAACATACATTTACAAACATCCATGTCTTACACGGGACTCGAACCCGCAACGTCGTGGTCTAGAAGCTAGCACGCTAACCACTATTCCGTTTGATCGGCCTAAACACTATATTATTACTAAACGAAAAAGACGCTAAAATTCCATGGTTACTTGGTTAAAATACTTATTGAATTTTTTTTCATTTACTACATAAATAATGCAAGATATTTGTGTATTTCATCTTAGGCCCAAGATTTGGAATATACGTTACTTTCTTCAACTTATTCCATTTAACCAACCACATTTTGTGAATAAAATAATACCATATTTTTGAAATAATATATTATGAGGTAAATGCGATGGTAGCTTTCGGATACTAACATTCATTGTTTATTTTAAAACATCACCAAATCAAATCTTATAAAGCTGGGAAATGTTTTATTACCTTATTTTATAACACTTACTATTGACTATCCTTAGTTGGATAAGACATAGGAAAGCTTATATATTTAAGCAAGATATAGATGAACAGATTTAATTCAATCACTCGAAACGTAACAGTTTGCATGAAACATTTCAAATTAAAAAAATATATATAACGAAATAAACATTTGTGTACATTTAATGAACATGATGCATTTCGCCTACTAATTCAGCTACATTAACAACACAATTCAACAAAATTATTGCAACAATTTATTTCTGTTGCGTATCACGTTTGATTTATTATTAACACAATTATTTACTTTCTAGAACGGAGTAGGTATTCTTCACGCTATATGAAAGTAAACGACATTTAGGATTTGGATATTGAGATTGCTTAGCTCCAAATATAATATTGACTCTATTTAATACAACAAAGAGAACAATTGAGAGACTTTGTTTCGAACGTTAACTGCCGCGTGCAACTAGAATGGATATAATTAACGATTCTACGCAATGTTCAGTGGTTTGCTGAGTAAACACGTGCTAACGACACTCCAAACATCCGTTACTAAACTGCATGCAAAATCGATTTTGGAATTAACACCGAACGGATATAGAGCTCATTTCCTGTTAATGCAGCTTTAAGAGGCCATGCTACAATGGCTTTCACTCCGAACTTGTAATCAGATATTCAAATTTAATCCATTTACAGTAAAGATCTGAAGCGTACTAGACGTTCTTACTGGGAAAGTCCTTAATAAGTAAATCCGTGGCACTTAAATTGGAATCAACTTGCTATCGCGATTATCAGCTAGATATAACGTTTTCATTACTAAGTCTGATCAAGAATATTTTTGGCTTTGGAGTGTTTGAAGATAAATATTTTAATATTACCATTCGAATAAAACAAGTATTACCAACTATATGTCAAAATTGATGTACTTACCTGCTTCTATAGATCATCTTAATAATCAGATTGGTTGTTTAGAGCTTTCTGGAAGGTCTACAATCAGATTGGTTGGTTAGAGTTTTTTGGCGAAAGGTCTACTCGAAGACCACACTTCACCTTAACAGTAACAACATCTGCAGTTGAGTCTTGTAATTTATAAATATCTCAGCTTACGAAAGCACTTTGAAGTTCCGATGGATTTAATGTTCATCAACCACTACTATTCTTCTGTCACAGTTATATAAAGGGCTTTTTCGATCACTCAACCTTCCAGTCATTAAGCTTGAGCCTTAGCTATCTGAGTTATAGAGAATTCCACAAACAAGCAGATTGTGCATGGTGCCCATACCAATTTAATATTGTTATTTCTCAAAACAATAGAATTTTAGTAATTATATATCCTAAATACAGGACATCACACTTAATTTCTTCATTTTAACTAATGGTAAAATTGGCTTGATAAATTTGCGTTTGAAACTTCTGATTAATCTGATTAAAAGCCGTTCAGTTTCTTATACAACATAAGTTAGACAAAAGTAACCTTCTTGGTAATGAAAATCTCAGAATGATGATATGATTGTCAATAGCGTCAGCTGATTGATCTTTAGTGCTTAGTAGATAGGAATCCGATTTTTTTAAAGTTCGTTTGGAAGAAAAACTTTCGATTCAACATTTTACACTCGATTATAAAACCTTAACATGAATAAACGATATTTACAAATAATCCAACAGGTTTATCAAGGTACATCCAATATTGTTACAGAATTTAGAGCATGTAGCCGTTTATGGATGCCAAAGTACTTATTCTATAAATGTGCGTTCAAAATGTGAAGAATTTTTTTTTCTTTCGAATACCTATTTAGTATTAAATCTATTTTTTATAACTATTCGTATGCGTTAAAATGTAATTAATAATAATTATTAGTTAAACAATGAATTAATATCTAGAAGAAAAAAGATTTTAAAGAGCGACACCAATTGAAGATATTGTCTTTAAATCCTTATCAGACTGGAAGTAAGGCAAATTTAGTTATATCACAACAAAAAAAAGTTCTAGATAGATTACAATCTACTTGTACTTAATCTTTATCTGATGCTTTTACCAACTGTGAAAGGTTTGAAACCCATAAGTAAATTATAGATATAGGTATCTGGAATCATTACTGTTAGTTAAATGATAATGCAATGAGTGCGATTTTATTCACTGATCTCTAAATTTAACTTCTGGAATGCTTATCCATCATTTCTGCAATAAAAGTAGATTAATTTAATTGAATTGCTGTAATACTCAACCCCGTATAATTCTCTTTGCTATGATATCCTTTGTCACTGACACACACTAATTATTAGTTTGGGATACGGTTGCTAACATACAGTTGCTTGCAGACTCTTGCACTTCACTGATCTCTAAGTGTAACTTCAATTTGCTCATAAGTGGTTTCAGTTTTTCATGCAGATAGAGAAGATTGAATTGTTTAAATACCGTTTTTCAACTAATTCTTTGTAATAGGTTGTCCATGGTTGCCGAATAACGCTAACTATATTGGAGTGGGTAGTTAATATAGACCTCTATTGAGATTGTTAAGCATTCTTCGACTTCAAATAAATACCAAGCAAGCACAATCCAGAAATTGCAGTAATATATAACTAGATCACTGTGGTTATCACTAGGCCTTCTTAGGCTTTAAATCAATAGGCATGTAAGTCAAATTCAGGAGTTGCAGTTTAGAGATCATCTCCCAACCCCAAGTGGATTTTATCGCATAAATCCCATCATACTATGAAACCGGAAACATGTTTCTAATCCCCTCTCAACATAACGTAATTATGTATCTTTTACATGTGAGAGAGGAGAAAAAATAGGTAAAATTATAAGTTCACTTCTCCGAAAACTCGTAAAATTCACAGTTACGAACAACTAATTAAGGTTGTTTGAGCAGAGAGTTCAGTTAGTCACGAAGGGAACACTTGAAAGTGTACTCTACATGATTTAGCGATCTGCTTATTGCACGTCAACATTGACGTACGGATTCAGTCTGATAAGGCCCTTAGGATGACATTCGAATGGCAGGAGGATATTGCTGTATTAAATTGCAGTTTGTTTACTATGGGAATAGACGTTAAGAAGCTTTGGTAAAATGGAGTAAATTCGTGTATTATCTGCTAGTTATGCTTTCTTTGATCTCATCAGTGAATAATGAACTCGTGGTTTTGTATGATCAACTTTAAACTTCAGTCATTCATTTTTCTACCACTAAATTTTTTTTATTGGCATGGCGTAAATGCAGAAGGAAAAGTGTTAACCCATGTGTGGATGTCTTCATCTGATCGAATTCAATATGACGACGTGCATTACGCTAGATTGAATGCAGTGATCTCTAAATGTCTCTTTTAGATAATTTACTGTTCATTGCATTAATGTTCATTGCATTGAAGCAGAAGACCTAATAATATCCTTAGTGAACTAAATTAGAAACTATATCCTAACCTAGTTATCGTAAGTTGGTAAACAAGAGCAACGTATCAAATAGCGTTGTATGGGGAAGGTTTGTTAACGATTTAAATGGATTCATATACTTGCAAAGCCGATATTGCTTATAAGCTTCCTAGATTGGTTGGTTTGTACGGCCCATCTTATAACAACGAGTACAACGAGTAACATCTTAGTACAACGAGTAACATCTTAGTACAACGACCCATCTTTATGCACAACGGTGGCTAACAGGTCGGGAACCACAGCTTAACGTGGATTCCGAACCACAATGAGCATCCAATGCCTAACCCAGGATTCGTCTCCGGTACCTTTGGCATGAGAGACCAGAGCGTTAATCCCACATCTATCAGGTGGCCATGAGCTTCTTGGAAGTTATATAGTTACTGATTAGAAGTTAAACATTGTATGAGCATGGATGAGGGATTTTAATAAATAAATAAATGGTAAAGTTCGGATTGAACATTTTTCGTTTAAAATACCCATCTTGACACATAAAACGTAATATTAAATAGGTAATGACATATTAACGTGTAATTTTAATACTACTTATTTATTTATTTCGATTGATGTAATGGTTATTTTTAACTTCAATAACAATGATTGAATATCGCTGACCAAACGGTATAGTGGTTAGCTTGCTAGCTTCTAGACCGCGAGGTTGCGGGCTCGAGTCCCGTATTAGGCATGGGTGTTTGTAAATGCATGTTGGCTTGTCTAATGACGAATGTTTCGTCGCATTATAGCCCTCGTGTTGCTGACGGCGCGAGATAATCTGAATACAACCAACCAACCAATTATTGAATATCATTAATACAAAACTTGAATAGTACGTTAAAAGTTTGTGTATTTTTAATTCAATTATAAACAAGCTAACAGTATTTGAATAGGCCTTTTTAATAGGCTTTCCGAAATAACCACTTTGAACCCAAGAGGTGGCGCCAGTGTATGTGTGTGGGGACTGTAGTCACCCAACCGTGTACGGTTAGTCCCCCCCCCCCTACTCCCCCTGAGGTAAATTAGGTTTTCATCGGAGAGTGAATTTTGATTTCATTTTCTAAAGTCTAAAGTTTTTTTTTTTTAAATCGCACGCAAAATAATATAAAAAAACTAATATTTGAGTAACATAAATACTATCAATGAAATGTAGAATGTTGTATTGCTTCTTCACAAAAGGTGGTATCATAAGATAATTTTCTATTACTCGGTAATAGTTATGTAGGCATGAGATGAAATGTTATGTCACTTTTAACATATGTTAGACGAAAGAATGTATTGCTGAGCACCCAACTCTATTCTTATGTGAAGTCCCACCATATTCTAAATAGAATATAAACAGGCCACAAATACTGAATACTCTATCCCATCGGGCAATTTTCTTATTCTATTCAGACTGATTACATCATTCCAAATAATTCTTCTAGAAATATCCTAAACCAAAAATCTTACGCAATAACTTTAAGTGCCTTCTGCAAGAATTTTCAAATGTTCTTTTTAAAATGACATTTAGAAGTAAGAACACGAACTAAATAAAAATTGCAGTTTAATAGAGCCTTTACCCATTTAAAAGCTAAATTAAATATTTGTCTACATTTGGTTGATATTTATAGATATGACGATGCTATAACAGTTTAAATGTTAAACTGTAAGATTTTGTTTTTATAAGTTTTTAATTTTATATCAATGTTACATACTTATGCTAGAACTCGGTACTCATACTTCGCTTTACCCGTTAATGCATATTTCATTCTATGTTATTATTTAAATTGCACTATAAATGGTAAATATATTTGGGGTAAAATGGTTTTGTTGGTTTAATGATCCTTACCCTGTTGACTCAGAATAGCGGTAGTTTGATGTAATTTTCTTAATATAATAATCGATTTAGAGTAATAACATAAAGTCATTACTATATTGCCAAAGGGTTTAAAAACATAATATTTTCCATTAAAATACCCTTCAATTGATTTCCCCACAGACTTGAAATCAACAAAAGAAAATATTTATTAAAATGAAAAGCGATCACAATCTCATTTTTTCCTTAATTTAATTCTCTTTCTGTTCATTTCCTCCTTACCGAGGTCACAAAAACCTTTAACACGTAAACGAATTCCACCCTGAAAAGAAAATCAACCAAAAAAAGTCACATTAAACAAAACTGTGTCACTTTTAACAAAATTAATGTGGTCCAATAGGATTCAAGTTAACACTATCCACTGGCGAGAGCGGGGCAGTAAAAAAAAGTAATAAAATAAATGATTTAGTTTCAAGGCATTTTAATTAACGTTTTGCGAGAAAAATGCATTCTGTGGTGCCCGGTTGCATATAATAAACTCCCACTGTTCCCATGATTGATTTTTTTTTATTTATTTTTAGCTGCTTTTATTCATTCTATTCATACATTTCTTTTCTATTCTTGTTTTTTTTTTAGGTTGTGGCGGAAATCTGGGAATGACAGGGGAAACGGTTATTGATTATGAACCCGGTTCATTTTATAACGCTAACTTTTCTTCATGATTTAGTTTCAAAAGCGCCCCTGCCACTGCATCTGACATGTCCGAAGAAATTTTTCTACCTCAAGAGAGCAGTTATCTCCTCGTAATACAATACCCGGCGCTTTTTTTATTACTGAATGACACTTGATGTGTATTTTTGAACTGGAGTTCTTTTCAGCAAGTAAATTCCATTCAGAAAGAAATAAAATATTTTGAAAAGTCAAAGCGTCTTAAAATAGCTTTGTCATGAATGTGCGTTCGAGTAAAATAACTTATTGTTTTATTATACAATGGAATGCGTAAACAAAGATGAAAAATAATTTGATTGAATAATGCAAAAGAGTTTTTTGAATAATTTTTTTCAATATTATAAATGCACTAGATACTTAATATTGTACTAATAAACTGTAAATTTATATTAGAGTGTGGGAATGGTTTTTGTATGATAACTCATGATTAAATAATTGTATAAAAATCTTTAAATTTATTTATAATATGCAGTTTAACTATTTAGCACTTTTTTTTTGGATAAGTATAGATGAATTTAATCACCAATTATATCAAACGTAACGTATACTGATATATTCTTGCTTTAGAAGAAAAGTAACTTGATACCAATGATTTATAATTATAAAATTTTAAACATATTGCATTAAAAAAATGTTTCTTTATAATGCAAAATTTATGTTACATGGATAAATGTTTTGTAACTTTTTAGTTAACTTATAGTTTTCTGGATTATATTTAAACAAAAGTAAGTAACACTGATTTTTAATAGGAAAGTTGAAAAACCTTCGCGATACTATTGAAACAATTTCATTGTAATTTGCATTTTTAGTTGAAATGATCCTTTTTTAAATTTTTGTTAGGTTGCGTTATGCTTAAAATAGTGTTTAATTTAATTTTTATTTTCAAAAATTAATTAAAATTTTTATTATAAATTATGTGAAACAGCATCTACCTTTTATGTAAGATATCAAGTAAACCCAATAGTTAAATTACGATTTGTATTTTATGTGTGGAAAGGAACATTCCCTTTTGTTTGTACGCAATTTTAATACATGTATGCCTATAGTTGTGAAAATGTTAATAGATACATCCTTATTTGTAGTATGCATACGAATGCAATGTATTTCCAAATATATTATAATATATATGTAAACATAAAAAACTATATTATACATTTAAAATTTATTATACTTTTTATAAATAATATTATTGGCATATGTAGTTTACCCTAGTATTACAAAGTTTTGTTTTTATGAAAATTACATTTTAATTATGATTAATGAAGCATACTTTTAATGAATTTATATTATTTTAACAAAAAACTAAATGAATATTTCAGCTTGATTAATGAATATTGAAGTATTGGTATTGCATTATTAGTATAAGGCATTTCAATATTTGCATCACATTCAACGATGAGCAAATAAATTTTCCATAAGAATATTGCAGACTTTTTTCTATGTTAAAATTAGATAAATAATAAAACAATTACATTAAAGGAAAATGACATTAACTTAAAATGTATGTAATCATACAACCACTTCAAGAAACATTAATGTTTCTTATTTTACTTCTCAACATACATTAAAGATTGTTCATTGTATAGTGTTTATATGATATTTATAATATTATATCAGAAAGGCGAGTCACTGGCCTAGTTTGTCTTGATAATTTGTGAGAATAAATAATAATTTGAAAGGTGTTAATTTTGTGGTGAGTTTATCTGGTCATAACCTAATTAAGTTTATTTGTTTAGCATCACTACTTCTCATCAAGCGCACTAAAAGCTAACATAAAATTTGATTGTACTAGAAAAGGAAAATTTGTCAGCAACATCAGAGTCATTTTTGACATTGCAATCAAGCTAGATTAAATAATGTAATTATTGCTTACAGGAGATAGCTTATATATCTACTAAAGTTAATGCTTTAGCCATAAAACAAAAACTTTTCTTCATTTACATTTGTATCCAACTCGAATGTCCGTTTATTAGTTTACCATGTTTTATAGTGATCTTCAAAAACACAGAATGCGAGAATTATTAATGTGTTTCTATAAATTAAATAAATATTGCATATTTAAATATCTCGGAGTTAGTTTTATGTTAATGAGAACTGGGCAATTAGATCACTACAGAATTTAGGTTCAGAGTAAGGTTGTGTTCATTTAAATTTAAAATTTTTAAAAATCCTCTTTTGGAAAAAAACTTAGATGATTAATTTTGTCTTATGGTACAAGAAGTAGGATAATCAGCAATTTTTTTATTTAACTGAGAAAGAAGAATGGCTTACTTAAAATAAATCCAAGTGAGTTCCTAATTATAAAAAAGTATTAAAAATGTAAAATATCATCTAGCTTAAAATGTTTCAACACAGTTATTTTTCATAGAGTTGATAATAGTGTTAATAGCTTAATGAAACATAAATTCCTACCTGGTATCTGAAATATTGACTTCATTTACGTGGGCCTTAAAATGGTTATTTTAGTACAGGTTCTATATTAAAAAGTTACTAATAAAAAGAAAAAAATGCAGCTTATTCGAAGTTTCGTTTCGTTCAGAACTTGTGATAATTTCGTATAATTCAATTTTAGAACTCATTATTTAGCTATTAATTCTTAAGGTACCAAAATATGATTATTTTACTGCGATAGAAGCAAAGAAACAATTTTCTAATAAAACAAAATTTGTTGGTTAGACTTGTACAAAAATTTCGAAAAATAATTATTTACTTTCAAATTACTAACATGCACATTTAATTTACTAATATAATACATATCTTACCTTATTTGAAAAAATTCGAAATGTTCATTATCTATTTATCTTCTACAAAGTAAATAAAACTAAAACTCGCATACCTATCTTTTGCATAAACAGAGAATTAAATTCCACCATCACATTACATTTGCTATTTTTAAATTCCGTACTAATATATAAAAAGTTATTTGATTAATGCTCAATTTTTTTTTTATTCCAGTGATAATGTATATACTTCTATCTAATTTTTTCTAATTATCAGTTTTAATGTGCGAGGTGTCCATAAATAAAATTCAACTCACCAAAACAGTAGAAAACTTACGGATCAGAATTACCTGTAATTTGACTAATATATACTTGAAGAAAAAAGAAATGGTATGGTATAAGTAAAAAACTATTCATTGTGCCATACTATTGTTTTTTGAAAGGCAGAATTTGGCATAGTAAAAAATGCCATGCCTTTTAAATAACACTGCTGGAAAGCTCAGCTTTAATTTTAATATTCTGGGATTATTATAATTAAAATATATATAAAAAAGCTATAAAAAAGACACTCGTTAAAATGATCTAAATTTTGATCTTAATATATGTGAAAAATGAGTAGTTATGGAAATCCTGTACATAAAACTAATTCAGATATAAATATTGCTCCCCTTTAACTGGAAACAAATCATAATATAATGTTAATGGCTTTCAATTATTTCCTACAATTTTATAATCAGCTATATTTTCTTTTTAAATAATGTAATGAAAAAAGTGTATAACTAAAGATAGACAAAAAAAAAACTTTAACTGGAAACAAAGCATATTATTATGTTAAAGGCTTTCAACTATTTCCTAAAAATTTTATAGTTAGATGCATTTTATTTTTAAATATTTTAACGAAAATAGTGTGTAACTAATGTTAGATAAAAAGCAACTCCTCTAACTCGAACCAGAAGACATTTTAATGAATTTTTAACAGTTATATGCTTAAACAGTTGATAATATTCAATACATTTTACAATCATTTTACAATCACATCAACACATTTCATAATATGCGTTTTACATACATTGGTGGAAACATTATATACATCAAAACATTTCAATTCTGTATATTACAAAACAATGTTTAAGAAAGTCTTGAAAGCTCATTGAGAGATAATTCTTATTTTTGTCCACAAAACCCTGGAAGATGTGAGGGATAATACCTCGATTTGTGAAAGACGTGAAAATACTTCAAGCAATTGGACGACAGTAGAGAGTTTTTTTTTTTTTTTTTTTTTTTTTTTTTTTTTTTTTTTGTAGTAAATGAGAGCATTCTTGAGCATATGATAGCATATGTTGGGGATAAGGTAGAAAACTTATCAGATATGATTAATGAAAAGTTTCTATAAATACTCAATGATAATACTTAAGTATTACTTAGTGTAAAAGAAAAAAATCGTATAAAATTGCATCATAAAAAAATAACTTTCAATTATATTTTAAATAAATTTTTTTTTTTTTTTTTTATTTTTACATCAATTACGATACAGATTTTAAGGAAATGGAAAAAAGCAGTTCTTCTAAAAATTTTGAATATTATTTTTTTTTTTTTTCATCTATATTTTAATAGATTTGTATATTTTTTAGTTTCAAATACACATTATTTCCTTAACTGATAACTTAAAAACATTAATGTTTAAAGCAAAATAAACGTCAGATAATTTTACAGTTTGTTATTTACTTAAAAAAGTTTCCTATGTATTAAATTAAAAGTAAGTAAATTGCATGTTCGAAAATACTAAAAAGGAACACTTAATACCGATATTTTAAGTTAAAGTATTGCTTATATGGCGAAAAAAATATTTTAAGATTTTATATATTAATGCTACAAGAATACACTCATTAGACAATGTAGCGATAGCAGTGGAATATCATAATTTTTCATTGTGGCAATTTTCACACTCTTTTTATGTACATAACATGCTTCATTGAGAAATGTCCTTTTGCACCAAGATTTTCCTTAACAGACAATCACAGCTCCAACTCGATTGTAACTTCGACTAATATCTAAAATAAAAAGTAATTATGAGTTAAAGGAGTAATCCTCTCTCTTTATTTTTCATTATAGGTCATAATAATTATCCTTTAAGTTTTTGGAAAACTATTTGTTTTTGGCGTTTTCAATTTTTTTTTATTGTTTTCACTTATTTTATTCTAATAAAAATGTTGCTGCGTCATTTCCGAAAAATAAGTGTTTATAAAATGTCATCTAAATAAAAAAAACTACTTAATAATTTAAGGACATGTCTGTTTGTTTTTTAGCATTCAATGACCATTTATGTTTTATAGAAGATAATGAAAGTATTGCAAGTACGAGAAGTCTGCCTTAGAAGAATTTTGAAAGCCAGAAAGAGCAATTTCTCATTGAAAACTGCAGTTCTATACCTAATGGTTTCAAGTCGGAATTTCAAGCAAATTAATATTTCGAAATGATTGACTGGGGTTCCGGTTAACATTTCATCTACACCCTCCCTCAGAACTATTGCAGGTAAAGGAATTCAAGGTTTTATTCGATCTGGTGAAAAACATGGATGAGATCTTGACGTCTTCCCTTGCTACTCTCAAGCAGTTGAAAGATGCTTCAAATTGGTTGACGGAGGCAGTAGCCAGTGACTGAAATGCTGAATCAAGAGATGGCAAAATATAGGTAGACTTCATGGTAGATGAAAGCCTTACTCAAAAATCTCAGTACAGATTACTTTCTGATCAAAGCATGTAATTTCTAATGTGATCTCAATATGCTGTTTTTTAATTCTGTTGCTAAATGAATTTTACGAGTTTAATATTGTGACCCCTACTACAGAAAATATAACAATAATAGAGGTAATAAATTTAGTCAAACAAGTTTGAATGATCAATTCTGATTTCCCCACAAATTTCATTATTTTAGCGTTTTTTCTTGAGAAATGGAATTTTATAGTCTCATTACGCATGATGTTAGAACCAACATTTTGACAATATTTTTACAGATTTAAACACGTGATTATCCATAGTTTTATCCTCACACTATTAGAGCTAGTAAGTATAATTTTAACTTAGGTTTAAAAAATTTGAAAAATAAGCGATTTTCATCAATTATTGCGAATTTCAACTGAGCTGCATGAGCGAAAGATGTGATCGAAAAAAAAATAATTGTTTCTTTCATTTGAAGCCAAATCCACGCAATTAGAGTTTGAAACAAATATAAATCGTTTTTCGGCCCGCCCTAATATACACTTCATTGAATTAAATCAATTAGAACTAAACTTATCACTAAAAATTTTAAATATATAGTATTAAGCATGTATAACAATTATTTACAAATTTTAAACCGATTTATATTTTAAGCAGAATAATTAATCAAACCATAAAGATACGATGTAACATTGTAAATACAACTTTAAAAAATAAAATATAAATAAAATAGGATACACTTAACTGAACTAAAGAACTATTGTATATTATCTTATTATATTATTCTGTAGTAATAAAATAAAAATTCAACCAAATAAAAATATATCATAAAAGAATTATTAATAAAACTTCTCTCACTCTCTCTAGAGAAATCCATATCCTTCGATCTGAATAAGAAGTGAAAAGGTCAGGGGGAAGAAAAAATTAACTCTTTATTGATTCTTGAAAAATGTGAATCCATCTCAGGCAGTGTGTCCCTATTCACAATTTCTCGTCCCCTGTAATATTCCGCTGAATTCACGAATTCCCAACGGCGCAAGGAACTTGAAAGATAAGACGTCCAATTTCGCTCTAATCTACTTTTCTGGGCAATCTATCAAAGAACGGACATTTTTTTTGTTCTCTCTATGCCGTCTTTTTCCGTCCTTTTCTCCTATATATCAAGAGGAATTTCGCCTTTGATGTTACGTCATGCTTATTTCGTAAGAACACGACAAAACCAAGATTCCGGAATCATGTTACGGTCTTTCTGATTTCCTCTCTAGTAACGAAAGATTGAATCTTCATTTCTAAACGTAATAGAAAACTACTGAAGATTCTGTTTCTCCAATGAAGTTTTCTGGGGATTTTGCCGAGTGGCATTGTTCAGTGGTAATGTTTTCGCTTAGATAGATTTAAGCTTGCTGCAACTTTTTAAAGGAAATAAGCTTAAGTTTACGAATAACAAGCTTTAAGTTTATTATATTATAAATTTCGACTTATTCCATTCAATGATTCTGATACTTTTAAGATTGATCTCTGAAATTCTAATGAAATATAAATATATGATCGGTAAAATCCTCTTCTTTTTTTTTTTTCTGTAAATTTATGTATTTTAACAACGTAAGAAAACTAAAATTTTACATACTCTTTTAGAGAACGCTGCATTATATGATAAACGCTTCCAGAGAATTTGATCAGTAATATTTTAAGGTTTATTTACGGCGTAATATTAAATTTATAAGTATTAGAAATCATATTTGTTTAAGTTTTTATTAATTTTTATCAAATATAAAAACGTTTGTAAAAATATAATATTACTTCTATTAAAAATAGATTTCGAATAAGTAATAACACAGTACATACTGATCTCATCTATTATTATTGAAGAAACTTATGATAAGTTATTGAATTTTTTTAAATTATATAATTTGTAGTTTAAGTTTTTTTAGTCTTATTCTAGTTATAATTTAGAGAAGATACAAGAAAATTCTTAAAGCGATTCTAAGAAAATATTAGATTTATATTTTCCATAAAGCTCCAAAATATTCTGATATATAATATAATATAATATATATATATATATATATATATATATATATATATATATATATATATATATATATATATATATATATATATATATATATATATATATATATATATATATATATATATATATATATATATACATTAATATACGTTTGCCTATTTTTTTTTTCTTTCTAAGAAATTTAATTTAAATATTTCGTCAGCATTTTTATGATTATAAAAGCTATTACTCTTTGCGATTAAGAAAAAGCAGTCAGGAAATTAGTGTCATCAAAATAAAAGTAAGATTCTTGACAAGAAACTAATTCTTATGCTTTAGAAACAAATTTCAAATAGTTAAAGAACAGCTTTTTCGAAAATCATGATGAATGAACGTATTTACTTAAAAAAAATTGAAACAGATTTATCTATTTGAGTATGTTTGAATTTAGCCAGGAGCTACCACTTCCCTCGATAAATCAAGAGTATGTCTGTACTGTCACTTCTCTTTTACTTTATTAAAATATGTATAGATAAAATTAATCTTACATTTGCGGTGTCGGGTGACACCATTACAGTCTCTATCACACTCTGTCTCTGACATCTCTTCTTGTTCCAAAGATTGATCATCATCATATTCAAGCATGTTGTTACATATTTCTTCCTGGAAAGCTGGTAAATCTTCAGGGTTACTGAAACAAAACAAAAAAAATACACTTTCACAAAAACAGAAATACTTTCTTTTATTGACATTGACTTGAAAACAATGCGTATTAATTTAATGAAATTGCTGCATTAAAAGCATTTTATTATAAACTATATTTAAATGTGAAAATCTATATATGAGTTCTCAAATTTCTTTATAGTAGAAGTTTATAGAAGCCAATTTTCAATCTAAAAATTGATGATAGTTAAGATTTATTTAATACGTTTAAAAGAGCTTTTTTAGTTTTGTTAAAAGTAAATTGTTTCCTATTTCGAGAAAACGTTTAAATTGTTATAAAGAATGTTCATAATCAATTAAAATTATATAAAATTCATTTTTAGCCTGTTGTTATCTAAATAAAGCGTATTTTTCAAACCACATGTTGAGAAGAAATATAACTTTAAGGTGCAAATTCATAAGTCTCCAAACCGTTTGAATTTGTTGTTTGTAATATAAATTATATTAATGCAAATTGTGGTGTTTAGATAATCAACTGATCAGAGGTCAGACTTGAAGTAAATCTCAAGTCTAAAGCACTTGTCACTGAATCACGTTTCAGAAAGGATTAGAAAAAGAGCGCCAGACACTTCCGAATAAAACAAAATACGGAAACTTTACCATATATTAGATACGAACTTCAAGTAATTTAATCTATACTATTCCATCGTTTTATTTGAAGATTTTAATGTAAAAGAAGTAACCCATATTATCATCATGACTTGAAATATAGGGGGTCGCTTCGTTTAAAACATATTTGTCGCATATAGAAACATTGAATGCATACATCAAACTGCTTCTATTTATATGTAGTATATAAAGATAACAGGTAAAGAAACGAAAATATTATCATTCCTCTCATATATCAAAATCTACAGAAAGCGAATATTAAATTGTTTAAAAAAACAAATAAGTAGACTGTGCAGCTAACTATTTTTGAATTTCATAAATTTTTTTTTCCAGTTTCAGGTGTTAAAAATGTAAAAGTTTTAGTTATAATCACAACGTAATGTCAATTTCATATTAAATTAAATTAAATTAAATTACTATCTAATTGATTTCACAAAAATAGTTTTAATATGAGATATTTACTAATATATTCTATGCCATTAAATAGTATATTAGTTCCAGATTTCATTCCCAAATAGTCTCTATGTAATTCAATACTTTTAGTCTAAAAATACATTATACTAATTCTAACTATTCAAGCTTATAAGCAAACAAAAATGTTTAAAATTTCTAAAGATAAAATAACTAATCATTATCTTTCAGTAATTCAAAACAACTACATACCATTAAATATGCTAGTAGTTATACACCCAAGCGTATTTAATTGATAAATAAATATTTTTATACTTCGCATTTGGAAGAATCTTTTGCTAAATTAATGTGGCACTTGACGAGTTAATTACTTTTCCTCTGTTACATGAAGGAAATAAATAAGTAACGGATACAAGCGAAGTTTTAATGATAGTTCTTTCAAAATGTTATTCCACCACCACCATTATATCTTCGCACATTATCGAATTTATTTTAATACTATCCATCTTTTGAAAAGTAATGGGTGGGTGACTTTCATGTCGTTCTAGAGCTATACATTAGCTCGTAAAAATGACTTGATCTTTTGTTGAAGTAATTTAAATTCGCGAAACTGTTTTATCAAAACTATTCAAACTGAAGTTAGTTATGTAAATAAACACACCAGTGACAAAAAGTGTCCCTTTTATATTCTAATCTAACCCTCTAAATTTCTCTTTTAAATTAGTAAAACCAAATGCGTTTAATAATAACTATACATTTTAACAATCTACTTTTTTAATAAAATAAGCACAATTCAACCAGTCGTATAAAATTTAAAATTCAGGTAAATCGCTCTTTTAATTAAAATATTGAAATAACTTTTTTTATATACTTAATAAAATAATAGATTTCGAATTCAAAGAGTTCTAAATTTAAATTTCAGCGAAGCCAAAAAATAATAATTATAAATACATTATACAAAAAATTAACA
The DNA here is from genome assembly GCA_963978545.1 of Linyphia triangularis. NCBI lineage: Eukaryota > Metazoa > Arthropoda > Arachnida > Araneae > Linyphiidae > Linyphia > Linyphia triangularis. The sequence goes on from OZ021727.1 coordinate 59,093,884, forward strand.
TTCAATAACTATGCGTTGAATCAAAAAAGCAACTCCACATTTGAAAACAATTGAAATTTTTGAAAGACTTCCCGTACTAGTTGTATGACCTAAAATATTTCAGAATTCCGTTTTAGCTTCTACACTGTAATAATGTAGTGCTTATACTTTACTTATACTTAGTGTAATTCTTATACTTTAAACTCTATACTTTGATCTGTCTAAGGCCAGCATTCCCAAATACAATTATAAATGCCAAAGTAACGTGCTTTACATTTTATGAAGGGTTTGATCAGGATAAAATTTCATTCCAAAATTTTACCAGATGTTAAAACTATAGTTTTAAAAATGAAGGATAGAGTTTACTTTTAAATTCGTTGTGCTAACACAGCAATAACTTCAGACAAGTGTTTATATATAAGATGTGTTTACAAAACATATATTTAAAGTATTGATTTATTCAAAGTGTTCATAAATTTAAAGATATACATAGAATTTAGATAATTCAAATTATTCACATAATTCAACCACAGTTCAAATTACAAATAAAATTCAACAATTTTCAATTACAAATAGAATTCCCATAATTCAAATTAAAAATAAAAGTTCTTTAAAATTCGGTCTAAACTGATTTTTTATAACTCAGCTTTTAAGAAAAAATAAAGTTTGAAATAGAATTATTGGAATTGAAGTGAAATATTCAGTAAGTTTTTTTCTCTATAAGTTAGTCACCAAAATTGCCAACTTTACGGTATTTTGTAGATTAAAAAAAATCTAAGTTGGAACATATATTTTTTTTAATCGTAATTCTTAGCAAGGGAATAAAACTTTCAGTCATTAACTGTTACCATATTTAATAAGTTTGTTATGTGGGACTGGTGTACTCTAATAAAATGCATGTAGAAGTAGTCTTTTAGTGACATTTACTTACACAATCTGACTTCATTTTCTTACAACATTATGTTTTTATAACAATAAAATGAAAACCTTGAAAATATCAAAATACCGAAGAAGTTAAGAAGTGTGGGGAAAAGAAAAGTTAAAACGTATTTTTTAGTATTCTGTACTCTAATTGTAGAATATATATATGGAATTATTTATTTTCAATATTATTGGAAGAAAATTTAATATATATTTTAATTTCTACAGTTAATTATGATTACTTTAATATTAATGTATGAACATGGTCCACAGTAAAAATGTTTACATTGACAACCCCCCCCCCCCAAAAAAAAAATTATTTATAGCAAACTTTTTTTTTAATATTTAGTATTTTAATTCACATGGCCTTTCATTTCTAATCTTCACATTTAAAAGCAATATTTTTACTCCGCATAGTAAATTTCGGTTGGATAATATTTTAACTTGAAAAACAAAATATGAGTTTCATTCGAGTTCCTTGGCACAAAAATATTTTTCTTTCAGTTAAAAATAGTGCATGAGTCCCATAAAATTCCACACAGCACAAACTTTATCTCACCTGTAGCAATCGATAAAATTCCCATTCTTTTTAGGCTTACAATTTTCATTCTAACCGATGTGAAAGATGGTGTTTATATATATATTTAGACCCCTTGGATCTTCTCTTGCAGGAATCATTTTTTCTTTTCAATATTTCTGCTTTTAAATCCAGGTCTTGGGGGATTTCCGGTAAATCCCGAGAGAATCCCGCAGCCCCAAGAAATATATTGTTCTCATACGACAAGTTTTCTTTTGAAGCCAATTGTTTCACTTTGAGATGAGGCGATGGAATAGCAAGTATTGATCAAGAAGAAGAAAGGGGAAGGTATAAAAATATGTTTCTTTAGAGGAAGTAGTTGGAAAAAAAATAAGAATTATAAATTCAAACTTAAACTTAAATTTTTTTTTGGCATTTCAGGTAAAATATTTCTTAGTATAATGAAGGTTTTTAATATACATATATAAATTAATTTACAAATATTTTATAAAATGAAGTATGGATTCACATTTTTAGTGATGTATATAGAAACAATTCTGGACTATTTAATTTACTGCAGTGAATTTAAGGTATACGTATAGGCTTCAAATCGCAAAACTCCCAAAAATCGAGGAAGATTTGTAAGGCCATAAAAAACAAAAGCAAAATAAAAACCACACAAAAGAAGGAAACCCTATGATGGAGGAGCATACTAAAAAGGAAAGATATAATAATTAGTATAAAAATAACAGTTTTTTATATAAAAAATACTTTTTTAAAAGTTACTCTCAGATTGTAGTTTTTTCTATTTTGCATTTCATTCAAACATTAATAACTCCAGTTTAAATAATATTTTTTTTAATTTGTTTTTTTGCTATATAATCTGCATACATTGTTGAATGCTTTGACCCTAAATACAATACTATGTGATTTGTAAATAAATATTTTTTTAATTGAATTTTAAAGATAAGATTCTGTATAAAAAACTTGGGTTTTTCTAATAGATTCAGCTAAAGCAAGATATCACAAAATATACACACTGTAAAATTCTGTTAATAGGGTCAAAACATAGAGCAGGGTATTCCGCATTATTGAACACCAAATGTATCTGTGTGTTAATTAGAATTTTTGTCATTACCGTTCGAAATTTGCCTAATTAGTTGATTAAATGTTAATTAATTATTAAAATTGAAGAAATTAAAAAAAAAATATTGGAAACAGTTTGAAAAATAATGTACTATTCAAGGTGCAAAGGTCTAATTTTTAAATGGAAAATTAATAAAAAAATGTTGAAACCTATACGTATACCTTAAATTACTGTCAATTTGACCTAATAAATAACAAAGTGTCATAGTATTTTCTCTGGGAAAGATACTAATGCGAATTATTTGCTTTTATGAAGGATGTTTTATATGCTTAAAATGAAATATGCAAAGGGTAATGAAATCCAATGAATAGAATACCTATAGGCAAAATTAAGAACATAACTTACCAATTCTTTCACAATTTTTACCAATTAGTGTTATTATAAAAAGGCAAGGTTCTAGTTTGATGTTGCATCTGTAACATCCAACAGATGCAACATCATCATGTATCAACAGATGTAACATCAAACTAAAACATCCAAGGTTGAAATGTTTTCCCAATAACTTGTGGACATAACTGTAACGCTTTTTTTTAATATTTTAAAAGAAAGAATAACCAAAATTTTAAATTATTTTCTGAGAGGCATTAAATTATTAAAATCTTTCCAATTTCTTGACATTGATTCTAGTGATTCTCATACCTTCTCCGGCGTATTAATCAACAAAGCTTTTTTTACAATGTATGTAAAAAAATAAATACACGGAGAAGGTATGAGAATCACTAGAATCAATGTCAAGAAATTGGAAATTTTTTAATAATTTATTGCTTCTCAGAAAATAATTTTTTTTTTGGATGTCAAGAGGCATACGTCTATCCAGGCAACTCATAAATATATTAGAATTTTTTTAATTAAAAACAGAGCTAAAAGAATGACAAACAATCAAGAAGAAAGCAACTCAATAGACTAAAAGTAATTGAATATCTTATAGTTGTCATGTTTCAATGTGCAGAAGTACGTCACAAATTAAGATTGTACTGGCTGAAAAAATTAAAATGATGCAGTTAAAGCATATGGCAGTATGTAGGGATCATGTGAGTATCAAAAATATGTATACGTACTATTTATAGAATGGAAAAATATTATCTACAAAACACTCAGAGCCTCGGGGTAAAAAACTGCAAGCGATTCAAAGCTTACAAAATGATACTTATATTTGAACAGCAAAACTACAGTATAAGTTTTTTTTTTTTTTTTTTTTTATTATCTGAACTGTCTTTACTTCAAAAGTTAAGTTTAAGAAATATATATATTTTTTTATGTCTATAACATTTTTGATACTTGAGCACTGATTAGTATTGCAGTTGTTAAAATGTGTGGCCTCCTTATTTTAAGCGTTACAATCTAGACTATTATTATGTTAATAGATAATTTTAATGGTCAGATTTAAGTTATGTACATTTTTCGCGTTAACATGCTCTGGTAAAAAGTTATAATGGTGGCTACTTTTGTGAAGCCTTTGGGCCTGGGCAAGAAGTGGAGCTACGTTTGACTCGGATTCAATTTTATCTATATTGGCTTGTTTTTAATGAAAGCACCAAACTTTTTTTTTCGGCTTAAAATAAATAACTTTCATGCAAATTTCAATAATTGACAAAAATATGAAGGAAGAAAACTATGATTATTGATAAAATATAAGTAATTTAATAAAACTAGTTTTTTTTAGTTATAGTAAGAACAACCATATAAAATACTTTTTGCTTATATAAAAGGATTTTGATTTACCGAAGATTTTTAAAGAGCAAGAACTCTATTATTTGTTTTAAAAAAATAATAAATACAAATTTATCCCAAATTAAAAAGAACTCATAAAACATTCGTATCAGTCCTTTATACGTGTACAAATTTACAAATATTATAAATAAACTTTTAATCCGGTTTTTTTTTTCCTTAAGGTTTTTGCTTTTCGAATTATTACTGATTTTTCAGCCTTTAAAATTTCCTCTTAGAGAAGTTCGTAACTACTAACAGTATAAGTGTATAAAAATTTCTCCGAATATGACTAATGTTGGCTATAATTGACATGAATATAGAATTCTAGGCCATGACTGCACTTTCCAGATCCTGGTATAAGTGTAGCCACGTAACATAGTGTTGAAATAAATTGTAAAACACGCCTATGTAAGTTTAGAAAAAAAATCGTTAGATACACTTAAAAACCTATTAAATAAGGAAGACGTTAATGTATTAATACATTTACTCCACTGTATACTACTTCTCAAATTTCATGTTTAACTAATTACATAATTACACTCATAAATTGTTATAGGCAATTATACAGAATGTTATTGTTATAAATATAAGTTTTTTCAAAAACGAAGATGATTTTTTGTTCATTATTATTAAACTCTGAGCAATGATGCTAAGTAGTGTAAGGCACAAATATTTCCATGACATTGTTTTATATATTTTTTAATCAACTCACTCATCATTATTTTCTAGAACTTCAGTTAAAATATTTTCAGATTCATGGTTTATAGGCGCATATCTTATATTATCATATACGACATACGCCCCTTGGTCTAAAAATTACGACATGATTTAATGAGTTGACGAATATATGTTAAATGCACTCACTTAATGTGCAAGCAGCTGGGTGCGCCGCGAGTAGAAGCCAATTGGGACACTACCAAACTCCAACCCGATGATTCCATCAGAATGGCCTCGTAGGCCCTAGTTGGAATAAAACACAACTTAGTAAGCTAGTAGCTGTTTGACTTATAACATCTACTTAGGCCGTACACTTATCACTAAAGAATGTTTACTAGGATATTTTCTTTTTTTGAATATGTTTTAATGCCAATAATAAGACGTCGAGTGTTTCAAATTCAAATATTGAGCGTTTAATTATTCGTAGTTATAATTTTTCTTGTCTTGTAATCTTCGAATATAAAAACAGTTCATTCATATAAGTGTCAAATTTCGTTAACTTACATTCCCACCCAGTCATGTAAAATCGTATTCCAACACCATCACAACAACAACAAGCAGTATGAGTACATATATATGTATATATATATATATATATATATATATATATATATATATATATATATATATATATATATATATATATATATATATATATATATATATATATATATATATATAACTGAGTATTTGTACCTGTGAATCTTATACAAATCTATAATTTTGCATCTAGAGGTACAAAGTTTGATATATAGAAGCTTTAGTGCACCGAGATTGTAGTGAGCAACTACTTTGACATTCTATTAAAAGTTGCTTTCGTTAAAATTTAATGACATTGAAAAAAGTTTGGAAATGTCAACGATATTTTTTTGTTTTTGTTTCATCTGAGTAAAAACAAAAGTTATTTTAATGTTTTTCCATTATTTTTTTTTATGTATTATATTCGCGTTTCCGATAAGAGTTTGGAATAATATTTTAATATTTCCAATTAATTATTGTCAATCGATACAGTAAATAAGCTATGCGCAAGCGCGGTTTTAAAGCGTAAACTGCGTAATATATGAAATGATTTTGTCGTGTATGCATTTTCAACATTATTTTTTAAGCATTGCTATTTTTTTCTACGTGTTAAATTCCTCATGTTTGTGTTTGCATTTTGTATTGGAGCCAAATATGTAATGTGCTCAGTGGGTATTGAGAGTTTGATTGTATTTAATGAATATAAATAACATTTAGTTAAATTATTTTATATTTTATTAAGAAATGTCTTCTGCAGTATAGTTCTCTAATATCTAACATCTGAAAGTTCGTTTACCAGCACAATTAATTTACCACTACACGTTTGTGCCGTTATGGGAAGTATTCAATCGGATTTCGGCTAACTTATATCAATCTGTTATAAGTTTTTTTTCCAGATGCTTCCATTACAGGATCAAGTCAACGAAGGTCGTCTAATGTGAAACATCTACGTTTATCATTAGATGGGTTGTGTGGCACCACGTAGACCAATAATGGTAATATTACTTAATAACCATGCCCCTTCCCGGTAATTTTTCAGTTCGCGAACTATTTGGTAGATAATGCTATTATTTCAGTACCTGTTAATTTTTCTCTTAGTTAAGATTTTGATTTATTTTAAAACAAAAATTAAGAACTTGACATAGTATATGCCATGATTCGTATAGTAGGAGTACTAATTACGCATATATAATATAAGCTATAAGTTTAGTGTCAAGCATTTACAGAACACCCCACAATTAACACAAGTTCTTTAGTTCAGAAACCAGTTTATTCAGCAGTTAAGTATATGGTAGCAAACACATTTCCTCAAAACGCTCACCACATGTGTGAGGTTGAAATCCAAAATAACAAATATTTAAAACAACCAAAAGCAATAATTAAAAGTTAAACATATGCCCCAAATAGACTTTCGTAGCTGGCTGAGTACTGAGTGAATAAAAGAGCCACTTACTGCTCATTGCTCTGGAACGGGCGGTCACCGCTTGCTAGCATCAAAATCTCCGATCCCCGGTATAAGAACTTTTCTTTCTCAGAGGTCAAGCAACCCACTACTTCTCTCTTCCAAACCTCCGGGCTAGATGATCTCCCTTCTTCCCCTTGCAGCTTCCAAAAACCCCTCTTCAATTCCAACCCCCACGTGCAACATAAGTAAAGAAGTCAGCCCTCTCATTCGTGCAATTCTCATTGACGTAGTCCAAAGTGTCAAAAGAGGCGGGCTATGATTTTTACACCAGGAGGTTTCTTTAATTATATCATACTAAATGTCATAATGAAAACACCTTATGACAGTATATTTTCATGATTATTTTTTAAATAGATGCTAGAGCTACACTATAGACACCAGACATATTTTTTATTATGTTTATGGGTATGGGTGTTTTGTACATGTTAAAAAATGTGCAAAATTCAGCATAAAAAACAAATAACGATAATATTATTTCTATGTTTATAAGATATTAAATGGTTAAATTTTTCTCGCTGCACTAATTGAAATCATGAATCTAACTTCACTTGATGAGAGTAAGTTAAAAATACATAGAAGCTACCGTAACATTGGATTGTTTAGACTCAATTTTTCGCCATCACTTACACCTTCAGTCAGATTCGGCCAAGATTTTATTAAAATTTGCTGAAAACTCCTTTTGACCTTTGTTAATGCTCTACCAAAGAAAAGAATTAATATAAGTGCTCAATATAGGACATCTTCCACTAAGAGAGCTGGGAAATCACTGCTACAAAGACAGCATCGACTAGATAGTGACCGAGCTTGATATTCCAAAGAACGAAACCATGTCCTGTTATTATAGCAGATTGAAAACTGATCACCAATAACAATTAATGCAAAGAAATTCCGAGTCAATGTTATACAAAACTGATAGATGTCCTTTAAAGGGAGATCAGAAGCGCCGGTCCACACAGCTAGTATAAAATAACAACAACAAAAATCGATTTTGGGAGTTTTATTTCATGTTTTTTTTTTTTTTTTGCCTTTCCATTGTTTCTTTAGTTTCTACTCAAATTATAAGTACTATATATTAAGTTTCGAAAAAGCAAACAATCATGAATTAACTATATAAGATTTTAATTTCGTTACTTTGTTTAATTTAATTACCTTTAAATTTGATTACCTCTTAGCGTGATATTTCAATTCTGTAATGTATCATTTCTAACTAACCTTTCGAGACATACCATTAATGTTTTTTTTTTTTTTTATGAAATTGTGTTTCATAATCTGCGGATCAAACTGAAATTAAAAGATTTCCTATTATTTTCAAATTAATTTTTTAAATATAAAATGTTTGTAAAAAAATAGGTTTTTGTTAAAAAAATTGACTAAAATTTTATAAATAAAGATTGAATAAAACTTTACAAAAAAATAAAAAATAAAGATGATTAATATTTTATAAACAAATGTGATGATATTTTATACCAAATTTTCTCTTCGATGTCTTGTATAAAATTTTTGTTAATCTTAAAAAAAAAAAAAAAAAAAAAAAAAAAAATCTTTTCTTATGATTTTTCAAAGTGAAGTTATATAAAATATATGCAATTTAACATTGGGAGTACTGAGTCCCCGTAAATTGATAGAAAAGTTTACTTTGAGAAAGAAGCATTTTCATAAAAATGATTTTCCATGACAAAATTGGACTAAAACAAAACTTTGCGAGAATTTTATTTTTGCTAATTGTATCTACTTGACTTAGCAATAAAGAGCATCTATCCACAAATTTTTATTAAAAACATTTGAACAAAACCAAACAAAAAATATGAGATATTTACTTTTATGTAAACTACATATACCTAATTCCTAAGCTTATTACTAAATGAAAATTTATTTAAATAAGAATGCATTTTTTAGTAAACAAAACAAACGAAAATATTATGTATTTATAACGATCCAAAGAACTTTCCATTAAAATAAATTTAATTATTTTCTCTTACGCAAAGCAAACTCTTTGATATATTTCAATATAATCATCAGCAATTAGAGCATTTTGAACTACGGTAATTGTTTCAATAACTTTATTTAAATGTTTATCTTCTCAAGAGTTATCAATTTTCATTAATACATTTAAATAATGGTGATCTATTACGTAAGCATAAAAAGATTAATTGAGAGTGATAAATTTCAGTTTCCTGTACTTGAATAAATTGAATATTGCTGAACATTTTTTATGGATGATTATAAGTTCCATAATTACAGTTTTTCAAAGAGTTTAATTAATAATTATGGAATAACAAAAGAAAAACATCAAGCTCTCAAATGGATCACTACGTAATTATAGATGAATCATTGATTTAGCTAATCGGTAAAAGTACTAATGGAATTGGTTTTAGACCCCTTTTTGTTATATACAGAACTATTTCGCAGCACATGTAATTCACTGGTTAATTTGCAAAAAGATAAGCATTCTTAAAAAATTAATGGTTTTCAGGTCAGTAAAAAACGTATGAAATTTTAGAACATGTCATTTTCCCTTCCTTATGAAGAACGTCTGTTATAAATATCTAAATTAAAATCATACATGTAGATAATTTACAAAAGGTATTTCTAAAACAAAATTAGTATTTGAAGAATTTTTTTAAATAACTATATTGGCATTGTAAAAATTGTTTAAAACTAATAACATACATTTCGTATCCTTCTTTTCTTTTCAATTCGAACATGCTAATGGGAAAAATTTAAAGCAACAATTTATATTTAAAAAAAAAAAAAAAGTAAATATATTATTACTTCACAAATGTTATACTTTTAATCAATAGTTAACTTTTGAAACAAAATTACTACATAGTAGTTATTAAATGAAATACACAGTTGTTATCTAGTTAATACAATATTGTTTTTAATACGATAACCTCCAACATGCCATTAGTATATTTCTTCATATAGAGATTAGCAATTACTATATACTTTTATAGTTTTCAAAAGCGGAAAAAACTATCTGAAGTACAATCCTTTCTGATAGCAAAAGAAGTAATAAAAAAAGAGAAATCGAAAATATATCAAAAATGAATTCAACGATTTCTTGTAACAGCTTCTTTCCAAAAGAGCCGATGAAAAAGTATCCTGAAGAATTCACCTTCCTCTGCGAGGATGGAAAGAAACAAAAAAAGAATAATAAAAAAAAAAAAAATCATTGTAAAACTGAAACAAAAGCGTCTGGAAAATCTATGCAGAATCGATACCCGTAGAAGAAGCACTGTAGAAATCTTGAAGGAAAATGCATTTCATTACACTATCCCGATTCTCATATTCGCTGAGAAAAGATGAAAACTTACGAGAAAGAAACGTAAGCTGGAGAAATAAAAAGTAAAAATTGCAGACCAAGTTTTTCTCTTGAAATTCCCGCCTTACTGTATTTCATAAATTTTTTGTCTGAATTCAAAATATCAGAACTCTGGTTTGGAAAAATTTAACGTTGCCATTTTTTTATATGCAAAGTTTATGATTATTATCTATGCCAAGGACATTTCAATACTTTTATAGAGAACGTAGAAGAATCGACCTAGCTTACATGTGCAAGTAAATAAAATACAATGTGAAAAAAATCAAGACAATATAGTAAGATATGGATCACAAAGGTTTTGTTATTTATGAGTCATGTCAGGTGGAAAAAAATAATTTTATGCTTTTTGAACAGTGGCTCAATCATTTATTAAAAAAAAAAAAAAAAAAAAAAAAAAAAAAAAAAAAAATTAAGGAAAATTTAGATTATGATAGTATTGTATTCTAGTGTATAAAAGTGATTCATTTTATTTTGTTGATAGTAGAACTACAAGTAAAGATCACTTCATATTAAACATTTTAGTTATCATAATCAAAATGTTTTCATCACATTTAAAAAAAAAAAAAAACATTTAAGGAAAATATAGAATATGATAGTATTGTAGTCTAGTATGTAAAAGTAATCCATTATATTTTGTTGTTAGTAGAAATACAAGTATAGATCATGATATAATAGATCATGATAATGCATTTTATATTAAAGCATTTTAGTCATCATAATCAAAATGGTTTCATAACATTAAAAAAAAAAAAAAAGTATTATGTAAAAAGTGTTAAGTAAATATTTTTATCTATAAATTCAATAATCTGTTTCAATCTAATCTGACAAAGCAATTTTTCTGCATGTACCTCGTATCAAGTTAATAAGTACTTCTGATGTAGTAGTTAAAAAAGTAGTATGAGTTGTTCTTGCCAAATTGTATGATATATTTTGGCCTAAAATGGGGAAAACAAATGTTTTTTTCATGATAAACAAGAGTTTAATTTCATGTGCTTTTTCGTTTCTGAGCCTAGCAAAAATATATATTCAATTTTACTAAATATATGAAATGAATTAAAATCTGAAATTTTAAATCCCAATAATCTCCAATTGGTTGTTTGATTTATTATTAATTGTTACATCGTAATATGAGACTATAGTAGAAAAATGAAAATATTGCATTTAATAGAAAATAAGTTTTTACCTCATGTATTTAATGTGTAGGTTACAAATTAATATTTAAATTTAGGATACAAAACTTCCGTCGTCATTTGAACTAAAATTCTAATCTTATAAATTACTTTTTTTAATAAAAATATAAAAATAATATATCTAAACCACAGATATATTTCATTTTATTTGTCCTATCACTAAATTTAATTGAGGCTTGATAAATGCAGTTAATTTTAATATGTAATTACTTTGAATTTAAATTAAATAAATAAAGTGCTTAATCTTGACTTTAACAATGCAACAAAGTTAGCAACCACAATGGGAATTAGATAACATAGTACAGGCATTCAATACCATAACTTCAACGTATAATTTGTCGCGATAATTGCATGTGCACTCTTGTCAAAGTTCACGAAGAAATATTTCGACTCGGTCTGAAATTGTGGAAAGGGCTAGTGATGTAATTTTAGTCCCCCTGTAAACATCTATTCCCCTTTCGTCTCCTATAATCTCTTGGAACGTTTCTGTGCCCGAAGGGAAATGTTGCAAAATGCCACACTCAATTATGCAAGGGCAATATAGATATATCAGCAGGCTTATATCTTAATTAGAAACAAGTGCTTATCGTAATACTAGGTTATTACCTCTACAAATTAATACCCGGCTTTATCCGCAGTTTGTTAATTCGTATTTCTCTGAATTGCAATGTTTTAAAATGAATGGGATAGGAAACGTTTAAATTTTATCTCCGGAATCAAATCACTATGGCCCTACGTTAATTACGAGATTGCGACTGAATTCTCTTTCTTAAAAGAAATGATAGTTTAAAACGAAGCTTTTCTTGTTATTGGTTCGAACTCTCTATAAATTACCAGGTGATTTTTTTTTTTTCAATTTGCAATGTAATAGGAATTTAAATTAGATGAAAAGAGGATTAAAAAGTTATGAGAAATAAAAGTAAATTGCTATACTTTACATTTTTGTTTATTGTATCAAGGGAAAATATCTAGTCGGGTAAAACTGTAATTTACTTTATTTAAATTTGACTCAAAATTAATATTATTACGTAATGCGTGAAATACATTGAGGAAAAATTAATTTACGACTTAAATTATCATGATCTTACCTTTTTATCTTGTAGGGATTTAATAAATCATTACTTTTGATATTTTTATTTTAAATAAGAAATGAGTTCAGATGTATTTCCGTTTTTTTAATGTTTTAATATTTTTAATGGAGTATAGAAATTTATTAAAATGAAAATGCAGTGGAAAATGTAATGGTTGAAAAAATGTTTTTGGGTAAATCCTAATCAAATTACAAAGAGTACTAAAACATATTTTTTTTTTGGTAATAATTTGTAATTAAAAAATGATTTTATTTATTTCAAATAAATTTTGTGTGATTATATTTATTATGATTCTTTTGAATAAAAATTATTGGTTTTGGACATAATTTTATTTTACCATTTGATTTTAAAACAAAATGTTTTGTTGGGATCCTAAGATATTTTATATTAACCAAATTAATTAAGAATTTTTTTAACATTGTCCTGTAGTGTATAAATGGATAATTTCAACAGAGGAGAAACTACAATTTAAAATATCCCTAAAATTCAAATTGAATCTTCTGATTCAAATGAAATAAAATTCAATTAAATCGTAGTTTTGATCTATTAATTTTAGAAAATAAAGGAGCAAGTATCTTATCACCAAACAGCCAATTTTAATTTTATTGCGAGGAAATTTACAAAAAAAAAAAAGTTTGGATTTGGAATAAAAAGATCATTTTAGAAAGTATGTACATTTTGTTTGCATTTTTCTCATTTATTCTTCCTGCTTACGAATAGGGCGATTTCCATAAACATAAGATCCATAATGCTGTACATTTTCTTTAAAAAAAACAACTTTTTCTTATTCTAGCGGAACATTTTTCTGCAATTTTTAAATGAATAATATACAAACGTTTGAGTTTACATGTTTTATTCTTTACTTGTCAAAGAAATTAATTTTACTTTTATATTTTTTGACAAAATAAATTTTTCTTAAAGTTTTTTAACAAATATTAAGTTGCGTTGGTTTAAGTTTATTAGAAAGTGTGATAGCAACTGCCTGCACCTTAACTGTAGTGTAGAGGAAGTATCTTAATATTAGATAGTTGTTCGAGTTACATTTGTGAGTTGTTTTGTGTCAAAATATCAGACCTTGAGCATCTGAACAATACTAAGAATTTTAAAGCGCCTTCCAGGAGAATTTGTATTAATAATTTTTTTTGTATTTAGGTTTTGAATGAATGGTGCATCTCTTATAATGCATTAATGCAACGATATTTGTTAATAAGTATTAAATTTGTAAGAACTGTGTATGTTAAGATCATTCTGGGATACGAACTTAAAATGAATTGGAACTCCATACCATTAAACTCTCAATAAAGTTTGAATGGCCTATCTTGAAATGTAAATAGTGCAATGAATTAAGATTTTTAATTAGTTATAAATTCCAATACCAATACATTGTACTCCAGAAAGCTATAATGTCGAAGCAGCACATCAAAATCTTCAGGTTTTATTTTCTTGACTGAAGATTTGAGAGATTTTCATCCCGTTGCAGTTCATACCGTACTATAATATATATGCATTTTGGTAATGTGTTACGCCAATTACTTAGAGAAGAAAAATAAGGACTTATTTTCCATTATTGAACAAATAAAACTGGAAAAAATAATTATTTAAGTCATCAAGTCACCTGAGCTTTTTTTTTTTTTTCTATTTAGTTCCGCCTTATCGAGTTATTGAAACTTAAACTAGTCGTAGAGTTGGAAAGTCTGAAAAGATTATGGTCATTTTTTGAAAAAAACAACAACATATACTTAACTCGATTATATAATGTGCTTTTATGTTTTATTTGGAACGAGTGTCCCGATAGAAGATAAATGATTTCCGATACTAAAAGCTGTAGACTGGGAATTCACAAAGAGTTAACGAATTTCATATTTTTTTTATCTAAATTAACGTAAAACACGTGAAGTTTTTTAAGCACTTTATTATTATACTGAACTTAAATTTAAGAACATAATTATTTTAAGTTTATAGACTTGTTAAGGAATGATTATCACTACTTAACCACTTAAAAACTTCATCATTTTCCCAAGTTCAAAACAGTTCACAGTGGTACAAAAAGCGTGTTTTCTTGTTCATGTCTATAAAACTCGGAAAAAACATCAAAACTACTCAAAATTTGGTAACCTTAGGTTTTCAGGGTCGTTAAATATGATTATGATATCGGAATAATAAAATTTCCACAAAAAATAGCAAAAATAATTTTTTTTTTGCTTACGACAGTTATTTTGAAATTTGGCAAAATTAACCTCGAAACTAAAGAGGACGTTTTGTAACTCTTAATTACATATCCTTTTAAAAGTATGTTCTAATGGTTTCTACATTTCTATATTAAAGATTTTCTTTTTGTTAAAAAAAATTAAAAAACATTAAATAAACTAGAAAAGATATACTTTGTCACAGAAATATTTAACTAACATCTTTAAGAAGTTTCTCACAGTCTGTCTAAAACTTTTCCTGATACTTAAAACATGAGGAACTTTGAACGGTTTCCAAGTTTCTTTGATTGAAACAAAGGGTAATATGTTAAGTTTTAGGAACTTCAAGGTTTCAAATTAAAAATTAGTAGGTCAGAGGCAAAACTGAGATTATGAAAGATTTCTTCATAAGTCAAATTTCTATATATTTTTTTTATTTCAAAGCTCTCGTGCATGTCTAATGATTTTACTTAGAGTCTTCTGGGCTTCTTCGGAGGATTTGTATATATATATTTTTTTTTATTAATTTTGGAGGTATTCTACAGTTCTCCATTATTTTAATTTTTGTCATGAATCAGTATTTTGTGCACTCTATTGTGCACAAGTTAAAATCTAACAGAATCCGGCACATTTGATAGCTGTGTGGTTAGCGCTCTGACCTCGCATGTCCAAAAGGTGCAAATACCGGGTTAGACATGGATGTTTGTTATGGTTCAGAATCCATGTTAAACTGTAAGTTCCAGCCTGATTAGCCGTCATTGATTACAAAAATAGGTCAAAAATAGGTACAAACCAACCAACTTTAAATAATCCGCGCATTTTTGGGGTCACATTGTTTTTTCAACGCATAAAAGAGATCAATTTCTTACTTTCAATAACCCATATGTTAACATTGGGTAATGAAAATATTGCATTCGGCTAAAAAAATCAATTTTTTTTTCTGCATTTCTACATGTTTTGGAACATACTGTTTAGAAAAATATATGTGTGTGTGGGGGGGAGGGGGTGAGAATAACTCCCGAAAGAAATGACCTACAACCTCATTAAGGTTTTTGTCAAAATTGAGCATGCGTAAAAGATAGCTGCCATTAAAACATTTATGTTTTTAGCAATTGCAAAACAGCTTTAACGATTTTGATCAACATCGCTGTGGTAATGCCTTTTAGATTGTTCTAAGCATCTCCATCTCCGCAATTTCAGTAGAATCTCATATAAAGTTGAAAAACAAAATGTCTCTAACACAGAGTTCTCTTTCCTTGATTATCGCTCATCAGAGACTGTTTATCCTATGTTTCACTTACAAGAAAGGATAATGTAATATTTATTGAAAAGTATATTGCTTTAGATAATTTTCTAAAACTAACGAAAACCGTAAATAACACCAATTCAAATAAAATGCAAATACAGAAACCAGTATTAAGTATAATTGAAAGTTGGGAGATATTCCACTGCTGTATGGCCGTACTCACACTAATAACACTAAATATTGTATAACGTGTCAATTGTTGCGTTTAGTTGCATTTTCACCATTAGAATGTAATTCAGTGTTTCGAGATCAGAACTATTTGTTAAAACATTACCAGGTACCGACCACAGACTGATCGTGCCGGATATAATTATTACGAATTTCTTTCAGCCAATAGCTAAAGATAAAAGGATTCAAGTCCATTTTCTGGAGCTATCTGGAGCATTTTTTTTTAATTGATGTATTTATAAAAAAAATGCATAAAAAAACGATAAACGGGTTAAAAAAACATGTTTTTTTAAACAAATTTGAAAAAATACGTAACAAAAAACACATTTTATAAGTTATTGTACGTTTAGTGGTAATGGATAATAATTAAAAAATAATCCAAAGCAACGAACCCGATTTGACTAAATCTCAGAATTATGACTAATTCAGCACGATAATCATCATTTCAGTTGCCCAATTAATAGGAAATGTTTTATTTTTGCATCATTTCTAATTTCTCACACCCCCAGAAAGTATAATCCAAGTGTATTAAGCTTTTTGTATGATAAAAAAATATTATGGCTTATGCCAATGTCGTGACTTTCCACTATTTCGTCCCACTGTGCAGCGACCAAAATCGGGCAACTCATCTCCAATCCTCAATTCCATCCAGCGCATTCCGACGTTTGTGAAATTGAACATCGATTCCCTCCGTTGTGATTAGGGATTTTACTTATCGACAGAAATCCGCAACATGATTCTTTTGAGGGTCGCAGGAGTCATTAACCTTAATGGAGTGTCCCATGTGGTTCGGAGAGCGTTAACTAGGTCATTAACTCTGGTCTCTCAGCAGAGCCAGCGAAGGTACGAAATAGGACCCGAGGGGCATCCGATGGTATCCATGACACGACTTTCGTCGGATTCGAGCTTAATGAAGATGATGATGATGATGCTCAGACGAGTCAAAGGATCCTTGTCTGAATTTTCTGGTACATCATTGTAGTTTTTAATCTGTTACTCAGACCTAAGAGAAGCAATGAGTGAAATATTTACGATATGGATAATTTTTAGTAGTCGTTAAGTTTTTTATCTTTTATGAATACACTCACTGCATTAAGAGACACAATTTTACAACTTTATTGAGTTTGTCAGGGGTAAATCGCTCATCAGTAAGAGAAGAATTGAAATCGGCACTTCGATGTGACACCTCAGAGAAATTCGTGTTAAGACTGCTTTCTTAATTTGAAGGGGGCCAATTGCGATATGTTTCAATCGATCAGTTTAAAAATACACAACTTCAGTATGATTGCAGGTATCATACATTTAGATATTTATTAATAAAATATATTCCTAGAAGTGAAAATGTTTCAAGAAAATCTATTTTGAGAAACAAAAACTTATTACATGCATGTTTTAAATGTTAAATGTCAATTAAATGCTTAAAAAAAATTTAAATTAAGACAATTATAAAATTTCCTAAATGTCAAAGTTAATGTTATTAATTATCAATTAAAAGATAAATGCACTTATGCAAAACATCAATAACTTGAACCGATCCGATGCAAATACTCACATGCAAGCTGATATTTACCTGTAAAGTTAGAGTGCGAGTACTCATGTTTATTTATTTTTTACGTAATGTTTGGTAGGCAGTTCCGAACAACTTTTTTTAGTGCTTAAGTACTAAACTGGATTTTTATCATGATTCGATTGAATTGTTATCCAGCACTGTAACAACTAGGATTATGACTACCAAAAATAAATTCATACGCAGCTGCCATATTCCACCGTTTACGATCTTCTTCAACAATAAAAAAATTGAAATATTTATTTTATTTTGAGATACTTCGACAACACTAAATAGTTCTTTTAGAATATATAATCAGAAATACCTTTTTAAAAAAGATATATACTGTTAAAACATGAAATTAAGGAAAGACAGGAATTTATATGTTCTGCTATATGATTCAGTTAGTAATATGTAAGATGATGCAATTTATGAAGAAAACTACACGTTTTTGAAATCATAGTATTGTTTTCATTTAATACCAAATACGAAGTAATTGATAAAAAAAGAAGGTATTTTTTCAAATATGAAAAAAGTGTAAAATTTCTGTTAGATGGTCACTTATAAACTAAATAATATGTCTATATTTGAATATATTCGAATTATATGAGTACGTCAAATTTATATTTATCTGTCTAACAACTTTAAGCGTTATTGAAATTAAATTGTTACGGATGAACAAACGTACATTATAAATATTTTTCATTTGCTAGGTAAAGGAAAGCATAGAACTGAATTCGTAAAAGGAAAATCAATATATCTTGTTAGAATTTTATAATTTTGATACAAAATAGTCAATATATAATATTAAAATGATTTGAGGTAATAAAAAGCAGTTAAAGGTGGGACGTCAAAACTTTGAACATATAATACAACAATAAAGGAAAACTTGAGTTTCTATAATTATATAGCATTCCCTTCTGCAAATATGTTACAAAGAAAACAATCCTGTTTTCAATATTTTAGTATTCTTTTCATAAGAAAAATTTATAAAAGACCAACGAAAAAACAAAGAGAAGCCCTTGCTTGGAAAATTAATCATAGCTTGTAAAACTCAATTAATGTTTGGGAAACTCAATCATAGTTTTCTATTCACGCAGTTCATACATATTTACTCTCTGTATTTAGAAATTATTCTAATTACAAGTAACTGTTGTTTTAAATACATCTCTCCCCGCAACTGAAGATAAAAGTAGAGTTCTTATTAAATATAATTCAATTCATGTTTGAGTTATTTTATAAGTTACAGCTTTTACAGAAAAGAATAGTTAATTAAAAAGAAGTCTTCTGGAAGTCCAATCACCTTAAGACAATCCTGTTTTCAAAATTTTAGTATTCTTTTCAAAAGAAAAAATTATAAAAGACCAACGAAAAAACAAAGAGAAGCCCTTGCTTGGAAAATTAATCATAGCTTGTAAAACTCAATTAATGTTTGGGAAACTCAATCATAGTTTTCTATTCACGCAGTTCATACATATTTACTCTCTATATTTAGAAATTATTCTAATTACAAGTAACTGTTGTTTTGAATACATCTCTTCCCGCAACTGAATATAAAAGTAGAGTTCTTATTAATTACATTTCAATTCATGTTTGAGTTATTTTATAAGTTACAGCTGTTACAGAAACGAATAGTTAATTGAAAAAAAAAAGTCATCTGGAAGTCCAATCACCTTAAAAAAATGATAAATATATTATACAGTGCGTTACGAAGTGATAGGTCCACCCTATATTTACTTATTTACTTTTTAACAAAAGAAGAGGGATATTTTATTATTATTTAAATCGTTGCATTATTATTATTATTTAATTATAATAATTATTATTTAAATCGCTGAAAACAATTTACATTATACATAAATTTCATCGTACAAGTTGTATTTAAATAAAGAGAAAAACAAATACTATTAAAATCACCGTTTACAAATAATAGGTCAACTGATAGAAGAAAAAAAAAGTAGCATCAATAAGAAACTTGTCCATCTTCTTTTAAAATTAGTTCACAAAACCTCTTCTGTTTGTTTTCTACAAGCTTTTTACAATTAAATTTTTGGAAATGTTTGCCCATTTTAACTATATATTTCTTAGTCTTCAGATCTTTAGATCATTAAAGCAGTCATACTGCTTATCTCCTGAGTAAGCGGTTTTTCTCAGAACGCCTCACATGTTTCCCACTGGATAGAGGTCAGGACTGTAAGTTGGCCAATCAAAAATATGTATACCACTTCCAAACACCATTCAAAAGTAGAGTTTGCTGCATGGATCTGTGCGTTATTCTGGTGAAACATAAATAACGGATCACCAATAATTACGGTATTGGGTTAGAAGTAATACTCAAGTGATTCTTGGTATCCTATTGCAATTAGACTTATTTATAAAGGTTATATTAGTTTATCCGCCACATCCTAATTCAGCTCACACCATAACAGAAATGTGACCAGCTTGAAATTTCAAGAAAATGTCTCTCTTGTTGCAAAATCATGCCAATAGTGTGGGCAATAATATGGCTAATTCAAATTAAATTTATTTTTAACATTGAGAATTACTCGAAAACAAACAAGCTTCCAAGTTATAACTTCCCTTGCAATTTCTAGGGCTTATCTTTAAGTAATTCTGTTTTGTTTGAAGACGCTCTTTTCCTTATTAATTTCATTATGTGACCTAGTTAAAAGTCTGAAAATTTTACAGTAGGACTTTCCATGCTGTTTAAAATCAAGAATGCTGTCTCTCACCGTTAACGACACATATCAATTACGACCCATTTCTTTAAATAACTCTGAGTTAATAACTCTTTGTTTAAATAACTCTGAGTTAATAGAAACATTATGGCCTGCTTTCATGTAGTGGACTTTCAAAGTCATCCAAGGACGGGATTTAAGTAATTTTTCGGCACCATAACTAATTATTCCCCCCACCCCCACCCCTCAAAAAAAAAAGTGGGCCTATCATTTTGAAACGTTTTAAAACGTACGGGAATTACAAATGAAAACTTTTACCTATTATTGATTAAATTATTGGATTATTTTGTGAATGAATGATCCTTGGCAAAACTTTAAAATGATTGATAAAAAAAACAGTTAAACTACTTTGAAATAACAGAGGTAAACATTTTTAAAAAGTAGTGAAACTATCATTTCGTAACGCACTGTGTATAAATTTATGATTATTTACTCTATTATCTTTAAATTACGCTTTATATTACGCCTTTAAAAACGTGAATTATAACATTTTAGAAGAGCTATGTGATTAGGGAATGGTAAAGATTCCACAAAATAAACTGTTTGAATTTTCAGATCTATTTCCCAAAAGTTTGAATTATTCTAAGAAATCAGGATGGAAAAAAATCCAACTTTTAAGAAAATTGTTTCAATGCACATTTAATAGCATTTATGTTAAAAACTTGTGAGATTAATTTTTTAAAAAGATACATCCTCTATTTAATTTTAAAATATATTTCACCTAAGAGTCACTATTGTAATTGACATTACAGAGACGACAGAGAACTTCTGATAAATAAACTTCTGTCACTTTTAATATAAATTTCTTATTAAAAAAATCTATTTTTTATGATTTTTAACCTTAGTTTGAGCTTTTTCTTTAACTTTACATTAACTGCTGCTCTAAGCCAATATCAAAGGGAAAAAAATAAAACACTACCACCTTTTGGAAAACCCTTTTTTAGAAGCAATCATGTTTATAAAACTATAGATAAGCTAATAAAAAGAATATTTAATTTCAAGTTAATCAATGTTAAGAATATTTTTCAACAAAAAAGCCTTTCTGAGGGTAAACAACATCAAAATAAAATAAAACGAGCTTTTTTATTGAAATCCGAAAAAAAAAATGAAACTCAAATTAAGCAATAATTAGTTGAAAAGCATAATCAAAATACTTCTGAACCTTCGGTAACTGAAGTCACTACTAAACATATTCTTCTTCTTCTACTTTAGCACTACAGCCGATTTCCGACCAAGGCTGTCTCAGTCAGCTTGAACCATCTTACCCTATCCGACGCCACCTTCCTCCATTTATTCAGGCCAATACTCTTCAAATTCTTTTTCACGTTGTCCATCCACCTTGTAGGTGGCCTGCCTCTTTTTGTTTTTCCATCTGAGTTTTGAAATGTTATATTTATTGCTGGATTTTCATCTTCATACCTATAGACATGACCGAAACATCGTATTTGCGATCCTTTAATGACTTTTACTATCTTTGGCTCTCTGAATTTGACTTGTAGGTCATGATTATACATTATTCTCCAAACTCCATTTTCCTTTATCGATTATTTTCCAAACTCCATTTTCCTTTATCGCTCCAAAAATTCTTCTCAGGATTTTTTGTTCAAAAACCCTTAATTTTTCTTCATCTGATTTATTCATTGCCCAGCATTCGCTTCCATATAAGACTATTGGTCTAATTAATGTCTCATATATATGTATCTTTGTTTATCTACTTCAAAATTTGGATTTAAACTGGTTGCATAAACCATAATAGCATCTATTAACCATGTTAATTCGATTCTTAATTTCAGAGGTAATATCGTTATTGTTATTTACAATTGTACCCAAATATTTGAACTCCTCAACCTTCTCAAAAACATAGTTATTTATTTTCAGCGGCAACCGATCTAGGCCTCTGTTTGTCACAGCCATGAACTTAGTTTTTTCATCATTGATTGTCAGGCCAATATTTTTAGATGCTGCCTCAAGGGCAGAAAATGCTTCCACTATTGCTGCCTTAGTTCTTCCTATGATGTCAATATCATCTGCAAAGGCTAACAATTGTCAAACAACAAAGAGTCAAACTGCAAAGGCAACAAAGAGTCTCTTATTGCTTTTTCTAAGGCAATACTAAATAAGTGGCATGAAAGAGAACCCCTTGCTTCAATCCTTTTTCAGTATAAAAGGCATCTGATAAATCAGATCCTAACTTCACTCTACAATTTACTCTGCTAAGCGTCATTTTTATTAAGTTTGTCATTTTCTCATGTATTCCCAATTCTACCATTACTTGAAATAATTTTTCCCTATCAATGCTATCGTATGCTGTCTTAAAATTAACAAATAGATGGTATGTGTCTATATCATATTCCCTTGTCTTTTCCAGAATTTGTCTAATGCTATGGATTTGATCAGTAGTTGATCTACCCTTTTGGAATCCACATTGATATTATCCAATGATTTTAATTGTATAAGTAACTAGCCTTTCTGCTAGAACTAAAAATATTCACGTCATGTAAATTGCTGCATCTATACTAAAAACTATGACGCATCCTAAAAATATTAAAAACAGCTTTTAATGATATGATTAGTTGGTCATCATTTATATATTTTATTCATATGTATTAATAAAAATGTGTTTATTTACAATGTGCATAATTTAAAAATACTGAAATGAGCATATTCATTATCAAAACTTTATTTACAATCAAATTATTGAAGGATGTTAGATTTGAACTGCCTTGTATATTTAAAATTCGATTTTATTATAAGCGGATAGCTACAATAGTCAATTTAAAACATAAAATATAACTATATAAAAATATGATTTTTCGATTAAATCCATGTTTAAAATATTACGCTAAACAACAACAACATTTTTTCAACTTTTACGCAAGTGTTTCATAAAAGATTTTTACGTACAATCTTTTACAAGCAACATTGTTTAAAAAATAATTGGGAAGCAGAAACGTAGAGAAGGAAGAGATTAACTCCTCTAAAACTAACAACAAAGGACAAGGAATACAGCGCATTAAATATTTTCATATTTACACACACATATTTACTTTTAAGAAACAATACTTTTCGTCATTAATTCCTCGTCGTGTTTGTTTTCAACTCCAAACACGAAACCTAAAGTTTCTAGTTTTAAAGAACAAAAGCTTTACAAAAAGTAGAGATTCAAGCGAAGAAAATGTTGGTTGTTGTCAGTGTGATATCTTCTCTATTCTTTTCCTCAGTATGCTATGTTTAAGATTGAGTGAATGATGCTAGATCAAACATTTTCTCAAGTTCATTTATAGTTAAGCGAACAATTAATTTATGTCAATGGAATAATTAAAAAGTTTCAATATGATATTTTTAAATACTTCAAGATATTTACTTGTTTATTTTTATAAAAGTGTTGTGCTGACAGTCTCAAAGTAAATATAATCACTTTATACCTACTCGTAGAGAAAACAGTGCATTTGAATATTCCCTATAGATATGTGTCGTTGCTATTCCACGTTGCAAATAGTTTCTTACAAATATTGTCTCTTGTTATGTAAACTTTGATTAAATCCTTATATATGCATTGTGAGGTCAAAATAAACAATGTTTATTGACAAATAATTTTGTTGAAAAAGAATTATATAATTCAAAAATGGAACTCAGTAACTAAACTTAATTATGTTTTCATTTAGTTAATTTTTTTTTTTTTAACTTAATTTGAATTTACATATACTATGGAAGTAAATGGATGCAAATGATAAAAAAATCGATTTTTTTTACTGATTTAATTTTTATTCTAGCTGTTATAGAAGTATTTTTTTTTTAATATTGTTTATAATGCATTAAATATATTTGTAATTTTTCACTAAATGCTTGTTTTTTCGAAACAGGTTTTTTATTCAAAATGAAACATTTTCTTAAAATCTATTTATTAATTTATTGTATTACTTATCAAATATGACAATCAGAAAATACTACGCCTTCCAATCCATGAACTTATGGATAAAAATACTTCAAGAAGTTTTAGGCTGGCATTAAAATTTCAATTCTTATTTTTCTTTTTTAAAGCACTTATTTTTATAGAAACTATTTGCAACAGAAACAACAAATAGAATTATGAAATTGTTATGGATATTTATTTAGAAAATGCTATGGACATTTTGAAAATGTCCATAGCATTTTCTAAAATCCACTGTTTAATATAATCTTAAAAATATTCTATCGCAATATATATTTAAATAATTTTTTAATTGAATAACTAACGGCATTTTTTTTTTTTTTTACATAATTAACTATTTCCGATATTTACAATAAATATTAGATTCACACACTTCTTAAAATTCAAGTAATCTAAAACTTTATGTTTATTTAAAAAAAAAAAAAAAAAAAATGGCTTAAAATATGTATTAGTGGAATTGAAAATAACCTATCAATATAATAGCTAATGATTATTTCAGATTATAGTTAAAATTACATCAACGCACCAAAATATTGTTGCTTTTTTTTATTCTAAATGAAATTGAAAAAATAATTTTTTAAACTTTCAAAGCACATTTTACGTAGTTAGCGTAAGCTCAATTCATATGCTGTTATGTGTTGTCGGTTGCATGATATTAATAAAAAGTTTATTAAAGCATGTTAAGTTAAAAATACTGGAAATTACTGCATTTTGTTTCAGAATAAATTAATTAGCGATCAATATATGAACCCATCCTTAATTACCTTATAGCTAGTCAGACAAAGCTTTCCAACAGTTTTCCTTTAACAAAGATGTACGAAAATTAGCTTCTTAAATAGTAAAAGTGAAAAAAAAATTTTTATCAAAATTATTAGATTCTTTAATTACACCTAAATGGTTTAGAATAAAAGGGTTCAAGTGCCATTTAATTTTTTTCAAGTTTAGTATTTTTTAAATGTAAGGATTAATTGTAAAAAATTAAACGATTTGCAAAATAACTGCAAGGTGTTGCTACAGATTTTATAGATATTAAAAGTATGTACAGGTAAAGCAGAATTTCCTTTTTGTTTTCAAAATTGATAAGAAATTGCAATAAATTTTTCTTCGAAAATAGGAACTTCTTTAAAATTCTTTTTATTGTTTGCATGATCATAAACTCTATATTTTAAGTGCATAAGTAAAAGTAATTCTTTATTATTAGTATTTAATAAAGTGTTTCCTAAAGCATTGAAATAAAAAGTCCTTAAATCTGTAAAGTGATAAATCTTATTTTCTTCTTATTCTGTTTAAGATTTCTCAAGTAATATTTTAGCATTTAAACGATATACAAAACCATAAGCTTGATATAATGAATTCCAGCAAAATGTTATTAAAGAGAGTCAGAGATTAAGAACGTCAAAAAATCCATTTTGAGATTAATATTGTAAAATAAACTACAAACAATTTTGAATCCGATGGTGCAAAAAGTTTTATTCCCCTAAATATATATTTTTATTTATTATAATTATATATTTTTAAAACAAGTGTTGTACATCAGTTTGTATTATCGTTTTCAACTTTAACGGCTCAAATCTCTGAATGTAATTTTAGAGACGTAAGGAACATTTACTCAAAAACTGCTAAAGATAAATGCCTAAAATATTTAACATATATTCTTTTCAATATATTACACAATTTGAGAGTAGCATTTAAAAATATTTTGTTGTATTCCAATGCCTATTTTCTATCTTGTGTACCTACTTTCCTTCATGTGTATAATAGAATAAACTGCCATAGAACTGTGCTCTTTTCTCAGCGACATCTATATATATATATATATTGAGTTACTTGCTTCACTTCGAACCTGGTAGTCATCCAGGAATAGGCGGTGCTTTAGTCAGTTACCGGTTGGCGTTCCCGCCAACCGCTGCCAAAGGGGCGGTCTCCATCGGGAAAGAGCCTGTTACTCCGGACTAGTGAGTAGTTGAGCGCAAGCACAAAAGACGTCCCCTCGAGGATCTGTGAGGATCATCCTTTTATATTTACTTTAATTATTAACTTATATGGCTACTAACTTTTACTTTAATAAATATTATTTTTTTACTCGCTATTGCTCTTGCGTGCTCATTTAAACCTTACATATTTTGATTTGTTTCTTAAAAACAATTAATAAAAGGTCTGGCTATCTATAGAATATTCAAAAATTGTCATTTTTGATGGCAATAATACTGTATAAAATCTTTAGTTCTAAAAATATTAAAAAAAAAATGCTATACTCAAATTGCGATATATATTGGTAAAAAAATATGTTAAAAATTTCAGGCATTTATCTTTTATAGTTATTGGGTAAATGTTCCTTACGTCTCTATGGTTGCATTTGGAGATATGGGCTGTTAAAGTTGAAAACGACAATACAAATTGATGCACAACACTGTTTCAATATATATATATACTTCTAGTTCAAGGAGATTAAAATTTTTGCGTTGACGGATTCTAAATTGCGTACAGTTTTTTTTTACATTATTATAGCATCAAAATTGATTTTTTGACGTTCCAAAACTCCGACTCCTCAATGCTATTTTCCAAAAATTAAATTTTAATCTTCTAAATCTGATATATCAGTGTGTATAAAATATATCTTTTTATTATTTAAAAAAAAAAAAAATCTGCGATATTACATATAATTTTGGTATCATTCGATAGTTTTCTGCTTGCAAACTATTTTTGTTTTTGTATTTCATTTAAAATAACAATGTTTGCAATAATTATAAAATGTGTATTAAGTCCAAAAATAAGAAGTAATTTTTTCGCACTTGGTCTAGTTATTATAAAATATAGGGTGGTTAAAATAAATCTGACAGTACTCAGAGGTTCGTAGCTCCAGTTCTACTGAACGGATCTGAATAAAACTTAAAATATATGTTATGTAAGTCATGCGGCCGAGGTTTCCGTAGAAGAAAAAAATTGTTCTAATTGTTGGTGATAGGACGCGCTATAACGATAAAAAAATCAAGATAATTGAATAACAACCCCTGAACATTTTATTTTTTTAAACACTTCTGTGCTCTATGTGCACACCTTGCCTGGCAACAATATGCTGAAAGCGTACCACCGCGTTAACAACGGCCACGCGCTACGTTACAGTAGGAATGATGGAGACATGGTGGACTATGAGGGTTTTCAAGTCCACTTCATTAGTTACACCTCTTTGATAAACGCGATCTTTGACAAAACTCCACGGCCAGAAGTCACAAGAGTTCGGGTATGAGGATCTTGCAGACCATATCATATGGTAATGCATGGAGAATATAACTGCTTTGTGCACAGAAAAGGGATTGGTGGAATCTCATATACGTCAATTCTGTGTGTTCACAGCACCATCTAAGTGACAATGGGCATCGTCTGCTCATAATATAGGCGATGCCAAGAACTCATCCACTTGCATCCTCGTCAGAAAAAGCAAGGCAAAATCAAGACGTCCCGAGTAGAGATTTAAATGCTGTATGAAATTCAAATTGTAAGGGTACACCTTTGTAATTTTGCATAAAATCCTGTACACGTTTGCCAGCTGAATGTCCAGTGCTAGTGCTATTGAGCGGCCACTTTACAGTAGCATTTGAAGAGCTTGCAAATGCTGTTGCAATTGCAACCTCCTCCACATTCGCCAGCTCCGTTACTTGTCGTCCTCTTCCCGGTGCATCATCCAGAGGATCGGTTTCGAACCATACGTGTAGCTTTTAAAATGAAATTATTCATTTGAATATGGTTTTACCATTACTGTGTCATCTATTAGCAACATCTCAAACTATTTTTTTTTTCGACGGAAACCTCGGCTGGATAATCTACATATCATGTGTTTAAAATTTCATTCAGATCCCTTCAGTAGAACTGGAGCTATGAGCCTCTGAGTACCATCAGTTTAATTTTTAACCACCCTGTATTTAACCTTTCACTGCTGTATGCTGTCTGATAGATCACAAGTCATTTTTTGTGGAATGCTTCCACCTTCTAAATATTTTATTTTAATTTTTCCAATACTATGTTTCTTAAATTTTAAACTGATGTTTGCCAATTTGCTTAGTGCAACATGGATCACATATTGCCCTTGCACCCAAAATATAAAAACACACAACCTCAGCAGTTAAAGGTTAGCTAATTTTAAAGTTGCATAAAATCTAAGATACTTAGAATAATTTAATTACAATATCTTCATACATAGTTTGTTATCTGATAGACGAAATCGCAAGAGGGTAAAGAATATAAACTTAATAAAACTTTGTTTACTCCACTAGAATAAATAGTTACCCTTGTATTTTATTAAAAGTCCACTGTGACTCTTATTACGAATGTCAACTTCTGTCATGAGCCAAAAATGAAATCGGTCCGAGAAAATTTGATTTGATGCCCCTTAAGAGAATTACAACCATCTTTGTACGCTGTTCTTGTATTTATTAAAGTAAAAGTGGAAACAAACTTTAACTCATCAAGACTGGTTTGCAGCTGCGAATTTGAAGTACCTTAATCTCTTTAAGCTTATAATCTACCTTATTAATCAGCCGAGTCTTGCATTCCAAGGTTAGTTTGCAATTTACATTCCAAAAGGATATCATTCATTTTAAGTAATGTGATTAACAAAACAACTAATAATCTGGCTTCGACTTTCTAGTGTTCTAAGTTTATTCACTTTACTTAAGGTAGTTTAGAGATTTATCTTTAGGTATTCAGATTTTACTTTTATATGCTTGATATAATTTTTAATCATTTTTGGTGTCAGGTTAATCAGAGTTTATGAACAGATTTAAAATTAAACAGAGCCTGATTAATTCAAGAGATTTTAAAAATATGCCTACGTTCTACTGAGATTGTGTTGAAAATATATTTAAAGATATTTGCTTCGAAATTAGAGAAAAACAAATTGATAAAGTAATTTGAATTGTCATAAATTATTCATCAAGGACGACGTTTATACGGCATAAATTTAGAACTTATCGGGAAGATTCCCTTTTGTTCACACACTTTATTCATACATATCTAATAAGATTGTGCATTTAAAATTAACTTCCGATTAAGTTTTTAAAATGTTGTATTTATATATGCTGGTGAAATTTTGAACTGGTGTTGATTTATTTTTTTAAATATCATTTTACCATGGTCTAATGGTATGCCAAAATGCCTTTCTGGTATGCCAAATAGTAAAAGCATATGTTTATTTGAACATAATCTAATTGACCTTTTAAAGGGGAATTTATTTATAGCCTTACTTGGATGCTAATTGTCTTATGTCTTATAATTGGATAATGTCTAAAACCTTTCCTCATTAAAATTGTGTATGAAATTGTATTTTTTTAATCCAAGTAAGTTCACATCAGAAATATACAACTATCAGGAGGAGTTTATAGAGCTTAAAGTAGCATTATTTTGTATAACTCTTTATTTATATACTGTTACATTTGCAAGTATATTGGATGATGGTTGTAGATTCTACTTCATATTCTTAGATGCTTTCAGAAATTTAAGTTAAAACGGAAGTCGGAGTTTAAGAAAGTCAAAAAATCAATTTTGAGATTAATAATGTAAAAATAACAACAACAAATAATTTTGAATCCTAAAATGCAAAAAGTTTTAAGCTCGCTAAATCAGAAGTATTTTTAATAAATTAAAAAAAAAAAAAAGTATTGTCCCTTAATATGTATAACCGTTTCAACTTTAACGGCCTTTATTTCCAAACGCAATTTTGAAGACGTAAGCAACATTTACTAAAAAAACTATTAAAGATAAATGTCTAAAATTTAAAAAATTTATATTGTATAAATATAAAATTTGACTCCCCTTAAATGTTTATATTAAAGATTTCTGTTATGAGTTTAACCATACCACTATAAAAACAAGATTTGTAAAAGATTAAAGCCTCCATACCTTCATAGAAGTCATTTTAAAATATACTACGTGGCATTCTAGGATAACATTCTGTCTCGTGGCTGGAATTCGAGTCTTAATTTTAGAAAAATATTGTATTATAATGGAATTAATATTATTACATATGATTAACATTTATATAAATATCTCCATCTAGAAAAAGACGAATTATGAAAATACTTGATGTTATTTTTGAATAAGTTAAAGAAATAGCATCCGCCATACTTTACTATATAGTATTAGGAAATAGCATCGATTGTCTAAGGTGCAATATCGATAAGTTCTACAATAATTAACCTAATGAATTGTAAGACATATAAATAAATTAGTATTATTAAAAAAGAAACTTCAATTATTCAGTTTTAAAACAGCATAACACATTTAAGTATATGTTTTTTGTTCAGTCTACTATAACTTTCATAGTGGATTCAACAAATTTATCCTAATTATTTAAATATTATAATTAATAAAACTATAATAAATGCAGCATAATGAAATTTTGATGTATTTTTTTCATTGAATACCTATGATTTACGTTTTGCTTATGTCGAGAAACGTTCATTTACGAATATCACAAGCCTAAAAATTAAAAAATAAAACATTGCATCTACGGTCTTTTGTTGTAGCGGTTGACTCAGAATCATGCAAATTCTCTTGGGTTCAAGCGATCTCTTTTGACTATGGTTTTAGTATTCGCACCAAAACGCCTCGTTTTTTTGGAAAATAGTACATCGCTTAATTCACGGTTATATGATTATCTATAGTCACATGACCAGAGTTCGCCAAAATGCTTGAAATTTGCGTGAAGACGCATTGGAAATCAATTTCCCCTCCTAGAATTGACCTCATGCGTGAATTCACGCATCACCCCATCATGGATAAATTTTTAAAAATAACCCTCCATTTTATATAATCAGAGTTTACCCTAGCCGTTTTTCGAAGGGCGGCGCTACCTTCTCGCCTTTTTTCTTTTAAAATAGCGTCCTTTTCAGAAAAAATGCAAAATTTTCGTTTATTTTCCAAAGTAATGCAATATATGGATCACCCCCACCGAAATCGCCTGTTACGCATGAGCATTCATGTTCAAACGTGTCTCGCACAGACCATCGACTGCTGATACCACGTGTTTTACTAATAGGTGGATCGTAGGGAGGGGGGGGGGGGCTCAAACAATTTCCAAATGTAATTTCGTACGTTCCTTAATTAAGTGTATTTCCCCGGCTTTGTACCATACCTTCTTGTACAAAATAGAAATAAATCTAACTAATTAAATTCATGGAAAACGTAAATTAACACTATGCCGTCCGCATGTCTAATCGGGATAATAATTTTTCTGTTTGTTTGGCGCAGTTAGGGCTGGTTTAGAAGTTCAGATCATTTCGCCTATGTCTATCAACGGCGTTTTTTCGAGATTTTTGGGATATCGTAAATAGTCAAGTTTTACTTCTCCATCATTTGCGTGATAGTTTTTGTAGTGTAGCCGGCATTTTCCCAATCCGACTATTTTCGAGGTGTTGCTGCCATTTGCTCGATGGTTTCGTGGGACACCAACGTGGTGTCACTGAACGGCATTGTGTTAAGAGTAAGTTTAAGGTTTATAACCATCAAGTGTTTTTATTTAGTGATTTTCAAAGCATATTCGAAAAGCATATTTCCGTTCTGATAAGCGAAATCGCGATCTTGCATCACTGTTATTGATGAAGTTAATTTTGTCAAAAAACTTTTTTGCTCTAGTTTAAAAAAAAATTGTATAAAAGATACCATTTCGATTTTAAAAATACCTCTCAAAATTTAGAGATGGGTGAAAATACACTTTGGAAATATTTAACTGTTGAACACTGCACATGACACACGGCATCTTTGTTTCGTACCATCATCTTTCTTTCCTACTTAAAATAGGTCATAGTGGTTACCTCATAACTATTACTCTTCTTGTCTTAGGTATGAATTATTGTCTTTTTATCTGTTAAAATTGCTGTGTAACATGACGAGAGCATAACATTTAAATCCACGTTTATCCTGAACATCTTAAATTACATTATTTAAACATTATGAGTAAATATCTAATTTCACCCAACATATATAAAAATATGTTACATAAATCGTTAAAAATGTTTAAAACTTGGTAAAAAGTTAGTGTTACTTTAGTGCCACGTAGAACTCTGATAAAAGATGACAGATATTTCTTTTAATCCTCAAACGCTCGCTGTATCATTTTTATCATGTTTAATGACAAACTGCTTGCGAAATATCTTCTCAGCAAATATCGCAAAAAATATTTAATATCTCTTTAAAAGTTCTGGAAAAAAACAAACAGTGCATCCAGATTCCTATATATAAATATTGATTTGCATCTCTAATATTTCTTTAAGAATAAATAGAAAAAATACTCCAAGAAAAAGATGGAGAGAAGAAGCTGAGGAGGAAATGAAAACTCTCTTCCAGGAGTCGATTGGAGTCAGGTAATTGCTTCAACTTAGTAAACAACTTTTCGAGTAAAGAATTTCTTCGCTCTGGATAATATAAAAAAAGCTGCCTCCATCTAAAGGTCATTTAAAGACGAAATTACTTCCTCTTCGGTGGAATGAGCTTTTTTACTACCTGTTTGTACTTGACTGTCGGAAGATGAGAGTTTTTACTATCTATCAGAAAAAAAGACTCGTAATCTCACTTGTAAATTTGATCAGTTTCAATGTTGACAAGTAAATAGCAAAGCTCAAATGTGGAGTTTTGTTGGAGAGACTTTTATTTCTTAAAGATAGACTCTGATTTAACATGTACTTTCATTTTATTTCCACATTAATTATACGAAGTTTTTTAGACAGTTATTTAACAAGGAAAATTGTAATGATGAGTTGAGCTATCAAATATAAAAACACCATATCATTTTGATGAAAAGTAAGTTATTTTAATAACAGCTAAATTATTCATCATTTAATTTCATTGATGCATTTACTATTTTTAATATTTTAGAGTAACCAGGATTTTATCAAGGTAAAAGTAAATTTTGTTTTGTACATTTTTACAATATTCTGATCGTTTTCTCTTTCTAAGCTGAATGTAATTTCTATATCTCAAACAAAGTGCAAAGCATTTTACTATCAAAACATTCAAATATATTTTAGATTTTTATTTTTAATATCTATGTATCTTAAAGTAATGCAAAGCAATAATATAACATTTGCATTGGATTTGTATTTCGATGGAGATTCATGATTAATATATTTCACCAACATTAATGACCAATTGAAATAAAATGCTTAAATTGCGTTAGCAAATTAGGAATGCTTTAATAGAAAAAATTATAGTAAATTACATTGTTCACATGTGTTCCAAAAAAAAAAAAAAAAATCTTTTGAAACTACTTATTTGCCCTTTTTTTGTAAGTTTTCTTTCATAGTCTACAGAAACTTTCTATCAATACCATGCGAAAAAAAAATCCAAACTATGCACCCTATCACTTCAACTCTAATTTCTACTCTTTAATATCCAAATGGCTAGAGTTAATAGCACGACCAAAGAATGCAATTACTGAGTTTACCGACGTGCCACAAGTTGTAACCTAGCAACAGAAGTATGTGGGCTAACAATTACCGCGTCTTCACTCAACTCATTCAAAAAGAGTTTAGGGTATCTTTCCACTATTATACGAGTCTCACAGGAGAAAAGATCATATCATTTTAACTCGAGAAGGCGAAGTTTTGCGAATAAAACGAGTTCTGTTATAAAATTTATTTTTCGTATCCAATTTTCTAATGGCTTATAAAATAGAAAATTATGTTCGTGTCTTTTGTAAAATTTCTAGTTTTTAATAAACAATTCTACGATTTACTTTATTAAATATATTAAATTACTGAAAGCTCGATATTTGTATTTATCGATTCTTCATGAAATGTATATCTTCTGAAACTAGATGCATGCAGTTTACTGAATAATTGTGATATGTTTGCAGATGTAACCGCAATCAGTACATTTACCATTACTATCATAATAAATGATTGTATAATACTCCAGTGTGAATGCGTAACTCAGCAACATATTTAATATTTTAGTGTTTTCAGAAACAAAGCTCATGTATGTGAGGCCTTGATGTATTAATATGAAAGAAATACTGTCAAGTAGCCTAAAATTGTGTGATTTAGGTACATTTTTCTGCTTATGTTAAATAACAATAAATAGTTAAATTTTTTTTAAACAAATTATTTTTGTTATACTCTACATATTACAATGCTTACTAATGTAGGTACATTCTAAACTCCAATACCAAAAATTTCACATATAATCATTTTATACAATATTTCGTGTTGTGTCTTTTTATTTTATCATCAAATTTTAAACTTGTGT
The DNA here is from genome assembly GCA_963978545.1 of Linyphia triangularis. Lineage (NCBI taxonomy): Eukaryota > Metazoa > Arthropoda > Arachnida > Araneae > Linyphiidae > Linyphia > Linyphia triangularis. Next base: position 59,128,579 of record OZ021727.1, read on the forward strand.
CAAAATTATTAATAGTAAAAAATAAATATTTGTAAATTTAACTTAAAAAGTAAATTCAGAACTTGTTTTGCAGATATACGAATTAGTTACTTTTAGAAAAAAAAGTCGTACGATAATATTTATAGCTCAATATGTAATTTATTCAGACTCTTAATTTCAATTTTAAAATTTTACGCTCTAATTTGCTTAAAAAATCAGAATTCCTAATATAACTTAAATATATATTTTAAAATTTGTTTTTAAAGTTTTTAGTTTTATGCACATTTTATGAAAACAGCGAGCTTCAAAACAAAGTTAGAAATAAATTATTCTACATATATATTTGAGATTATTCTACAAATATATAGTACGTTATCAACTCTGATATATAAATTTTAAATTGTAATAAATATATTTTGTAATGAATTGATTCAGACTAAATATTATTTCTAGTGAAAAAAAACTTCCTAAAATTTGAAAACCTAGATCATTAAAAATCTTATTCAAAGTTAACTTTATTTATCTTTCAGTACTTATACACCTTCACAAAAATTAACATACTTTAAAAAGTATTTAGTATCATTTAAAGCCACTAAGTTCGTGAATATTTTAGGGTAAAAAAAACCTATTTTCCAAATTTCACAGCTTTTAAGTGATACTGTTATCTATAGTATTTATTTTAAGTTAATTCATAATATTGTAAAATGAAAATTTTCAATTACTTTAACATCAAAAGACTCATAATTTATTATAAATATTACGATGTGACTTATGAGAGTATAAATTACTTGAACCTTAATGCTAACTTTCATTAGAATATACGCCTAAATTTACAAACTAAGGAACGTACAAAGTAGGTTTACATACTTTTCAGACGTTGTTTATACCCACATTTATTTCTAATATTTTACTAGTTATATTTTATTTTTAACTAAATGGTAACATGTGCACTCTTTTAAACTTAATAGATAAAATCTTTCATTGTCTTTTTTATTAACATTTTTGACCTTGAACAAATTATAGGGTACAATGATAATCTATTTCCTAACTACCCAAAAAGTATCTAATATGACACACATTTTAATTAAATAACGGCAACAAGGTGCATACGAATACGTTACAAACAACTAACAAATCAAAGACACTTCAATTGATGTGATTTTTACATTTACTAATTTAAATAAAATACTTAGAGTTTTATTCACCACCAAACTTTTAATTTAAAAAAATTGCTATACATTTAAAAACAAAGTTTATTCAAATACACGATGATTCAACCTATAACTAGAAGTATAAAATAACACAAAATAACCATCTACTTCTGAATCCAAAATCACCATCCCATCATCAAAAGAAACATTTTGCACGGAATCAAATTTCCTTCCCTAAATCAAGAACCGTTACGAAAGCGATACTCCTACACGCTACCATGGACCAAGAGAAAGATCCATAAATCTGAAAACTGATGGGAAAAGCGCATTTTCCATTGCAGTCAGAAGCTCAGACAAAGCCTCGGCTTATTACAGCCAGGGAGGAAGAACACTCTATGATGATTTATCGTTAGCAATCGAAGCAGCCTCGACAATCCTGGAGTTTTCTGCAGTGAGATCTATCCTCGGAATAGAATCCTGACGGAAATGTAGTTGCAAAGGTGAAACAGCGGTTTGTTTGGAATGAGATACCCCTTGTAATGTCTCTTTTAGAGGGTGGATGTACGATGAGTAGCTGCTGGTGAGTTAAGGTTAAAATGTATGGATGCACATTTTTAATGGAACATGGTAGATGCGTTGAGTGGGCGTGCATATTTAGAAAATTTATCCCATTTAAGACTCAAAATCATTATACCATGTATAGCCTGCAGTACGTAAAAAATACCTGAAGGCTGACTGCATTATAAAGCGATGAATGGATAAAAGAAGATTCCAATTTCATATGTATAATTTATTTGTTATTATAAGGACTCACATAAGTATAAAAATCGATTTGAAATTCGGGACACATAATTGGAAATACTATTATGTGATTGTTTCAATGAATTATAACTTTGCAAAGCATTTCCTTAATTTTCAATAACACTAGAAATGTAAGCAATTTGTGGATTATTAATATTCAATAATGCGATAAAAACATTATGAGTAAATACCTATAATGTATTACAGAAGAGACATGTCCAAATCTATCAGATGTATTTTTACACAAAATTTTTGTTTAATTGAGGCCTTAAAAAAGTTTAACAAATATTTAATTTTCATATAAACCTTTATACAGGAATTTTCCATTGCCCAATATGTGGAATATTCAATCCAATTGAACATGTTGGTTCAAAAACTGAACAACCATTAAATTAAAATTGGAAATCAGTTACTTAAACATTTATTGTCCCAAAACTGTCCCGAAAATGGAAATCAGTATGCTCTTTCTCACAAAGTGGAAGAACAAATCAAATGATAAATGAGTGACGAATTCACAATTAACCAAAAAATTTGACAGTAAAATATATAATTCACAGTTGTGTTTAAATATTTAATTCACAGTTTAAAACATCAAGTAATTAATTTTTAACCAATTGAAGTAAACTCGGAATGATGCTAATGGCGCCGATGAATAAAAACAAATTTTATTATCTTTTTAATTCCCTCAATACTAAAAATTTGTGTGAAAAATTTAGCCGGAAAAAGTGGCTATGTGTTCTTTGCAATTTATTTCTCCGTCTCAGTTATAATAATTTTAGTATAGAATTACAATTTAAAATTTGGCCTGTGCACAAAATGATGAAACACGAAAAACTTTACGTTAAAAAAGTAATAAGTGATTTTAATAATACGTGTTTTTTTCTTTTGGACTCACTCAAATCTAAATGTTTGTTAGTGTGCTTCCCTTTTGGCGTTACTTCAGGCACCCTTATGCTTTTTTGCAACGATTTTTCAATTAAAAATCTATATACTCAGTATCATGTACCTTTGTCCAAAAACTTTGATTATAACGAAATAACTATTTTTGTGTTGAAAATTTGTGGTGAGACATAATTAAAATTTTCGGACAAATATACACGATACCCTGTATAGTATTGAAAAACTCATAAATATGAGACGAAGCAGTTTTCTTCAGTATACTTCAAAGTTTTCACCGTATTATTTTAATTGCTTTAAAAAATATCTGCATTATCCTTCCAAAAGTTCCGAAAAATATCTCAATGAGCCTAATTTTATTCTGTGCTCTATGCTCTCCCATGAATGCTTCGTTAAACAATTTAAAAAAAAAGAGCAAAATGTTCTACCTTGTTTGTGAAATTCTGAACGCAGCATATTTCTCTGCCATTGCTATTGCTACATCTAAATCTTCTATTTCCCCTAAAATAAAACACATTTTAAACTTTAAATAATAATTGATATACAAATTTGTTCAATTGCTTTTAATTCATTAAAAATTTACATAAAAATACACAGCAATACGGATAAATATAGTGTTATAAAATTAAATATCATGTTTATTTTACTATATGAATGACAAAATATTAATACTTATTTTATATATATATATATTGTTTCAGAAGAGTTTAGAACCAAAATCAAATGAGTCTTAATATTAAAACGTTACTAGAAAACAAATATCAAAACACTTTCCTAAAAACTACTTTTTTTTTTTTGTGCTGGAAATCAAAATTTCCGAAAATTATACATTAGAAATCTTGGTAGAAGATATATACTACTGTATTCAGACGAACGCTTTGAATTCATTTTAAGTTTACTGAGGTAAATTAGTTTTTCCATTCATCCATTATTTTAATTATTTGTGATATACTTTCTAAGGTTATACTTTAATAATTAGAAACAAAAATAAAAATGGGTTAACAATTTTGCTTAAAATTTCCGTTTAACTGTAACATAATTAAAACTTATTGTTGTTAAATGTTGTAACTTTTTTTGCAATTCTTTGACATGATCATTACCAAACTAATTTATTGCCTAAGAGAATTCTTTCCTAAAATGTAATTCGATATCTCCATTGGAAGACAGCCAAATGGAAGATTTTAAATTATGTTCGTCAATTACTTCTAAACAGTGGCAGTTTATGTAAAAAGCTTTTTATTGCTGCGTAAATATGTCAAAAGTTAATACATTATTTTTCGTTTTAAATCTCATTGTTTTGCTTTAATTTGAATACAAATTTTAAAATATTTGGATCATATCTGCCCTTTCGTATAAAATAATAATTATGCATGATACTTTATAACTACTTTAAATATTTTAGCATTAGCACTTTTCGAAACCTTTTACAATATTTTTAACATATGAGCTAGAAGTTGAGATTTATATCTATATTTTATTAGTGTTGAAACACATACATCACCCATAAAAGTAAAAAAATATAAAGACCTTAAAAAGCGATTCAAAGTCTCCTCATTTGATTGTGATATACCAGAATTTTCCTACTTACATGTACTGATCAAACGATGTTTTAAATACATTTAAATTAAAAATTTATTTGCATGGAGCTTTTTAAAAGAGTTGTTATTGTTTCAAGCTCTCTGGATGTTTGTAAAGCATATTTTTTTACTCATTTGTATAGTATAACTTTGGCTTTGGAAACATGCCATAATTGATTTATTGCTATTTTAAAATTATTTATTACATTATTGAGAATTGGCCACCAATTGACATAGGCCAAGTACAGATCCATAGACCGACAGTACAAATATCCATACTTTATAAAGGATTTTAAATCATACCCAATAGTAGTGAGCATTGTATCGTACTGGTTATGCTACTTAATACTAAAAGAGGTACGGCATCTTGGATGGTAGTAAAGGTAGACATGGTTGTTTACATATTGCTAATTATATAATATTGATTATCTTAAGTATTTCTAAGGAAATCATATTAATTTCATTTTTAGAACTCATTGTGTTGTGATTAAGTTCTATTTATGATAAATTTAAATTAAAATTAAATTCTTAATAATTCAATAGGTAAAATTTTATTTAAATACATGTTTAATAATAAAAACGTCAAAAATAAATAGTTAAAGTGTACAGTTTATATTTGGAATCATAAGACAATTTTATGTAAAGAACAAGTATTGCCGTACATCACTTGTTGTTTGATCATTCGCAAAAAAAAAAAAAAATTAAAGTGAAATGGTTTCAAATAACTAACTGTCGTGCTGAATAGCAAATAAAAATTATAAGTTTCTCTGTATCACTAATACTGAACATGAACTAAACTTAAATTTCCATTTTTGTAAAGTAACTGGAGAAACATAAACAGAGGAAGTTCCTTCTATATTAATTAATAAACAAATATCTCATAATTAGAAATATTTTTATCCGCTTTACACAACTTTTGCTGCTTTAAGATTGCAGAAATATTTTCCTTTTTCCAAACACATACTCGTAATTAAATGCATTGTTTGAATATATCAATTAGGCTCTGGATTTGACAGGCGACAACAACTGCGTCTCCTAACTAAACAACGGATTGACTGATTGCATTTTCTTTACATTCCTCAACTAGGGATAGTGTATTTAAAGATAACAATTTTCTGAGTTGAGTGTTCCTTCCAATGTATTTGACTGAACAAAGCGAGTTATAATTAAAGTTTGGGAGAAAAATCTTTTTTTTTATAAGAATCGATGCAAAGTAAACATGACATTAAATTAAATCCAGTTTGAATTGAAACTTCTGTATTGGTTTAGTACAAAACCTTAAAGAGAGCCGATTTGATTCATGCGAAAAAAAATACAAACTCTCATAACTTGTGGATGACTCATAATAATAATAATAATAATAATAATAATAATAATAATAATAATAATAATAATAATAATAATAATAATAATAATAATAATAATAATAATAATAATAATAATAATAATAATAATAATAATAATAATAATAATAATAATAATAATAATTTAGTAATGATGTTACTACAGTTAAACCAAAAACATCTGTCATAAACTTTGAATGAGTAATTTATTCTGGAAAAATATAGCCGTTTCATGCTCCTTTTAATAAGTGTAATATTTATTAAACCAACTAAACAAAAGTTTTTTTTTTTAATTAATAATTATTTTTGCGAAGTTCAATTGAATTCAATTTTAAATGGCTAAATATTGTTTCAAAATATAAATTTTAACTTATTTTTTCAAAGTGAATTGCCTATAAAAATTATTGTCTACTTTTGAGCTTTCACAGCAAAATGTATTGCAATAAAATTGAATCTATTAAAGTGCCAATGTACAATAGTAGATAGTATTGTAGTTACTGATTCCATAGATGAGTTTTAGTAAGCTTTTGATTTCATATTTTATGAAATCTGTTTTTGTGAGCATTCACAGCAACTGCAAAAAATATCTAAATTCAATAGAGTTAAATTGTACATTAAGATAGGCAAAGAAAATTTTTTCTATTCGGTAGTTAATTCAGAAACTTTTACTTTCTTTTGTAACTTTTTCATTAAAAGCATCAGTTAATGGGCCTCATAACTTCTATAAGAATTAGAATATTGGAGATTTATGTTTGCTAGTCGGTACGCAACCCACGCATTTAATATTACTTATAGGATTTTTTTTTTTTTTTTTTTTTTTAAGTTCATTAGAATAGGGTATTTGACAAATTTTCAAAATATGTTTTAAATAAAAGGTATGCACAAAATAAAAGACACGTATTTTTTCTTTTTTCAAAATAATGCCGCAAAACGCTAAAAATTGCATTTTAAAATGCAAGTAGAAGCCCCGCCCCTAAAACGCTGCTCAAAAACCCATCTGTTTGTGTGACGTCAATCTTGCATACACAACATCGCAATCGCGAGTGAGTTTCCAGCGCGAAATGTGTTTTTCTTTTGATTTCGTTCCAAGAAATGTCTCACCGGTATCGGTATTATGCAGTACCCCACAGTACAAGTACTTCAATTAAAACTCGAGAAAAGTTGTGTACACATGTGCCCAGGAAAGCAGACATACCGTAAAATGGGGTGAATAGTAACAGCGGGGTGAATCGGAACGAAACTTCATGAAATTACAAAGAAATTATTATTTTACACAAATAAAGCAGTTTTATTAATTAAATATATATATTTCATTTGGTTGACATGTTTTTTATCTCGGAACATGTTTTGTGGATTTTTCAACACTGCCCTTTTTTTTTTTTTTTTTTTTTTTTTAAATTCTGAAACAGCGTGCATACAATCCAATGAGTTTTAACCTCTCCAAAACTTATCCCGTAATTAATAACATGTACCAGTTATAGACTTAACTAATATATTTTTAGATAAGTTAAACATCCACAACAACATGCCATACTTAATTTAACTTGGTTTTAAAAACTTTTTATTTTACGAATTTTTATGTTTTGCCTCATCTCGATTTTGAGATTTGCGGGGTGAATCGGAACATTTGAAAAGTTGTTTTTGGCAAGATTATGTTCCACACAAAATTCAACGACTGAAGAAGAGTCTAATTACTCCCTTAAAGACAGTAATCAAGATTGCAGGCTTGAATAAATGTTAGAAGAGGAGCCTAGTTTCTGCATGGTAGAAAACCCGATTGTTCCAGTGGTTTTTTTCTCTAAATGACTTCGTTATCTTTAAGTTATATGGAAAATATATGAAGACTCTGTGTGAGCAAAGTTTTACACCTACAAGATTATTGCTATATAAGTGTACAAAAAGCGCTGAAACAAATGAGGATGCTTTTCTCCTTTCTCAAGATATTTGAAAGAATTTGCAGTCATACAACACGCAAACATAAAGTAGATTAAAAAGTATTTTTAATTTTGACGACTCTTTGGATGAGTTATAGGAGAGTTATATAAAAGTTGATACGCTTTCAAACATATGATTTGTTTTGACAATAATTAACTAGCACAAATTTTATCCGGCATATTAAATGACTTTTTATGATAATTTGGTGTTCCTATTTACCACAATGCATTATTATTTGTTTTTTGCCACCCTGTAAACATTTAAATAAGCTCAGACATAAATTGTAACGAGTGTTACGATTCACCCCTTTCTGCGGGGTGAATCGGAACAACATGAAAAAAATCAAAATCAATGTAAGTCACGCTTTTTCCAACATTTTTGGGCTTGAACATTATAGAAGAAGGTAAGACTCAAGTCCCTAAATCAAAAATATGTTCGTTAACGATATTACTACACTCTATTTTTACTTTGAAAGTTGAAAATTGTTCCTTTTCACTCCGTTTTAACAGTACTCAGCGAATTATATTAATTGCTATTTTTTTTTTATCCTAATGTTTTTATGATTATTATAACTGTAAAAGAGTTGTTGTTGCTTTGCTAATTATAATAACTGTGAGAATTGTTGATACTTACACAAATGTTTTAACATTTCTAAACTCTGCAGAATAAAATTCTGAGCTTGACTTGAAAAAGAACCCCACCAACAAAACATCTATTTTGGGTAAATTCGAAATGTATACCTTTACAAAACCGTCTTCCAATGTTCCAATAACACTTCTTTAAATAAATATGTCCTAATAGTGACCTTCAATAGTCATAATTTATCATATAAGGAAAAGAGATGAACCAAGCTTTAAAATAAACGTATGAAGCTGTTTGCTTACAAATGTGGTCAACCTTGACGTCACACTCTGAGAGGAGCTTATCCGAGCGTTTCTGATCACGTGACGAGGCGCTCAGAAAAGCAATTTTTAAAATTTGATTTATAAAAATTTGAGCAATTATTTCGAGTTAAAACTGCTTGCATTATTATTATTTCGTTAAATACTATAAATATGCCATATTTGGTAATTATTTGTTGATGGTGTCAAATACCCTATTAGATATGGTATTTTATTGCTGAGAGGTATAATGAAACTTAATTTAGAAAATAAATAACTACATCTTTAAAACAGTAATGCATTTATGTATCGTAATTTAAAGTGGTAATTAATTGTAGCTAAATAATTGCTGGGCCGAGTTTACGCATCTCCAACCGTACGTCTCCTACATCATAGAGTGCCCAAAATACCTTCTTCATAAAATATCAAAATACCCTTTTTATAGAGATCCCTTTCATAGAATACCAAAATACTTTCATTATATAGAGTACTAAAATACCCTCTTCATTGAGTCTCTTCTCATAGAATACCAAAATACCCTCTTCGTAGAGTGTCCTTTCATAAAATACCAAAATACCCTCTTCACAGAGTCTCCTCTCATAAAGTACCAAAATACCCTCTCCATAGAGTTCCCTTTCAAAGAGTACCAAAATAAAAAATTAAATTAAATTTGATTTTCTTAGTGAAGATTCGATTCAAACAAATAAACATTATGCAATTGCAAACAAACTATTCTGCAAAAACAGAAGTCTTAGCTTTTTAATTGGTATATTATTTGTATTTTTTTTTTTAAATATAAAAGGATAAAAGGGGATCATAAAAAAAAAAACCTTCTCCATGTATAATGTAAAAACTTAATGATTAATATAAAAAAAGTATGAATTCTTAACATGACATGCATATGTGACGATGACTATTGAGTTTGGCATTAATTTCTTTTCAGATTCCATTTTTAGTAACTTTTTCTAATGAAATAATTTAAAATGGTTTTATATCATGTTTAAAACATAGACCTTCTTATCAATTACCTAATTACGGATGGTTTTCAGATAAGAATTTTTATTGGTTATTTTATATATATATATATATATATATATATATATATATATATATATATATATATATATATATATATATATATATATATATATATATATATATATATATATATATATATATATATATATATATATATATATATATATATATATATATATATATATATATATATATATATATATATATATATATATATATATATATATATATATATATATATATATATATATATATATATATATTTTTTTTTTTTAATATTTTATTCCTAGCAAAACTAATTGGATCCTATTGTTTTCAAAATACATTTTTTCTCTTTTAAAAATTGTAACTGTGCTGTTAATACATTTAAACATGAGAAATTTGATACGGAATGTCCTTTGTCTATCGCCTAAAATTCTAATCATAATACTGGTCTATTTCTTTAAATTTTCCCATCCTGATATTATATAGGTTAAGGTTATCATCCTGGTTTCGGAGAATCCAAGTAACGCAACCACGAATAATTAGTCCCATCGTGCTCCACGTGATCTCGTTGATTAACGATCTACTCACCTCTCTCAGTCATCAGCGAGGGTTTTTCGCAAAATCCCCTGGAGTTAGCCCAAAGCTGAGAGTATTGATGAAGAGGCACGTTGTGATGATGCTGGAATGAGAAGAAAAATACATATGCGTCAGGAGAGTATCTTAATATGTATTAGATAGATGTAGGAATAAGAAGGACTTGGTATGTTTATTGATTCATGGGGAATACTTTGGGGCTCTTAATAAGTTTTTATGATACGTTAGAAGTAAGTATGTATGTACATTCTTATTGATGACATTTTATACTAAAGTTAGAATCAGTATAGTATGTTTTTAACAGGTTAAAATATTGTTTTTATGTATGGATGTAGGGTTTTTTAGATTAGTTGTTATTTATTCAAATTTGGTTTCAAAGTTAAAAATATTTTTTTTTTATAGAATAGATTGATTTTAAATGATTTGTGATGGAAATACCAACGGAGATGCGTTTATCAAACTTTTCAACTAAATACTCACAAAGCATGTAGTTTTAAAGAAAACTTCTATACGGCAAGACTTCTTAAAAAATGATTTACCCTTCAAACTTATTTTTGTTCATTTTGAAAATTATTTTACCTTTTAGAATCGGTTATGCCTTTTCCGTGAAACATAACAAACTAGAGGTGTGGAACATCGCACAACTTTCAATTGCACTATATTCCTGATGTGGATTTGTCATTTATCGTTTTTATATTTTCATCATTCGCTTAGAAAAGATTGCCAATTTGGCGATACTTTTGAGAAAATTCTTATATGGTTAATTTTCAAAAGTAAAAACCTTCACAAAATTGTGTTTTTGGTGATATACTTTTCGATAATTCTTATATTATTCTTTCTTATAAGTGAGATTGAAGAGAGGAGAAAAAACGATCGTTAATGAGCTATGTTCATGCATTAGTTTTCCAAATGTTTACTCCTTTAAAACATTTTCATGGAAACTTCGGAGGTGGGTATGTTTAGAACACCTTAAGAGGCATTACCACAGTGATTTTGATCAAAATCGTTAGAGCGGTTTTTAAGCAATCATTGAAAAACGTAATTTTTTGAGGCAGCTACCTTACGCGCATGCTCAATTTTGACGAAAACCTTAATAGTAGGTCACATGGTCACCACCAATCAGCACACAAAATTTTGGATATCGTAGGTCAATTTTTCGGTAATTATGCTGACCACAAATAGAATTTTTTTTTTTTTATATAACTTTTTACTTTTAATTACCCATATGTATATATAGGATAATCAAAGTATAGCATTCGGTCAAAAAAAATTCGATTTTTTTTATTTTTTATTTTTTACATTTCTGCCCGTTTTGGAACATCCTGATTTCAGAAAGAAAAAAAAAAATCTGGAAAAAATGTCTGTCTATCTGTGGTTAACAGAACTCCCAAACAAATTGACCAATGATGTTCAAATTTTGGTCTGACGGTTAGTGGTGGCCATGGGATATACCATTAAGGTTTTCGTCAAAATCGCGCATGAGCATAAGGTAGCTGCCATTTAAAAAATCATGTTTTTCAATGATTGCCAAAAAACGGCTCAAACGAATTTGAAAAAAACCGATGTGATAATGCCTCTTTAGATGTTCTAAACATTCCCACCTCCGAAATTCCCTTAAAAAAGTTTTAATGGTGTAAAAGTTGAAAAACGAATGCTTTCAACACAGAGCTCTCTTTCCTTGAGCATACCCCATCAACGATCGTTTTTTCTTCTCCCTTCAGTTTCGCTTATAATAAAAGATAATATAAGGATTATCGGATAGTATATCGCCAAAATCACCATTTTGGCGGATTTTTTTTAAAGACCCATACAAGAATTATCGTAAAAAATATCTCCAAACTGGCCATTTCTTCTAAATGAATGATGAAAATATAAAACATGGTAAATGACACAAATCTACTTAAATATTTTAGTGTAATTGAAAGTTGTGCGATGTTCCACACCCCTAGTCTGAAATCGGGGTGTTTCAAAACGTAGAGAAATGCAAAAATAAATGGAATTTTTTTTTCTTAACCGAATCTATACTTTCATTACTTTATGTATACACATGGGTAAATGAAAGTAAAAATTCTATATGTTTGCTTCAAAACTTTTTTACTCATATAAACAGTTTAGCGATACATTTTCGCAGAATAAAATCCAACTAATGTGTAAAATAAGATAGATGAAAAAAAAAGTTATGCACCAGATTTAAAAACCTCATACACACTTATTTGAAGCATCTAAAGTAACTTATAGAATGTTATTCTAGTGTTCTTAAGCATTTTTTTTTTTTTTTGTAAAATTATAATTATTTACAATGTGAAAATATTTTTCCAATCTTACATGGGGGACTTCCCATACGTTTTTTATTTTCGTCGAAAAGAAATAAATTGCCATTCTAATTTTTAAGTAATATTTTAACTTGAACTTCGAAATCCCTTGACATCTTACTTCTTTCAGTTAGTTTATGCAGGAATGGCATGTTTATAATAAACACTATACACAAATCAGAAAAAGAATCTAACAGAAACGATGGATAAAAAATCCTACTTTTTTCATTATTTTCACTTATTTTATGAAGCATGTGAATAATTTTATGAACAAAATACCTATAATTAGTAGAAATTCTTCAATGAATGTAAAATCCCAAACGATTTACATCTTATTTATTTCAGTCAGAAATAATTAACAAACTAAAAAGAAATATTATTTGTAAAAAATACGTTTGTAGAATATGCAAAAAATTCCAAAAGCTGACTACATCTTGTATTCTATTTGATGAAATAAAATAAAGTAATGTTGTAATTCATGGAAGGTTGGGAATAATTATCTGTAGTTTATTTTGTCGTAAGGAGTCCCCCATTACATATTAAAACTAAACCAAAATTTTAAAAAGTTCAATAGTAAACCTATAATATTATGTCATATTTATATTTAGTTATCTCAAAAAACGTAGAAATATCCAATTTCATAATTTTCAATGCATGTATAATAATTTAAATGTAGACAAGGATACGACAGATTATTGTTCAAAAGAAAAAAAAATATGTCATAAATTATTAAATAAATAATATATTTTAGTAATATATGTTTCAAACGATAGTTTATTAAATGCCAAACATAAATAGCATGCAACTTCAGCATAAAGCAGTTTTTTAGTAATTAATTGTTTATTAATTAATAAAATAAATTATTTAAATCAAAGCATTTTTTTTCAATGAATTTAACATGTCCGAAAATCTCCCAGAATTTTTTTTCTACCCATTTTGAAGTTTAGTTTTAAATATTTTAGCAAACATGTGAAAATTTAGGAAACTATTTTAGTGACAATACTCTACATTACATTTGAAATTAATTAAAGTTTGATTGAGTTAAAAAAAAATACAATGACAAAGTTTTTAAGTATTAATTTATTTCAAATTGTTGGAAACAAAAATGGCTCAATTTTTATATTTTTCCACTAGTAAATTAAAAAGCCACAAATGAATATTCAAATGTGCTATACATTTTAAAACCCAGATTCGTGAGGTGTGCTTCAAGTTCCTTTCTTTGTTTGAGTTGCCTCTGTTCCCGGAGTTTTTCTATTGCGATCACTGGAAGTAATTTATTGTGATCCGAACTCATGGGTCAGAGGCAACACACGCGCTTAGCATGTCAAACGATTTAGTTTAAATTCTCAGTGTCAGAACTAAGTAATTTCTTATTTCAAAAATAAATACACAACTGGAAATTAGTTTTATGAAAGGGTTCTCAATTCGAGTCTTCTCCCATTCATTATTTGAAATGCAAGCTTCCTTTAAAAGACCATTCTTTCTCCCTTGAAATCAGATCATGTATAAGAGGTTAGGTGTTACGAAATTATGGTGCCTTCATTTATATCTTTTAACACCATGAAAAAAATTACAATGCAACCAATTTGTGTTCAAAATACAATAAATTTACAAAAAATTTTGCTTCACTGGAACCTGTGAATTTAAGAAGTACCTCAGAAACACACATATTAGACAATTATTTAATAGATGGCAATCTTAAGTAAAATGTAAAATGAATGTCTATAACTATGGGATTAAATTTATAAAAAGATATCTATCAGTGTCAAATAAGATAGGGATTTAAAAATTTTGTATTGGTATTCAACTTTCCATTACGTCGAAAAATATACACAGAGTTTAAAAAAGTTTCATTAATTAAATACATAATTTTAACAATTTTTTCCTGATATTATTGAAACACAAAAACTATACGTGACCTAATTAACATGAAATACTTTATAATGCGAAATAAAACCATAATGTAACAATTTTACGTTTGCTAATTTTATCAGCAACAGAAATATGCGTTAACTTCTGCATCTGACTTTAGTTGAACTGAGTGTGATTACATTTCATTTCTGACTGAGTTAAATTACTTATTTTGGATTAGCAACTTATTAAACAATACCCAATTAGACTATACATCCTGCAACAAGTGTCCGTTCTGTTCTCTTTCTCTGCATCCTCCACCCCACCCCCACCCATTTTAATACTGGACCTTAAAATTACGCTTTTCAATTTTGAGATTTTCCTTCAGCTCATAATGGCGTGTTTTTCAATATAGTGAACCGAAACTATATATTAATGGTAAATCAATGATTCTAGATCGAATAAAAAGGTAAAAAATGGGGATTATTATTGCAATTTTCAAAGTTAGAGTTCACCAGATAAATAAGGAACTAAAAAAAATTACTTTGGTGCAAACCGCAATATTATACGATTTTTAGAACCGAAGATATCTCCATTGTTCGAATTTTTATTTCATAATGTACATATATCATTTACTTCACCTAATTTTAGATCCCTATTTAACAAAATATCTCTCTGAACATGTTTACTATCAGAAAACCTAATTTCCTTAACCATTTTATCAAATAAAAACCATGCCCCAGTAAACATCCAAATAACTTCCCGAAAGGCAATCCCACCGAGTTGGCCAACCCACTACGCTATGCCAAATATCAACCAAACAGGATCTTTCATTCGGACATTTAATTAAGAGGGACACTGTAAATCTCTCAGCCAATCTGGTGTATAATCATATTGCTTGCATTCCACACCACATTCGGAGAGCCCTGGTGCAATCCCACTGCGTATAGCAACGACTCGCTTGCAATGATTCAACCCAGTACTGGTCTACGCTAGAGCCATCTGTTTTCGCGAATGCTATCTGAGAGTAGTTAGTGATTAAATGTCGGAAGGTGTAGTGGATTTTAGTGTATACGTGAATTGTATCTTTCAGTATGTTTGGCTGTATTGATTGGGCTATGGATGTTCATCAAATCCTCTGTGGAGGACTTGATTAGGTTGTTTGAGCTCGTATGACTAGGGTATAAAGAGTTAAAGCTCATTATATAAATTAGTCAGATATATGGAATTCATTAGAGTTAGATTAGATTTAGACTGAAACTTTAAAAAGTTTTAGAAGTCAGTTATGAGTTGACACATATATTAGTGTCACATATCCTTTGCTAAGGTTATTAAATTTTAACGGTGCAGAATAACAAAAATACATTGTTAATAAATTAATCATATGTATGCGTATGTATTATTTCTCGACGGTGTTTTTTGTAAAGATCCCTTTTCTCTTCTTTTCATTAAAAGCTAAGTCGTTATCTTCTGACAAATAGTTTATTTACATTTTTGCATTGCGTTATTTGTTTAAAATTCGTAGTTTGCACAGCAGATGGCAGCATTATAGAAAAGAGAAAATTAACAATTTAAGATTACCCTATATAACTCTGATGTACTTTCAAAAAATTATTCTTCAAAGCAATCTTCAATGAGCAGGCAACGCATAGTCCCACTAGTAAGGACATAATCCAATAGTAATATGATTGAAAATGGAAAAGTAAATTAGAGAGTTTAAAGTGTTAATTAACTTTTAGCGTAATTTTATTGTGAGATAGGGCATTTTATTACACACACTTTCACAATGCTTCTCTTCTCATTAGTATAGATTTAACGAACTGGACAAAATATATTTATTAATTAATAAGTAACGCATATTTTTGCACTGTTGCCTTTTGCTTTATTTTAAATTTTTGGGCACTCTACGTTCAACCAATAATTTACTAGTTGATGAGGATTACACAAGTTGAACTCTCAGATCCAGTTTTTAGCTGATATTACAGTTGTAAACTAATTTAAAAGCACTGCTTTTTGGAAGTTTCATTAAGTCGAAGCTCTTTTAATACTCGCTCCATGACTCCAAACTCTTCAAACATTATAACTTTTAATATTGTATTGAATACTAATATTTCTATTTTACTCCAGTATCCTTCTTTAACGTCAATGAGTGACGCCATAGCTAATTGGATTAGCACTGTCATGGGTGCGATAAATTATCCACTCATATAAAATAACATATATTTTCAACTAATTAAGATTAATTTCCATTGCCATTTTGCAAAAGTGAAGAATTGCCAGTTTGCATCATAGTTTTTATTTATTTAAGTAACCTAAGATTCAATATTTTCAGATAAAATGTTTACGTAATTCTATACAAATAAAGCATAAGGAAAGCAGAAATTGCAAATTTTTGAGTCGATATGCATGTCAAATTTTGAATTCAACATAATTTGTACAGTACGCAAAAAAAAAAAAAAAAAAAAAAAAAAAAATCAGAACGATGGCTATATCTTGTGCTCTAATTGTTGAAATAACAAACAAAGGTACTGTTGTAAATCGTGGAAGGTTTTTAATAATTGCATATAGGTTTTTTTTTTTTTTTCTTGTTTTTTTTCCCTTCCTTTCTTCTTTTTTTTTTTTTGTCATGAGGGGTCATCTACGCATTAAAACAGAACCAAACTTTAAAAAGTTCAATGTCAACCTCATTATATTATCCCATATTTGGATTCAGCATCCAAAAAAAATAACGAAATACAAAAATTCATAATTTTCAAATGAGTGGTTTGAAATTTAAATGATAAAAAGAAAATTATAAATTAATGTTAAATAAAAAGTTGGGTTTTTTTGACCATAAATACTCAAATAATTAATATATTTCAGTAATTGTTGTTTCAAAAGATAGTTTGTAAATGGCCAAAAATGTAATCAACTTTTGCATAAATTTTTTTTAATACTTAATTATTAATTAATAAAACAATTATAATTTTTTTTTTAATAGAAACATATATTTTTTTCTTTCATTATACATACAATGGTCTAACCCCCACCCCCAATTTTTGTCTTTCCATTTTGACTTTTAGTTCTCGATTTTTTAGCGAAAATGTAAAAAATGCTCACTTTAAGGGAGAGACGCTTTAAGTAGAAGACTTTTGAAAACAATCGAAGATTAATTCAAGGTAAACTAGAGGTGTGGAAAATCGCACAGTGTTCAATTACACTATGATATTGGTCATTTCATTAAAATTTGATATGGTGTAATTTACTGTTTTTGGCAAAAAAAAATTACATAAAAAAAAAATCTGGCGATGGTATTTACACATTACAATGTCCCTTCTTGGACATGAAACAAGAAAAAATTCAATCGTTCTTGGGTGATGCTCAAGGACAGAGAGCTCTTTGTTAAACACATTCATTTTTCAACTTCATAAGCTTGTATCGCATTTCTAAGGGAATTTAAAAGGTGGGAACGACCTTAAGCACGGACATTTTACCAGTACCATTAGCCCGGACATTTTAATCAAAATCATTAGAGCCGTTTCTTAACAATTGTTGAAAAACATGATTTTTTCATGATTTCAACCTTAGGCGCTTCCCCGATTTTGACGAAAACCAGTTCCCATGGCCACCACCATGTACATTTGATGGCCACCACCATGTACATTTGATGGCCACCACCATGTACATTTGATGGCCACCCCATGTACATCAAATTTGAGCATCGCAAGTCATTTATTCGGGAATTACGCTTATGGAAAATTTGTGGGCATTATGGAAAGCCAGGAATGATTTTTCCGGTGTGCAATCAACTGAAAGAAATATGGAGAGCTGCTGAAAACTCTTAGAATTCCTTACGGGCTGATCCGGAAATCAAATTCAGTTTGATCGATTCAATGCCTCGACGAATGTAACAAGTTATCGACCACGATGGGCTCTATACGGCCTACTGATTTCAAAAATAATTACTTTCATTAAATTACATTTATTTAAAACGATATTTTTTAAGCAATTTCAATAAGTTATCCTTTAAAAATTTTACTGAATGGAGAAGTTGCGTATTTTTTAAAAATGGTCGAAAAAATACATTTTAATAAAGAAATCAATGCTGATTCCGAATATGTAAGTTATAATGCGATTAAAAATTTATTGAATTAAATATCGAAAGAAGAAAAACCGTAAAAACAGTGGAATCGTGACGTAACCTCAAAACGTTCTATCATTGGCTGGTTAGATTTGACGTCACTTTCCGACGAAAGTTTTTCTCCTTCATTTGTTTCTTTACCTTTGACCACCGTCTCCGTACTACACTTATCGTTTCCTGTATTATTATTGTACCCAAACCATTTGCGTAATTTGTTCTTATAAAAATCAAAGCCTATTTTACCTGAATTTGTCTTAGGGAAATCCGTTAACTTGCCGAAAGTAGATTCGCTAGCTCTGTTTGACTTCTTGGGAAAGAAGCACGATTTCACAAGAGCTGAAATTAGTGGTGTAAAATCTAAAAGGTATGTACCCATTTTACAAACAATTTTTGATTTGCATTTAACTTGATTGAATAGGATTTATTTTTACTGTATGTTTTTATTTTCAATTATCATTCCATCCAGTTAAACTGAAGAACATTGCAGTGACAACTCGACAATATTTTCGGAGTTCAAAATTTTACATACTTTACGAACTATTCGAAATGAATCGTATTTAACCAAAAACTGTATAGTCAATTAAAATTCACATTCAAGAGTTTTCATTCCGTTCTTGTACAAGTCATTCTTATACAAGTTCATTTGATTCTTGTACAAGAAACAAACGACTTTTTCCTTGTTCATAAATTTTTAGTGCTATTTTGAAAACTTTCAGTCCGTTTTTAAACAGCTCTTCACTCCTAAGAAAGTGATAAAAACACTAGTTGTCCATAGTACAGTTGTATCCAGTATTATTTTTAAATAAAATTTTCAAATTGAGGGATTCAAATGGTAGAAGTTACCACATTTTTTACTAATAAGTGAATTGCCTGTAATTTGACTTTCTATGTAAACAACTGCCATGAAAATCCAATAGAGTAAAAAAAAAAAAAGTTTGCCATTATTTTCAATATAGCATTTTTTTTTATTGAAAGCATTTTTTTTTCAGTTCAGATTAATTTATATTCCACTAGAAATATTATTTTCCCATTTTCAAGAACACTCTTACTTCTTTTAATAACTTGCATATTTCTTATCCACAAAGTTGGCGACATTGATTACCAAGAAAATAGATCATTTTAACAAATTCTTTCAAATTGTCAAAGCAGATTAGAAGCCAATGTTTATACATTTCATTTTATTTTGTTTGTATATTCCTATTCAATTAAAACGCTGATCCAATTTTCTTTGACTTGCTTTTTTAAAAAATAATTTTAGTTTAGTAAGAACAGTCGGGCAATGTTCGCACACACTCCGCAAGGACGAACTCTTATTTTCTTGAAAGGTTTAAAAAGCTTCTAGTTTATTATTATTTTTTCTCATGTTTCTTTTATGCCCTGATCTATACCTGTAGATGTATTTTTATTTTTGCATTCGTTTTTAACAAATTACATATACTCAAGATCACAAGCATAGGCAACCTTATGAATGTTGTTTTATTTTCTGGCTATGTGAATATACTATTACATAATCAATGAGCTATTAATTTTTATCCAGAATAATAATAATACCAAAAAAGGATTGTTTTTCTAAATTTGTTTGCAATTTTCAAATAAAGCTGCAAATTTTTTAACTAACAAATATAGTTACACAAGTTAGGTTTTAAAATCTTTAATATTTATTTAAATTTTTTTTATAGATCTGCGAGGGAAACATATGGAGGCTATGCTGTGAGCTATGTGCAAGTGAAAGAGAAAGTAACACCAAACATCGAATAAAAACTAAACCGTATGACGTTGTTGTAGAATGCAACGAGATGGAGGAGATTGTCCTATCTGACAAAGTGTGAGGGTGTAAAACGTTTTACTATAAACTGGATCGTTAAATGAAATAAATAAAATATATTGTCATACACACACAAAATACATCGAATGAATTTAGCATTATTACGATGAATTATAAAATCAATTTTAGAATGCTACTTTTTGTTCCTTTTCGACTACGAGTCATTTTTAATAATAAATAGATTATAATGAATTGAGAAAACAAATATTATAGCCAATAAATTTTTACATGTTTCCAGAATACAAAAATTAAAAAAAAGTGTCAGAAAAAAATTCAATTAATGAAATTATCAGAAAATGTGGATTTGTGGATTTTTTTTCTTTAGTTTTATGAATTTGTATTGTTATAATAATATGAATTCATAAAAAACTATTCAATATTTTTTTAAAAAGTATTAGTTTTGATTCAGAATTAAATAAAGATTCGATAAAAAAAAAATGTAGGAGTTAATATTCGAATTCAATTCCAGGTTACAGAACTTTTTCTTTAAACTGTACGAAAACTTTTGCGAGTCACTATGTATCATAAGCTACTATAAATGGTAGAATTCCAAAATAATTAAATCATTATGTAAACATAAAAGTAATAGATGTAAAATACACAGATAAAAATGATTTTCACAAACGTATAGGGTACTTTGTGCAGAAACATCGTCCCGTTACACCACTCTTTGCGGATGTTTGTGTGTTTAAGAACACTGATAACTAATTTAGAAGTGTTGGTGATTGAAGTATTCCTACATTTCCGGACGAGGCAATGTTTGTACGCTGAATTTGAGGACATAATTTTAAATAGATTAAAAGATTACAAGATTTAAAAAAAAAGAAGCTAAACGTGCTATAGCAATACGAATAAATTCACGATAGTTACCAAGATCGCGGGAAACAAAAATAGGATTATGACGTAAGGTGATGTCACAGCTAAGCTTGTCTCGTTTTTGCCACGCTTTTAAAAGTGGTAAATTGAAACTCGTATAACTCGAGAAGTACTAAACGGATTTAAAAAAAAAAAAAAAAAAAAAAAAAAACTAGTTTTGGTTGTCTTTCGTCACTTTTAATAAAAAAAAAAAATAAAAAAAAAATGCTCAACTTTTCCATTATGTGATTTTTTCATTTTATAAATAATTTCAACGATCATGTTACATTTGGGTGTACAGTGAAATGTTTCTGTAAAATAAATAATCAAGCTTTGCTGAATACTGTTTACTAATGCTTACATTTTATATTCATCCCCAATTTTCTAATCATCAGTAGTATACGTTATGCTTCTGCAATTACAGTTTTCTATAACTTATTTATTTCGTGTGAAGAATGCACATCTTTAATGTTGTAAATAAATTATGTTACTTTTGCGTTTACTTGCTATTTTTGTATTAATCTTAAACATGACACTATAAATTCTAGTAGTTTCTATGCAATTTTAGATAAATATTAGTATTAATTTAACGTCGTGAAATACGCCGCACTTCGATTTCGCCCGCTGTGAAGTAGAACCTTAAAAATACCTTTCGTTTTATGGAAATTCTTCCTGAAGATCGGTCAAATTATGGTCTAAACATTTTCGCTCATAAGTGATGTGTTTTTCAACACAATGAATTGAAATTAGGTATATAGAGTAAATCATATATTCTAAATCGAATGAAATGATAAAAAATAGGAGTCCGTATTGAAATTTTCGAAGATAGCGTTACATTTACTTAGTAAATGGTCCCTTTAGAAAAAAAATTTGCATCAGATATATAAAAATTCGTAAGCAAAACATTTAGGTGCAAACCGCAAGGTTCTTCGATAATTACGAAGATATAGCAATCGTTCTGATTTTTTTTTTGCGTACTGTATATAAAGTATACGCAAATATAAAATATTCTAACTATGACTACTTCTTTTTCGGGATACGTTGATTCAATGATCAATTGAATATGTGTTTAAATAAATTTAAGCTTCTTATTTTCATTTTTACTTTTAGACACACACACACACAAAATTGAATTAGAATCATCTGGAAAAACGTGGGAAGACATTTTTAACAGCTAAATCCTAAATGTCACACACGTATTAAATTCAATATATAACGTTAAATTAAAAATATCATATGTTAGGTGAATATCTATATCATAAAACATCCAGAAGTTACTACAGAAATTCAACGTTCAACCTGCTTAGCTTAAACTACTGATATTTGTTTTATAAGGGAAACCTGTGTACCTAGGGCCGCCTTTCCCAAACGTTGTGGCATTTTAGTCAAGTGTCATCAAGTTTTTAAGCCCGTCCAATTAGTAATCATCCATACAAATTAATAACACTTATATTCGCAATATTTTTTTCAAAACAAAAAATTAAATCTTCATTAAGACAATGTTAGTTTTTCATCAATCGAAATGCAAAGCTCTGTTTGTATATATATAAAGTGTTTCATATTTAATCACGTTGACTTAATAACAATGGTTATGTCAACACTTTTGATTCCATTTCTTTAATCAAATCCCTTACGTCACACTAAAATGAAACCTTTTAAAACGATGAGACTCACACTGACCCTTCGTTACCTGGACTCGCTGTGGTACGTCGTAAGTGTGCTCGACCATCCTGCCCCCTCGCGGCGTCCTCTGTAGGCTTCTCTCTGGGGACTGGTGGTGGTGGTGGTGAGGGTCCTGGTTTGGGATGTGTGTGGTGGCGTAAGGCAGAGGATAATAAAGGGGCTCCCTCTGGGAATCGTACACGGAATTACCCTTTGCCTTACCGTAAGAACTCATGGAAATATCGTCAGCTCGACCTCCGGAACCACGTGAATCTGTAATAAGATATTTAATTTTTTATTATTGATGCTACGATGAATGTTAATTACTATGTTTATATTTTTGAAATTTTAGTTTTACAAACTATATACTAGAGCGATTTTGTATTTTTGTAAAGTTTTAACTACTTTTAATTTTTATACAAAACCAAAATTTGTTCAATTTACAATTTTTAAACAAAATTACACACATATATATTAACAAAAAAAAATTTTATTTGTATTTTTATTAATATTTTATATAATTTTTCAAAATGAAGTTTAATTTCAAAACTTCAAACAAACTTTCAGAGAATCCGAGAATTTAAAAAAAAATCTAGAATTTCTGAAGGTTAAAATACCAAGAAAAGAAATTAAAGAACTATATTTAAAAATGCCAGTCACGCATTTATAGCATACATCTCTAAAATTACATTGATTCAAACTTCAAAATGATGTAGAAGATATCAGCACTTAGAAAACTGAATATTAAATTTTGTAATAACATGGTTAAAAAGCAACTGTCATAGTGCTAATTATTTAATATTAAAAGTTGTAATTCAAGAAGAGTTTATCTTTTCAACTCGGATCTAGCAATAGTATTGTGTTAAACAATAAAAAAAATTACAGAAAATTTGGCAAGTAATAACCCGTAATAAACCTATAAAAATCTTCAACGCTTCTTTCGTAAGTGTACAGTGAAAAGTAATGTTGATTTTAATATTTTAGGTTTGCTTTTGTTTTGTATTTTGTATCCCAAACATTATATTTTCAAACAAAATATACACTACTGACTGCACTTATATTTTATGACATATATTGTTTACGATTAATAAGATATAAATTGAAAACATTTGAAATGTTATAGTATTGAAAAGTGCTTATAACTTGAAGAATAAATAACTCTACAAGTCATTCTCCTGAATAGCGTATTTATGAATGATGTTTTCATGTTAAAATAGAATCACTGTACTCGGATAATTTTATGTTAGTAATAAGAATAAGAGATTATCTTAAGGAGATTATGAATTGAAGTGATATCCATATGACCAATCATGAAAACATCTTGCAAATAAGAAATTCTTTAAAATACTCTTCGAAATACAAACTTTGTATGATCGTTATTTCTGTAAGAGATTACGTTTAAAAGCTGCTCTATTCAAGCATTTTTTCTTTTTTTCCCATTATTATAGGGTATTACAACTATTATACGAGTTATTTTATACGATAATCAATAATTTTGCGATATACATAATAGCGTAGTTCGAATATATATATATATATATATATATATATATATATATATATATATATATATATATATATATATATATATATATATATATATATTTGGAACGCATGAGTTAAAAAAAGTTGTTACATATTGTGATAAGAAAAACTATATATATAAAAAAAGAAAGAAAAAAAAAATAATAATAATAATAATATCTTCCAATCGCGCATTCACCTCAAAGTTTAGTTGATTGGTTGTTTTCAAATTACCTGGCGCCGTCAGCAACACGAGAGCTATAATGCGCCGAAACATTAATCATTTGACAAGCCACATACATTTACAAACACTAATGCCTCACACGGGACTCGAACTCGCAACCTCGCGATCTAGAAGCTAGTACCCTAACCACTATACCGCTTGGTCGGCCTCAAAGTTTGGAGAAAATACAAAAAGTAACTATTTTTCCTAAATTTTTTAAAATTTCTAAACGTTATATATATGAAAGGCAATTGTTTGCAATGTGTAATGAAAGGGTGGTATATAACAGAAAAACACTGTTCTATGCATTTTTAAAATTTATATTAATATTTAAAAATACTCAAAAGTAACATATTTTGTAAAAACAAAGATTTTTCTGCAAAATGGTTACCAACGTTATTTCTCAATTTTTTTTAAAACATGCTTTTATTCATTTGGATAAATTTTTTCTCGAGCTTTCTATCTCAGTGATGCACTTTGAAGGAAACTTTTGTAGAAAAGTCCGACATTATGGATCTTTTTTTTTTTTTTTTAAAAGTTGTACTATCGTCTTTCGCGTCAGCGCCACCCATTTTTTGAGTTTTCTTTCTACACAAGCGTTCCACAGCTTGTGAGTGGAAAATAAATAAGTTGAAGTCTGATTTCAATGGTCCCAAGTAGCGCAGAAATGCTGGCCAATTACGCCAGACATAGGACATGTGGAACGTTGTGAATCGGTAGTTGGAACAATATTAGCCAAACTCGCCCTATTCTGGATAAAATATAGAAGTGGTTTTGAAATGTCAATGCACAATTTTAAAATTTGGATATTTTTTTTATGAGAAACAAAACTATGTGGTGGTTTTGACATGTTTTTTTGTTAAAAATCATGTATTTTGGAACTATTTTCGGCAAGAATCAGCCAATCTTCTAGTTTCCCCTGTTTCCTCCAATACAGCTGTGCATCCTCGGATGCGCCAGTCTTCACTAACAAATGCTCATTTGTTACTTTCCAGTCATATTACAAACATTCCAATTAATTATACCTACGTAATCTGTGGTATTAAAGTTAAATTTGGTTGCCTTGAAATGTCTGATTGTCCTTCTCTAAAAAAGTTCTAGAGATTTCATAACCCGACAACTCAGTTCTCTTACATCTCTCCTTTCATAAAAAATCATTGCCGAAATCAAATTATTTGCGTGAGGGAAGGAAGCATTTCGTTCAGTAACCAAGTTTAAAACTTGCAGTAAATATTCAGGGAGGTATCGAGACAATCGAATGGCCTCGTATATGATCTTAGGTCATTCAGAAAATTAACTTTTTTTAATACAATAATATCAAGAAGATATAACTGATCTGTGCTCAGTACTTTCATCTCGACTTGAGGAATTAAATATCTAACACGTAAAAACTCAGTAGGGACATTTTTCACAGTTCTTCAATTTTTTATCTATGTTCCCACAGAAAAATGTTAGTCCTGTTGTAATACTACCCAAGCGTTTAAATAGGCATGTGAATGATAATTCATTGAAGCTTATGAGGCCTATATCTCACTGTAGTGGTCTCCCAACGCGTAATTTGATCTGTCAGATTATTTCCAGCCACTATTAATGGCAGTCCCAATTACACCCATGTGCGCTATGATCCAATGAATAACCAGTAAGTTTATGAGCTTCAATGGAAGAAAAGGCTCCACGAGAAAGGCCACCTAGATTGAAACTCGCCAAAACACAGTTTTTATCAATGTTTCAAAGGCGATTATTATAAAATAATTGCTAATTTGATTTTTTACAAGTTCTATCTACTTCATTCCACACAATACAAACTAATGTTCCTCGATAATTTAGTGATTGGTACATTCTACAAACTGATGGAAAAAAGGTATTTTTTGTATTTATTCAAAACTTTGAAGTGAATGCTTGAAGTAAATAAAACAATTTTAACAAAAATATGTAAGAAATAACAATAGTATTCATTTTATACAAAAATAAATTTTTTAGCAAAAAAATGTATTTTTGAATATTTTTAATCATTAATATATGTTTTAAAAATGCATAGAATAGTGTTTTCCTGTGTTATACCACCCTTTCACTAAACATTGCAAACTACTGCATCTCAAATATGTTACGTTTAGAAACTTAAAGAAAAAATAGGAAAAATAGTTATTTTTTCATTTTTTACAGACTTTGTGGTGAATGCGAGATCGGAAGATATTATTATTATTATTATTCTTCAAAATTTTCTTTACAGTTTTTTTTTTTTTTTTTTTTTTTTTTTTTTTTTTCTTTTTCAAGATATGTTACAACTTTTTTCACCTCATGCGTTTCAAAAATATTTTTTTTTTCGAACCACCCTAATACATAAGTAACAAATACGAATGCTTGGTAAAAGTTTAAGTAGATAATGGACTTGAATAAGAAGGTTATCTAAGTGTACTTAACCTGTTGGATCTAATTACTTGTCATTTTGAAAAATCTTGTGACCATGCATGTATTTAAATAGGTTGGTTGGTTGTTTTCAGATTATCTGGCACCGTCAGCTATAATACGCCGAAACATTCGTCATTTGACAAGCCAACATTCACTTACAAACACACGGGACTCGAACCCGCAACCTCGCGGTCTAGAAGCTAGCACGCTAACCACTATACCGTAGGATCGGCGTGTATTTAAATAGGAGTGTTATAAAACTACAAATGTTTCAATTTATACATAAATTACTCCTGAGTAAATGGTACAATCATTTAAACGTGTTTAAACTCATTCGCATTTGTTAAGTAAGAATTCATTCAAGTTAATCATTTTTTACCGTAAATTATGTAATATATACAACTCTTTTCAATATAGATTTAATGGTCCGGAATTCTACGCGAAGATATAAAGTTTGACCTAATTAAAATGGAAGCATTATATTATCTAATGACCCCTTGAATCGCTCTGATTGAAGAAAATGATGCATTTTAATATTTTAAATTGAAATTTGAACTCAATTAAAGCAAACTATTACTTTAATTATTTATAATGAACTAAAATAATTTCAAAAGTTCAGAATGCTTGAATTCCAATCAATCAAAAGAATAAATATTCCAATCGATCATACCAATACCACAAAATATCTTAAGAGTTTAAATCGGCGCAACACATCAGTTTATGTCTGAAATGTTTTTAATCTATCATTTCAGGGTGTATTTTGATTTCGTTAAATATGTTTCTTTCTTTTTTGAGGGGAAATCTTGATTAAAATGGAATTAGTTAAATTTTTAACATCCTCCCCCCCCCCCCCCCTTCTCCCCTCTTCTCCAATTTTTCATTAGATCCAATTTTTTGTTGCTGTGATTATTAGAAATATCAGCTTCTCTTCCTGAAACTTTTAATGGAACTCATAAATGCATTATATTTCACGAACCCCTAGTGAAGCCCTGGTCACAGTATGAATAATTATGAAGCGTATCTATATTGAGGCTCTTAATTAATTATAGTATATATGAATGTTAAAAACTATACAAGAACTTTTCGAAATATTGAATTGTATTATGACTTTAACATCTGCTCTCCAACTCATTTTTCTGTAGAAAACTTCTGTAGTTATAAAGAATAGATTACTAAAACTTATTCCCAATTCCCTTAATCCTTATACTCATTTGCAAACAACTCAAAGAAATATCCCTATTTAAATAAAAAGTTTTTCTCATCTTAGTACAAGCAATTGAAAGTATTTATGCCGTTGCAATTCTTTATAAACATATTCTTTGTTGAGCTAAGATCCAAACCTTCAGGGACCAACATCATTTCTCACGATAAAACCTACTCATAAACAAAACAGCCTTAACTAGTGTGGGAATTAAAAATGAAAAGCATCTGGTGAGCTCGCAACGAAATCATATCTTTTCCCTTCAGGGAAAAGGAGAAGCAAGTTCTAAATCTGTAGCAGGAAAGTAAAAGCAATGATTCTACACTAAATAAATTTTAAATCCCTCGCTGTATCTCTAGGCCTTTTCTTCCTCGCCTTTTCTTAATCCCTAGGGTTCCCTGCTAAATGATTTACACTTCAAGTGCATGAAGTTTTACTATTTTATAACGGGAATTTATTCTCTGCCAGAAAGACAAAGAGATCGCTTTTGAAGTTTGTTTGCTGAGTTTAAGAATAAGATACTCTTTGATGTGATGTGATAATGTTTTTACTTGAGAGAGGATTAAGCTTGTTTCGTAATGAAGTGATTATCTAGTGACAATTAAAAAACTTAATTAGTATCTGTTTTCCAGACAATTGACAAATTTTGTTCTGTTATTAGAAATCAATTTTAAATAATTATATATTTTTTTTACAATAATATTTTTATGTTTATCAAGATAATACGGAAAATTATTCTCATTTACAAAATACTATGAAACATTTTAGTTTCAAGAATCTTCACTTCGAGTTTTAAGGGGAGTTGGTACCCAAAAATTTATAATAAATCAATTTTGAGTTTATTGTTGTTTATTAAAATTTAAATATTGTCATTTAAAATGATACCTCATGTGTAATAATATCTCATTTAGAAGCATTTTTTAATAATTTTTAAATGGAAAAGTTTGGAACTATAAGTGTAAGTAATGTTTTCTTTAAAATGCGTTTTTCTCAAAACTACATTTTTCACTACTCATGTATCTTTTTCTCAGAAACTATACAAGCAATCTACCTAAAATTTTTATCACATATTCCTTTTATGTATCTGTAAATACTGAAGTGAGATTTTATTATTATTTAAAAAATATTTTTTGTTCTGGTTTATTTCGTAAAAAAAAAAAAAAAAAAAAAAAAAAAAAAACTCGTGATTTTTAACAAATTTGAGCGACTTACAAGATAATTCGTTTAAAAATAAAGTAAATGCATTACAATTAAAATCCAACTTCTGTAGAATAATAAGTGTCTGTTAAATGTGATGAAAAAAGAATTAGGCTTCTATACCAAGTATTTTCTGAGGAAAAGGTACATGTGTAATGAAAAATATCGTTTAGAGATAAACACATTTTAAAAGAAAATCTTACTTACACTAATAGTTCGTAATTTTATCTTCAGAAAATTATTAAAAATACTTATAAATGAGGTATTATTACAAATGTGGAATCATTTTAAAGGGAAGAATTCAAATTTTAATAAACTATAGTAAACTCAAAATAAATGTTTTATAATTTTTAGGATAACAACTCCTCTTAAATATTTTTTTGTTTCATTATCAATTTTTTTCTATGTTACTAAATTTTTTTATTTAATTCCTTTAAATTATTAAAATATTTACATGCATTTAAAGAGATATAAAATTATAATTCCTTCTAAAATATCACAATAGTGATAGGAAATATATTATCCTTGTCAGCCTTTATGAATGTACCTCTAATTTAAAAGTATATTCTAAATCTTTAAGGAGTAATTTTCTTACTATTGTGACATTTAAAAAGACAAACTTAAATAAAGTGCTCTTTTTATAACAGATTTTCATTAGAAATTTAAAATACAGCTGTTCCAGAGTTTAGAAGTTACCATTGCAAAATAAAAATTCGGAAATCTTTTCTTAAGTCTTGGACGTGTATACAAAAAATGATTAGTTCTTTAATTCGAAGTAATTAAAGAAGCTAACGCAAATGGAAATTCTTTTTATTTTCAACTTTGTTCTTAATGTAGTTTAGAAAGTAGATTTTTTCCTCTTCAGCGTAGAAATTTTAATTACACATTGCGTTGAGCAGGTAAAGTATGCAATCAAAAGCGCCCAAAAGAAAGGTAAGAAAGTAACTTGTATTTGAAATAAAAGAAATATCACAAAGTAACTTATTTTAAAATTTCGATTTCTAGCAACATATTTAATAGCAACGGTAATACATATTTCTCTACCAGCAATAACCATGTTTGGAAACTGAATTAATGTAAAGGTTTTGATAAATATTAAATTTTGTGTAGTATGTACGAGTACATTAAATCATCATATCACATATCATAACACATTTCAGCATTCACGAACATTTATACCAATATTCCGAGCATATGTTAACACATATCATAAAATATATCAGAGCATATAGAAACATGTATCGTAAAATTTTTAGTATATACCATATAACCAGGTATAAAGATTTAGGTAATTTAAAGCGAAGAGGGAATTTTTGGTACTATCAATACACCTTTCAATACATTTTTACTGCAAGAATTATAGCTCTACCTCTTACTAGCTACAGCATTGTAACCAGAAAATGACAGTGAGAGTATACGAGAAGCGCATACTGGCAAGAATTATTTTACCCAATTGGCCTGCAATAGTGGTAATCCGAATTAAATGCTGGACGCTCAACATACAAGAATGGCTGCACTATCTAAATCACCGTCCACAATAGGGGCTTTATCGAATACACCAATAATACAGTTGATACGCTGTATTTAACTGCTAGCTGTATTTAACTGCTATCTGTATTAACTGCTTGTATTTAACTGCTGTGTAAGTATTCAATCACTTCTAAATTAATCGTACAATTTTTTCTTACTTTCCCAATTGAAGTAACCTACTCAAGATTCAACTCTAAGATTATGAGAGTTTATGAAGAAATGATATAATTTTTTTTAAAAAATTATCTATGATAGAAAGGAAAGAAGTGTGAATTTGAATCTGGAGTGATAATGGTTTGAAAGAAATTCTGCCCCTTCCCAGCGTCAGAGAACTACTAATAGTTGATCTTATATTAAATCAAAAACATATTAAGAAGAAGTCCTAGTAAGTATCATTCCCTACCTACTAGGACTTCATCGTAATGTGCTATTGGTTTAATATAAGATAAACTATTCGTAGTTCTCTGACGCTGGGAAAGGGCAGAAACTTTAGATTCAAATTAACACTTTCTTCCTTCCTATCATAGATAACTTTAAAAAAATTAATTAATTTAATTTTTTAAGTTATCTATGATAGGAAGGAAGGAAGTGTAAATTTGAATCTGGAGTGATAATGATTTGAAAGAAATTCTGCCCCTTCCCAGGGTCAGAGAACTACTAATAGTTGATCTTATATTAAATCAAAAACATATTAAGAAGAAGTCCTAGTAGGTATCATTCCCTACCTACTAGGACTTCCTCTTAATGTGCTATTGGTTTAATATAAGATAAACTATTCGTAGTTCTCTGACGCTGTTAAAGGGCAGAAACTTTAGATTCAAATTAACACTTCCTTCCTTCCTATCATAGATAACTTTAAAAAAATGTTATATCATTTCCTTATGAACTCTCATAATCTTATAGAGTTGAATCTTGAGTAGGTTACTTTAGTTGGGAAGGGAAAGAAATTATATGTTACAAATTCAAAACTCAAAAATAGCGTATAATATATTTTATTTTATATTTGAAATCTTTACATCAATACCTATTCAGTGGTGCCATCTGCAAAAGTGTTTTGCTTTTGTGTTTTTCATTTATAATAGAGAGACATTAAATTAAATCAATTTATGACATTTTATTTAGCGATCATTTTCGTAATCGACTCACAAAATTTCAAGGATTTCTATAAAGTAGTTTTCAAATGAAATGGGCTTGAAGATTGTAACATAGTGAGTATAGAGAACGATCCTTACTTGAACTCCTTCTAAAAGAACTAAACTTCTGGAACTTCCATGTGATAAGCTCAAATATTTCTCGTGACAAGCTCTATTAAAAGCTATCCAGATCTATAAAATTTAGACTCCACATACTCATGGGACCACTCTTCATAAAAACTTAATTTAAGCTATAATTATCTTACAAAATATCTTACCTATAAAAATAAGGTTATTCATGACCTGTTAAAAATAGTCCAGAATGGGGATTAATATTTTAGCAGAAAAAAAATTATATTTCAATATAACACTAAATTCCATTCAATATTTTAGAATTTATGTAACTCTTTTTGCATATTGATGGTAATTTTTATTGATTTCACTCAGCAATAGCGATTTTTGGCCGCACTGCACATTCTTTTATTAAATAAGCTCGTTGAAACAGTAAGATATCAGATATGTCGAATAACCCTAAAATAGGCACACAAAGGAGAATTTTTATCATCGCAGCGGATGTGTGATCGAAGGACAGATGATAAAAAAAGTTCAGCAGAGATATTTTATCGCGATCGGAATAAAACCGCAGCTTCTTTTATTGATTTTGTAATTTAGGGTATAGTTTTGCTTTTCGGGCCAAACTTGATGTACTTATTTTTACGGCCAGAAGTTGGAAAGTTGGCTCAAGCTGTTCTGGAAATGATAAGTTAGTAACTATGACCGATAATGCAATTACAGGTGTAATTAATGCTATCCTTTATGGAAATATTCGAATGGTGCGCAAAATCTATATGTAATTGATAAGGCAAGTAGTATTAAATTACTATTAAGATGAAACAAATATATTATTAGTGATTAAGACAGTGGGAAAATAATTTATTACCTATGACTTGAAAACCGAAACATTTATATTCAGAATTTTCCAACAAAAGTTAAAGTTTTATGGTGACATATTTTATAAATGGAGAATTCCTATGGAATTTAAAGATGCATTTATATTCTTAGTAAATTTAAGGAATATTTCTTGGCGAGGGCCTACTATATTTCAAAAGCCTAAAGTCACATTTCTAAGCCATCAACTCTAAATTTGAACTAGCTTTATGTTATTAGTTGTAGATAGTGTCTATCAGTTCTGTATAGTAACCTTTTCTTATAATCTACAATTCTGATACGCGAGTTAGTTTTAAATAAAATAATATGATGACAACATATTCTAACATTGACAAATTTTATATTTATGATACCTTATAGGATGCATTTTCACTACTTTGATTAAAATCCTTCGCTTTTAAAAAGGTCTGACTTTTTAAAGAACTCTGTAGAGTCTAGACTAAGATTATTTGAGCAAATTCATTCCTCCAGACGAGCAAAATCATTCCTAAAGTTATTATTATCTTTTCGAAGGTGTTTAGAATGCCTGATTTTGGCAATTCTGACGTTTTGATTGGAAGTTTTAATTATTTCTAAATTTGTTTAACTAGACACAATTAGTAGGTATTATTTGATAGTAATTTCCTCACAGTTAAAATATAAATGAGAAAAAATCCTAATAATTCAGAAAAAAGTAATTAAAACTTTTAATTATTTCTAAATTTGTTTAACCACAAAAGTAATTGGTGTTCTTAGCTTATACTTTTCTGACAGTTAAAATTTCATTTCGAAAAACATATCCGCAGGGTAAAAGAGAGAAGAGGACTTTTTTATTAGAAATCAAAATTAATTTCTCAGCGTTTGCGAAACTATTTTTTTTACCAAATGTGATATAAAAATACCCCTTCCATCACAAACGTATCATTGGGACTTAATGTTAACTTCTTATTTCCATGAAATAAACTAAAGTAATATTTATTGGTTTTAAAAAGAAAATTTTAAATTTGTTTTTATATAAATAAAACTTTAACTCTAAGAAATTATGAAAAACACGTATATATTTTTTAAATTCAATATTCATATAATTAAATACAAATTTAGTATTTAAAGATATGTTTTGAAATTAGAATTATTTGTGTTGATAAAGCAACTTTATTTAAATTTGTAGATGAGAGATGGCAGCACAGTTTAAGTAGATTTATGAAAATTATGCATGTATTATGCATTAATTATGCGTATAAATTCTTTTAATATAACCAAAATCAACTTAATTTTTCAAATTTAAATCAACATGACGAAATTTGAAGACCATATAACTAATAAATCATTATCATTTTCCTAATAAGTAAAAATAAGAAAAATACATACATTATACCTTTGTTAATACCTTATTCTGTAATTATTTGTACAGAAATGATGTGGCTTTATCCATGGAATATGTATGGACTACTTGAAAACTGTATTTAAACCCACAGAAACCATCACTCAAAAATAACATCTCGAATAGCAGACTTAGTTGCGATAACGTTGACAACTGTTAGTAGACACTTCAATTCGGTTTTGTCAAGCACTGTTACAAACAATGTCTTATCCAAACTCGGTATTTGGTTAGAATTATATAGGATTTTTAACATTGCAAAATGGATATTAAATTGAAATTTGTCTTCCTCATCTTTATGTTTTATCAGCTATAGCTAAGATTTTTTTTAGTTGATGATACAGATATTACTGAACCCAATTTCTTAAAAGGATTACTTACAAAATGCGGTACTAGCAGTTTAAAACTTAATGACATAGTGGAAGTTATTTTAAGTATGCTACTATAAAAATGCTTACTTAATTTGAAACTTCCCAGAAATACAGTAACTTCACAAATTTGGTAAAATGTATGTATAAATTAAGAAAATTTAATATTTATTTTCCTTTTCTCAGTTAATGTCAACCAAAATTAAACTAAGAGTTGTATACATCAGTGGGTGGACTAAATTATTTATAATAAAATTTATACAATTCCTAAAAAGTATTTGTAACAGCCAAATACTGATAGTATTAAAGTCAGTCATCGCTCTTCTGGGATGATTTTTTTTTAGCATACAATTCAATAAATATACATAAATTTACAAAAAAGTAATAATTTAGAATATTTAACAGAATTCTTAATACGAAAATATATATTTTGTTTTCAGTGAAGATGAGTTTACCAAATGGGGTTGGGGAATGCCTAAAATAATCACGATTGCAGAAAATTATTGTAATTTGTTTAAATTGAGCTGACGTATTCGTGCATTAATCCATTCGTGCATGCAGCCATTTCACAAAATTGAAAACATCAGTATTTGGCCGTCCCATATTACAATAATACACATTATACTGTACTTCAGACGCTTTAAGGTAGTTAGTATGGTAACTTGCACATTTTTTACGTCTTTATCAAGATTTTTTTTTTAATGGGAAAATAAAATTCAATGGTTTTGTTTTTTTAATATGTTATTATTTACATCTTTAAAAAAAAAAAAAAAAAAAAAAAAAAAAAAAAAAAACCTTAAATTTGAATCGTTTTATTATTATTATTATTAGTAGTATTATTATTGATCAAAGTAGATGCCTAAAAAATATGGTATGCGGCTGGTCCCGGTGATTTCTGCTCTTAAAGACACCTGGGGAAAAAAAATCGAATTGATTATTAGTCTATAAAATTGTCGTTCTCGTTGGAACTAAAATTATTAAATTTTATCAAGAAATAACAAAATGGTGAACTTAGAAAAATAAAAGTGATTTTTTTTCAAGCACAAGTCGGGCTGTAAACTAGAAAAAAAATACGCTAGTCTCGACGAGAACGACAATTCTCTAGATTAATAATCAAATTTCTTTTTTCAAATATTTTTTTTTTTTTTTTTCAGATGTCTTTAGGAGCCAAAATCACCGGGACCAACCACGCACTTTTTTTGAGGCGTCTACTTTGACCAATAATAATAATAATAATGAAATGTTGTAAAAGTAAGTCAATTTTTTTTATACTTATTTGATGTCAATAATAACATACTAAAGAAACTAAACCATTGATTTTTTTCCCCCATAAAAAAAAAAAATTCCCGTTCAAGATGTAAAAAAACGTGCAAGTTACCAGACTACTTCCTTAATGAAGCCTGGAAAATTCAATGAGATATGATGGAGAACGCACTTTGGACTTACAAATGTCGGAGGGTGCTTCCCCTTGTGGCTCCCTCCTCTTCCAGACCACCACGAATGCCGTGACGCTGATGATGACCACCAGGACCACAACCGCACATACTATCGGCACCAGTATGGTGGGGTCAGAGAAAAGGTGGCCGTGACGAACTACGCTCAGAGGGGGAACGGTGGCTGAAATAAAAAAAAAGCTGCTTAATATCGTGTTTGGAACGAATATGTCGGCAACATGTAAAAAGGTTTTTAAACTATTTTAGATTTGATGGCTGCAGCTGTGGATTGGGTATATATACTAATTATGTTGACTCTTTTAAATTTTATAGTTTACCTAAATCAGATTGCATTGTAATTAAATCTTGAAAGTGGAAATTGTTTGCTCATAAAAATGTAAAAGATGATAAATATAATAATACTTAAAAAATACTCCCACAACTCAACTTTTAAAAGAAACTGCACTTCATTATTTTTCTTTTCCAAATATTTTTAATGATGTTAAAAAATTGTCAAAGGATAAGGAATAATAGAAACTGCTAGAAATTTAACAGTTTTCCGTAAGTTAGAATGGAAGTTGAAGAGCATAATTTGATGCTGCCAACTACATTTATATTTTGCAACTGTATTTCTGTACGAATTGTATGTCAGAGACCTATTTCCATGAAACAAGGATTCTGATAAAAAAAAATCCTAAAAATCATACTCGTTTATATTATTTCTTTATTTTGACAAAATAACAATTCAAACAAACAATGTTTATTGCTATCACATAAATATGAAGACGTTGACATGCAGACAAAGTTTGGTGCTGCCATCTATGATAATCCAATCTAACTACATGAGGAAAATCGGTTGTGCTGCCATCTAGATAAATTGATCTTAACTAAATGTACTTATCGGATTTTAGAAACATATATATATATTAAAGAAATGACTTTGTGCTACCAAGCTAAAAAGAAACAAAAAGGATTTCTATGAATTGATTTAAATAAATTTAATACTCCCTTTCACAAATAATGTTAATAATAAATCAACTAAATATCTTTTATTAATAGTCGGATATAATAATATTGCAAGTTTTAGGAGCCGTCTATAAACTGTTTAAATAAGCTCATTTTCATAAAAAAATCACAATGCATACTTCTTATTCTATATAAAACAATATTTTAAGACAAATAAATGAGGTAATTTAACT
Source organism: Linyphia triangularis (assembly GCA_963978545.1). Taxonomy (NCBI): domain Eukaryota; kingdom Metazoa; phylum Arthropoda; class Arachnida; order Araneae; family Linyphiidae; genus Linyphia; species Linyphia triangularis. Next base: position 59,165,907 of record OZ021727.1, read on the forward strand.
TTTCCATCCTCATCTGAAAATGCAACACATTTAGGAATTAAATGAAAGTTAACGTTTCTGGCCGAACCTGATCGGGAAAGCTATTGATGAAGGCTTAGATAATAGAAAAAATTTAATAAAGATGAAATAGCATGTTATATAATTCTGTTCTTGAAGTGTCATAAGCTTCAGTTCAATTATGTACTATGTTCAATTCATATGTGTATATGTTAGTTCAATAATGTAGGGGAGACTTGTGTACCTAGGGCCACCATGTACCTAGGTTCATCCCTCTTTTATTGAATAATATTTAGTTCTAAGTTTTTTTACTCACTTGGGTAAGTAGCAACACCCAATTACTCTTTTGGCAGCCATTTTGAAATTTTAGAGGAAAAAGCTTTGACAAGTTATGAGTGGAAAACGTTTTTATATTGTCTGCAGTAACGTTTTGCAGCTCATGTCAATTATTGTTTTACAAAGTTAAGTCAAATACTTTTCTTTGAATTCTAGTAAATAATTTTGTTTGTAACATTAAGTACTAAATGAGATGTTTAAATATGTCCTTTTACCATGTGCATTTTTAGTAGAAGTAATTTTATATAAAATTACCAAGTCGTGCACCTAGGGTCACATAGTTCCTTATTGTGTAAAAATTGCCAAACCCAAAATCTGTTGGAGCTTCAAAGCGATAATGCATGCAGCTCATTTTTTGGAATCAGTTTTTCAAGTTATGAAAATACTTCTAATTCACTAATAATTGTACACATTGCAATTTATTATAGTTATTACATGATAAACCAATGACTGATACATATTTTATATTGTTTCTTTTATAAAATTGGTCTGTGTATGTTTGTTTTCTACTCATTATGGACTGAAATCTCACTTAAAGAGAATAGCCCTAGATACATCTGCTACTGGCCCAAGGTACAACGAGGTCTTGAACGTAGGGGCACTTGTGAAATTTCTTTAAGAACCTTCTATTTGACAGAATCTCTTATTATAAGTATTTATATTAATCTCAGAGGGAAATAATTACTATAACTATGTATGCATATCAGTTTCACATTTTTAAATGGCTCAGTGGTGCATTTTTTGTGCTTTGAAAAAATGCGGCCCTTGGTACACAGGTCTCCCCTACTATGTTCAGTTTATATGTTTATATATTAGTTCAATTAAGTCTATTAGACTTTTACTTAAGGTTAAGACTATTAATTTTGCTCGTGTGTTAACATTTTAGGTCTGTTTATCTGAAAAATAATCCCCTATATAATCAACACCAAAAGTATTGTGTTGCCATTGATTGTATCGGATATCTTTGTTTACTGAAACTTACCTCCTGTTAACGTTAGAGTCGCGAACCTATACTCCGCATCCGTTGTTCCAGCATCACTGTGAGCTGTAACTAGAAGATCGTGCCAAGTTCCTGGGCTCAGATCCCCTATCTGTAAGACCTCCTGATCAGTGAGAATGTGATTCGAGACCAGTATCCACTCCTTTTGGCCTTGAGGTTTGTACTGGATGACCAAGTGAGAAATTGGACATCCGTCGTCCATCCAGTTGCGAAGGTTCAGCTGGACAGAAGTCACGTTGCTCTTTATGAATTCTGATTTTTCTGGAGCCACTGGAGCTAAATAGAATAAAATAATTGTGTTTGAGTTTAGACTCTGGAGTCACTAGTGCATGTGACTTTTTTTTTTTTTTTTTTTTTTTTTTTTTTTTTATCGGTCCTATGATTTTATCAATCAGTGAGTCTATATTATGCTTTTTTTTTTAATTTTGAATCCTCTATACAACTAAACTGAACATATTTTCTAGAATGTTTTTCAAGTTTCAGTATTTTCAGACATGCATGATTAGAGTACTTAGTTTGTAAACAGGTATGTATTGCAATGTGTTTTTGACACTGAGGATAAATATTATTTTGCATAGGATTTTAAAAAGTCTATAAACAAAGAATATGTGTCTGATAATTAATATCAAAACTATTTAATTCCAGAAACATAGATATCCATCTCTAGCTTGTGTGTAATAATAATTTCTTATTAATGTATGCAGTAGTGTAAGAATTACTAGTTATTGGGATATATTTGCATTTAAGAAATAAAACATTTATCAGTGGAATCTATTGTTACAAGAACATTATTTTCTCAATATATCATCTATACAAAAATCAATATACTATCTTTAAAGATCTGAATCGATTCTAAGAGATAGAAGGAAGAAATAAGAGGATCTGAGTTAGTTAACTTTTGTAAATTATGTATGTTATTGCCAGTAGAACAGCAATATCATTGATACATACTTCTTCGATTTTGTTGGTAGTATTGAATTTGTGAAAGAGAAATTTTGCAGAAAAGTATCGAGCCTTTGATAGAATTGACACGCTTAAAGCATATATACTCATTATAAAAAGTTTATTATCTCATTTATAATTCTAATTTCAGTAATAAGTGCCAAACAAGACAAAAAGTTATAAAATTATATTCCATATTCATTTTTGTGCATTTTTCATGCGGTTGAAAATAATTGCATATTTCTTTTTCCTCCAATTCGTACATTATCAGGATTCTAGAGTGTTACCTTTTAGGCAATATTACTTAATTGATGCACACGTAATATTATTTCTATTGATACACATGTTCACAAAATCACTATAGAACGTGAGAAATTAAGTTACGTAAATTAAACATATTAATTATAAATAAATTATTTTCAATTTCTCAACTGAAGGATCTTTGAAAATGTCATTTACCTCTTCCACTGGTAGTGACTTGCTGCATCTCACTGGGTTCCCCATGACCAACACTATTAAAGGCTGTTAGCATTATCTGATAGGATGTGCCACATTGAAGGTTTTCTAAAACAAATGTTGTGCGTGAAGCTGGCAATCTACTCTCATACCATTGTCCAGAACTCCCTTTATAAGTGAGAATGAAACCTGGTATTTGAAAATGTGAAGAGTTAATATATAAGAAAACAAGAAAGCACAAACTTGGTATTGTAACAATTATATCAATTTTTAAATAATCACTTAAAGGTAAGATATCAACAAATGGCTTAAGCGTATAATCACCAAAATAATAGTATGATTGCTTAATGATAAGAAATTATTGTAAACAGTGCATAAGTAAGAATGGAATTTGTTTTACAATCTCTAATATTAAAATTTTAAATGAAGGTTATGATACGCCTGGCTTATATTAGAGATTTGGGAGTGAGGTATGAAAAAGCATGATCTTCCATTTTTCTAATTTAATTATTATTATTATAATAATAATAATTTTTTTCATGTATATATTCTTTAGTTCTGCATTCACACCTCTTAAAGATGTAGATAAAACACAAAAGCAGCGAATGCATTTTTATTATTTAAATTTCTTACATTAAATGAAATTAATATTATAATAACAAACTAACATGGCAATATTTTATTATAATTGTTTTATCAATCGAAACTTGGCTTGCTTAATTCGTTGCAGATAAACCAAATACAATACAAAAATGACACAAAATAAATTCTCTTAGATATGTTATTAAAAATATTGTATATTAAGGAATATGTGATTACCTAGTTAATAATTAATTCTTAACTTAAAAATAGTATTGAATATGTTATATTTAATACATTTATCCATCACCAGAAATTTAAAAAATATGAAAACCTCACCATTATATTTTTCTTTTTTGATTACTTATGCATTATTTAATAATCGATTCGTTATTTAAATTGGAGGCAAAATTTAAAATTTAATAATTAAAAACATTTAAAAAATTCATTAATTGCAAATTGGAAGATTTAGTTACGTGTACTTTTCTTTTGCTTCTAACAACTTTCTAACAACATTGTGCAATATATTTTATGGCGCCATCTATTGTTAAACAAAGCAACCTAAAACTTTACACGAAACATTTCAGTTTTAAAAATAAGCTGTGTTAATAAAGAATTGTGATAAATCATGAATTTTTAAACATGTAGTTTACTGACATGAAGTGTGTTGTGGTACCTTTATAATACTATACAAAAGGGAATTATAGAATGCCTCGCTAAATATCTGTCATCTGTAAATGAATAATTTATAATTTTAAATATTATAAATTACTGTTATAATGTTTTCCTTTTAAAAAGTTAAAAAGTTATAAAAGTTATTTGTTGTAAATATAAATTAAAATTAAATACAATACCTACTCATTATTTAAATTCATTGGACATGTAATATGTTATATAATTTAAATTCTGATTGATAACTTTTTATTTACATCAAAATTCACAAAATTTCAACCGTTAAAGAATTATTAAGGACAACATATTTGCTAGGAAGGAAATTCATAATGTACCTGTGATTGGCCTTTCGTTAGTTAATTTTGTCTCCCATGAGAGGCTAATAGTTGTTGATGACGTATCCGTTACTTTCAATCCTGGAGCTGATGGGGGATCTATTGACAAAATGTATAATTATTTTTTTGTAAACCTGTAAACTATCACATATACATATTTATGGATTATAAATCACTTTGATCATATATAACCAGAAATTTCATGGGTTATACGTCTTGCAATCTCAAATAAAAATACTAATTTACATTAATTAATCCATAAAAATTAATTGACAATGATTGTGAGTATTATTTTGCATTTAAATTAGTGCTCTAATTATGGCATACCTTTTCTGATTAGTGATATTAATATTTAAGACGATTTCTATTATGTTAATAGGTTGATTGAATTTTGATATTAATTGAATAATATACAATTCTCGATTTATCAAAAACTTTGAGACCGAATTGAACGTTGACGCTTTTAATGGTGTTAAGATTCCATACTCTATTTGGGAATACAAAATTACTCATACATTTATGAATATACGACATTATAAAGTTAAAATGGAAATAGTCACGGCTGAGTTATTAAATGCATTGAAAGCTTTGACTAAAATACTCGGTATAAACATTTCCGTAGGAATAGTCTAGATAAAATATTACAAATAATACAAATTATTTGTTCGTATAATACTAAATATAAAATAACATATATACATATAATTTTTGAACACAACATTTTTTATATCAATTGAATAAATAAACACTCCAAGTGATACATTTAGTTTTCATATTTTTATGGAAAAAGTCGAGGTCATTTGCAAAGAGATTTGAGGTTATACAACTTTCTAAAGCCCAACCCCATTAGAATGAACTACTTGCTAAAGTAATAAAAACAAGTATTTGATTGTTTCCTTTTGTTTTATTGAAAATTATATAATCCTTACCTTACAAGACATATTCTTAATATACATGAAAAATGTTAAATGCTTCATGTCTTACTAACATCACAATAGTTCAAAATCTAAAAATCTTCACTTGCCAATAATAGATGTTTGGATGATAATTTCATCAGACGGAGGTCCGGCACCTTGAGTGTTGAATGCTTGGACAACTATACTGTACTGTGTTCCCCTTTTCAACCCCATTAGAGTATAATTGGCATCTGTCTGTCCTTGTTTGATGTTGACTGTCTTATAAACGTATGGTCCACCTCCAGGGAGCTCTCTGTATCCCACATAGTATCCGTCTACGTAACTTATTTGCTCCATAAACGATGGTTGCTGCTGTAAGAAATCGTGGTGTTACTTCATCGTTATCATTTCAGACGAACGTACTTGTATCGAATAAGTTTGTACTTAATTATTTTTAAATTAATTGTTTAGTTTACAGGTTTCATGGTTCCTGTTTCTTGGAAGTATTTCTTTTATATAATGTTCATAGATTATTACCTATGTAAAGACTGGTTGTATAACTTATGATATAACCATTAGATGGCATGCTTGTGGATTTATTTTTGTGGATTCCCAAAACACTTCCGTGGTCAAAAATAAAATTTTAAATATAAATAATTTTTATTTTATTTTATTTTGTTATATTTTATTTTATTTTGTTATATTTTATTTTATTTTGTTATATTTTATTTTATTTTGTTATATTTTATTTTATTTTGTTATATTTTATTTTATTTTGTTATATTTTATTTTATTTTGTTTCGTTTAGTTTAATTTTTTTATTTTATTTTATTTTATTTTATGAGTTAGGTTATTGAAATGAACTTCATTTTAAATTTACACTTTAGTTTGTGCTGTGAAATGCCATACATATTATGTCTTCATAATTTTCTTATTTTTAAGATCTGTGGATTATTAGTTTAAACTAGTTACAACAATTTTTAATGTAACTAATTGGCTATAGATTTTATAACTGAAACCGCTATTTTATTCAATTGAAATGTGTATTTTATTTGAATTAATTAGTAATAATAATGAGATCATATGCATTGATTGATATAAAGAATACTATTTCAATGCTATAGTTTTTCAAGAGAAGTTAACATAAAGTCCTTCCGGAAGATGGCGCCACGTAATAACTTCCAATTTTGCTACATTTTGTTTAGTTGTTTATTATGTAAATTCACGTGATCAGTTTGTTAAAAGTTAAAATCTATAATCTGGTATACAATCTAGGGTAACGCCAAAAATACGGCTCCACATTTTTAAATGATTTACAGTAGAAAAAGAGAAAAAATTTCTAAATGGGAACAACCCCACAGCACCAATTTATCACATTACCCAGACACTGAATATTGGTACAAGTGTTCTTACGAACCTACAAATCGAAACTAAGACATTTCTATTTCTATTAACAATCTAATTAAACACTTTCTAACTAATTAAAGCAAAAATATTTCGAAGGAGTTTTATCGTGCTTTTAATTAATTAGACCCTAGGGAAATATATATATAAAAAAAAAAGTTCTTAATATGGAATATGCTAATACAATACTATCCATGAAGCCAGAACACAGGAATTTGGTATGTTTATCCTTACGGTCGTACATAGAAACTCAGGCAATTGCACTTTTTTATTTATATATTTTGTTAAATTTCGTTTTGAAAAAGCAAACTATCATTTATTAACTATACAACTTTTCCCTCTAACTTTAATATTATTACCGAAATGTAATATTTCAAGCCTTTACACTAAGATGCCTTTTCTAACTTAAAAGTAAAGATATACCATTAGCTTTGAAATTGTTGTACATATCCTACAATTTAAACTAATGTTAAAATGCCCTATTTTTTCATAATTATTTTTTTAAATATCAAATTGTTTTTTAAAACTAGAAGTTTTTCTCAAAAAATTTGTAAGATTGATGAAAATTTAGCAAATAAATTTTGATAATATATTTTACCAAACTTTAATATCAGTATCTTTTATAATATAAAAATATAACCGATATAAAAATTTCAAATACATTTGTTAAGAACTTTCCAAGAAAAGGTACATCAAAAATAGGATATTTTGCATTATAGGTATAAGAGTTAATGAGTCCTCTTAACTATTCAAAAGGAGATAAAAAAAAGGGGGGGGGGGAGGGGAACTGTTTTAAATATGGAATATTCTAAGATCCTACTACTAATCTGAATCCATTAGAATTCACAAGTTCTCCTAAGATCCTTAGAAACTCAACTATCACTTGGAAATCTGTCCACTGAAATTTACAAGTGTCCATATGTCGATTAAACAGCTGTTAATATTCTAATAAATACATTGAAAAGGTAATAAATAAATAAATTCTAATTATGGAAATAAGTACGTTCTTCATTTCATATGGATTTAAAATGGGATGAAATTTTTTATATATAACCTATTTTACCTTCTTTCAGTATATTTAGGTCTTTCCATATTTAAGGCTAGAAAATGAGTTATTACTATTATCTGGATTATGTAAGTAGAAACTCATATTTCTGTATGCCATAATTTAAACCATTACAAAAATTAACAATCTATAACAGCAGAAGAATATGTATAAATATCGGGAATACCTGGAAATGTATCAAATAGCTTAATTTCAATTATCATGATATCCTGTATTTTATGTGCGATTGCCATTGGTTTTGGAGTAGAGAGATGAATATGTTTTAATGATAATCACACATACATTTCTGTAATTCATAGTGTTTTTATATTGATAACTGTAACCATTACATTTCTTATGATATTACCTATGTTTAAAATAATTGTTAGGCTGTATTTACACCCCCCCCCCTTTTTCCAATGAAAAAAAAAAGGAATATAAAAAACATAAATTTTGCTATGTTGCAACCGGAAAAATCATTTGAATGTTATATTTTGATTTTTGCTGCGGATATGTGGTAAATTCATCCTACGAATCTTGTAAATTACTTCTAGGCTATTTTCTTTGAGACAATCGTTCTTTTTGTCTCTTATAATATATATATATATATATATATATATATATATATATATATATATATATATATATATATATATATATATATATATATATATATATATATATATATATATATATATATATAAAAATATGTTAAAAAATTGCAAGTATTTTTCTCATGAATCCGTTGTTATTAATAATTACAAATGAAAAATTTGGCCATAGTAATTATTTTCAACGGAATACCACAAAATGAAATATAAGAAAAATTCAAGAAGCTCGAGGCTCTGTTAAATAGTTACTATATAAGCAATTGGGAGAAATGTTACTTCCTTCTAAAATAAAATTTATTTCCAACAGTAAATGTAGAAAGAACCGTTAGGGTAAGAATAATAGAGGTCGATAAAGGTATGGTTAATAGCCGGAATTGTATAACTTAAATAGCCTTTAAGGAAGATAAAAACTTTTATAAAATTGGCACAAAACATAGTTTAAAAAAAAAACTACATAATGAGTTTTCTTTACTATCTGCAAGAAAGCTCTTATTTCAGTGAATGAAGTCCCAGTAAATGAAATAAGTGCAAGCGAATGTTCTAGTAAGGATTTCAACCTAGTATGTCGTGAAGTTTTAGAAATGGAACGACAGAAGCGATTGTAATTCAAGTCGCAACGTATTCAAAATTCATAAGATAAACATTCAAAACCCTTATTTTCAAAAAGTAATTCAAAACCCTTAACGTAGAATTCAAAAAATCTTGTAACTTCAAATGTTACAGTAGCGCTTCATTCCGGAATAAGTAATTTTTTTAAAAAGTAATGTTATCTATTGTAATAAATAATAAAAATATTTTATATATAACAGTGAAATTCTTATTATGAAATATTATCGCAAAAAGTAAATACTTTAGATTTATTGAGTAATTTATGCATAATTAATCACATTGACCAAACTTCATCGTGAATTATTTGTTACATTTACCAAGAGACGTGTTTATTATTAAAAATACCCGGCTATTGTTATTAATAACCGAATTTATTAATACAGCCATAACATATATAATCATAATATTCAGCGTAAAGTGCTTCTTTATTTTGCCTAACATCACAAACTTGTCTTCCATATTGTACATGATGTTTCAAAACAAGATGGGAGTAAATTTCAAAAGGAAGATAACTTTAATATTAGGATTAAAATAACTTTTATCAAATAATTCATGGTCCAAAATGAAAAGAAGCTGGAAGACAAAAGATTTTGACACCGTGTACATGAACTGAAAAATAATATATAAGCTGAAAACGAAAGTTAATTGATCCAGATCCGTAATAAATGTTTAAAAAAGAGACCATTAATGCAAGCGAAAAAGCAAATGGTGACATTTGCATACACTGCGTTCTCCTGGAATTCCACATATGGAATAATGTTTTAAAGTTTACGGAGTGTGCGTCTCCAAACCTCGCTTGTGTTCAATTTTAGAAAATTGATGAATATTTTTTGGGAGGAGAAGGGCAGCCCTACCACCTCTTAAAATATAACATGTTTTTTTCCCTTTAAGCACCATCTACAATTCCAATTTTAATAATTCTAAAATAAATTTTACAACGTTATTAAAAATTTCAAGTAGTCAAGTTAACTAAATCTGACGCATGTTTCCTATGGAATACATCTGGCTAAAGTTACACGCAAATAGCTTCAAATATTAAGGCAAAATGCCAAAACAAGTTTTAATTAATTTATCTTAATTACTTTCTCCAGAGACATCAAAACTATCAAACATTCTTCGAATTTTGAAAATTAAAGAAAAGAGAGCATCATTGGAGCTCCATATTTAAAATACAAATAGTACAACCGTAAGACAAGCGCTGTTTTGATATCAATAACACTAAGAAGCACTTTTAAGAAAGCTAATTAAAATTCCTTCGGAAATGACATTCTCCCTCCTTTTCTTTGCAGTTTAATTTTTGTTATTTCTATCCAAACCAGTTTTTTTAACTTTACGAAAACAATTTCTATCAAAGAACAGAAGAAAGGCGGATAAAATGATTTCCTTTAATTTCACTTCTTTGAACTAATTATTGTAATCCGACGAATTTCAAAATTATTTGATTTTGGGACTGCTTGCATAAAGAGAGAATTTTTAATAAGAATATAACCTAGAATGAAGTTTTTTAATTGTAATATCTCGTTTTGTTCGGAGCATTGCTTTTCTTGCTTCTAATAATTACTTTTGCATATGTAATTTAAATTTAATTAAAATTGAGGATTCAATTTTAATTGCATATTTCAATATTCAAAAATTAATTTCCTTGAAGCCTCCATAGTTATTATATATAATTATTAATGATGATTCGGAAATCTTAGAAAAGTCATGTAAGTATAAGTCTTGAGATAGAATTCTTTTAATGAAAGATTAAAGTTGTTAATTTAAAAAAATTAGTCTAGCCTACTTATGGCAATTGCTGAGATTTATTGCGAGTATATTATATATTTCAAAAGGGGGGGGGGAGAGGCAAATTTAATTAAACACGAGAAATATAATTATATTTTAAAAAGAATACTGACATATTTTATTTAGATAGAATTTTTAGAGCTAGTGCAAAACTAAAATTTTTTATAATTATCATCCCTTTTAAATATTTTTATTATTAAATTATAGTTTAAGTGCATTGAACTCAAAATACATTGTTTGGTGAGATCTGCAATTTTACCCAATACACCATTTCCATATATTAGTATCCTTAGATTTATTAAAATTGTGTTTTATAGTTATAAATATTATTTAGTTTAACCCTATTCCGAAAATCTCTTTTGCAAAATAACGAAGTGATGGGTGCTTTTATAGGTCTGCATTTTCTTGATACGCTTCAAAAATCTGATGAAAAATAAAAATGTTTTTTTTTTTTTTTTTTTAAATAAAATATTCGTAGTAAATATCGGATTTTATACTTATGCCTTACCTTTTTTAATTTTTTGTTTACTTTATTTAACCCATTGATGGTCATGGGAATGGGCGAAATTCTACAGTTGTTTTCCCTGCAATAGTTTTTAAATAACATTTCTAATTCAAATACATAATTTTTTTATTATTATTTTGTACTTATTTTGTTTTAGATAGGTTATAAATATCATCCTAGTAAAAATATTTAAAAAATATTTTATTTTAAATTTTATTTATGACTTTAAAAATGTTGTGCATTGCTGGAAAAACTGGGAATCAAATGACGGATATGTACGTGCATGACAGTTAGTGCATGCCAGATGAAAAATAAATTCTAACCACTCCAATGATGTTTTGAAATTTCTTTATAAAAATGTATTTGATAAAATCATCTCAATGAAAGGCACGCAATTGAGCAACAACTATACATTATATACTTACACGATACAACTGCACGCGTTTATTACCAGAACTACACGGATCATTATACTTTAAACTATACAGATACACTCATATCAGAAAATTGCTTAGATTGATTGTAGATTAAGATTTGTGAATTTATATTCTAGAACAATGTATGGAGGAATATATATTCGAAAATAATGTAAATCTGTAAAAGTAATGTAAAATCTGAGATTAACCAACATTGTTTTTAGTGGCATAAAACTAACGTTAGTTTGAGGATCTGAAAGTCTCCTTGCTGAGATTCTTTCGTTTAAAAGAAGGCTCGGTTACATGCAAGAAATCTAGTTATCGTACCACAGATAGTTTTTCATCGGTGGTGTCTGATTGTCCAGAGTTTATTTCCATTAGAGAAAATGTCATCCAGCAAGCCATTCCATCCGTCACTCAAATCTTGCTGTCATGATCTTTCGGTGAATATATTAAATAATATTTACAAACTCAAAGAAACCCTTCTTGTGCTTATGATAAAAATGTCAAGAGTGGTATCCCATTGGAAATCTATTGGTGATGCCAAAATTGTCGTAGTATATTTGGTAGAAACTAGATGGTGCCAAATGTAAATAAAATTATTTTACCGTAAATGTTACACTCGTGTAAGTAAACTTTTTTTTATTGCCATATTTAAATTCCATGAAATATTTACTTATTATTAAATAAAAATAACAATATTTATCTCTAGAAGTAATTGATTAGTATGTGCTTTGAAAGTAACAAGTATTGTTTTCATCGTCATTTAAACTACAAAAGAAAAAAAAATTAAATTTACTGCAAAAACTATTTCTTTAGATAGTAGATTGAATATTTGAATTTGTAGCTTAAAAATACGTTTTTGTAAAGTTCTTGAAATTAATGAGAAAAAAATTAAATTTGTTATTCCTGTTTATCTAAAACTATAAACAAGAATATCAATAATTTAAATAATTTAACACAAATGTGAATAAACGAGAAGTGAAAACACATTTTTTAACTATATACAAATAAGGATAGAAATAGTTTTTCTTTAAATAACATTCAATAAAATAAAATTGCTTTTAAAAGTGTTTACTAGCAATTGTATTTTCGTAAAATATTTAATTAAAAATAATGCTTCAAGCGGATATGCATTCGATATGTATAAATATTCTATTGAATATTAGATTTTTCTTACAAGGACAATCTGACAAAACTATTTTCTCTAAATTCAGAACAATGGATTATTCAGAAGTATTCAGCAAGTGTAATTTTTTTTAAAGACAATGGATTTCTTTCATTTTGAAAAGAAATTAAGTTAAAGTGTATTTTACTTTTTATGCTAGGAAAAATATATTTTTCATTGTAGCAGTCTTCTTAAGTTTCACTAGGTTAAACATATAACAACTTGTCGGTTAATGTTACAAGTCGTTACATAAAATGTTTCACATTAGATTAAAAAATTTCTAAATTCTCAGGTGTTTAAATATCATTGTTCTTTGTTATTAGTTGAAAATTGGAACAAATCACAAATGAGCTAAATGCATATAAATAAACAATTAAATAATATTGTAAAAGATTGGGTGATTGCGTTGGAGGTTTCCTGCTGCAAAAGCTACACGAAGGTTGTATTATTTTAGAGTATAATTAGGGCAAGATATGCTATACTAAATGTAGCCAAAGTATCAAGACTGTAATGTCTTAAGGGAGGTCTGTCAAGGAAATACTATTCTGATTTTGCATATCTAATGGGAGAAAATCCGAAAAAAAACTTCAATCATACCAACTAACTATGTCACAATCGTCACCGTCACTTCTCAATTTATAAACAGAAACCTCAGAGTGCAGGGTGGATGATCGATCACTTGATATGCCACATCATTTTCACTGGCTAGACAAATATTATGCTTCTCGTACGTAATTCCGTCTTAAATAATAACAAAATAATTTATTTTATATTTTTTGAACCGTTGATGTAATTTAAGAAGCTTGATACTTAGTCTTTATATGAGTGATTACAGCATTAATTAAAATCACTATTTATGAATAAAATAATATTCTCGTACGTAATTCCGTCTTAAGTAATAATAAAATAATTTCTTTTATATTCTTTGATCCGCTGATGTAATTTAAGAAGCGTGACACTTAGTCTTTATATGAGTGATTACAGCATTAATTAAAATCACTAATTATGAATAAAATAATATTCTCGTACGTAATTTCGTCTTAAATAATAAAATAATTTCTTTTATATTCTTTGATCCGCTGATGTAATTTAAGAAGAGTGACACTTAGTCTTTATATGAGTGATTACAGCATTAATTAAAATCACTATTTATGAATAAAATAATATTCTCGTACGTAATTCCGTCTTAAATAATAATAAAATAATTTCTTTTATAATCTTTGATCCGCTGATGCAATTTAAGAAGTCTTTATATGAGTGATTACATTATTAATTAAAATTACTATTTATGAATAAAATAATATTCTCGTACGTAATTCCGTCTTAAATAATAATAAAATAATTTCTTTTATATTCTTTGATCCGCTGATGTAATTTAAGAAGCGTGACACTTAGTCTTTATGTGAGTGGTTACAGCATTAATTAAAATCCCTATCTATGAAATAAAATCTTATTTATAAAATAAAACTTTTCTTTATTGAATGATCGAAAGTTAGTTTACATACGAAAAACACATGACACACAAAACAATACACCTCCGCTACATCCTTATACTGTACCTCTTTCTCAGAAGAATTTGTCTGACGAACTGTGCATACAAGCCAAGTCCCATTGCACTCGGAAAAATACTAAAATTGATGACGAAAACTATCGATCAGCAGTCTCATCGAAACGAAACGAAACAAAAAATCCCAGACCCTTCAACATAGTTTATCTATACATTTTTGCCCTCTACATACTTCCCCTCTGCACTTTAACACACCATCAAAAACGAATCAAGAGTGAAAGAAATACGCTTCAGCATCGGCGACGCGTGTTAAAAAGTAAAAAAAAAAGAAAAAGATACGCATGCCCTCGAGGTTCTCAGACCACTTCAGGCCAAGATACGGGGAGGAATCTTTTCCGATTCTCAGAACCAGAGATCTCTTCCGATTCATGGGAGACAGGAGTGCAAAAATCAGCTGACGCGATGGAGTTGAAATGCAAATTGATCACGAGCGCTGCTGCCTTTCGTATTCATGACTTGACAAGTCTTTCTCTTGTTAGAGAAGTTGTTGGCTGTGTGTCTCCGGTTTTGGTTTTTCGCTGCATCTTATTTATGTCTTGGATGGGGATGTATAGCATTCAGTAGAGGATAGAGTGATATAATCGTTATATTCAATGACGAAGTTGGTTTATATTGTATGTACTACAAATTATTAAGAAATTGGCGAGAAAAAGTCAGAGAAAAGGAATACTTAGTAAATTATGGGCAATTGAACAAAGATTTATGAAACTATTTTGACAACGTTGTTAAATTACAGATATATCTATTTTTAAAGTTAAATAAACATAAACAGTTAATAGAAATTTTTACCGATTGGGAATACAAATTTCATTTTATATGATACTTTTATTTCTTAAAGCATCGTTTTCTCTCGTTTATAAAAAAAATATACTTTTCTAGATACTTTAATACAGTGCCATAGTGATAAGTGTGGTTTTCGACTAATACTATACCACTGAGGAGTCAAATCCGAGTACAACTCTGAAAATCTAAACATCGTAAAATAGCGATCACTCATGCCCGAGATGTTAAGTTTCGTGCTTTAGAAATGATCACCACAACAATGTCATTTCAAAGACTCAAAAAAGAGGATATTGAAAGTAAACGCTATGACATATGGCTAAACAAAGCTGGCAAAAGAATTTGGGTGCCATCGATTTGAGGTCGTCTTTTTAGTAAATGTACCATCATGGAGCAAATCCCTTGGGTTATATATTGTCACTTACGTAACTTAAGATTAAGTACAGTACTAGATGAAGGAGAAGTACATTTTACAATAACCATTACTTGCCAGGTTTTTTTTTTTTTTTACAAAAAATACCGTATAATCTTAATTCATTAACCCTCAAGAGAAGCACTGGGTATGGGATACCCAGGGGTGAATTAAATGTGTTTCTCCCTCATAAATGGTTACGTTGAGAAGGTGACTCTGAGTGGGGAAAAAAATTCTACCTTCTACAGATCCTCAACCACAGTCACCTTGAGATGTGAATACTAAATGAAATATAGGCGACCGTAGTCAGTCTATAGATATACCATACCCAGAGCTGTTGTAACGTCAGTATTGTGTCATTATTGTCTTCTTATCATCGTAGTACTAAAATCAATTCAGAAACTGGATAACCAGGAATTGTAATGTTTTATAATGATACAAAAGGATGTACTGACAGTTTTGACAAAAATTGCCATGATTTTACGATTGCTCGCAAAACCCTGAGATGGCCAATGCGTTATTTTTACCGAATGTTAGACCAAGCTATTATAAATTTTTTCATTATTAATAATTTAATAAGTAGCAATAAAACGATAACTCTTAATAATTATATTTTAGATATATCTTTATCTCTTGTTAAGCCATTTTTGATAATAAGACTTAAATTGCCTACTTTACAAACGACATTAGCTCACAAATAGAAACTTTCTTAGATTCTAAAGATTTACCTGAATCCGAAACCCTAGAGAATTAATGGCTGAAAACAAACTAGAAAAATATAAACGTTGTGGATATTGTCCCAGTTCATTAGACTGAAAAACATGTTATAAGTGATTAAGATGTGATAATCCTATGTGTAAAGAACATACAGCTAGAATTTGTGTAGAATGTAGCATTTAATTATATTCTTAATATTTTGTTGTAGCATTAATACATTTATAATGTAAGTTTTGTAATGTAATTTAAGTGTTTGTTTTAATAAAAAATTAATGACTTCATATGGTTAACTAAGCATTATCATTCTAAAAACACTGAACTTTAAGTAACTAAATAAATACAATTTTTAAATTAAAGCAAAATAATCTAATAAGTATCTAAATTTACATTAAGTCCCCTTTTAAATGCCGTGGGGGAAAAAGTTTTTATCTATTAATTCCGCCTAAATATGATAGTTCGAATAAAACACCTTATTTTAAGAATTTTTTAAAATTTTTTTCTAAGGTATTGAGAATACTATTATTTTTATAAACATTTTATGGATATATTCTTTTTCAACACTGTCTGCAGTTTAAATTGAAACAAAGTAATTCTAAATCGGATAATTGAATCGAAAGGTATTATTAATCAAAGACATACGGGTATGGTATTATTAATCAAAGACATACGGATATGGTATTATTAATCAAAGTATACCCAGTAAGTAATCAATTCATACCCAGTGCTTCTGAATAGGGAAGTCGCTATAGTGCTTCTCTTGAGGGTTAACAAAACAAATGATTTTAAATTAAAATGTTAAAATTGTTATTTTTTGTATAAATTAACTATTAACTAATTTTAAATAATACATTTTGACCATATAAAAATGAGAAACTTCATCGCCTCTGATTTGTTCCGCACCAAGTAAAACATTTGCTCAAAACGTACCAAATTGTTCAAAAAGAGTAATTTGGCTCTTACTTTTCTATCTAAATAAATTAGTCAAGCGTACATAAAAGGAACATGCTTAGGAACTCACCTGCCATGATATTCGAATTGATGATGAGTCTAGAGGTATTGCTTTGACATGACGAGGAGGACTTCTAGGAGCTAAGAACATAAAAATATATTTCGAGATTTATAATAATCATCAAAAACAACAAATCATTTACAAGTAGGTTCTTATCCAGCTCAAGACATATACTTTTACTTTTAAAAGTAATAGTCATAAAGATACTATAAATATATAATTAACAATTGCACACACTTAGGCTAGTGATGTATGTGTGTTGCAATGTATAAATTAGTGCTGTGAACGTACATTTATATTTTGTACACACATATAAAATACCTTTCGGAGTTTTGTTTTAGTAGATTTTTGTAATTCTTAAAATATTGTATATGTACGTATGTCTTCATAGAATTTAAATGGGAAATAATACCTATATGCTGAGTTACAAAACAAACTATCGAAAACATAAATTTGGAAATAGTGAAATGTTTTGAATGGTTGGTTTGGTATCAGAGATTCTGTTGATGATTTTAAAAGTTGGCACAAAAACTTAATGTTTGAGAGTTACTCAAATTTAGGCAATGCAACCCAATGAATTGCTCTGACCGACCAGAATATCATGAAAGCTTGTATATAAAATCATTCTTTCCCACCAAAGTCACCATCATTTAATGCAGAAACTACTTAGTAAATAAAACAAAATTGTTAGAACTTTTTGATCCTTCAACAAATGCATCAGTAGTCATAAAATAGCTCGTTTACATAATATATTATATACGTACTTATACATAAAAAATAATTATTAAAGTTTTCGTTTCTCAACTAATGAATTTTTTCGAGCCGAATTTTTCAATAACTTCGTTTAATGTTTAATGCATTGCTCGATGCTCGTATTAAATTTCGTCACTGTTATGTGTAGGGTGCTTCAAAATTAAATATCCTTGTTTGGAAAGGTTTTGAGAGACGTAACATATTTAAACTTTGAAGGTAAACATTTCCGATTAATGGAAAATCATTGAAGCAATAAAAATTTGTAGTCCCTAAAATTGTCAATAAGTAAAATTTTGCCCCTGATTTAGTTATTTTCAGATTATCTGGAGCCGTCAGTAACACGAAGGCTTTAATTCGCCGAAACATTCGTCATTTGTCCAGCCGACATACATTTGCAAACACCCATGCCTTACACGGGACTGGAACCCGCAACCTCTCAGTCTAAAAGCTAGCACGCTAACCACTACACCGTTTAGTCGGCATTTTGCCCCTGAGAGTTGCGTTAGAGGAGTAGTAATTTCCCATAACACTCATGTGAAAAGAAAAAAGAGACATGCTATGAGTTTCAAGGCTTGGAGATTAATATAAATTTATCATATCAATTTACGTTATATTGTAAATATTTTTTTTTATTCAACTTTAAGAATACAGTTACTAATTATTTCCAATTATTACATATTTTACTTCAAGTACAACATTCTCAATTCTTTTCTACACTGCAGCACAATTTTCTATACATTTCCTGTTTATTTATTAAGTTATTTCATTTAACAATTTATTTTGTGCATTCTTAGATGTATCAAGTGTTTCTATTCTTATCAGCAGAGCGTAGTTTCCAAAGTAGAACACGTAAGTACGCCACATAACATACCAAATTATTTGCAACATTGGATTTCGCATCACATGGGGGCATTGTAAAGCTTCCTTTCTCATTTCTTTAGTCAAATCTGGGATTTCAGTGAAGGAAAACCATTAAAAGGTGATCCGAGAGGACGTTATACGAATTGTTATGTCCCTTACGTGGATCTGAGAAACAAAATAAAATGATCTATAGAGTGTATTTTGAGGAGAAAAACAATTCCGAGTGAATTGAAGTTACTCTATAAAATAATATTATATTCCTTAACACTTTTTGGATGGATTTTATTTTTGGTCTTGGTTGTTTAACTATATCCAAGTAATATAAATGAGCATGACAAGTTTAAATGGCATAACATTGATTATCTTGGATAAAATTGCTCTTTTCAGTGCTTTATATTGTAAAATAATATTTTTATGTCTCATAACACATAAATCAAAATAATACAATAATATGCTACTATTTTTTCAGTTTTCAAGCTTTCGATTGTTATGACTGGTTATTTATTTGTGATATTTTACATTCATATTTGTGTCGTATAGATCGATAATTTTTTTTT